>OY997270.1:272536354-273136354 GCA_963921465.1 Triticum timopheevii
GCGCTCTCTCACATACTCGAGGGTGGGGGGCGCGCCTACCCCCCTGGGCGCACCCTCCTGCCTTGTGGCTTCCTCGCTGCTTCCTTGATGTCCACTCTAAGTCTCCTGGATTGCGTTTGTTCCAAAAATGATCCTCATGAAACGCGCTATCTCAGAGTACTCCGTTTGATATTCCTTTTCCGCGAAACACTAAAATAGGCAAAAAAAACAATTTGCACTAGGCCTTCGGTTAATAGGTTAGTCCCAAAAATAATATAAAAGCGCATATTAAAGCCCATTAAACATCCGAAACAGATAATATAATAGCATGGAACAATAAAAAATTATAGATACGTTGGAGACGTATGACATATCATGTGTTTTCTTTGGTTAATCCCGCCCCCCCGCCCCTCTATAATTTTTCTGGAATACAAATCCTATGGTTATGCTCTCTCAGTCCATGAAACTAGAGTAATTAAGATCCGTTATATGCACATAGTGTATTGATTGTTTGAATGTTATCTGTATAGAGTTAGTGATTAATTGTTTGTTCTGTACAAATGATTTTTTTCTTTCAGATTGGTATGTACGCAGATGAGGCTCCGGCCAGCGCCGCCGCCGGATGTAGATCTTGGACCCAGCTGGACCTGAGGAACCAGTAGAATCTCCAGCGGACTGCATCAGCGATCTCCCGGACTACATCCTTGGAGATATCATCTCCCTTCTCCCACCAAGGATGGCTGCCGCACACAAGTCCTCGCATCCCGGTGGCGCAGAGCGCCTCTTAATCTCGACCATCGTCAGCTATTTATCGATGATGATTCTGAACTCCCCGGAGCAATCATCTCCTCTCACGAGGGCTCCGTTCAACGCATCTGCATCCTAGCATGCGACCTGATGGATACCCTGCACGGTGGCCTCCTGGCTGACATCCCGTCAATTCGATCAACTCCAGCAACTTCAGTTCTACCATGACTATGTATGTAACATACCATGAACCGATGTATATGTGCCCTCACCACCGATGTCCATCTCATGGTTTTCCTCCTCTCTCCACACCGCCACTGCTACCTCTTGAGCATGCGTTAGTTTTCCCTTGAAGATGAAAGGGTGATGCAGCAAAGTCGCGTAAGTATTTCCCTCAGTTTTTGAGAACCAGGGTATCAATCCAGTAGGAGATTACACGCAAGTCGCCTAGTACCTTCACAAACAATCAAGAACCTTGCAAAAAACATGCTAAAGGGGTTGTCAATCCCTTCACGACCACTTGCAAAAGTGAGATCTGATAAAGATAGTAAGATAAATATTTTTGGTATTTTTGTTGTATAGATTGGAAAATAAAGATTGCAAAATAAACGGCGACAGAAATAGCTAGCTGAAGGGAAACTAATATGATATAAACTAGACCCGGGGGCCATAGGTTTCACTAGTGTCTTCTCTCAAGATAGCATATATTACGGTGGGTGAACAAAATACTGCCAAGCAATTGATAGAAAAGCGCATAGTTATGAGAATATCTAGGCATGATCATGAACATAGGCATCACGTCTGTGTCAAGTAGACAGAAACGATTCTGCATCTACTACTATTACTGAACACATCAACTGAGGGAGTCCTGGATTAGGGGGTCCTCAGACTGCCGGACTATATACTTATGTCGGACTATTGGACTATGAAGATACAAGATTGAAGACTTCGTCCCGTGTCTGGGTGGGACTCTCCTTTGCGTGGAAGGCAAGCTTGGCAATTCGGATAGGTAGATTTCCTTCTCTGTAACCGACTCTGTGTAACCCTAGCCCCCTCCGCTGTCTATATAAACTGGAGGGTTTAGTCCGTAGGACAAAAAACAATCATAATCATAGGCTAGCTTCTAGGGTTTAGCCTCTATGATCTCATGGTAGATCAACTCTTGTAACACTTATATCATCAAGACCAATCAAGCAGGAAGTAGGGTATTACCTCCATAGAGATGGCCCGAACCTGGGTAAACATTGTGTCCCCCGCCTCCTGTTACCATTAGCCTTAGACGCACAGTTCGGGACCCCCTACCAGAGATCCGCCGGTTTTGACACCGACTTTGGTGCTTTCATTGAGAGTTCCACTATGCCGTCACCATAAGGCTTGATGGCTCCTTCAATCGTCTACAACGACGAGGTCCAGGGTGGGGTTTTCCTCCCCGAATAGTTCTTCGTATTCGGTGGCTTCGAACTGCAGGCCAACTCACTTGGCCATCTGGAGCAGATCGATAGCTATACCCCTGGCCATCAGGTCAGGTTCGGAAGCCTGAACTACACTGCCGACATCCGCGGAGACTTGATCTTCAACGGATTCAAGCCCATGACAGGTGCACCCTACAGTCACGATGAGCATGACTTAGATCCGCCATCGGACGGTGATCAGGAGAACACACCTGCAGCTACCCTGACATTAAATCTGGAGCAGATCGTGCCATCCGAGGACGAGAGGATGGACCCCGCCACGGAGGCCGCACACTCAGCGGTGATAGAGCCGAACACAGATCTCACTTCCCAGGAGGTCTGTGTCATCGGACACCCAGACTCGTCTCCGGCCATGGGCTCCGAACCGTGTGCATCAGTGCCCATCGAATCTAACTAGGCACCGATCATGGAGTTTAGCTCCACGGATATCTTTCAGCACTCGCCCTTGGGCGATGTGTTAAACTCATTAAAATCTCTCTCCTTGTGAGGAAACTCTTGGCCGAACTATGTCCGGCTCGAGTGGGAGGCGGACACCGAAGGAATTCGTTGCCCACCCACCACCCACTTAATAGCCACTGTCGATGATTTAACCGACATGCTTGACTTCGACTCCGAAGACATCGACGGTATGGACAACGATGCCGGAGAAGAACAGGAACCACCGCCCACAAGGCGCTAGACTGCCACCTCATCGTATGATATATATATATATATATATATATATATATATATATATATATATATATATATATATATATATGGTGGACATACCCACAGAAAACAATGGCAAGGATGAAAAGGATGCAACGGAGGGTGAACCTCTTGAGAAGCAGTCTAAGCGCCGACGTCAGCGACGCTGCACTAAACCCCGCGATAGCAAAAATAGCGATACCGACACAAGAGACAATAGCTCTCCGGATGATGCCGAAGACGAAAACAATCCCGCCCAGCTTAGCTTGAAGCAAGCCGAACGGGAGGATGGGCAAGCTAGCCCTAATGAATAGGCAACGGATGGAGACTCGGAGGATGACAATTACATGCCCCTCTCCGAAGACGAGGTGAGCCTCGGCGACGAAGAATTTATCATGCCTGAGTATCTCGTCGAGCAGGAGCACTTCAAGCGCCGGCTTATAGACACTGCAAAGAGCCTAAAGAAAAAACAGCAGCAACTTCAAGCTGATCAAGATATGCTAACTGATAGATGGATTGAGGTCCTGGCGGCCGAGGAATACGGTCTCGAGCGCCCAACCAAAAGCTACCTGAGGCATAGGTTGTTACCTAAATTCGAGGACGAGGCACTAGAGCATACACTACCAGTGCAGGATGCGGCTGACCGACCACCTCGTGGCCGAGACAAAGCGGCATATCAGCCAGAGCACCAGCCCGCCCCCCGTCGCCAAAGAAATAAAAACACGAAGGCCCGGGGCTACACGCATGACCTGTGAGACGAATTGGAAAACAAAGCAGCATAGTCAAGATCGATCTACGGATCGTGGGGGCGCGCCCCAACGCGTGACGATGACCACCACGCTGGATATACTAAATACAAATCCGTCCGGGCTGAACACTGCAGACTAGATTCATCTGAACTGTGTCGCGATGTAGCCTGGCATAGGGGCGCCGCTCACCCCCTATGCTTCGCTGACGAAGTAATGGAGCATGATTTCCCAGAAGGGTTTAAACCCGTGAACATTGAACCATATGATGGGACAACAGACCCTGCGGTATGGATCGAAGACTTCCTTCTCCACATTCACATGGCCCGCGATGATGATCTACATGCCATCAAGTACCTCCCACTAAAGCTCAAGGGACCAGCTTGGCATTGGCTGAATAGTCTGCCGGCAAACTCCATTGGCAGTTGGGAGAACCTGGAAGACGCATTCCTCGACAACTTCCAGGGCACTTATGTGCGACCACTGGACACTGATGATTTAAGTCACATAACCCAACAGCCCGGAGAGTTAGCCAGGAAATTCTAGACTCCGTTCCTAACTAAAAAGAACCAAATTGTCGACTGTCCATATGCTGAAGCCCTAGCGGCCTTTAAGCATAACATCTGTGACGAGTGGCTTCCCCGACACCTCGGCCAAGAGAAGCCGAAGTCCATGGCAGCCCTCATGACACTCATGACCCGCTTTTGCGCGGGCGAGGATAGCTGGTTGGCTCATAGCAACAGCACATCAAGAAATCCTGGCACCTCAGACGCCAGAGATAGCAACGGCACGCCCCGGTGCAACAGACACAAGCTTCGCAATAATGGCGATAGCGCCGAAGACACGGCCGTCAATGCCGGATTCAGTGGCTCCAAGTCCGGTCAACGGAAAAAGCCATTTAAAAGAAACAATCTGGGCTCGTCCAGTCTAGACCGCATACTCGATCGCTCATGTCTAATCCACGGCACCCCCGATAAACCAGCCAACCACACCAACAAACAATGTTGGGTATTTAAACAGGCTAGCAAGTTGAATGCCGAAAACAAGGAAAACGGGCTGCATAGTGATCACGACGAGGAGCCCCGGCCGCCGAACACAGGAGGACAGAAGAAATTTCCTCCCCAAGTAAAAACGGTGAATATGATATGCGCCACCCATATTCCCAAGCGGGAGCGGAAGCGTGCACTAAGGGACGTCTATGCGATGGAGCCAATTGCCCCAAAATTCAACCCACAGTCTTCCTGTCCGATCATCTTTGATAGCAGGGACCATCCGATCAGTATCCGCCATGGCGGCTCAGTCGCACTAGTCCTTGACCCTATCATTGACGGATTCCACCTCACACGATTCCTCATGGACGGTCGCAGCAGCCTGAACCTGCTCTATCAGGATACAATGCGCAAAATGGGTATTAATTCCTGAAGGATCAAACCCACCAAAACCACCTTCAAAGGTGTCCTACCAGGTGTAGAGGCCTGTTGCATGTGCTCAATCACACTGAAAGTAGTCTTCGGATCTCCGGACAACTTCCGAAGCGAGGTTAATCTTCGATATCGTCCCCTTCTGCAGTGGCTATCATGCACTGCTCGGACGAACCGCATTCGCTAGATTCAATGCGGTGCCGCACTATGCCTATCTCAAGCTCAAGATGCCCGGACCTCGCAGGGTTATAACAGTCAATGGAAACACAGAGCACTCCCTCCGTACGGAGGAGCCTACTGCGGCCCTCTTAGCAGAAGTACAGAGCAGCCTCCTTAGGCAGACCTCCAATTTCGCAATAAAGCCCCCGGACACCGTCGAGCGAGTTCGAAGTACTCTGCAACAGGATCATCCGGCCCGTCCAGAGCTCGCCTAGCAATTCGGCCTTCGTCCTAGTCCCAGTCAAGCGGTGAAATTTCTGCCGCCCGTACATAATTACGCACTTAAAATACCATGGGCACAGACGGAGGCACAA
Organism: Triticum timopheevii; assembly: GCA_963921465.1. Lineage (NCBI taxonomy): Eukaryota > Viridiplantae > Streptophyta > Magnoliopsida > Poales > Poaceae > Triticum > Triticum timopheevii. The sequence goes on from OY997270.1 coordinate 272,541,943, forward strand.
CTACAATGCGATCCACAATGCGGCTCAACCGCCCAGGGTCCGTATACCTTCACCGTTTTCTTTCTTTCAGGTCCCTATCTTCTTGAGGCTCTTCCGATAACCTGATTATCGGACCCATCACGGGACGGAAACACGAAGGAGGCAAGGAGCTTTGACATATAAGGGAATCCCCAGGTGGTCTCTGATAACGATCGCTATACCTGTTTTACATACCCACACGCAGCTCGCTCTTGGTTAGGACATGTCAAATAGTCCTATTTTGCTTATCGCACTACTTGTATACATATGCCTTGACGTGTCATTCAAATAACAATGGAAAATAATGTACAACCTCAGCTTATTACTACTTTCTTTTTCTTTTTCCTTGACTGTTTATTTATTACAAATCGCACCTGTACATTCTGGTATGTTCAGTTCGCCAGGGGCTTCAGTGTACCCCATAACACGGCAAGAAAGTCTGAACACTTTCGACAGTGCGGCACCCCGAACTTATAGCATTATATGCATCAGCTCCGAATCATGTCTTGGGTCAATAGTTGTGTTTCCCGGCTCCTGTGCATGCTACCCTACATTCCGCTATATCTGCTAGGGTAGTAAAGGGAGAACTACTGCAATTGTGTCCCGGTTCTTCTGGACGAGCACCTCAGTAGAGAAAGCCGAAAACTGACTGTCATGATGCGGCGAGAGTTGGTCGCTGTTTGAGAGGTTTCAAATCCTTAAAGATTTTTTCCGCTTCAGGCGAGGAATCGGTCCTTGTCCGATTTAGGCGTGTATAGCGCCCCAAGTTCGGCCTTCCAAATACCAGGGGCTATGCCAAAATTTAAAATTATAGAACTTCTATGGCTAAGTGAGAGTGATAAAGTTGTATAGTCTGATTGCCTTGTTCGTTGCGCTAAACACCTCCTTAAAGGACCAAAAATTTGGATAAAGAGTGTTTAGATTTTTCCCGGACACCCCTGTACTAGTTACATGGGGGCAGAAGCCGACGACTGGCCAACTCTTAGATTTTGTAAGCGACCGCATAGGAGGTAAAATTTTAAATCAACAAGCGTTATATTGCGCAAATGAACTTGTTTCATATTACAGGATAAAATGAGTACTTTCACTCAAAGATTATATCCTTAGCACATTGCTCCGCCACAAGGAGGGAGCCCTTCAGGACACTTTCATAATACTTTTTAGGCCGGCGGTGCTCCTTGCCCTTCGATGGCCTTTCGGTCACCAGCTTTTTGGCATCCATCTTCGCGTAGTGCACTTTTGCGCGGGTGAAGGCCATTCCCGCACCTTCAATGCAAACTGATCGCTTTATGACTTCAAGCCGCGGGCAGGCATTCACAAGCCGCTTCACAAGGCTGAAGTAGCTGCTGGGCATAGGCTCGGCAGGCCACAGCCGGACTATGAGGTCCTTCATGGCCAGTTTGGCTGCCTTGTGCAGCTCGACCAGTTGCTTCAGCTGGTCACTCAAGGGCATCGGATGTTCTATCCCAAGATATTGAGACCAGAACAACTTCTCCGTCGAGCTCTCTTCTTCGGCTCGGTAGAACTCTGCGGCATCAGATATGCTGCGTGGTAGATCTGCGAACGCTCCTGGAGAGCTCCAAATTCGGGTAAGTAAAAGGAAAGTCTCCTTTACATGCTTGCTTTGCATAATGAATGCCTTACCCGCCGCAATCTTCTTGGCCGCCTGAATCTCCTGGAGGGCCTTTTGGGCTTCGGCTTTGGCGTCTTGCACACTCTGGAGGGCCTTAGCAAGGTCGGACTCTTGAGTCTTAGAGTCGCGCTCCAAGGACTCGTATTTCTGGATGAAATCCTGGAGCTCTTGTTGGACCTTGTTGACCCGGGCCTCTTGCTTCTCGCGCTCGACGCACTCCTTGGCCGCTTTGTCTTCGGCCTCGGCCAGCGCCTTTTTGAGGGCTGCCACTTCGGTCGTGGCCCCTACAAAAATTCATGACGTTTCTATCAGCAGAAACAAATTTTCCTTTATAAATATACAGACGGGGTATTGCGTACCTTGACTTTCCTTGAGCTGCCTCTTCATGAGGCTGAGCTCTCCCTCGGTCCGCTCCAGGCCCCGCTTCAGTCCAGAGACCTCCGCAGTACGAGCGGCAGCGGCCAGCAGCGACGCCTGCTTATTCACATAGACATCTTCTGTTAGACTCCTGCGAACGTTATTTGGTCCTCTTTTCGGCCTTTCTTTCCGAACACCAAACAGAGCATCAGGGGCTACTGTCTATACTGTGATATTCTCTTACAATTTTATTACTTGCCTCAAAGCCTGTTAGGAGGCTAGCGCAGGCTTCTGTCAATCCGCTTTTGGCGGAACGGACCTTCTCAATCACCGTACTCATAAGAGTACGGTGTTCTTCATCAATGGAAGCGCCGCGAAGCGCTTACAGCAAGTTGTTCGATGCCTCTGGATGGACAGAGGTCATCGGTATAGGCAGCTCGCCCCCCTTAGAGAGAGGCTGCCTGCCTGAATTCGGAACCACTTGGGTTTCCGGAGCCGTATTTGGCTGGGGGCCAAACTTGCTGCGGCCCCCATTATTGGGGTCCATGGGGGTCTTCCCCCCATCTTCCCGGCGACTGGGATTTCACCTGGGGGCATCTCCGGAACTGTCTCCCCTTGGCACGGTATCCTTTGAGACAACACCTCGGTGTCGTCCGCGGGCCTGGGGGAGGAGGCTGTCAGGAGTGAATCACTGTTCATCGCCGATGGGCCCAGAGACCCCTCTGAAGAGGAGGATACATCGATGCTGGATTTGGCCGGACTGCAAGTGCACGTCTGGCATGATAAGAAGCAACAAAACAAACATAGCGGAAATGCTATTGTGTACGGATACTTAAGACTTAGCCAGGGGCTTGACCCTGGGCTCCCACTCCTCGCCGCTGTAGGTGGCTGTGGTGGAATGGTCTGGAAGGAAGGTTTTTCCCTTCTTGGACACCTCGGCCTCCCCAGGTGGGGCGGCCTTCCTCTTCTTTCTCCCCCCGGTGGGGGGGGGAGGGATTTCCTCCTCCCCCTCCTCGTCTTCGGAGGAGGAGGGCATCTCAGTGTCGTCGGACATCACGTCCGACGCAACCTTGCATCGGAGACCTTCTTTGGTCCCCGTGGCCTTCTTCTTGGCCTCCTTCTCCGGCACCTCATAGGGCGCCGGAACAACATCTTCGTCAGAAGAGGCAATTCTGGATCTTCAGAGACCTTAGCTAGATAGTCAATCTGCTCTGCTATCGCTACCCAGGCCTGTAGAATTAGCATGGAGGTTTAGATACCTCCCGCGGATGTGCTGGTAAAGGGCATATCTTGCAAAGTATGAAAACTTACCGGATTGGCTGGGCGCTTTGTGCTGAGTCAGCGATCTTCGGTTATGGGCAGTGGTACCTCGGTGGCCTTGAAGAGCACCTTCCAGACGTCTTCGTGCATCATGCCGAAGAGCTCTTGCAGCGTCTGTTGTTCGACCGGGTCGAACTCCCACAGATTGCAAAACCGTCTCTGACACGGGAGGATCCGACAGAGGAGCATAACCTGGACTACGTTGACGAGCTTGATTTTCTTGCTTATCATATTCCGGATGCAGGTCTAATGTCCGATCAGCTCTTCCGCTGAGCCCCAGGCTAAGCCCTTTTCTTTCCAGGAGGTGAGCCTTATGGGGACGCCGGATCGATATTCGGGGGTCGCCGCCCAATTGGCACCGCGCGGCTTGGTGATGTAGAACCACCCTGATTGCCATCCCTTCACAGTCTCCACAAAGGAGCCTTCGGGCCAGGTGACATTGGGCATCTTGCCCACCATGGCGCCCCCGCACTCCGCTTGTTGGCCGCCCACCATCTTTGGCTTCATGTTGAAGGTCTTCAGCCATAGGCCAAAGTGGGGCATAATGCGGAGGAAGGCCTCGCACACGACGATGAACGCCGAGATGTTGAGGATGAAGTTGGGGGCCAGATCATGGAAATCCAGCCCGTAGTAGAACATTAGTCCGCGGACAAACGGGTGGAGGGGGGACCCCAGCCCGCGGACGATGTGAGAAAGGAATACTACCCTTTCCTGGGGTTTCGGGGTAGGGATGATCTGCCCTTCGGCTGGAAGCCGATGCGCGATGTTTGCGGACAGGTATCCGGCCTCCCGAAGCTTCGTGATGTCCTCCTCCATAACGGAGGAGGCCATCCACTTGCCTCCCGCTCCGGACATGTTAGGAATGACTTTGTGGAGAAGGTGAGAGCTTGGGCGTTGATGCTCGAGAATGAATGAGCAGAGCAAGAAGAAGGCATGGGTGAGAAAGGGGAATCCTTATCTCTTTATAAAGGTAGTAGAAAACTATGTGCCTCCCCACTTACCCTAGAAACTCGCTTATTCCCCAAGCGTCGTGTTGATGGCGCGGTTGGGTTACCCACACCCGTATTGATGACAATCCCGTGATAAGTGGACATGATCTCTGCTTCGACAAGACGTGCCAATAAAACTGCCTCGCGAGACGTGCAGTAGCAGGTTGAGAAAATGGTTTGAATAATGACCGGGCCGCGGTGTGATGTCACGCTATGAAAAAGTTGTCAGCAGATTAGACTTGTGGAATATTGGCTCTCTTCGGTGGTATGTGGAATTTGATTTGCAGAGCCGGACACCATTCTTGTATTCAATACCTTCTTTGGAGTATTCAGAGAAGGAACCCGCCTTGCAATGCTGAAGACAAATCTGCGCGGAGGACTCATCGTCATTGAAGCCTGGTTCAGGGGCTACTAAGGGAGTTCTGGATTAGGGGGTCCTCGGACAGCCGGACTATATACTTATGCCGGACTGTTGGACTATGAAGATACAAGATTGAAGACTTCATCACGTGTCCGGGTGGGACTCTCCTTTGCGTGGAAGGTAAGCTTGGCAATTCAGATATGTAGATTTCCTTCTCTGTAATCAACTCTGTGTAACTCTAGCCCCCTCCGGTGTTTATATAAACCGGAGGGTTTAGTCCGTAGGACAAAAAACAAACATAATCATAGGCTAGCTTCTAGGGTTTAGCCTCTACGATCTCGTGGTAGATCAACTCTTGTAACACTCATATCATCAAGATCAATCAAGCAGGAAGTAGGGTATTACCTTCATAGAGAGGGCCCGAACTTGGGTAAACATTATGTCCCCCGCCTCCTGTTACCATTAGCCTCAAACGCACAAATCGGGACCCCCAACCCAAGATCCGCCGGTTTTGACACCGACATCGACCGCTATCCAGCATGCATCTAGAGTATTAAGTTCATAAGAACAGAGTAATGCATTAGGCAAGATGACATGATGTAGAGGGATCAACTCAAGCAATATGATATAAACCCCATCTTTTTATCCTCGATGGCAACAATACAATACGTTCCTTGCTGCCCCTACTGTCACTGGGAAGCACACCGCAAGATTGGACCCAAAGCTAAGCACTTCTCCCATTGTAAGAAAGATCAATCTAGTAGGCCAAACTAAATCGATAATTCGAAGAGACTTGCAAAGATATCAAATCATGCATATAAGAATTCAGAGAAGAATCAAATATTGTTCATAGATAATCTTGATCATAAAGCCACAGTTCATTGGATCTCAGGAAACACACCGCAAAAAGTATTACATCGAATAGATCTCCAAGAACATCAAGGAGAACTTTGTATTGAGAAGCAAAAAGAGAGAGAAGAAGCCATCTAGCTAATAACTATGGACCCGAAGGTCTGTGGTAAACTACTCACACATCATCGTATAGGCTATGGTGTTGATGTAGAAGCCCTCCATGATCAGATGCCCCTCCAACAGATCGCCAAAAAGGCCCCAAGATGGGATCTCACGGGTACAGAAGGTTGCGGCAGTGGAAAAGTGGTTTCATGGCTCCCCCGGATGTTTTCAGGGTATAAGAGTATATATAGGCGAAAGAAGTAGGTCGGTGGAGATACGAGGGGCCCACGAGGGTGGGGGGCGTGCCTACCACCCCTAGGCATGCCCTCCTGCCGAGGGAGTCCTGGATTAGGGGTCCTTAGACAGCCGGACTATATGCTTATGCCAAACAGTTGGAGTATGAAGATACAAGATTGAAGACTTCGTCCCGTGTCTAGGTGGGACTCTCCTTTGCGTGGAATGCAAGCTTGGTAATTTGGATATGTAGATTTCCTTCTTTGTAACCGACTCTGTGTAACCCTAGCCCCCTCCAGTGTCTATATAAACTGGAGGGTTTAGTCCGTAGAACAACAATCATAATCATAGGCTAGCTTCTAGGGTTAGCCTCTACGATCTCATGGTAGATCAAGTCTTGTAATACTCATATCATCAAGATCAATCAAGCAGGAAGTAGGGTATTACCTCCATAGAGAGGGCCCGAACCTAGGCAAACATTGTGTCACCCGCCGCCTATTACCATTAGCCTTAGACGCACAGTTCGGGACCCCCTACCCGAGATCCGCTGGTTTTGACACCGACATTGGTGCTTTCATTGAGAGTTCCACTGTATCGTTGTCGGTGTCAAAACCGGCGGATCTCGGGTAGGGGATCCTGAACTGTGCGTCTAAGGCTAATGGTAACAGGAGGCGGGGGACATGATGTTTACCCAGGTTCGGGCCCTCTCGATGGAGGTAATACCCTACTTCCTGCTTGATTGATCTTGATGATATGAGTATGACAAGAGTTGATCTACCACGAGATCGTAGAGGCTAAACCCTAGAAGCTAGCCTATGATTATGATTGTTGTTGTCCTACAGACTAATCCCTCCGGTTTATATAGACACCAGAGGGGGCTAGGGTTACACGTTACAGAGAAGGAGATCTACATATCCGAATTGCCAAGCTTGCCTTCCACGCAAAGGAGAGTCCCATCCGGACATGGGACGAAGTCTTAAATCTTGTATCTTCATAGTCCAATAGTCCGGCCAAAGTATATAGTCCGGCTGTCTGAGGACCCCTAATCCCGGACTCCCTCAATAGCCCGTGAACCAGGCTTCAATGACGATAAGTCCGGCGCGCAGATTGTCTTCGACATTGCAAGGCGGGTACTTCTCCAAATTCCCCAGAGTACCTGTTGTTACGAGTAGTGTCCAGCTTCCCATTAATGTTGCACTCCTCGGCTTCTATGCTTTAATAATGGCTATCTCCACGTGTCGAGCGAATGCGAGAAGTCGATGCATTTTTACATTTGCCACCCTGACCATGTAAGTAAATCATCTATTTAAAGAGACGGGGATCCTTAGATCTAAATCACACCATCCTCCCCCAGCGAGTATTCATCATGGCCAACCGTCTCAACTCCTCTTCTTGCTCTTGTAGCACTAAGCCAGGCGATTGGGAGAAGTGTTCTGTCACCATAGCCGACTAGTAGAGTTGCAGACCCAGGGGTTTCTCCCGCCTGCGTACATGGTCCCCGGCCGAGCCGGACTAGCCACTTATAATGGCAGGGAGCAAGCAGAGAGTTCTCCCAACCCATCCAAGGGGGAGCGGGTATGCTTTGTCCCCTATTTGCTGAGGGGACTCGGATTTCCAATCCATCCTTTCCTCTACGGGCTCCTGGAGTTCTACGGCCTCCAGCTGCATAACTTTACTCCAGCCTCCATACTGCATATCGCAGGTTACGTCGCCTTCTACGAGCTATTTCCGGGGTGCGAAGCTCATTTAGAGCTATGGAAGAGGCTATTTAGCCTTGTACCCCGCACTCAGGAGGGGTCAATATATCAAGTGGGCGGAGCCAAAATATGGCACATCGCTAGGACCGGATACCTGTCCGGTACTCCGAAGAAGACATCCAATGACTCGCCTTCGGAGTGGTTTTATGTGGAGGACGTCCCCCTTCCGGACCCTATTCGGTTGGGCCTTCTTGAGTTTGTAAATGCCCCGTTGAAGAAATGCCACAGCTGGCGCCCCCAGAGCCCCCAGGAGGAAGATAACAAAGAGATCCTTTTCCTGATGGACAGGATAAAGACATTGGCCAAATCAGGACTGACAATAATTGAGGTTATGTCAATATGTATAATGCGGGGAGTGTGGCCACTTCAATATCGGGAGAAACCCATGTGGCACTTCAGTGGAGAAGACGATGCCACCCGCTGCGGCCTTAAAGGTCCGGACTCCGCCACCGCTCTGGCGAAAATACTGTCCGATTTGTACAAAGGACAAGAAGAGGAGTTCATCCGTATCAAGCCACGGGATGGATTCTCCATGTACTACCCCCCAAGCTGGGTGAGTTGTGATCTTTTATTCCAGTCTTTCCCGCATTCTTTAGCACAAATATTTACTGTGCCAATTGATAGCAAGAACTATGAAATGCTACGAGGGAGGTTCACAGCCCGTCTCCACAGCCAGAGGACCCCGACCGGGGCCTCGACCCCAGACTTAAAGAAGATCCGAACATATTTGTGGAGCTCGTACACAGGACATTTTATCAGTTAAGCTGCGATGGTGCCTTGGTGGCCATCATAGCTGATTATCCTGGCCTACTCCCTGTATCACATGTAAGTAAAACCAGAGTCCCAACTTCCAAGAAGGATTCCCTCTTTGCGCCTTACCCACCGCACATGTATTGCATTTTACAGGGAAGGCCATCGGGACGCCGCGCCGAACCCGCGGTGACTCGTCAACAAGGGGCACCGAAGCTGGGTAGGCTTAAAAGGAAGGTGGTCAGGACCGAGACGTTGTTGCAGAGGTATGACTAAAAACCTGCTACATAATTATCATAGTTAAAATATAACAATGTCCATGGTTTCGAGGTAGAAAAAGCGCTCGTCGGACTATATCCGGAGAGCCTGCCTGCCACGCCTCCACCAGCCGTACTCCGAGGCCGGACTCAAGGGAGGAGGTCAACACAGGGACAACACCGGACGATCCTCCTACAGAGGATGCGGATAGATTCTCCGCTACGAACTCCGAAGTGGAGAGCGCCATGAATCATAGGTGCCGGCGGGCCACACTACGTGGCCCTAATTTCTCTGAAGAGGTGTTCAATGCCTTTAACTCAGGGGACGTGTACATCCGAGCTGCTCAAGATGGCCTTGCCAGAGCCACGCACCAGTATGTAAAGGATATACGAGTATGAAAATTTGATAAGTATGTATATCAGTAGCCCCTGAGACTTGAAACAGTTGGCACAACTGATTTAAGGATCATTGTATGCATAGTTTTTACAGAGAAGAATTCCTAGCTGTCTAAAGAGCTGGAGGATTGCAAAGCCCAGCTAAGATCCGAAGTCACCGGAATAGAGGAGTCCAAGAAGGCCTCGTCTGGTAATACTTGTCTTGATCGAAAAGAATGTACTGACGTATACCAGTTAGTATTCGGCATGCATGCAGATCTAACAATAGATTCTGCAAACAATCCCGGAGGTAATCCGGAGATCGTATCGGAAGATGAACAACATGCTCAACGACAGCTGAAGGCTGGCGAGCGCGTGCTTACAAAGGTTATACGGGAGAAGAATGATCTCCAGGACGCGAAGACCGGCTGGACATTGAATTAAAAGATGTTCGGGCCCAGCTTGCTGACTCCGTGAAGGAGAATAAGAGGCTTCGACGCGGCCGTTTTAGTAAGTGCTCGAATGAACCTTTATAAACTTCCGCGAAGAAGCGGGCTAACAGAATTATGTCTCTAGGTATGCTGACAGGTCATCCCAAAGAGGAGATGCCCAGATTATGGAAGATATCGGCCTGCCGACAAGGTGCAAGGGAAGCGTGGGCCATGGTGAAGATGCGATACACCAAGGCTGACCCGAACCATATGGCCGAGGTCAGACCTGTAGGGTCAGATGGGAAAGAGATCCCCGTTAGTCTGGTATATGACCAGATAGCATTAGCCGCAAAGTATTCCCAACAGGATTGTAGGCTAGATAGCCTGTTGGATGGTATAGAAGAAGAATTTAGTCAGTACAAGTGACTGTGTACTTCAAATGACATATGTTGTCTCTAGCCGGATTGTAAATCATTTGTCATGGCGGACCTTTTCGCTTCAACCTCCAGACACGACAGTCCAGAGTGTATCCGAAAACCTGCTCCGTTATGTGAAAACTGGGGTATGCGTGGAAACCAGGCGTAGGGGTCATAAGTGCTTGAACAGACAAGTATCCAACTAGCTATGTTATATTACATGGATAGTAAGAAACATCTTCCAGGGAGAATAGTTCCATTAAGGGTTCCTTTCCCTGGGGTACGCATGCATTAATGTGCATGTACGAACTGCGAAAAGCGACGCAGGATATAAACATCTGGGGGCATGTATTGAAATAAGTAAGAAACATCTTTTGTTCACCGATCGAATATTCCCTAAAGAACGCTAGCTTTCGGCTTCACCCAGTCTGAGGTACACATCCGGATGACCCGACAGTAACAATCGCATAGGTGCTCCCCTTATGCCCTAGCCGAATTAACGGGAACGTAGGGCATAAACACAAGAGCCAGGCAACCCAGCTTGGCCAAAACTTAACTCATATCGATGCATATAATGGTGAAAAAAGGCACATATGGAGAAGTGATGCATATGTGGTGGGTATAAAGCCCGGAAGATAATTATATTAAGCTTCTGTATAAGAAGCCCCAAGGTATATTGAGCGCGCATAGTGCAGAAGGAGTGTGCGGTCGAAGAATACTTGAAGCTTTTAAGGCTATATATATATAAAAGAAAGAGAGAGAGAGAGGATATAACTTAAAAGGGAAGATAGAGGTAAGGAGACGAACACAGAGTTCGACACTAGGCGTAGAATCTTCAGAGTCCGGCCGCGTTCCATGGGTTTGGCTCGAGTCGATTATCTGATGCATCACGCAGATGGTACGCTCCTCCGGTGAGAACTTTATCAATGATGAAGGGACCCTCCCACTTGGGCTTGAGCTTGTCCTTTTTCTTCTCTGGTAGGCGTAGAACGAGTTCGCCCACATTATAAGTTTTGGCCCATACTTCTCTACTTTGATACCTTCGAGCCTGCTGCTGATAGAATGCGGAACGGGCCTTTGCGACGTCACGCTCCTCCTCCAGGGCATCTAAACTGTCCTGCCGATCTAGCTCGGCTTCTCTCTCTTCGTACATGCGCACTTGAGGTGAGTCATGGATGATATCGCAGGCTAGCACTGCCTCTGCGCCGTACACCATGAAAAATGGTGTGTATTCGGTTGTGCGATTTGGCATGGTCCGCAGCCCCTATAGTACGGAGTTGAGCTCCTTGACCCAGTGCGTATCTGATTCCTTCAAGGATCGCACTAGTCTGGGTTTAATGCCGCTCATAATAAGACCATTTGCTCATTCGACTTGACCGTTTGTTTGGGGGTGATAGATGGTGGCATAATCGAGCTTAATGCCCATTTTGCCGCACCAAGTTTTCACCTCATCGGCTGTGAATTTTGAACCATTATCGGTGATGATGCTGTGGGGGACACCATAGCGGTGTACGACCCCGGATATGAAGTCTATCACTAGTCCGGACTCGGCCGTTTTAACGGGTTTGGCTTCTATCCATTTGGTGAATTTACCATGACCAACAAGTATTTTTTCTTATGGCTTCCTCCTTTAAGGGGTCCAACCATATTGAGCCCCTAGACCGCAAAGGGCCAGGTTATGGGGATTGTTTGGAGAGCGGTAGGTGGCATATGGCTTTGATTTGCAAAAAGCTGGCAGCCGACGCAATGTTGGACTAGGTCCTGTGCGTATGTTCGGGCTGTCGGCCAGTAAAAACCTGTACGGAAGGCCTTGCTTACAAGGGCCCGAGCTATGGCGTGGTGGCCGCCGAGTCCAGCATGAATTTCTGCCAAAAGTTGCTATCCTTCCTCTTCGGAGATGCACCTTTGGAGCACTCGAGTCGCACTTTTCTTATAAAGTTCTCCCTCGTGGACCTTGTAGGCTTTATAACTCCGCACAATGCAACATGCCTCATTTTGGTCCTTAGGGAGTTCTTGCCTATTTAGGTAGGCTAAGAAGGGTTCTATCCACGGGGCGATGACAGCCATAATCACGTGTGCAGAAGGTGTTATTTCGGTGGCGGAGCCTCCGATTACTTCAGAGTGTTCGGGGTCTGGGGTTGTGTTCGGATCCGGATTGGTATTGCCGGTCTCCCCTTCCCACACCAAGGATGGCTTAAACAGCCTTTCCAAGAAGATATTAGGTGGTACCGGGTCGCGCTTAGCGCTGATGCGGGCGAGGATATCCGCCGCTTGATTGTTTTCTCGGACCACATGGTGGAATTCGAGCCCCTCGAACCGAGCTGACATTTTGAGGACGGCATTCCGGTAGGCTGCCATTTTTGGGTCCTTGGTGTCAAAGTCTCCATTTATTTGAGATATTGCAAGGTTCGAATCCCCACGCACTTCTAGGCATTGAATGCCCATGGAGACTGCCACCCGAAGACCATGCAACAGAGCCTCATATTCGGATGCATTAATTGTTGGAATCTGTGTTTGGAGTACGTATTGGACTGTATCTCCGGTGGGGGATGTCAGGATAACGCCTGCCCCCAGACCAGCCAGCATCTTAGAGCCGTCAAAGTGCATGATCCAATTGGAGTACGCGCCGTACTCTTTAGGGAGTTCGGCTTCTGTCCATTCGGCGACGAAGTCAGCGAGTACTTGCGACTTAATGGCTCGCCGTGGTTTGTATGTTATGTCGAACGGGAGGAGCTCGATAGCCCATTTGGCAATCCGACGCGTGGCATCGCGGTTATTTATTATATCGTTGAGTGGTACTTTAGAGGCTACCGTGACTGGACACTCTTGAAAGTAGTGTCGTGGTTTCCGGGATGCCATGAAGACTGCGTATGCTATCTTTTGATAATGTGGGTACCGTGACTTGCATGGAGTGAGGACAGTGGATATGTAGTATACTGGCTTTTGAAGCGGGAACTTATGTTCGTCCATCTCTCATTCGACAACGAGCACTGCGCTTACAACCTGATGTGTTACAGCTATATATAACAACATAGGTTCGCCGATATTTGGTGCGGCCAGGATTGGATTGCTGGCCAAGAGGGCCTTTATTTCTTCCAGTCCGGCCGTAGCCGCATCCGTCCACTCGAAGTGTTCGGTGCGTCGAAGAAGGCGATAGAGAGGTAGTGCCTTTTCTCCTAATCGGGAGATAAAGCGGCTTAGGGCAGCCACACATCCAGTTAATTTCTGGATTTGCTTGAGGTCTGTTGGGGTAGCCAACTATGACAGAGCTCGGAGTTTATCCGGATTTTCTTCAATCCTCTATTGGAAACGATGAAGCCCAAGAGCTTTCCGGCAGGTGCGCCGAAAACACATTTTTCCGGATTGATCTTGATGTCATATGTTCGGAGATTGTCGAACGTAAGCCTCAAGTCGTCTATTAAAGATTCGATGTGTCTGGTTTTGATGACCACATCGTCTACGTATGCCTCCACTATTTTGCCGATTTGTGTTTCCAGGCATGTATGAATCATGTGTTGATACGTTGCACCGGCGTTTTTGAGCCCGAAAGGCATGGTGTTAAAACAGAAGGGGCCGTATGGAGTGATGAATGTCGTCGTGGCTTGATTGGACTCCGCCATCTTGATTTGATGGTATCCGGAGTATGCGTCGAGGAAACACAATGAGTCGTGTCCTGCAGTAGCGTCGATGATTTGATTAATGCGGCGGAGGGGCAAGGGATCCTTCGGGCAAGCCTTATTGAGGTTCTTGAAATCGACGCATAGGCGCCAGGATTTGTCCTTCTTTGGTACCATCACTAGGTTTCCTAGCCAGTCCGGATGTTTTATTTCTCTGATGAATCCGTCCTCGAGTAGCTTGGCTAGCTCTTCTCCCATGGCTTGTCGCTTAGGTTCTGAAAAGCGCCGAAGAGTCTGCTTGACCAGCTTGTATCCCTTTAGTATGTTTAGGCTATGCTCGGCCAGCCTGCGTGGGATACTTGGCATGTCTGAGGGATCCCAGGAAAAGATGTCCCAATTCTCACACCATTAACCAGATGCGACCGGGGAATGGCCACAGTGATCACCCGCCAGGAAGCGGCACTGTTGCCATGACCCCCTGACCAAACCCGCGTCATTAGAAGCACGGCTACAGTAATCTGCAGCCGGCAAGACCCGCCCGCGGCGGACACGAGCTGACGCCCTCGTACCAGGCCAGTCGGCGGGACCCACCAGTCAGCGGGCCCTAGGAGTCGGCGGAGAAGACGGCGCCTGAGAGACAGATCGCTGGGACCCGCACCCAGCCGGTTTTACCATTGTAACCCTGGGGGGTAGGCCTATATAAACCCCCCAGGGCACCCATGCAAAGGGTTCGCATTCACTAGCATTAGACAGACCACATAGGAAGGAGAGAGCTAGCCCTGCCCTCTCCTACCTCCAGAAACAGCTCTAGGAGCAAGCTTGTATTCACTTTGCCTTAGTGACCATGCGGAGACCCCGCAGAGCAGCAGTAGGGGTGTTATCTCCTCGGAGAGCCCTGAAGCTGGGTAAGATCCACCGGCGTGCATGTCTTTGCCTCATCCCGTTTCCAGGCACCGGCGACGTTCTACTCGCCCCCACCATGATAAGCCATCCTTTGGCATATGTCGCACCCAACCCCCGACAAAGACCGCGTATGCTCTATTTTGATAATGTGGGTACCGTGACTTGCAAGGAGTGAGGACAGTGGATACGTAGTATAACGGCTTTTGAAGCGGGAACTTATGTTTGTCCGTCTCTCGTTCGACAATGAGCACTACGCTTACAACATGGTGTGTTGCAACTATATATAACAGCATAGGTTCGCTGATATTTGGCGCGGCCAGGATTGGATTGCTGGCCAAGAGGGCCTTTATTTCTCCCAGTCCGGCCATAGCCGCATCCGTCCACTCGAAGTTTTCGGTGCGTCGAAGAAGGCGATAGAGAGGTAGTGCTTTTTCTCCTAATCGGGAGATAAAGCGGCTTAGGGTAGCCACACATCCAGTTAATTTCTGGATTTGCTTGAGGTCTCTTGGGGTAGCCAACTGTGACAGAGCTCGGATTTTAGCCGGATTTGCTTCAATTCCTCTATTGGAAACGATGAAGCCCAAGAGCTTTCCGGCAGGTACACCGAAAATGCATTTTTCCGGATTGGGCTTGATGTCATATGTTCGGAGATTGTCGAACATAAGCCTCAAGTCATCTATTAAAGATTCGACGTGTCTGGTTTTGATGACCACATCGGCTATGTATGCCTCCACTGTTTTGCCGATTTGTGTTTCCAGGCATGTCTGAATCATGCGTTGATAGGTTGCACCGGCGTTTTTGAGCCCGAAAGGCATGGTGTTAAAACAGAAGGGGCCATATGGAGTGATGAATGTCGTTGCGGCTTGATCGGACTCTGCCTTCTTGATCTGATGGTATCCGGAGTATGCTTCGAGGAAACACAATGAGTCGTGTCCTGCGGTAGCGTCGATGATTTGATTGATGCGGGGGAGGGGGAGGGGAACCTTCGGGCAAGCCTTATTGAGGTCCTTGAAATCGACACATAGGCGCCAGGATTTGTCCTTTTTCTGAATGTTTTATTTCTCTGATGAATCCGGCCTCGAGTAGCTTGGCTAGCTCTTCTCCCATGGCTTGTCTCATAGGTTCTGAAAAGCGCCGAAGAGTCTGCTTGACCGGCTTGTATACCTTTAGTATGTTTAGGCTATGCTCGGCCAGCCTACGTGGGATACCTAGCATGTCTGAAGGATGCCAGGCGAAGATGTCCCAATTCTCGCACAAGAACTCTCGCGGTGTGGCGTGTATTGTGGGGTTCAGCTGTACCCCAATTGATGTTGTTTTTGTAGGGTCCGTTGGGTGGACCTGGAATTTGACTATTTCGTCTGCTGGCTTAAAAGAGGTGGACTTGGGTCGTTTGTCGAGTATCACGTCATCCCTGTCCACTGTGGAGTGCAGCGTAGTTAATTCTTCGGCCGCGAGAGCTACGGATAATGCTTCTAGGGCTAGTGCGGTGGTTTTATTTTCGGCGCGGAGTGCTATGTCCGAATCACTAGCTAGAGTGATGATTCCATTGGGCCCAGGCATCTTGAGCTTCATGTACCCGTAATGGGGTATCGCTTGGAAGCTCGTTAATCCATCCCGCCCTAAAAGGGCGTGGTATCCACTACTGAACGGGGCCACTTGGAATGTGATTTCTTCGGACCTATAATTCTTTGGCGTGTCGAATACCACATCCAGTGTGATTTTTCCCGCACATCATGCCTCCTGACTAGGGATGATTCCTCTGAAGGTCGTGCTGCTTTGCTCAATGCGACTCTTGTCTATCTCCATTTTGTTGAGAGATTCCTCGTAGATGAGGTTTAATCCACTGCCACCGTCCATGAGCACTTTAGTGAGCCTGAAGCCGTCCACAATTGGACTAAGGACCAAAGCGGCTGGTGCTCGGACTGTTCGGAATTGAGGTTCGTCACTGGCATTGAAGGTTATGGCCGTGTCGTTCCATGGATTTATTGCAGCAACTTGGCAGACTCCGACGAGGCTGCGGAGTGCTCGCTTACGCCTATTGTTTGAGGCGAAAGTCTCGAAGACTGTCAGTACTGTATTGTTATTCTCCGCGGGATGGGGCTCTACGGTATTGTTAATGAGGAGATCCTCACCGCTCTTGGCCACCTGCCGGAGTATCCAACATGCTCTAAGGCTGTGTGTTGGTATGATATCCGGTGTGCTATGAATTTTGCATGGCCTGTTGAGCCATCCCTCCAATACGGTTCCACGCCCTGTAGAAGGCTTTGGCTTTTTTATAATTGGATTGGGTGACTTGCGAGAGCGCACCCTTTTAGTTTGGACGAGGAGTTTAGTGAGAGCCGAAGGATTCCAGAATTTTGTTTGGGTTTTCCAGGCGCTTTCCATCGCATAGTACTTCTGTACTATGGCCGCCAAGTCAGCGAAGTGTGCTATGTCACGGCGACTTATGGCGTTGAGGATTCCCTTGTCCATGCAGTTTTTGCGAAAGAATGAAATTGCGTCTTCCTCGCGACAGTACTTGACCTTGCTCATTACAAGGAGGAATCTGGCCTAGAAGTGATGTACTGTCTCTTGGGGCTCTTGTCTAATGTGGGAAAGATCACTTGTGTCTGGGTGGGTGGGTGTATTTAATTTCAAATCCTGACCAGATCAGAGACCCAGGGGCAAAGGAGCTCCCGAGCTTGGCAGCTCAGACTCCGGGATGTTGCCCAATATTTGTGGCCCGCTGCCCGATTCTAATTCAAAGCCTGGGCCATGTCCTCCCGTAGACGGGTATCTGGCTCGGAGAGCTCGGGAATCCGGACATAGTTCGTCCTCAAAATAGAGGAAGAATCGCTGCTTTGTTCCTCCACCACCGCTAACTGATGGGTGACCGACGGAGAGTTAATCTCCCTTTGGTCGGGTTTAAGCCCAATCCTATCATAGTCCGTAGCGACTCCCAGGGCGGCAATGCAATCCAAGAGCTCATTCAGGGAGGAGAGCTCCATTGGATCCATCCGCTCAGTGAATTCCAAGCTGACGTGGAGGCTGTTCTTGATGACCTGGGAAGTCATCATTGGCGCGGCGGCCAAACGGGTGGTCATGACGAAGCCGCCCAGCCGGAGAGTCTGGCCTACATCCAGGGCTCCCCCAGAGGTGATGTTGTCCTTGACAACAAGGCGAGCCATCAAGCCTTATCGTGACGGCACAATGAAACTCAATGAAAGCACCAATGTCGGTGTCAAAACCGACGGATCTCAGGTAGGGGGTCCCGAACTATGCGTCTAAGGCTAATGGTAACAGGAGGCGAGGGACATGAGGTTTACCCAGGTTCGAGCCCTCTCGATGGAGGTAATACCCTACTTCCTACTTGATTGATCTTGATGATATGAGTATTACAAGAGTTGATCTACCACGAGATCGTAGATGCTAAACCCCAGAAGCTAGCCTATGATTATTATTGTTGTTGTCCTACAGACTAATCCCTCCAGTTTATATAGACATCGGAGGGGGCTAGGGTTACACAGAGTCGGTTACAGAGAAGGAGATCTACATATCCGAATTGCCAAGCTTGCCTTCCACGCAAAGGAGAGTCCCATCCGGACACGGGACGAAGTCTTCAATCTTGTATCTTCATAGTCCAACAGTCCGGCCAAAGTATATAGTCCGGCTGTCCGAGGACCCCCTATTCCCGGACTCCCTCAGTCATCACGGTAAGGCTTGATGGCTCCTTCAATCTTCTAGAACAATGCGGTCCAGGGTGAGGTTTTCCTCACAGGACAGATCTTCGTATTCGGCGGCTTCGCACTGCGGGACAACTTGCTTGGCCATTTGGTGCAGATCGATAGCTACACCCCTGGCCATCAGGTCAGGTTTGGAAGCCTGAATTATACTGCCGACATACGCGGAGACTTGATCTTCGACGAATTCGAGCCCATGACGGGCACACCCTACAGTCGCAATGAGCATGACCTAGATCTGCCATCGGACGGTGATCAGGAGATCACACCTGCTGCTGCCTCGGCTTTAAATCCGGAGCAGATCAAGCCATCCGAGGATGGGAGGATGGACCCCGCCATGGAGGCTGCACACTCAGCGGCAATAGAGCCGAACACAGATCTCACTTCCAAGGAGGTTTGTGTCTTCGGATCCTCGGACTCGTCTTTGTCCATAGGCTCTGAACCGCCTGCATCCCTGCCCATCGGACCTGACTGGGCACCGATCATGGAGTTTAGCTCCGAGGATATCTTTCAGCACTCACCCTTGGGCGATGTGCTAAACTCATTAAAATCTCTCTCCCTGTCAGGAGACTCTTGGCCGAACTATGTCCGGCTGGAGTGGGAAGCGGACGATGAAGGAATTTCTTACATACCCATCACCCACTTAATAGCCACTGTCGTTGACTTAACCGACATGCTTGATTTCGACTCCGAAGACATCGACCGTATGGACGACGATGCCGGAGAAGAACAGGAACCACCGCCCACAGGGCGCTAGACAGCCACCTCATCATATGATATATATATATATATGGTGGACACACCCAAAGAGGGTCAAAAGGATGCAATGGAGGGTGACCTTCTCGAGAAGAAATCCAAGCGCCGACGTCAGCGGCGCCGCTCTAAACCCCGCCATATCAAAAATAGCGATACCGGCCAAGAGACAATAGCACTCCGGATGATGCCGAGGACGAAAACAATCCCGCCCAGCCAAGCTTCGAGCAAGCCGGACGGGAGGATGGGCAAGCTAGCCCTGATGAACAAGCAATGGATGGAGCCTCGGAGGATGACAATTACATGCCCCTCTCGGAAGACAAGGTGAGCCTCGGCGATGAAGAATTTATCGTGCTTGAGGATCCCGTCGAGCAGGAGCGCTTCAAGCGCCGGCTTATAGCCACTGTAAAGAGCCTGAAGAAAAAACAGCAGCAGCTTAAAGTTGATCAAAATCTGCTAACTGATAGATGGAATACGGACTCGAGCACCCAACCAAAAGCTACTCGAGGCGCAGGTTGTTACCTCAATTCGAGGATGAGGCACTAGAGCCTAAACTACCAGCGCGGGATGCGGCTGACCGACCACCTCGTGGCCGAGACAAAGCGGTATATCAGCCCGCACCCCGTCGCCAAACAAATAAAAACACGAAGGCCCGGGGCTACACGCATGACCTGCGAGACAAATTGAAAAACAAAGCATGACAGTCAAGATCGATCTACGGATTGCGGGGGCGCGCCCAACACACGACAATAACCGCGAAGCTGGATATACTAAATAGAAATCCGTTCGAGTTGAATACAGCAGACCAGTCTCATCCGAACTGCGTCACGATGTAGGCCGGCATAGAGGCGCCACACACCCCCTATGCTTCACTGACGAAGTAATGGAGCATTAATTCCCAGAAGGGTTTAAGCCCATAAACATCGAACCATATGATGGGACAACAGACCCTGCGGTATGGATCGAAGATTTCGTTCTCCACATTCACATGGCTCGCGGCGATGATCTACATGCCATCAAGTACCTCCCACTAAAACTGAAGGGACCAGCTCGACATTGGCTAAATAGTCTGCCCGCAAACTCTATTGGCAGTTGGGAGAACCTGGAAGACGCATTCCTTGACAACTTCCAGGGCACTTATCTGCGATCACTGGACGCTGATGACTTAAGTCACATAACCCAACAGCCCGGAGAGTCAACCAGGAAATTCTGGACTCGGTTCCTAACGAAAAAGAACCAAATTGTCGACTGTCCAGATGCCGAAGCTCTAGCGGCTTTAAGCACAACAACCATGACGAGTGGCTCGCACGACACCTTGGCCAAGAAAAGCCGAAATCCATGGCAGCTAAGGGAGTCCGGGATTAGGGGGTCCTCGGAGAGCCAGACTATATACTTTGGCTGGACTGTTGGACTATGAAGATACAAGATTGAAGACTTCGTCCCGTGTCCGGATGGGACTCTCCTTTGCGTGGAAGGTAAGCTTGGCAATTCGGATATATAGATCTCCTTCTCTGTAACCGACTCTGTGTATCCCTAGCCCCCTCCGATGTCTATATAAACCGGAGGTATTAGTCCGTAGGACAACAACAATCATAATCATAGGCTAGCTTCTAGGGCTTAGCCTCTACGATCTCGTGGTAGATCAACTCTTGTAATACTCATATCATCAAGATCAATCAAGCAGGAAGTAGGGTATTACCTCCATCGAGAGGGCCTGAACCTGGGTAAACATCGTGTCCCCCACCTCTTGTTACCATTAGCCTTAGAAGCACAGTTCGGGACCCCCTACCCGAGATCCGCTGGTTTTGACACCGACATTGGTGCTTTCATTGAGAGTTCCACTGTGCCGTCATGATAAGGCTTGATGGCTTGCCTTGTTGTCAAGGACAACATCACCTTTGGGGGAGCCCTGGCTGTAAGCCAGACTCTCCGGCTGGGCGGCTTCGTCATGACTGCCCGTTCGGCCGCTGCGTCGACGATGACTTCCCTGGAATTCACCGAGCGGGTGGATCGAATGGTGCTCTCCTCCCTGAACGAGCTCTTAGATCGCATCGCCGCCCTGGGAGTCGCTATGGACTATGATCAGATCGGTCTTAAACCCGACAACAGGGAGATTAACTCTCCGCCGGTCAGCCATCAAATAGCGGTGGTGGAGGAACAGAGCAGCGATTCTTCCTCTATTTTGAGGACGAACTATGTCCGGATTCCCGAGCTCTCCGAGCCGGATACCCGTCTACGGGATGACATGGCCTAGGCTTCGAACTTAGAATCGGGCAGCGGGCCACAAATATTGGGCAACATCTCGGAGTCCGAGCTGCCATGTTCGGGAGCTCCTTCGCCATGGGCCTCAAATCGGGTCAGGATTTGGACTTAAATACACCCACCCTCCCAGACACAAGTGATCTTTCCCACATTAGACAAGAGCCCCAAGAAACAGTACATCACTTCTGGGCCAGATTCCTCCTTGTAATGAGAAAGGTCAAGGACTGTCGCGAGGAAGACGCAATTTCATTCTCTTGCAAAAACTGCATGGACAAGGGAATCCTCAACGCCATAAGTCGCCGTGACATAGCACACTTCGCTGACTTGGCGGCCATAGTACAGAAGTACTGTGCGATGGAAAGCGCTTGGAAAACCCAAATAAAATTCTGGGATCCTCCGGCTCTCACTAAACCCCTCGTCCGAACTAAAAGGGTGCGCTTTCACAAGTCATCCAATCCAATTATAAAAAAGCCAAAGCCCTCTATAGGGCGTGGAACCGTATTGGAGGGATGGCTCAACAGGCCATGCAAAATTCACAACACACCAGATATCATACCAACACACGGCCTTAGAGGATGTTGGATACTCCGGCAGGTGGCCAAGAGAGGCGAGGATCTCCTCATTAACAATACCACAGAGCCCCATCCCGCGGAGAATAACAATACAGTACTGACAGTCTTCGAGACTTTCGCCTCAAACAATAGGCGTAAGCGAGCACTCCGCAGCCTCGCCTGAGTCTGCCAAGTTGCTGCAATAAATCCATGGAACGACACGACCATAACCTTCAATGCCAGTGACGAATCTCAATTCCGAACAGTCCGAGCACCAGCCACTTTGGTCTGTAGTCCAATTGTGGACGGCTTCAGGCTTACTAAAGTGCTCATGGACGGTGGCAGTGGATTAAACCTCATCGTCGAGGAAAATCTCAACAAAATGGAGATAGACAAGAGCCGCATTGAGCAAAGCAAAACGAACTTCAGAGGAATCATCCCTAGTCGGGAGGCACGATGTGCGGGAAAAATCACACTGGATGTGGTATTCGACACGCCAAAGAATTATAGGTCCGAAGAAATCACATTCCAAGTGGCCCCGTTCAGTAGTGGATACCACGCCCTTTTAGGGCGGGATGGATTAACGAGCTTCCAAGCGATACCCCATTACGGGTACATGAAGCTCAAGATGCCTGGGCCCAATGGAATCATCACTCTAGCTAGTGATCCGGACATAGCACTCCGCGCCGAAAATAAAACCACCGCACTAGCCCTAGAAGCATTATCCGTAGCTCTCGCGGCCGAAGAATTAACTACGCTGCACTCCACAGTGGACAGGGATGACGTGATACTCGACAAACGACCCAAGTCCACCTCTTTTAAGCCAGCAGACGAAATAGTCAAATTCCAGGTCCACCCAACGGACCCTACAAAAACAACATCAATTGGGGTACAGCTGAACCCCACAATACACGCCACACCGCGAGAGTTCTTGTGCGAGAATTGGGACATCTTCGCCTGGCATCCTTCAGACATGCTAGGTATCCCACGTAGGCTGGCCGAGCATAGCCTAAACATACTAAAGGTATACAAGCCGGTCAAGCAGACTCTTCGGCGCTTTTCAGAACCTATGAGACAAGCCATGGGAGAAGAGCTAGCCAAGCTACTCGAGGCCGGATTCATCAGAGAAATAAAACATCTAGACTAGCTAGCGAACCTGGTGATGGTACAGAAAAAGGACAAATCCTGGCGCCTATGTGTCGATTTCAAGGACCTCAATAAGGCTTGCCCGAAGGTTCCCCTCCCCCTCCCCCGCATCAATCAAATCATCGACGCTACCGCAGGACACGACTCATTGTGTTTCCTCGAAGCATACTCCGGATACCATCAGATCAAGAAGGCAGAGTCCGATCAAGCCGCAACGACATTCATCACTCCATATGGCCCCTTCTGTTTTAACACCATGCCTTTCGGGCTCAAAAACGCCGGTGCAACCTATCAACGCATGATTCAGACATGCCTGGAAACACAAATCGGCAAAACAGTGGAGGCATACATAGCCGATGTGGTCATCAAAACCAGACACGTCGAATCTTTAATAGACGACTTGAGGCTTATGTTCGACAATCTCCGAACATATGACATCAAGCCCAATCCGGAAAAATGCATTTTCGGTGTACCTGCCGGAAAGCTCTTGGGCTTCATCGTTTCCAATAGAGGAATTGAAGCAAATCCGGCTAAAATCCGAGCTCTGTCACAGTTGGCTACCCCAAGAGACCTCAAGCAAATCCAGAAATTAACTGGATGTGTGGCTACCCTAAGCCGCTTTATCTCCCGATTAGGAGAAAAAGCACTACCTCTCTATCGCCTTCTTCGACGCACCGAAAACTTTGAGTGGACGGATGCGGCTATGGCCGGACTGGGAGAAATAAAGGCCCTCTTGGCCAGCAATCCAATCCTGGCCGCGCCAAATATCAGCGAACCTATGTTGTTATATATAGTTGCAACACACCATGTTGTAAGCGTAGTGCTCATTGTCGAACGAGAGACGGACAAACATAAGTTCCCGCTTCAAAAGCCGTTATACTACGTATCCACTGTCCTCACTCCTTGCAAGTCACGGTACCCACATTATCAAAATAGAGCATACGCGGTCTTTGTCGGGGGTTGGGTGCGACATATGCCAAAGGATGGCTTATCATGGTGGGGGCGAGTAGAACGTCGCCGGTGCCTGGAAACAGGATGAGGCAAAGACATGCACGCCGGTGGATCTTACCCAGCTTCAGGGCTCTCCGAGGAGATAACACCCCTACTGCTGCTCTGCGGGGTCTCCGCATGGTCACTAAGGCAAAGTGAATACAAGCTTGCTCCTAGAGCTGTTTCTGGAGGTAGGAGAGGGCAGGGCTAGCTCTCTCCTTCCTATGTGGTCTGTCTAATGCTAGTGAATGCGAACCCTTTGCATGGGTGCCCTGGGGGGTTTATATAGGCCTACCCCCCAGGGTTACAATGGTAAAACCGGCTGGGTGCGGGTCCCAGCGATCTGTCTCTCAGGCGCCGTCTTCTCCGCCGACTCCTAGGGCCCGCCGACTGGTGGGTCCCGCCGACTGGCCTGGTACGAGGGCGTCAGCTCGTGTCCGCCGCGGGCGGGTCTTGCCGGCTGCAGATTACTGTAGCCGTGCTTCTAATGACGCGGGCTTGGTCAGGGGGTCATGGCAACAGTGCCGCTTCCTGGCGGGTGATCACTGTGGCCATTCCCCGGTCGCATCTGGTTAATGGTGTGTGGGACCCGTGGGAGGAGCTGGCCGACTCCTAGCGGCCGACTCCCAACGGGTCCGACTCGTGGCGCTCTCGCCGTCTTCAATACTCTCGCTGACTGGTAGGCCCCGCCGTCTTCGGGCCGTACAGACAGGTGGTCGTGGGCACAGGGCCCCGCCCCAAGGGCTGATGTCAGGGCTGGCATGGTAGCAGTGCCGCGCCGGGCGGAGATCTCCGCGGGTACGACGCACTGTGGCCATGCCCGCCTTTAATTGTCGGGGTGGTTGGAAGTCGCGGGCCGACTCCCCATAGTCGGCTTTCTGAGAGTCGCCTCTGGGACTCGGCTTGAATGAGAGTCGCTTCTGGGACTCGGCTTAACTAGAAGTCGCCTCTGGGACTCGGCTCGTCTTGGAGTCGCCTCTGCGGACTCGGCTTGTCTTGGAGTCACCGTAGGTACTTGAGGGGCGCAGTCCGCCCTGATGTCTTGAAAGGTTCTAGGGCTCGGGTTAGCCTACCCGTGGCCCATTACTCCGACAGTACTCCCCGAAGCTGGTGTGGCTCCGAGGGTGATACGTCGCACGCCTCAACAGTTTCATTCTTCTGGTGGGGGAATGCTGACTTTGATGGCCGTCTTCTTCCAGGCCGACTGGCTGGAGTCGGATTCGCTGAGGGCCGTCATGCTGAAGCCGACTAGCTGGAGTCGGATTCACCGAGGGCCGTCTTGCCCCTCGAGGTGTTTCGAACGTCGCGGCGAGAACCAGGCGGCGTGCCTGATACGCTTCCCGCGGTCGCCCGCCGCGGCCCCGTCGCGCGGCGCCACGTGGCAGGGGCAGTCTGCCTGCCCACGCGCGCGACGGGACGGGCCGTCAGGCGGGGCCCGCCACTACCGTGCCTCGGCACGCGAACGGATCCGCTGCGGCCATGCAGGCGGTTGAGTTCCCCACGTCGTTACTGCGCGAAGTAACTTCGTGGGGTTAATCGTGGGGGGCGTGGGGGCTCGCGCGCAGTTAATCCCACACCGCCCCATCGGCTTCTCAGCCTACGGGCATATATATAGGCGGGGGGAGCAGGACGGCAAAGCGCGCGCTCGTTCTTCCCTACTTCCTCCGCTTCCTCTTGCCTCTTCTTCTTCCTGCCTTTGCCGCACCACGCCGGACCGCACCGCTGCGATGAGCTCTTCCTCCGCCGCGGCTCCTGCCGTTCACTCCGGCGTGTGGGATGGTTCTAGGGTGGACGATGATGCCATCGAGCACCTCCGCCGGACGCGCCGGCTCCCCGGCGTGCAACTGGTGCGAGCCCACGCCGCGCCGGAGGGGAAGATAAGGCCGGAGCCAGAGGAGGGCGAGCGGGTCATATTCCGCTCGCACCTCATGCGCGGCATGGGCCTGCCGGCGAGCGGCTTCCTCCGCTCTTTCTTGGAGTTCAACGGACTCTAGCCGCACCACCTCACCCCGAACACGGTGGTGCTGCTGGCCGCCTTCGCCACCCTGTGCGAAGGTTTTCTCGGCGTTCTCCCCACCCTCGAGCTGTGGGGAGAGTTCTTCCAATCGAAGCTCGGCACGCACGTCGCCGGCATACCGGCCCAGTGCGGCGCCTTGATCGCCATGCACAGGTCGACCGCCGACAACCCATTCCCCTCCATCGCGCTGATCAAGTCGGTGAAGATGTGGCAGCGTTCGTACTTCTATGTGAAGAACATTGCCACAGAAGGCGACTGGGTCAAGCTGCCGCACTATGAAGCCGGCACACCGGCTGGGAGGCTTCCCAGCTGGTCTAATCGGGCCAAGACGCTGACTCCTGCCGGTGCTGCCGCCGTCGCACGACTCCGAGTGCTGACGCAGTCGGAAGGCCTGGTCGGAGCCGACTTGCTGGCTGCCTTCGTGGCGCGCTGAGTCCTCCCACTCCAAGGCCGACCTCATCTTATCTGTTAGATGAGCGACCGCCGAGACCCGAGCCGGATGAGCACCTGGGAGATGCCCCACGCGGAGGTGGCGAACATGGTGAATCACATCGCGAACTGCGAGCTCACAGAAGACTGGTAGTTCGGCAAGGAGCCGTACTCACGTGCCAACCCTCCGCCTGTGGTAAGTCAAATCTTTTGTCTTCTGTTTTTTGTTTGTAGCCAAATCCGGCTTCTAATTTCCTTGGTTCTTCGAGTCAGAACCCCCTCATCCAGCCTGCAGCCGGTGCCTCGGGGCCGCCCCTCGAGTTCGCTCCAGATCGAGCGGAGAGCGACATCGACGACCCCGATTTGGGGGCAGCGGCGATGGAGGCCGACACCGAAGGCGGAGGAGGAGGAGCGGAAGGCGGCCTCCGGCCCTCGGCGACCTTCGCCGACTGGCCAGAGGACGAGGCCGAAGGCGAAGTCGCCCCGCGCCGCCAACCGAAAGCCGGCCATCCATGCGCGAGTTCCTCCGCCGGCTTGGCCGGTCAAGTCAGCGCGAAGAAGCGTCGGGCCGCACCGAGTTCGCTCGGCAGTCGGCCGAAAAAGTTCAAGGGGCGGCCGTCGCAAACAAGTGGGAGGAGGCGATCGCGAAGGCCAACCGCTTCCGCAAGGAAGTGAAGAAGCCGCCGCTAGTCTCTGCGTAAGTGTCGACTGCCCTTGTCTTGCTTTCCTTGACGGATCTTTTCCGGGTCTTTTTCATTCCGTTTTTTGCTTCAGGGCCCCTTTTTCTCTTGAGAGGGTCGCCGTCCCCTCTGTCGTTGGGTCGGCCGAGACGTCCGCCAACACTCGGCGGATTGACCCCGCCGCCGACCTCTGGGAGGCGACGGAGGGCAACGCGCGGGAGAAGTGCGACGAGGTAGAGGCCGACCGTCTGGAGAAGGCGGAGGCCGAGAAAGCGGCGGCCTCCGCCCAGAAGAAGCTGGAGGAGGCCCAAGCCGCCGCCGCAGCAAAACAGCGGGCGGAGGAGACCGCGCGCCGCCAGTCGGCGCTGCTTGTCGTCCCGCCGAACTCCGCGCCGCCGCCCCCGGAGTTCACGGGGCAGACTGGGGAAGTCGGCGGGGAGCACTCCATCGTGGAGAAGGACGGTGGCGAGGCCTCCGCGTCAGGCATGGCCTCGCCGCCACCGCCGCCTCCACCGCATGGCAAGCAGCCAGCGGGCCCTCCAGTGCCGCCGGCTGAGGACGAGGCGGTGGCGAGGCTGCTTCTTCAAGTCGCCTCACCAGTGCGCCGCCGCCTTGCGAAGGCGGTCTCGGCGCCACACCCCTTGGAAGCTGGCCCGCCAGCTCGGCCATTCCAGATGCTGAGGCATCAAGTGCTACGCCTACTGGATGGGTGCAAGGAGGCGGCGACGGTCCGCTGAACCAAGCGCTCCTGGACGTGCAGGCGAAGCTGCGAGCTGAGGGCGAAGCCATCCAAGGCTGTACCAGGGCGCATCTGGCGTCGCGAGCGTCTATCGGGTACATTTTTCTTTTTTGACTTTGTCTTTTCTCGTTCTTCTCTGTGGGGGCGCGCCAGCGCACCCACTGGGTGTAGTCCCCGAGTTTCGGGCCGGCTGCTGCGCAGGCGGCCCGAAACTCAATCTGGCAAGTTTCTCATTTTTGTCTTTGTCCGACTTTTTATCGCATGAGTATCACAACCTCCGCGTCACTGCCTTGAACCGTAACATTGAGCGGCTGGAGAAGCGGACCGCCGACTTGTCGGAGAGCCGGAGTAAGTTCTTCTTCTTTTTCACGGGGGCGCGCTGGCGCACCCGCGGGCTGTAGTCCCCGAGATTCGGGCCGACTGCTGAGCAGTCGGGCCGGATCTTCCCGGCGACCTTTGTTGTTGACAACTTAATGTATTTTCTCTTTGTTTTTCAGAGGCCAATGCCGCTCTTCAGGAATGGTTAGGCGAAGTCAGCACGTCCCTTCGCGCCAAGGAGGAGGAGTGCGGCAAGCTCGCCAAAGAGCACGACTTGCTGGCCGAGCAGTTGGCGGAGCAGAAGGAGCTGCTCAAGGCAGCTCAGGACGAGGCGGGGAAGATAGAGACCGCTCTCCTGGCCGAGTTCGAGATGGAGCGCTCCTCCTGGACTGATAGGGAGGCGATGCTGACTTCCGGCTTCCACGAGATCGAGGACATTGTCGATGGTGAGTTCCTTTGCTTTCTTTCCTCGAGCTGCGACTGTAAGTCGGGCCGACTGCTGATTTTCTCTTTTGCTTCTTTCTATTTTGGGCAGACTTCTTCCCTGGCCACTCGCAAGCGGTCAATCGAGCCATCGAGGCTGATCGCGAGGCGCGGAGGGCGAATGGCGAGGAGATCGCCGCCAACGCCCCCTTGACCGTCGATGAGCAGCTCCTGAGCATCGACACCCGTCTGCGGCCGGCCCATCAGCTGCTGCGTCGGCTTCAACGCGCCGGGGCCCAAGCGATCTCCGCCTTGTGGCCAGGCATGCTAGCTCTACGCACTGCCAGTCGGACTGCCGACTGGCTGGAGGTCGCGGCCGGCCGTCTTGAGGCTTGGAAGGGTTCCTTGGCCCGGGCTGGAGCGCGCCGGGCCTTGGAATTCGTCAAGGCTTGGTATACAGGGCTGGACCTGGACCGGCTGGCCGCGTTCCGGTCAGAGGCCCAGGCAGAACTAGCGGTTGTGGAAGGCGCCCTCATCGAGCGTGCGGCGGTGATCGCCGACTACACCGACACCAGCGTCTTCGTTCTCGAGCGGGCTGCGAACGGCGAGGAGGTGCCTCCGGAGTGGTTCGGGATGAACCCCGACTATGACGAGGAATCGACGGAGGTGATCGGCTCCAGCACCGAGGAGGAAGACGAGGCGGGGGACGGAGACGAGACGGAGGCGCCAGAAGACAGATCGGACGACCAGCCTCAGCTCGATCGTGCCTCCAGCAACGAGCCGCGTCCGACCGGGACGGCTGCCGCTGGAGACGATCAAGCCGAGACTGCCCAGCCGGCCGCTCCAGCGCCTGACACCGCCGTCTCCGCCGACCCTCTGAACCCGGCTGCCGCTCCTTAGGCTACCGTCTTGTCTTTACTTTATCTGCTTTCATAGTCTTTGAAGAACTTGTTAATTTGCACAATTCCACCCGCGGGGTGTATCTTGAACTTGGCCAGAGGCCTTTGCTATGTAAATATCTATCTGCCTTCTATCTTTCCTTGCTTATTGCTCTTTTTGACTTTTTCCTTTGCCACCTTTCCATAGTCGCTGCTTTGCTAGGCGAACAGCCGCTCCGCGGACTACCGCAGGTCAAATGCTCGGCTACTTTAGGGAAGGCAAGTACTTGGCCTTTTTAGAGTTTTTTTAACAAGTTGGATAGAAGGCGGCGAGCCGACTATTCGAGAGTCGGCTCTGCAGAGAGAGGCTGGAAGCCGGCTTGGGCTATACATATGCTTTGAGTCCTGAGCCAATTTTTCGTGTGTGCGCTCGTTCTTGCTTAGTCTCTGCCTACCAACAGTCGCTCTGCGAGCTGCGGCTTTTGACAGGAGACGGCTTAAGCGCAGCACACTACTTGTCCGACTGCAGGAAGCATTTCATAGCGCAAGACGGCGAGTCCCCGGGCCGACTAGTCGAACCTGGTGCCACACGGCATAACAAAGAGTAGCATACTCGGAGGCATAATTCTTATCATACAGATAACAAAAAGGGCAGTCCCCGAGCTCGTCTCGGGGGCCCAAAGTCTTGGTACTTTAATACAAAGGATAGCGTGGTACATACTGCATTAACTATAAAATCTTCGGAGAAGATTTGCGTTCCATGGCCGTTCTGATTCCTTGCCGGAGTTGTCCCTCTTGCGCGCTCGAGGCTTCTGAGTATCGATTAGGTAGTAGGAGCCGTTGCCCAACACTTTGCTGATGATGCAGGGGCCTTCCCAAGGCGCTGACAACTTGTGCTAGCGAGCTATTCGCTGAATCAGACGGAGCACAAGGTCGCCCTCTTGAAACGATCTCGGTCTGATCTTCCGGTTGTAGTATCGGCGCAGACTCTGCTGGTAGTTGCCGGACCGGCTGAGTGCCAACAGCCGGCCCTCTTCCAGCAGGTCGATGCCGTCTTGACGTGCTTCTTCAACTTCCTCTTCGGTGTACATGGTGACTCGTGGAGAGTCGAACTCTATGTCCATCGGGATGAAGGCTTCGGCACCATAGACGAGGAAGAAAGACGTGAAGCCGGTTGACTTGTTTGGAGTCGTGCGCAGACTCCAGAGGACGGCTGGCAGCTCCTCAAGCAAACAGCCGGCCGAACGCTCGAGTGGTTCGACCAATCGAGGCTTGATGCCGGACAGGATGAGGCCGTTTGCTCGCTCCACCTGGCCGTTTGACTGCGGGTGGGCAACGGACGCTAAGTCCAGTCGGATGCCCTGCGTCGCGCAAAAACGGGCCAAGGCGCCTTTGGCAAAATTTATGCCATTGTCGGTGATGATGCTGTGCGGTATGCCGTACCGCACCGTGATGTCGGCGATGAAAGTCACTACAGTCAGACCGTTCAACTTCTTGATGGGCTTTGCTTCTATCCACTTGGTGAACTTGTCCACCGCGACAAGCAGATGAGCTAGGCCGCCTCGGGCCGTCTTGAATGGTCCCACCATGTCCAGACCCCAAATTGCGAAGGGCCAGGCGATGGGGATTGTCTTCAGCACGAAAGCCGGCTGAAGCGGCTTGGAGCGGAACTTCTGGCACCCCTTGCATTTTTGGACTAATTCCTTGGCCTCTTCCAGGGCAGTCGGCCAGAAGAAACCGTGCCGAAAGGCTTTGGCAACGAGTGCTCTTGAAGCCGCATGGTGGCCGCACTCGCCTTGGTGGATGTCTCTGAGAGTTGCTCGGCCTTGCTCTGGCTCCATGCAGCGCTGGTAGACACCAGTGACACTGCGCCTGACCAACTCTTTGCTGATTATGGTGTATGCTGCCGCTCGGCGTTGCCCTTGCCGAGCCAAGATTTCATCAGTTGGTAGCTCTCTGTTTACTAGAAACTTGAGGATGGGCTGCGCCCATGAGGGTGCTGCTATTTCTTAGACTGCCACTACTGTGACTTGGACAAGGGCGGCTGGGCTGGGAGGCGGCGGGCTGGAATCTGCGGCCGCTTGCTAGATTGACGAAGTCCCCGGGCCGACTGGCGCAGTCCCCGAGCCGGGTTCTGAAGTCCTCAGGCCGGCTTCAACTGTGATTTT
The DNA here is from genome assembly GCA_963921465.1 of Triticum timopheevii. NCBI lineage: Eukaryota > Viridiplantae > Streptophyta > Magnoliopsida > Poales > Poaceae > Triticum > Triticum timopheevii. The sequence goes on from OY997270.1 coordinate 272,573,388, forward strand.
CTTTGGGCCGTCTGTTGTGGCTCTCGAGTCGGATCTGACTTCTTCGCGTGGAGCCGGCACAAAGATGGAGTCTGATTCTGGTGAAGGCTTGATAGACGGCTTAAGGAGGCGCTAAAGAGCGACGCCGGATGGTATTGCTTGGCGGGTGGAGCCGACTCGTGCCAAGGCGTCTGCTTGGTCGTTGTCGTTTCTTGGCATGTGAAGGAACTCGCACCCCTCGAAGTATCCGCTGAGTTGCTGCACCAGGAAGCGGTAGCTCGCCATGTTTGCATCTTTGGCGTCCCAGTCGCCAGATGACTGCTGGACCACCAAATCGGAGTCGCCATAGCACAGGATCCGGCGAATGTCGAGTTCTTTGGCAAGCCGGAGCCCGTGAATGAGCGCCTCGTATTCAGTGACGTTGTTGGAGGCGGCGAAGTGGATCTGCAGCACATACTTGAGCTTGTCGCCTTTAGGGGAGGTGAGGACGATGCGGGCTCCCAGGCCGGTGCGCATATTGGAGCCGTCGAAATGCATCCGCCAATGGGTGGAGTCGGGCGCTGGCGGCAGGTACTGGGTCTCGGCCCAGTCGACGAGGAAGTCGGCCAGCGCTTGCAACTTGATAGCGGTGCAGGGCTGGTAGTAGATGGTGTAGGGTGCCAAATCTATGGCCCATTTGGCTACTCGGCCAGAAGCATCTCGGCTCCCGATGATCTCGGCTAGCGGGGCTGTGCAAACCACCGTGATTGGATGCTCTTGAAAGTAAGGCTTCAGCTTCTTGGCGGAAAAATGCACACCGTAGCACATCTTCTGGTAGTGGGGGTAGTTCTGCTTGGAGGTTGACAGTACCTCGCTCAGGTAATACACCGGTCTCTGGACAGGGAGCGCCTTGCCTTCCTCTTTGCGTTCGACTACAATGACGGTGCTGACTACTCGGCTGGTGGCGGCGATGTACAGGAGCATGGGCTCTTTGGGAGTCGGAGCCGCCAACACAGGGGGAGTAGTCAACATCTTCTTCAGCTGGAGAAATGCTTCATCCGCCATGTGATTCCACTCAAAAAAGGTGGTCTTCTTCATCAATTGATACAAAGGGAGAGCTTTCTCGCCCAGCTGACTGATGAATCGGCTGATGGACGCCAAACAGCCGGTGAACTTCTGCGCATCTAACAGTCGGCTGGGTACCTCCATCCTCTCGATGGCCTTGATCTTCACGGGGTTGCACTCTATGCCGCGTTCAGGGACAGGAAGCCAAGGAGTTGGCTGGCTGGTACTCCGAAAACGCACTTCTCAGGGTTGAGCTTGATCTGGAATCGGCGTAGGTTTTCAAAGGTTTCTTTGAGGTCTTCCAGCAGCGTCCCATGCTTCTCCGTCTTCACCACTACATCATCCATGTAGACGTGGGCATTCCTGCCGACTTGCTTGAGGAGGCACTTCTGCATGCAACGCTGAAAGGTGGCGCCGGCATTCCTCAAGCCGAACGTCATGGTCAGGTAGCAGAAGGCTCCGAACAGCGTGATGAAGGCGGTCTTCAGTCTGTCTACCGGGTTCAGCTTGATCTGATGATATCCTGAATATGCATCTAAGAAACTCAACAGCTCGCATCCGGCTGTGGAGTCTATCACCTGATCGATTCTCGGCAGGGCAAATGGGTCCTTCGGCAGGCTTTGTTGAGGCTTGTGTAATCAATGCACATCCGCCACTGCTTGTTTTTCTTCAGTACCAAGACCGGGTTTGCCAACCACTCTGGAAAAAATACCTCCATAATGAAGCCGGCCGCCAGGAGCCGGGCTATCTCTTCTCCAACAACACTTCTTTTCTCTTCTAACAGGCGGCGCAAGGGCTGCCTGACGGGCTTCACATCTGGTCGGACATGTAATTAGAGCTCGGCAAATTCCGTCGGTACACCTGGCATGTCTTTAGGGTACCATGCAAAGATGTCTCAATTCTCACGGAGGAAATCGACGAGCTCGCCTTCCTATTTGCTGTCAAGGTTTGTACCCATGACAGCGTACCTCTCTGGGTGCTCCGAGTCCAAGGGTATCTTCTTGGTCTCTTTGGCCGGCTTGAACGAACCTTCAGCTTCCGACTCCTTGGGATCGGGCGACATCTCTGGCTGCTTTCCGGCCATCGCCACGACCCGATCAAGGAGCCGCTTCTTAGCTGCGATCACCAGGGACTCGGCCAGCCGACTGCTCTCTGCAGCGTAGGCAGACGACTTCCTGTAGTCGCCAGCGACGGTCAGAATCCCCTTGGAACTTGGCATCTTCATCTTGAGGTAGGCGTAGTGGGGAACCGCCATGAATTTGGCCAGTGCAGGTCGGCCAAATAACGCATGGTATGGGCTTTCAAGGTCCACCACTTCAAACCAGACTGGCTCTCGGCGGAAATGATCTTTGTCTCCGAAGAGAACGTCTATCAGGATCTTGCCGATTGGTGAGCAGGAAAGGCCAGGTACAATGCCGTGGAACACAGTCCGGCTGCTCCGCAGCTGTCTTTGCTTGATTCCTAACTTCTCCATAGTGTCCTTGTACAGGATGTTGATGCTACTGCCTCCGTCTATCAGCACTCTCAAAAAGCGGGCTGCCCGCCTATCAGTGGCCAAGGTAGCACCTAAGACCAGGGCATAGGATCCCGGATTCGGCATCACCTCTAGGTGATCCGCTCTGCTCCAACTGATAGGCTTCTCGGACCAATGCATGAACTCTGGAGTATTTGACGCCACAGCGTTCACCTCTTGCTGCTGTAGCTGTCTGCTACGCCGATCATCAGCTACACTAGTGAACACCACATACGCTCCATGCTCTTCTGGGTACTCATCTTGCACTGCGCCTACTGGCCGTGCAGCTGGCTGCAGGGGCGGCGGCGGAGGCGGCGGCCCAACAGGCGGGGGAGGAAGGAGGCCGTCTCCCTTGGCGATTCTGGTAAGCCAGTGGCACTTTCGGGTGGTATGGTTCGACGGCTTCGCGCCACTGTGCAACTTGCAGGGACCATCCAGAGTCTACTCGTAAGAGATGGCCGGCAACTAGTTGGACTTGCCGCCTTTCTGCCGCTTGGCCGGAGGCTGCCCCTCCGGCTGTTGATCTTCGACTGTCACAACCTGCCGACTGCTGGAAGTCGGCTGTTGGGCCTTGTGTTTGTTGTCTTACTGTTGTTGTCGTCGACTGCTGTCTCCAGCTGGCATTCTGGGAGCCTGAGGAGCCACTTTGCCAGCCGCATTGACTTGAATTTCCGTCTTCATGGAGGAGTCGGTGGTGGCGTACTTGTCTGCTATGACCAGCAGTTCGTCGAGGGTTTCCGGCTCGTTGCAGAGGAGCTTGTGCTTGAGGAGGGTGCCTTCTCGGCACCCGCAGTGAAGTACTCGATAGCCTGCACCTCGTGCACGCCCTCGCAGGAGTTCCGAAGCTCGCCCCAGCGCGTGTGGTAGTCACGTGTTGACTCGTCAGGGCCTTGCACGCACAAGGAAAGCTGGCGCGGCTTGGGAGGTCGCTTGTACGTGCTTGTAAAGTTGCGGATGAAGGCCTCGGTGAAGTCAACCCAGCTGTTGATGCTACGGGGCTTCAGACTGTTCAACCATGTCCGGGCCGTACCCTGGAGCATGAGTGGAACATACTTCACGGAAACTCGCTTGTTGCCGTTCGCTATGTTGACGGCCGTGGAGTAATCAAATAGCCAGTCTTCCGGCTTCACGGCGCCGGTGTACTTGGGTGTGTCTCGGGGGAGCGTGAATCCTTTGGGAAAGGGCTCGTCTCGGATGCGGGGTCCAAAGCAAGGCGGACCCAGCTCATCTTCTTCTTCCAGCACAAGGGATCGGTGGAGTCGGTCGATTCGGTGGCGAGCGTCGTTCTCTCCGACTCCCTCTCGGCGGCCAAGGCGGCCACCGAGAGTCGGATGCTCAATAGGCGGCGGGGAAACTCGCCGTTCTCTTCTTGGTGGGGGAGGCAGGTAGTCGTCCTGCCGCTCCACTGCTCTCGGACGGCCGTCTTGGTCGTGCTCGATGGTGATGCGAGTCCGATTGCGACTGACAGCCGGCTCTTTGTCTTTCATTCCACGGACTCCAGCAGTCGGCGTCCGAGACGTCGCGCCCTGATCTCGGTAGGCAGGCAAGTCGTCGTTTAGCTGCTGTGGCGCCTCAGTGCGGCCGCCGGCCGCGTTCTGCGCAGCAACCGCATCGAGGAGCTGCTGGACTCGCTCTGTCATCATGCGGCACTCTTCGCCTTCGAAGTTCTTCAGCTCGTCAGTCGCCGCTTGGGCGGCGCGGATATTCTCCGCAGGGGTGGCGTATACGGGGCAATTGGCCCCGAACAAGTCGGCGATGGTCGCGCCGCGTTGTCGGACTGCGCCTAGGTGGCTAGGCCCAGTCGGAGCCGGCGAGCCGCCCACGGCGCGATCCATTTCGCGCTGGTAGGCTTCTGACAAGCGCCTCATGCTCGCCAGCTTCTTGGCGCCTTCGATGATCTGAAGGCGGTGCGTCTCCAGCATCTCGGTGTCTGCGTCCTCTGGAATAGGCGCAGTCAGGTCTTGCAGGGCCGCGTCGAGCGGGTCCTGAGCTCCCTCACCGGAGCGCTCATCATGACTGATGACGAGCACCTCCATGAAGGCGCTTCCACCACTCTCCTCGTGAGGGAGCGGCTCGTCGTAAACCACCACGTTGGTGGGGAAAGTGTCAAGCGACACGGCGTCGGAGTCGACCAGCATCGGGTCGGTGGAGCCTACGGACTCCAAGTCCACGGCAGGCTCGCCGGTGACGTGGAGTTGGTCGAGGAGGCCCGCGAGGAGACTCTCGGGGCCACCCGTGCCTGCGTCGGATGCAGGCTCGTCGGGGAGGCGAACCTCGCCGACAAGTTCGGTGAGGCCGCTTGCTGCACAGGCGGCCTCAGCGCCGCGCAGCGCGTCGATGCAAACTCCATCTGGCGAGCCTTGTTGGCTGCGCTCGCCAGGGAGGAAGAGGGTTCCCGTCCAGAATAGATCTCCGGACGATGGTGCACCAGGCCCCATGGTGGGCGCCAAATGTCGGGGGTTGGGTGCGACATATGCCAAAGGATGGCTTATCATGGTGGGGGTGAGTAGAACGTCGCCGGTGCCTGGAAACGGGATGAGGCGAAGACATGCACGCCGGCAGATCTTACCCAACTTCAGGGCTCTCCGAGGAGATAACACCCCTACTGCTGCTCTACGGGGTCTCCGCCGGTAGGAGGCACGCAGGGCGACGCGGCGGCGGGGTCCGGCGAGCGGCGACCGGCGGCGGGGTCGGCGGTGGCGCGGGAGGCGGCCGGCCGGGCCTGCGCGGGCCCGCGATGGGCTCGGGCGGGCCGCGGCGCGGGGAACGGCGGCGCGGGACAGGTGGCGGCTCCGGATTCGTCGGGCAGCGGTGGCGGATGCGTCCGGCGGCTGGACGAACATGTCCGGCTTCGCGAGATGGAGGGGGCTAGGGTTTCGGGAGGATTAGACCGTGAATTTCGGGGGAGAGGGCATATTTATAGGTAGAGGGAGCTAGGAGAGTCCAAATGAGGAGCGGTTTTCGGCCACGCGATCGTGATTGAACGACCGAGAGCATGGATGGGAGTTTGCTAGGTTTTGGGCCACTTTGGAAGGGGTGTTGGGCTGCAAACAAAAGAGGGCTTTTGCGGTTACCCGGTTAATCGTTGGAGTATCAAACGACCTCCAAATGGCACGAAACTTGACAGGCGGTCTACCGGTGCTATACCAAGGCCGCTTGGCAAACCTCGGGCCATTCCGAGAAAGTTTAACACCCGCTCACAACAAGAGACAAAAGGGGACGCCGGAGGACATAGGAGTGCCGGAGTGCAAAACGGACAACGGGGAAAACGCTCGGATGCATGAGACGAACATGTATGCAACATAAGATGCACATGACGACATGATATGAAATGCATAAGATGACATGGAAAAGTGCAACACGCAAGCAAATGACATGGCATTGACGGCGAATAATTGGCGGACACCTGGCGCAAAGAATCCGGGGCGTTACAACACTCCTCCACTAACAAGAGATCTCGTCCCGAGATCTTAGGACCGAGACAGAAGGGAAAAGGGATGAGGTGAAGCAAGAACTCAAGATAAGAAGCAAAGAATCGAGAGCATTCGAGAAGAAGAGAGGAACAACGAGAATGACGAGAATCGAAAGCTCACGGAATCAGATAGACTATGAAATCACTCATTCTAACCGGAGTGGTTAGAATGAGAAAAGAAACGAATAAGTCTGAAAGAATTTAGGTAGCACTTCGGCTGAAAATGGAAGGATTAGAACATGAACTTGAGAGGATGGAATGATACTTGATGAAGACATGACACAAGACCTCCGGAAAGAATTGAAACAATGGAATCAAATGAACGGATGAGAGAACAACATCTTCCACCATGAATGAGTTCAATAGCATCCTTAGAAGAAAGTTAGAATGGAGTTGTTGAGAAAATCAACAACGAAAGAATAAGCTTGTTGTGGACTTATGGAAAACATCTCGAAATTACGAGGTGATAACCGACCACAAACGGAAATGATTGGATATCTGAGAAGAATGAAGAAATGCAAAACTCCACTTCAAAAGAATATGGAGAATTAATTACACTTCACGATGCGAGAAGAAAAGATACTAGAACTCCTTGAACAAGAATCTTGATGAACACTTGAAGAATGAATTAAATCATGAAGAGCCACCGTGAAGAACTCCGATAACAAAAGAATGACGAGATAAAATTGAAGGATGAAAGAATTAGATGAGCATTGCGATGATTTAGATGAAGGTTCCGACGAGATGGCCGAGGAAATTTGAACTCCGGAAAAGAAAAGATGAAAACACTTGGAACTAGAATTTATTCATGAAGAATAAACTCCGAAGGAAAAGTATTAATCACTTGAATGGAATGAGAATACGATTTATTGTATGCTTATCCTTCATCAAATTTAATTGATGACAAGCAATGGATTTTGCATACTACTTATTCGTCTTGAAAAAGGATTGAGAAGTGACATATCGCAAACTTGAGAAGGTCTTCATGAACCACTGGTAGGATTGAAAAGAACGAATGGATTAATATGATAAACAAGGAAAAAGAATCTTGAACAAACCACCATAAGAATTCGAAAATGACTGATGAAAGAGAATGAATCACCGGGAAGAATTAGAAGAACAAATATGCTTGAGGGGATTTAGATGCAAAAGAACAAAGAGATCATTAACTGATTAAAGAACAGTTGAACGAAGCACCAGGATAATTAGAGAACAATAACTGGAATGATGGCCTCTAGTGAAAAGAAACAGAAATCAACTCCTAAAATACTCCGGATGGTTGAGAACAAGGAATTTCCGACAGACGGAATAATTCGAGAGGGTAACAAGAAGCTAGAACCACGAATCTTCGAGAGAACGGGCAAGATTTAGAGGAAAAACTCTTCCTCGATCTTCAAAGTTGAGAATGACCACGAGAAACACCACCGAAATTACCGAGATACTCCGGAAGAATGAAAAGCGAAGAGGTTGAGCCAATAATGAAATTATTTGAAAGAGATCTTGGAGAAGGAAAGTGACTGATGGGATCCATTCTTACGTCACACTTGAAAAGAATTGAGAATAACTCCGGGGAAATCAGAAGAGTCAGGTAAGATCCTGGGAAAAGACCTGTGGGTTAGGGCCCACTAAAAGAAAACACCGTTCAAAAGGATTGTTGACGAGATAGATGATGCAATGATTGAAGAATTTGAATGAGGTGACAACCTCAAATTAATTGGAACACAGACGAGTCTCCTGAGATGTCTTTCAAACTCCGGGATGATTGAATGGCGAGAGGCAAACAAGCAAGGGGAAAACATTTGATCCAAGGAAAAGAATGTTATCAACCGAAAATTTGAATTGAAATCCACGGAAAAAGAAAGAGATGCAGAATGACGAACGAGAAGAGAATTCACCGGTTGAAATAATTGAGGGAAAAAACTAAAGAGGCTCCACATGAATGAAATTGATGGTCGAAACAGACTCGTACTCCGGGAAGAAGTGGGTGGGAGGGCGGGAAAACAAAGTCAACTAGAGGGGAGGATCGACGAATAACTTGAAGAGAAAACACCGGTTGAAAGAATGCAAAGGATTCGCACGAGTAGGAAGGATACTCGATTATGGACTCCGGTTCCGAGAAGAAGAAGGGAGGGCGGGTGGGAAAAGAAAACAACTGAGGATTGATCTCGCAAAAGACAAAGAGGTTCGAGTCCACGAGAAAAGCACCGGATCAAAAGAGCTAAGAACCAACGATCGGAAAACCAACTGCGTGAACCTAAAGAAAAAAATTGAAGGGGAAGAGGGGTAGTTCAAAACACCTACGTCAAGATTTCTCACCAGAGCGAAGAAGAGGCTGAGGAGTAAAAGAATTTCCTACTCTACGATATAACTAGACTCCGAAAATAGCTTTCTTCTAGACTCAACAACGTCCAAACTACACGATCAATCAAGGGGCTCCAAAGGTCGGTCGAGGCTCTGATACCAACTTGTCATGCCCAATATGCGAACCTATCCAAAAGGAACTCGAAGGTCCCACCAAGGATAGACCTGCATATTGGAACGCTTTTGCAAGGTGGATATCATTACATCAACATTACATAATAGATGGGGATACATACAAAAGGCATACAATGCCACACGAATACGACATTATCTTACATAAGATCAACATCCGACTACGGATGAAACACAAACAGAAGCTCAAACAATATCCACCCTGCTAGCCTAGGCTGCCGACCTGGAACCTATCCCCTGATCAAAGAAGAAGCAGAAGAAGAACTCCAAACAAGCAAACATCGCGCTCGCGTCAAGATCATCGCATAACCTGTACCTGCAACTTTTGTTGTAGTAAAATGTGAGCCACGAGGACTCAGCAATCCCATTACCATGAGTATCAAGACTAGCAAAGATTAATGGGAAAGGAAGGGGTAAAGTGGTGAGGTTGCAGCAGCGACTAAGCATGATATGGTGGCTAACATACGCAAATGAGAGCGAGAAGAGAAACAAAGGAACGGTCGTGAAGCTAGCAATGATCAAGAGGTGATCCTGAACTCCTACTTACGTCAAACATAACACAGAAACCGTGTTCACTTCCCGGACTCCGCCGAAAAGAGACCATCACGGCTACACACGCGGTTGATGCGTTTTAATTCGGATCTGGTGTCAAGTTATCTACAACCGGACATTAACAAATTCCCATCTGCCACATAACCGCGGGCACGGCTCTCGAAAGTTTATACCCTGCAGGGGTGTCCCAACTTAGCCCATGATAAGCTCTCACGATCAACGAAGGATATTCCTTCTCCCAGGAAGACCCGATAAGTCTCGGAATCCCGGTTTACAAGACATTTCGACAATGGTAAAACAAGACCCGCAAGACCGCCCGATGCGCCGACAATCCTAATAGGAGCTGCACATATCTCGTTCTCAGGGCAACACCGGATGAGACAGGCTACGAGTAAAACCAGACCTCGAGTTGCCCCGAGGGGGCCCCGCAGGCGGCTCGGTTCAGACCAACACTTAGACAAGCACTGGCCCGGGGGGGCTAAAAATAAAGATGACCCTTGGGTTGGCCGACCCAAGGGAAGGGTATAGGTGGTGGTGAGGCAAATGGTAAAACCAAGGTTGGGCCTTGCTGGACAAGTTTTATTCAAAGCGAACTGTCGAGGGGGTCCCATAAATCACCCGACCGCGTTAGGAACGGAAAATCCGGGAACATAACACCGGTATGACGGAAACTAGGGCGGCAAGGGTGGAACAAAACACCAGGCATAAGGCCGAGCCTTCCACCCTTTACCAAATATATAGATGCATTAATAATATAAGAGATATTGTGATATCCCAACATAGCCCTGTCCATCATGGAGCAATCTTCAACTTCACCTACAACTAACAATGCTATAAGAGGGGCTGAGCAAAGCGGTAACATAGCCAAGCAATGGTTTGCTAGGAAGGGTGTCAAAGGTTAGAGGTTCATGGCAATTTGGGAGGCTTGAAGAGCAAATTATAGGTAACGCAACATAGCGATAGAACGAAGCAACTAGCATAGTAATGATAGTAGTGAGATCCAGGGTAGCGGTCATCTTGCCTGAAATCCCGCAAGGAAGAAAAACGAGTCCATGAAGAAGATGAAGCCACGAAGACAAACCAAGCGTAGACGAACGAATCCTCACGATCGCAATGAAACAGGAACTATCGAGAAGAAGCACACAACATAGTAAACACACCGCACATAAACAAGGCATGATGCACAACCAAGCATGATGCATGACAAAACTAGATGAGGCTACTCATGGCAAGAGATGATGCAAACAAGAACAACACATCAAGGCAAGTTTAAATGAGGCCGGAAACAACATATAACAATTCCGGTAAGTCCTCATATGCAAATTTCGAAATGGGTCCAGAACTGAATAAACCTTAAGTTCAAGTTGTTAAACAGCAAGTTAAGATGCACCAAGAGGATCTACACGAAATTCTAGTCAAGTTACATATAAAGTTCATTTAATTCGGAGCTACGGCCTAGAAGATATGGGCAAAACAAGTTAAGCATGGCATTGATGCAAAATGCACCCAAACATCAATCAAACACACCAAAACAAGGATGCAACATGATAGTATGAAGCTATATGCAAAATCAAGCAAGTTTCATATAGAGCACAATCAAAACGGAGCATCGGTGCAACACATACACTCTATACAAGTCATAGCAACAATCTGTCCATAACAGCAACTAGGCATATTGCAAGCATCAAAACAACATGCTACAACACCCCAACATAAGAACAAAAGGCATGAGCATGATGTACAGGTAAAGGACAACAAAACATGAACACCGAGCTATCTCCAGAAACTACTAGAACATGCTTAAAAGGACATGGTAAGATTGCAAATAATAACAGTTTCAGACTTTGCAGAAATAACATCAGGTTGCAATGTTTAGAGCTATCAAACAACATGTTACAGGAACTTATCATGGCAAACAAAGGCATGGCATGAATCTACTAATTGCATAGATCAAAAGTCCCTTACTGACCATGAGCCAAAAAGGATCAGAAGATAAGATGGAACCCATGTAAACATGGCAAGTTATATTACAGATTCATACATGGCAGGAACAACAATAAGTAGGCATGTTGGTGAGCTTGAACCACTCACCACACAGCAATACATGACATGGCAAGGGAACCAACAGTAGGAAGGCATGTTTAAGAAGCTAAGCATGGCAAGAACAAGTTCATAGGGTGCATGGATCACTAGAAAACAATCATGGAAACATTGAACTTGATGCTAACAGACTGACAGCAACATCATTTAGCAAATTTGGAGCAAGATTACAACATGTTTCAGTAGGCTATAAATGCAACCAGGGGCATGAATGGCTAGAGCAAGACATTTATAACAAAACATCCTTTGTGAACATCTCCAGAATAATGCACGAAAAGACTTGTAGCAGCAGGTTTACATAGCACCAAAATATAACAGAATCTGTCAGGAAAACAGCAACAACAAGTACCCGACTTAACAAGCTCAATGCACTCAGTACACAAGTCACAAAAATACATGGATTGCACCTCTGGAAAGATGGCATAGCATAGATCAAAACACATGTAGACATCAACCTCATAGGATGCACACATCAAACATGGCAAAAATGACAAATGAGCAAGTTATAACAGTTTCAGCAGATTAACAGCAACATGCACTCTTCCAACAGCATTTCGGGCATTAAGATGAGCTCAAATGAAAATTATTCAATGGAATGAAATGAAGTACTCGTCGAGACGAACAATTTGACATATTAGACGCACGAAACGGTGCAGTATGCATGGAGTTATGATGCGATGAAAATGCAACAAAATGCAAAAATAACTCGGGACTTGGGAATTTCGGGGGTCAACCTCTGCACGGAAAATGATGATGGCCGGGGATCTCGCCGGAGTGCGCAGGCGTCGCCGGAGTTGGACGGGGGAGGCGGATCCGGGGCGTCTCCGGCGCGGGGGCGCCGGATCTGGCGCCGGCGGCGGCGCCGGCGGCGGCCGAGACGCGGTCGGCGGCGACCGGGCGGACGGGCGTGGCCGCGGAGGACGACGGGCAACGGCGCGGCGAGGTCCGGCGGAGGCGGGGACCTGGCGGCGCGGGACGGCGACCGGAGGTGGCGGCAGCCGCGGGTGGCGCGGCGCGGGCGAGCCGCGGGCGCCCGGTCCGCGGGGCGGCGGAGGCGGAGGTGGCGAGCGCGGGCTCGCGCGGTCGGCGGCGGAGGCCGGTGCCGGTAGGAGGCGCGTAGGGCGACGCGGCGGCGGGTTCCGGCGAGCGGCGACCAGCGGCGGGGTCGGCAGCGGCGCGGGAGGCGGCCGGCCGGGCCTGCGCGGGCCCGCAATGGGCTCGGGTGGGCCGCGGAGCGGGGAACGGCGACGCAGGACAGGTGGTGGCTCCGGATTCGTCGGGCGGCGGCGGGGGACGCGTCCGGCGGCTGGACGGACATGTCCGGCGTCGCGAGATGGAGGGGGCTAGGGTTTCGGGAGGATTAGACCGCGAATTTCGGGGGAGAGGGCATATTTATAGGTAGAGGGAGCTAGGAGAGTCCAAATGAGGAGAGGTTTTCGTCCACGCGATCGTGATCGAACGACCAAGACCATAGAGGGGAGTTTGCTGGGTTTTGGGCTACTTTGGAAGGGGTGTTGGGCTGCAAACAAAAGAGGGCTTTTGCGGTTACCCGGTTAACCGTTGGAGTATCAAACAACCTCCAAATGGCACGAAACTTGACAGGCGGTCTACCGGTGCTATACCAAGGCCGCTTGGCAAACCTCGGGCCATTCCGAGAAAGTTTAACACCTGCTCACAACAAGAGACAAAAGGGGACACCGGAGGACATAGGAGTGCCGGATTGCAAAATGGACAACGGGGAAAACGCTCGGATGCATGAGATGAACATGTATGCAACATAAGGTGCACATGACGACATGATATGAAATGCATAAGATGACATGGCAAAGTGCAACACGCAAGCAAATGACATGGCAATGACGGCGAATAACTGGCGGACACCTGGCGCAACGAATCTGGGGCGTTACAGTAGCATTGTCCCTTCTCTATTTTTCTCTCATTTTTTTGTGCCTTCTCTTTTTTTATTTGGCCTTTTTTATTTGGCCTTTCTCTTTTTCTTATTTGGCATTTCTCTTTTTTTATATTTCCTCACATGGGACAATGCTTTAATAATGATGATCATCACACTTCTATTTATTTACAACTCAAGGATTACAACTTGATGCTAGAACAAACTTTAACTCTATATGAGTGCCTTCGGCAGTGTACCAGGATGGGCAATGAATTGAGAGTGACATGTATGAAAAATTATGCTTGTTGGCCTTGCCACAAATACGATGTCAACTACATGATCATGCAAGGCAATATGACACTCATGAAGCGTGTCATAATAAACGGAACGGTGGAAAGTTGCATGGCAATATATCTCGAAATGGCTATGGAAATGCCATAATAGGTAGGTATGGTGGCTGTTTTGAGGAAGATATAAGGAGGTTTATTTGTGATAGAGCGTATCATATCACGGGGTTTGGATGCACCGACGAAGTTTGCATCAACTCTCAAGGTGAGAAAGGGCAATGCACGGTACCGAAGAGGCTAGCAATGATGGAAAGGTGAGATTGCGTATAATCCATGGACTCAACATTAGTCATAAAGAACTCACATACTTATTGCCAAAATCTACAAGTCATCAAAATCAAGCACTACACGCATGCTCCTAGGGGTATAGATTGGTAGGAAAAGACCATCGCTCGTCCCCGACCACCACTCATAAGGAGGACAATCAAAGAACACCTCATGCTTCAAATTTGTCACACAACGTTTACCATACGTGCATGCTACGGGACTTGCAAACCTCAACACAAGTATTTCTCAAATTCATAATTACTCATCTAGCACGACTCTAATATTACCATCGTCATATCTCAAAACAATCATCAAGTATCAAACTTCTCATAGTATTCAATGCACTCTATATGGAAGTTTTTTATTACACCCATCTTGGATGCCTATCATATTAGGACAAATTTTATAGCCAAAGCAAATTACCATGTTGTTCTAAAAGACTCTCAAAATAATATAAGTGAAGTAAGAGAGATCAATACTTTCTATAAAATAAAACCACCACTGTGCTCTAAAAAGGTATAAGTGAAGCAATAGAGCAAATATTATCTCGCTCCAAAGATATAAGTGAAGCACATAGAGTATTCTAATAAATTCCGATTCATGTGTGTCTCTCCCAAAAGGTGTGTACAGGAAGTATGATTGTGGTAAACTAAAAAGCAAAGACTCAAATAATGCAAGACACTCCAAGAAAAGCACATATCATGTGGTGAATAAAAATATAGCCTCAAGTAAAGTTACCAATAGACAAAGACAAAATGGAGGATGCCTTCTGGGGCATCCCCAAGCTTAGGCTTTTGGTTGTGCTTGAATTTTACCTTGGGGTGCCTTGGGAATCCCCAAGCTTAGTCTCTTGCCACTCCTTATTCCGAGATCCATCAAATCTTTACCCAAAAACTTGGAAACTTCACAACACAAAACTTAAACAGAATATCTCATGAGCTCCGTTAGTGAAAGAAAACAAACCACCACTTTAAGGTACTGTAATGAACTCATTCTTTTTTTATATTGGTGTTAAACCTACTGTATTCCAACTTCTCTATGGTTCATACTTATCGGTGTACAAAAGTAGGGGTCTTTTTGCACCCCTTTACTTGTGCGCGGGCAGTCGCAGCCCCACGCCCTTGGCCATGCTTGGCGGGGCAGAGGAAGCAAAGGCACAAGACGACAAGACCAACGCCAAGCCGGAAACACAAAGGACAGAAGGGCGAGGTGGACTCCCCCGGCAAAGCCCTTGTCGGGGAGGCCTCCACAGCCCTGGCAAGAGCCTTGCCGGGGCAACTTGCCCAATGCCAGCAAGGCTGCCACCCTCGAGCCTGAGAGTTCCGACGCCCTCAACCACACAGGAATCAAAGCTTCGGAGGCGCCTCTGTGGTGGCATGCTGATCTTTGTGAAGACCAAGAGCATACAAGATTATATAAATAACCAGGATATGAAGATCCTTGGCGAGACCTTGCCAAGGATGACCACGAGACCCCCAGCAAGCCCCTTGCTGGGGAGGACCATGAATCACGGCAAGACCCTTGACGGGGCCCCGACAAGACTCTTGCCGAAGACATCCGCGGGGCGGCAGCTAGGCCCACATCTGCCAAAGCTCCGCCGCCGTTCCCATGCAGCTGCCAGCCCACCAACTAGGCGAACACCTGCATGGCAACGTGCGGCCTCTAGGCCAACTCAGCAAGCACCTGCGTGGTGGCATGCAGATCTTTGTGAAGGCTCTGCCACCGCACCAACTCAGCAGCCAACCAGCTAACGTGGCGCTATCCTCTTCGTTAGTCCGGATGCGTGTCAAAGCTAGGCGAGGTGGCGACAGCTGGGACGAGTGAGGTAGTCCTGGATTAGGGGGTCCTCGGACAGTCGGACCATATACTTTGGCCGGACTGTTGGACTATGAAGATACAAGATCGAAGACTTTGTCCCGTGTCCGGATGGGATTCTCCTTTGCATGGAAGGCAAGCTTGGCAATTCGGATATGTAGATCTCCTTCTTTGTAACCGACTCTGTGTAACCCTAGCCCCCTCCGGTGTCTATATAAACCGGAGGGTTTAGTCCGTAGAACAACAATCATAATCATAGGCTAGCTCCTAGGGTTTAGCCTCTACGATCTCATGGTAGATCAACTCTTATAATACTCATATAATCAAGATCAATCAAGCAGGAAGTATGGTAATACCTCCATCGAGAGGGCCCAAACCTGGGTAAAACATCGTGTCCCCTGCCTCCTGTTACCATTAGCCTTAGACGCACAGTTCGGGACCCCCTACCCGAGATCCGCCGGTTTTGACACCGACATTGGTGCTTTCATTGAGAGTTCCACTGTGTCGTCGTAGTAAGGCTTGATGGCTCCTTCAATCATCTTCAACGATGCGGTCCAGGGGGAGGTTTTCCTTCCCGGACATATCTTCGTATTTAGCGTCTTCGTACTGTGGGCCAACTCGCTTGGTCATCTGGAGCAGATCGATAGCTATGCCCCTGGCCATCAGGCCAGGTTTGTAAGCTTGAACTCTACTGCCGACGTCCACGGAGACTTGATCTTCTATGGATTCGAGCCCATGTCAGGCGCGCCGGACGGTCACGACGGGCATGACTTTGATTTGCCATCGGACACTATTCACGAGATAGCGCCTGCGGCAGCGCCGAGAATCAATCCGGAGCAGATCGCATCCTTCAAGGACAGGTGGATGGACCCCGCCACGGAGGCCGGGCACTCATCGGTGCTGAAGCCGAACACTAATCCCACCTCTTGTGAGGGTGGTGTCATCGGACCCTCGGACTCGTCTCCGGCTACAGGATCCAAACCGCGTGCGTCCATGACTATCGAATCCGATTGGGCATCGGTCATGGAGTTCACCGCCGCGGATATCTTTCGACACTCGCCCTTGGGTGATGTGCTAAAATCATTAAGCTCTCTTTCCTTGTCGAGAGATGCTTGGCCGAACTCAGTCCGGCTCGAGTGGGAAGCGGACGACGAAGAAATTCGTTCCCCACCCACCACCCACTTAATAGCCACTGTCGTTGACTTAACCGACGTGCTTGACTTCAACTCCGAGGACATCGACGGTATGGACGACGGTGCAGGAGAAGAACAGGAACCACTGCCTATAGGGCGCTGGACAGCCACTTCATCATATGATATATATATGGTGGACACCCCCAAAGAAAGCAATGGCAATGAGGGAACAGACGATAACCCCTTGGAGAAGCAATCTAAGCACCGACGTCATAGGCGCCGCTCCAAGCAACGCCATAGCAAAAATAGCGATACCGACACAAGAGATAACAATCCAGATGGTGCCGAAGACAAAAACAATCCTTCCTAGCCAGGCTTCGAGCAGGCCGAGCAAGAGGATGGGCAAGCTAGCCCTAAGGAACATGCGACAGATGGAGACTCAGAGGACGGTAATTACATGCCTCTCTCCGAAGACGAAGTGAGCCTTGGCAACGAAGAATTCATCATGCCTGAGGATCCCGTTGAGCAGGAGCACTTCAAACGCCGGCTTATAGTCACTGCAAAAAGCCTGAAGAAAAAGCTGCAACAGCTTCAAGCTGATCAAGATTTGCTAACTGATAGATGGACCGAGGTCCTGGCTGCCGAGGAATATGGACTCGAGCACCCTAGCAAAAGCTACCCAAAGCACAGGTTGCTACCTCAACTCGAGGAGGAGGCTTTTAAGCCCACGCTACCAGCGCATGATATGGCCGACCGGCCACCCCGTGGCCGCGACAAAGCGGTGTACCAGTCCGAAGTCCAGACCCCAACCCATCACCAACCAAACGATAATACCAAGGTTTGGGGCTACAAGAAGGACCTGCGAGAATCATTGGAAACAAAGCAGGACAGTCAGGATTGATCTATGGATCATGGGGGTGCGCCCCAACGTGTGACAAGGATCGTCATGCCGGGTACACTAACAAATCCGGCCGGGCTGAATACAATGAAGCCCAGCAATCCCTATGCTTCACTGATGAAGTAATGGATCATGAACTCCCGGAAGGGTTTAAACCCGTGAACATTGAATCGTACAATGGTACCACAGACCCCACGGTATGGATAGAAGACTTTTTCCTCCACATTCACATGGCCCACGGAGATGATCTACATGCCATCAAGTACCTCCCACTAAAACTCAAGGGACCGGCTCGGCATTGGCTGAATAGCTTACCGGCAAACTCCATCGGGAGTTGGAAGAACCTGTCAGACGCATTCGTTGACAACTTCTAGGGCACTTATGTGCAACCACCGGATGCTGATGATCTAAGTCACATAACCCAACAGCCCGGAGAGTCATCTAGGAAATGTTGGACCCGGTTCCTAACCAAAAAGAAACAAACTGTCGACTGTCCGGATGCTGAAGCCCTAGTGGTCTTTAAGCATAACATCCGTGACGAGTGGCTTGCCCGACATCTCGGCCAGGAAAAGCCAAAGTCCATGGCAGCCCTCACAACACTCATGACCCGCTTTTGCGCGGGCGAGGATAGCTGGTTGGCTCGTAGCAACAATACAGCAAGCAATCCTGGCATGGTGAAAGCCAAGGATAGCAATGACAAACCACGGCGCAACAAACACAAGCACCACATAAATGGTGATAGTGCTGAAGACACGTCAGTCAATGCCGGATTCAGCGGCTCCAAGTCCGGTCAGTGGAAGAAGCCATTTAACAAAAACAATTCAAGCCCATCCAGTTTGGACCGCATACTCGACCATCCATGCCAAATTCATGGCATCCCAGGAACACCAGCCAACCACACTAACAGATAGTGCTGGATCTTCAGACAAGCCGGCAGGTCAGATGCCGAAAACAAGGGGAAGGGGTCTCAAAGTGATGACGACGAGGAGCCCCGATCACCGAATACAGGAGGACAGAAGAAATCCCCCCCCCCCCCCAAGGTGAAAACGGTGAATATGATATGCGCAAGCCACATTCCCAAGTGGAAACGTTCACTAAGGGAAGTCTATAAAATTGACCTAAAGTTTAACCCATGGTCCTCTTGCCCGATCACTTTCGATCGTAGGAACCATCTTACCAGTATCCGTCATGGCGGTTCGGCCGCACTGGTCCTCGACCCCATCATTGACGGATTCCACCTCATACGAGTCCTTATGGACGGAGGTAGCAGCCCGAACCTGCTATACCAGGATACAGTGCGCAAAATGGGCATCAACCCCTCAAGGATCAAGCCCATCAAAACCAAGGTGTCATACTAGGGGTAGAGGCCTGTTGCACGGGATCAATCACACAGGAAGTGGTCTTCGGATCTCCGGGCAATCACTGTATCAAAGGTTTGGTCTTCTAAATCGTCCCCTTTCGCAGTGACCATCAGGCACTGCTCGGACGAACCGCGTTCGATAGGTTCAACGCAGTGCCACATTATGCCTACCGTAAATTAAAGATGCCCGGTCCACGCGGCATCATCACGGTTAATGGCAGGCCCGAACTCCCCCTTACTGCAACGGATGGCACCTTCCAGCCGAAACTCGAGTCGGCGGCCAAGCGCTCGGACACCATCAAAGGAGTCCGAACTACTGCGTGGCAGGATAGCCCGGCTCGCCCGGAGCTTAATTAAAAATACTCCGGAAAAAGATAATACAAGCCACGTACTGTGGCTCAACCGCCCGGTGGCGCAAAACCATTTCTTGCATTTTCTTTGCAGGTTCACCTTTACGTAGGTATGGATGAATGGCGTGGAAATAGTCCAAGCATGTAAGGGAATCTCTAGATATTCCCCTCTATGATCATCCGAATACACCCGGATCCAAACACAACTTCCTCACACCCGGTATCAGCAGGTTCCGCAATCATATTTCCTTTTATCACATCATCTGTACTCATACGCATTGACGTATTATTCAAATACAACATGTGGATTTATGTGATGCTCATCTGCTGCTCTTTCTTATTTAAAACTCTTTTTGTTAAAATGCGTCTGTTTATCATGATATGCCTTCATATGCCAGGGGCTTCATCATGCCCGTACTACGGCAAAAAAGTCCGAACACCTTCACGGTAGTTTGGCACCCTGAACTCATAGCATTATATGCATCAGCTCCGAATCATGTCTTGGGTCAATAGTTGGGTTTGACTGGCTCCTATGTTTTGGTACCTTACGTTCCGCTATATCGGCTAAGGTAGCACTGGGAGAACTACTGCGATTGTGTCCTGGTTCTTTCGGACGAGCACCTCAGTAGAGAAAGGCGAAAACTGACTTTCATGATTTAGGGAGAGCTGGTCAGCTGTTCGAGAGGTTCCAAAATCTGTAAGGATTTCTTCCGCATAATGCCATAACCAATGCAGCATGCGACAAATCGGCTTTTTCCGATCAAGCGCTTATAGAGCCCCTCGTGTGGTCTTACGAACACCAGGGGCTGCGCCTACCTTCCTCGTAAAATCTCCTATGGCTAAGTGAGAGCGATAAAGCCCTAGAGTCTAATTGCCTAGTCCGCTGTGCTGAACACCTCCTTTACGGACCCAAAACTGGGGTAAAGAGTGCTCAGGTTTATCCGAACACCCCTGTACTCACTGTTGTGGATCGTTGCAGAAATTAAAAAATTTCTACGCATCACCAAGATCAATCTATGGAGTAACTAGCAACGAGAGAGAGAGAGGAGTGCATCTTCATACCCTTGAAGATCGCGAGACGGAAGCGTTGCAAGAACGAGGATGAAGGAGTCGTACTCGAAGCGATTCAGACCGCGGTGGATTCCGATCTAAGCGCGGAACAACGGCACCTCTACATTCAACACACGTGCAGCCCGGTGTCGTCTCCTGCACCTTGATCCAGCAAGGAGGAGGGAGAGGTTGAGGAAGAAGGCTCCAGCAGCAGCACGACGGCGTGGTGGTGATGGAGTGGCAGTTCTCCGGCAGGGCTTCGCCAAGCTCACGTGGAGGAGGAGAGGTGTTGGGGAGGGGAGGGGCTGCGCCTTGGATGTGGTGCTGCACCCCTCCCTCCACCCCTCTATTTATAGGGAGAAGGGGGAAGGGGGTCGGCCCCTCTAGATGGGTTCTAGAGGTGGGGGGGGGGGGGGCGGCAAGGGGGGAGGGGGCTTGCCCCCCAAGCCAAGGGGGGCGCCCCCTTTAGGGTTCCCCCTCAACCCTAGGCTCATGGGCCCTAGGGGGGTGGCGCCCAGCCCTACAAGGGGCTGGTTCCCTTCCACCTACAGCCCATAAGGCCCTCCGGGGCAGGTGGACCCCTAGAACCCCTCCGGTGGTCCCGGTACAATACCGGTATACCCCCAAATATTTCTGGTGACCGTACGATGACTTCCCACATACAAATCTTCACCTACGGACCATTCCGGAACTCCTCGTGACGTCCGGGATCTCATCCGGGACTCCGAACAACATTCGGTAATCACATACAAATCTTCCTTATAACCCTAGCATCATCGAACCTTTAGTGTGTAGACCCTACGGGTTCGAGAATCATGCAGACATGACGGAGATAGCTCTCTGGCCAATAACCAACAGCGGGATCTGAATACCCATGTTGACTCCCACATGTTCCACGATGATCTCATCAGATGAACCACGATATCGAGGATTCAAGTAATCCCATATACAATTCCCTTTGTCAATCGGTACGTTACTTGCCCGAGATTCTATCGTCGGTATCCCAATACCTCGTTCAATCTCGTTACCGGCAAGTCACTTTACTCATTCCATAATGCATGATCCCATTACCAACTACTTAGTCACATTGAGCTCATTATGATGAAGCATTACCGAGTGGGCCCAGAGATACCTCTCCGTCATACAGAGTGACAAATCCCAGTCTCGATTCATGCCAACCCAACAGACACTTTCAGAGATACCTATAGTGCACCTTTATAGCCACCTAGTTACATTGTGACGTTTGGTACACCCATAGCATTCATACGGCATCCGGGAGTTGCACGATCTCATGGTCTAAGGAAATGATACTTGACATTTGAAAAGCTTTAGCAAACGAACTACACGATCTTGTGCTATGCTTAGGATTGGGTCTTGTCCATCACATCATTCTTCCAATGATGTGATCCCGTTATCAATGACATCCAATGTCCATAGTCAGGAAACCATGACCATCTGTTGATCAATGAGCTAGTCAACTAGAGGCTCACTAGGGACTTGTTGTGGTCTATGTACTCACACATGTATTACGGTTTCCAGTCAATACAATTATAGCATCAACAATAGACAGTTATCATGAACAAGGAAATATAATAATAACCATTTTATTATTGCCTCTAGGGCATATTTCCAATAGTCTCCCACTTGCACTAGAGTCAATAATCTAGTTACATTGTGATGAATCGAACACCCATAGAGTTCTGGTGTTGATCATGTTTTGCTCGTGGAAGAGGTTTAGTCAACGGATCTGCGACATTCAGATCCGTATGCACTTTACAAATATCTATGTCTCCATCTTGAACATTTTCACGAATGGAGTTGAAGCGACACTTGATGTGCCTGGTCTTCTTGTGAAACCTGGGCTCCTTGGCAAGGGCAATAGCTCCAGTGTTGTCACAGAAGAGAGTCATCGGGCCCAATGCATTGGGAATAACTCCTAGGTCGGTAATGAACTCCTTCATCCAGATTACTTCATGTGCTGCCTTTGAGGCTGCCATGTATTCCACTTCACATGTAGATCCCACCACGACGCTTTGCTTGTAAATGCACCAGCTTACTGCCCCACCATTCAAAATATACATGTATCTAATTTGTGACTTGGAGTCATCCAGATCTGTGTCGAAGCTAGCATCGACGTAACCCTTTACGACGAGCTCTTCGTCACCTCCATAAACGAGAAACATATCCTTAGTCCTTTTCAGGTACTTCAGGATATTCTTGACCGCTGTCCAGTGTTCCATGCCAGGATTACTTTTGTACCTCCCTACCAAACTTACGGCAAGGTTTACATCAGGTCTGGTACACAGGATGGCATACATAATAGACCCTATGGCTAAGGCATAGGGGATGATACTCATCTTTTCTCTATCTTCTGCCGTGGTCGGGCTTTGAGCTGAGCTCAATTTCACACCTTGCAATACAGGCAAGAACCCCTTCTTGGACTGATCCATATTGAACTTCTTCAATATCTTATCAAGATATGTGCTTTGTGAAAGACCTATGAGGCGTCTCGATCTATCTCTATAGATCTTGATGCCTAATATGTAAGCAGCTTCTCCAGGGTCCTTCACTGAAAAACACTTATTCAAGCAGACCTTTATGCTTTCCAAAAATTCTATATCATTTCCCATCAATAGTATGTCATCCACATATAATATGACAAATGCTACAGAGCTCCCACTCACTTTCTTGTAAATGCAGGCTTCTCCATAAGTCTGCATAAACCCAAACGCTTTGATCATTTCATCAAAACAAATGTTTCAACTCCGAGATGCTTGCACCAGCCCATAGATGGAGCGCTGGAGCTTGCATACCTTCTTAGCATTCTTAGGATCGACAAAACCTTTCGGCTACATCATATACAATTCTTCCTTAAGAAAGCCGTTAAGGAATGTCGTTTTGACGTCCATTTGCCATATCTCATAATCGTAGAATGCGACAAATGCTAACATGATTGGACGGACTTCAGCTTCTCTACGGGTGAGAAGGTCTCATTATAGTCAACCCCTTGAACTTGTTGATAACCCTTAGCGACAAGTCGAGCTTTATATATGGTAACATTACCATCCGCGTCCGTCTTCTTCTTAAAGATCCATTTATTTTCTATCGCTCGCAGATCATCAGGAAAGTCTGTCAAAGTCCATACTTTGTTTTCATACATGGATCCTATCTCGGATTGCATGGCTTCAAGCCATTTGTTGGAATCTGGGCACGCCATCGCTTCTTCATAGTTCGAAGGTTCACCGTTGTCTAACAACATGATTTCCAGGACAGGGTTGCCATACCATTCTGGTGTGGAACGTGTCCTTGTGGACCTACGAAGTTCAGTAGCAACTTGATCTGAAGTACCTTGATCATCATCATTAACTTCCTCTCTAGTCGGTGTAGGCACCACAGAAACATTTTCCTGAGTTGCGCTACTTTCCGGTTCAAGAGGCAGTACTTCATCAAGTTCTACTTTCTTCCCACTTACTTCTCTCGAGAGAAACTCTTTCTCCTGAAAGGACCCGTTCTTGGCAACAAAGATCTTGCCTTCGGATCTGACGTAGAAGGTATATCCAATGGTTTCCTTAGGGTAACCTATGAAGACGCATTTTTCCGACTTGGGTTCGAGCTTTCCAGGTTGAAGTTTCTTGACATAAGCATCGCATCCCCAAACTTTTAGAAACGACAACTTAGGTTTCTTCCCAAACCATAATTCATACGTTGTCTTCTCAACGGATTTAGATGGTGCCCTATTTAAAGTGAATGTAGCTGTCTCTAGAGTGTATCCCCAAAATGATAGCGGTAAATCGGTAAGAGACATCATAGATCGCACCATATCCAATAGAGTGCGATTACGACATTTGGACACACCGTTACACAGAGGTGTTCCAGGCGGCGTGAGTTATGAAACAATTCCACATTTCCTTAAGTGCATACCAAATTCGTGACTCAAATATTCTCCCCCACGATCTGATCATAAGAACTTTATTTTTCTGACACGTTGATTCTCTACCTCATTCTGAAATTCCCTGAACTTTTCAAAGGTCTCAGACTTGTGTTTCATCAAGTAGACATACCCATATCTACTTAAGTCATCAGTGAGGGTGAGAACATAACGATAGCCTCCGCGAGCCTCAATGCTCATTGGACCGCACACATCAGTATGTATGATTTCCAATAAGTTGGTTGCTCGCTCCATTGTTCCGGAGAACGGAGTCTTGGTCATTTCGCCCATGAGGCATGGTTCACATGTGTCAAATGATTCGTAATCAAGAGACTCCAAAAATCCATCTGCATGGAGCTTCTTCATTCGTTTGACACCGATGTGACCAAGGCGGCAGTGCCACAAGTATGTGGGACTATCGTTATCAACCTTACATCTTTTGGTATTCACACTATGAATATGTGTAACATCACATTCGCGATTCATTAAGAATAAACCATTGACCAGTAGGGCATGACCATAAAACATATCTCTCATATAAATAGAACAACCATTATTCTCGGATTTAAGTGAGTAGCCATCTCGTATTAAACGAGATCCGGGTACAATGTTCATGCTCAAAGCTGGCACTAAATAACAATTATTGAGGTTTAAAACTAATCCCGTAGGTAAGTGTAGAGGTAGCGTGCCGACGGCGATCACATCGACCTTGGAACAATTCTAGACACGCATCGTCACCTCGTCCTTCGCCAGTCTCCGCTTATTCCACAGCTCCTATTTTGAGTTACAAATATGAGAAACCGCACCGGTATCAAATACCCAGGAGCTACTACGAGTACTAGTAAGGTACACATCAATTACATGTATATCACATATACCTTTGGTGTTGCCGGCCTTCTTGTTCGCTAAGTACTTGGGGCAGTTCTGCTTCCAGTGTCCGTTTCCCTTGCAATAAAAGCACTCAGTCTCAGGTTTGGGTCCATGCTTTGGCTTCTTCCCGGCAACTGGCTAATCGGGCGCGGCAACTCCCTTGCCGTCCTTCTTGAAGTTCTTCTTACCCTTGCCTTTATTGAAACTAGTGGTTTTATTGACCATCAACACTTGATGTTCCTTTTTGATCTCCACCGTCGCTGATTTCAGCATTGAAAATACCTCAGGAATGGTTTTTACCATCCCCTGCATATTGTAGTTCATCACAAAGCTCTTGTAGCTAGGTGGGAGCAACTGAAGGATTCTGTCAATGACTGCATCATCCGGGAGATTAACTCCCAGCTGAGACAAGCGGTTGTGCAACCCAGACATTTTGAGTATGTGCTCGCTGACAGAACCATTCTCCTCCATCTTACAACTGTAGAACTTGTCAGAGACTTCATATCTCTCGACCCGGCCATGAGCTTGGAAAACCATTTTCAGCTCTTGGAACATCTCATATGCTTCTTGCTGCGCTTTTGGAGCCCCGGTTCTAAGCTGTAAAGCATGCCGCACTGAACCAGGGAGTAATCATCACTACGCGACTGCCAGGCATTCATAATGTCTTGAGTTGCTGGGAAAACGGGTGCTTCAAATAGCGGTGCATCTAGGACATATACTTTCTTGGCAGCTATGAGGATGATCCTCAAGTTTCGGACCCAGTCCGTATAGTTGCTACCATCGTCTTTCAGCTTGGTTTTCTCTAGGAATGTGTTGAAGTTGAGGGCAACATTAGCGTGGGCATTTGATCTACAAGACATATTGCAAAGATTTTAGACTAAGTTCATGACAATTAAGTTCATCTAATCAAATTATTTAATGAACTCCCACTCACATAGACATCCCTCTAGTCATCTATGTGACACATGATCCGAGTCAACTATGTCGTGTTCGATCATCACGTGAGACGGACTAGTCATCATCGGTGAACATCTTCATGTTGATCGTATCTTCTATACGACTCATGTTCGACCTTTCTGTCTCTTGTGTTCCGAGGTCATGTCCGTACATGTTAGGCTCGTCAAGTCAACCTAAGTGTTTTGCATGTGTAAATCTGGCTTACACCCATTGTATTCGAATGTTAGAATCTATCACACCCGATCATCACGTGGTGCTTCGAAACAACGAACGTTCACAACGGTGCACAGTTAGGGGGAACACTTTCTTGAAATTTTATGAAGGATCATCTTATTTATGCTACTGTCGTTCTAAGCAAATAAGATGTAAAACATGATAAACATCACATGCAATCAAATAGTGACATGATATGGCCAATATCATTTTCTCCTTTTGATCTCCATATTCGGGGCGCCATGATCATCATCGTCACCGGCATGACACCATGATCTCCATCATCGTGTCTTCATGAAGTTGTCTCGCCAAATATTACTTCTACTACTATGGCTAACGGTCTAGCAATAAACTAAAGTAATTACATGGCGTTATTCAATGACACGCAGGTCATGCAATAAATTAAGACAACTTCAATGGCTCCTGCCTGTTGTCATACTCATCGACATGCAAGTCATGATTCCTATTACAAGAACATGATCAATCTCATACATCACATATATATCATTCATCACATCCTTTTGGCCATATCACATCACACGGCATATGCTACAAAAACAAGCTAGACGTCCTCTAATTGTTGTTGCAAGTTTTTTACGTGGCTGCTATAGGTTTCTAGCAAGAACGTTTCTTACCTACGCCAAAACCACAACGTAATATGCCAGTTGCTATTTACCATTCATAAGGACCCTTTTCATTGAATCCGATCCGACTAAAGTGGGAGAGACAGACACCCGCTAGCCACCTTATGCAACTAGTGCATGTCAGTCAGTGGAACCTGTCTCACGTAAGCGTACGTGTAAGGTCGGTCCGGGCCGCTTCATCCCATGATGCCACCGAAACAAGATAAGACTAGTAGTGGCAAGTAAATTGACAAAATCGATGCCCACAAGAAACTTGTGTTCTACTCGTGCATAGAAACTATGCATAAACCTGGCTCTGATACCACTGTTGGGGATCGTTGCAGAAATTAAAAAATTCTACGCATCACCAAGATCAATCTATGGAGCAACTAGCAACGAGAGAGAGAGAGGGGAGTGCATCTTCATACCCTTGAAGATCGCGAGACGGAAGCGTTGCAAGAACGCGGATGAAGGAGTCGTACTCGAAGCGATTCAGATCGCGGTGGATTCTGATCTAAGCATCAAACAACGGCACCTCCACGTTCAACACACATGCAACCCAGTGACGTCTCCCGCGCCTTGATCCAGCAAGGAGGAGGGAGAGGTTGTGGAAGAAGGCTCCAGCAGCATCACGACAACGTGGTGATGATGGAGTGCCAGTTCTCCGGTAGGGCTTCGCCAAGCTCACGCGGAGGAGGAGAGGTGTTGGGGAGGGGAGGAGCTGCGCCTCGGATGTGGTATTGCACCCCTCCCTCCACCCCTCTATTTATAGGGAGAAGGGGGAAGGGGGCCGGCCCCCCTAGATGGGATCTAGAGGGGGCGGCAGCCAAGGGGGGAGGGGGCTTGCCCCCCAAGCCAAGGGGGGCACCCCCTTTAGGGTTCCCCCCAACCCTAGGCGCATGATCCCTAGGGAGGGTGGCGCCCAGCCCTACTTGGGGCTGGTTCCCTTCCACCTACAGCCCATAAGGCCCTCCGGGGTAGGTGGACCCTCCCGGTGGACCCCCGGAACCCCCCGGTGGTCCCGGTACAATACCGGTATACCCCCGAATACTTCCGGTGACCGTATATATGATGACTTCCAATATATAAGTCTTCACCTCCGGACCATTCCGGAACTCCTCGTGACGTCAGGGATCTCATCCGGGACTCCGAACAACATTCAGTAATCACATAGAAATCTTCCTTATAACCCTAGCGTCATCGAACCTTAAGTGTGTAGACCCTACGGGTTCGGGAATCATGCAGACATGACCGAGACAGCTCTCTGGCCAATAACCAACAGCGGGATCTGGATACACATGTTGACTCCCACATGTTCCACGATGATCTCATCGGATGAACCATGATGTCGAGGATTCAAGTAATCCCGTATACAATTCCCTTTGTCGGTACGTTACTTGCCCGAGATTCGATCGTCGGTATCCCAATACCTCATTCAATCTCGTTACTGGCAAGTCACTTTACTCGTTCCATAATGCAGGATCTCGTGACCAACTACATAGTCACATTGAGCTCATTATGATGATGCATTACCGAGTGGGCCTAGAGATACCTCTCCATCATACGGAGTGACAAATCCCAGTCTCGATTCATGCCAACCCAACAAACACTTTTGGAGATATCTTTAGTGCACCTTTATAGCCACCTAGTTATGTTGTGACGTTTGGTACACCCAAAGCATTCCTACGGTATCTGGGAGTTACACGATCTCATGGTCTAAGGAAATGATACTTGACATTTGAAAAGCTTTAGCAAACGAACTACACGATCTTGTCCTATGCTTAGGATTGGGTCTTGTCCATCACATCATTTTCCCAATGATGTGATCCCGTTATCAATGACATCCACTACAAAAAAAAGACACATCCGTGACATTTTGGGCCGAACGAAATTTTTTTCTGTCATACATATGACACTTCTATGACGATAATTGCGACAAAACCCGGTATCATCATAGATCTGGTGGGATCCTACTTCTATGACAAAAAATCATGATAGAAAATGGGCTTTTCGTCCTGGGCGGGCCGGAGATGCAGCTGCATGACATTCTTTGGGCCGTCCGTGATGGAAAAAACCATGGTAGAAGCGAGGGCGAGGAAAATTTCGGGGAGTTCCCGGTTACGGTGGGCGGTCGGGGGCTGTGGCACCCGGCTCAGGGCGACCGATTTTCCTTGCATTGCCAGCCAAGAGACCTTGTCTTCTGGTAACACACAACAACATGGTACAGAAAAAGAACCGCTTTATTCATGCTGGCAGAGCATAGTTTATATTACAACAGTTAGCGAGGCCAAGCGGCACACACGGTGTGGCTGAACAATATGTACATTATTTAGTGAACATAAAGGGGCCTCGATCATGACAACTACTCGGCAGCGGAACAACGTCATAGCGGGACTCCATAGCATAGGGACACCGATGTGGACACGGTCTAGACTCGGACAACACTACTTTCCAACGAGACATTCCTGAAATCTAGCGTGACACGCCAGGTCAGTACATTGAATGTACTTGCAAGCTCACAATAAGCAGAAACATAATGACAGACAATATCATGATATTTAACCATTTAAGCAACAATGCAACCATATATCCAACATGCTATGACTATGTTCAACCGGTACTCATTCCCCAGACTTGCTTACCAGACGTGATCAATACTAGACCACAAACATGCTAATTCCAAAAACACACTCGTGATCCTTACGACGATCACAACGCGACCAGCACGTGGCCCGTGATCCTTACGACGATCACAACCCGACTAACTCGTGGCCCGTGATCCTTACGGCGATCACAACCAGACCAACTCGTGGCCCATGATCCTTACGACGATCACAACCTGACCAACTCGTGGTCTGACTTAACACGATGGCCTCCCTACCATCCTCAGTACAACTTAGTGTGCATATTTTATTAAGTGTTGACCCATGGTGTACCCTACTTTTGAGCGTGTATGTAACCGTGGACTCGGCTATCGATAGATTAAAAACACTCTGCAGAGGTTAGTACACTGTACCCACACTATGGAACTCATGGCCTCACACTCCCATTCGGGTGGACCAACAGCGTTCCGATGAAACCATTTCATTGTCATGACACTCTCAAGGCCCTTCCAACTCAGACCCCAACGGGCTAGTCCTGGGTGGCCCCGTGTCTACCTCCAGACACCTCAACCACCATTGTGGCCATGATCCACTCTGGGACCCGGTACCAAAACATAACTTAACAATGGGCTCACAAGGTTATGCTTGCCTACCGGGCCAGGGTACAGCACACACATAACCTACACTAAATGGAGGCACCGACCAGAGGCACGACAATGAAACGCATTAAGGCCGTCCCATACCAGCAAATGTGGTTGCACTGGGAAAGACTCGTTTCAGCGGCACCATGACCCGGTCAAGAACATATTCAAGTTGAGTTATTAATCAGGTTCAACTTAATGTGAAAATAACCGGTGTCATAATGCCATACTATGCATCACTTAACATATGCATAACATAACTATGCAAATAACTGCATCGACCACGCTCCTACGGAGCCATCATCAACTCATGCTACTATTCTGGTTAAAATCACACCTTACTTATACCAGAATCATTTCTAGCAATCTGATCATTTTTCATCATGCAAAATAATAATTAAAATAATTATCAAACTCTACGACCATATCATTGATTCATTACTTGCAACTAAGTTCTCCTTGTCTTACCAATTCACTTCAAACATTCTGAAGTTCAAATATTTTAACATAACAAGCATCTAACAGAATATATTTCCTATATAACTAATTTAATGCATCAATATTCATAAGTTCAAGATGAAAATCATAAATATCGAAGTGGCACCATGAAAATGTTACTGTGGCTTGCCTTAGTACTGATGAGGTTCACAAAGTTCCTGGTGATCCTCAAGACAAGCTGGCTCTGCTGAAAATATTCAAAACCACAAAAAGAAAATATCAAGAAACCTTCTGAAAATTGCCAGAAAATCTAGATAGCAATGAAAAATCCCATCTTTTGGGCGCTGTTAGATTTTTGGGCACAGAACATGATGCAAAAAGAATCAATGCATTTGGACTTATAGATAAAACGTATGGCCATTTGAAGTTTCCTGGAATTTAAATGATTTTGAAATAATAAAATAGGGGGGGCTACGTCGAAAGCGTAAACTCCCGGGGCGCCACCACTCATACCGCTTCACGCGCGTAATGAGTGGCTGACTAGCGGGCCCCGCTAGTCAGGCCGGAGGGAGGAGAGAGGGAAACAGAGGGGGGCGGCGCTTCACCGGAGCTCACGCCGGCGGTGAGGCTTCTTGGAGGCAAACGAGAGGGAGGGATCAGCGAAGAAGATGATTGTGCACCTGCCCGTACCCGTAGCGTGGCTAACGGTGGCTGGACAGCGTCGGATTTGACCTCTCCAGCGGCGGCAGAGGGCGGAGGTTGCCGGAGTTGAAGAAGATGGCGGCTTGGGGCGGCTTCAAGGGCTCCAGCTAGGTGGGTTGGCTTCACGGAGGAGAGGCGGCGGCCCTGGCGGGGTCGCCTTGGCTTGGGAGGGGCCGGAGCTGCGGGAACGACCCGGAGGGGATCGTCGGCGAGCTCGGCTCTGGGACGGCAGCCCGCGGCCTGCCCGGTGTGGGCTGCAACTTCTACTAGCTCTAGGAGGGAGTGGGAGTGGCTGAGGTGATCCAGGAGGCTACAGAGGGGATGCTTTTATAGGCGGGGCGGCCAGGAGGGCTCGGGCTCCGCCGGAGGACACCTGTCCCTGGCGCCTAGCCACGAACGGTGCCAGAGAGCGATGGAAAAGGTGATAGAGGTCATGCAGGAACTGTGCGCAGGCGCGGACGAGCACAGGAGCGAGGGGGAAAAGAGACGAACATAGTGCGCACGCACTATGCCGTTGGCCGGTTCGTGCCCGTGCTCGCTGCGGCAAGCTTCAGCGTCGGCGAGCTGCAGGGGGGAGTTATGGAGGTGGAGACGAGGATGGTGGTGAGGGGTGGCATGCTCTGGCCGGCTGGGCAGCGAGCACGCGCTCAACAGAGGCGCTGGTAATGCGCAGAGCGCGCGTATTGCATGCCAGCACGCTCGGACAACGCGGTCACCGCGTGGACCGTGACATCAGGCCATCCTACTCACTAACAAAGATGTATGGCGTGTAGTCCTTAGTAAACTGAGGTGTTACCACGGTTTGGTTAGTTTCTAGGTGCAGTAGAAGTAAAATGGTGCTGCTGACAAGTTACTGGACAGTAACTTTGAAGAGTTACTGTGGTCAAACTACTGGAATTCAAGGGCTGAGCTTTGGGGTTTTACTATCTCTTACTAAGGTAAATAAGCACAGGGAAAACCAGCTAAAATGGAGCTTGTAAAAAGGTAGTTGTTGTAGAAACTACCATTTCTACCCAGAAGTGACTTTATTTTCTGTATCCAAAATATTCCAAAAAGTGGTGAAATATTTTTGCTCAAAAAGGTGCCCTAGGGTCCAAAGAATAATTGGGATTTTTCTCAGGATTTTTGGGGCAAGAAAAATTAGGGTTGCTTTGCAGTTCAAAGGTTTAGCTAGGGTTTTGGAGGCCAAAATGAATATTTTTCATTTAAGAAAAATATTCCAAGCAATATTGTTGGGTTGGCCAGGGGTGAAATGATGGTTGTGAGGAGGAGAGGGAACACTTGGGTGAAAATCAAGGGGTACCCAAGTGGTTAAGTCCAAATGAAATGATCCAACACTCCAAATTCAAAACCAACTCAGCTGAAAATCAAGCAAAGAAGAAGAGGGCAAAAACCAGGCTGTCACAAACCTCCCCCACTTTGAATGAATCTCGTCCTCGAGATTCGGTTGCTTGGGAAAACCATTCTGGATAACATGCCCTTAGAAATTCTTCTGATTCCCTGGTTGATTCTGACTCGGTATGATGCATCCATTGGACCTTGTAAAACTTTCATGATTTACTGCGAGTGACCCTTTCCAGCTGATGCAAAATTTTCACTTGCCTCTCTTCGTAGTTCAAGTCCTTTGCCAGCTCTATCTCTGTCAAATCGGTCTTTTTCTCGGGTGGTGAAATGCACCATCGCAGTTGTGACACGTGGAACACGTTGTGTACGGCGGACAGTTCAGGTGGCAACTCCAACTGATATGCCACAACACCTACTCGTGTCATAACGGGAAATGGACCAATAAACCTGGGTGCCAATTTTCCACAGGTTTGAAACCTTTTTATCCCTTTTATAGGCATGACTCGAAGGTAGACATGTTCTCCGGGTTCATAACTGATCTGTCGGTGCTTCGCATCATAATAACTTTTCTGTCGTGACTTGGCTAATTGCAATCTGTCTCGGATCTCCTTGACTTGATTTTCGGCTTCCATCATGAGATCTGTTCCGAAAATATGGCTATCTCCGGTTTGAGACCAATTTAATAGAGTGCGGCACTTACGGCCATACAAAGCTTCATAAGGTGACATCTTTAAACTGGTCTGGAACCCATTTTTATACGAGAACTCGGCGTACGGCAAGCAATCTTCCCATTGTGGTCCTTGGGCCAAAACACAGGCTCGGAGCATATCTTCGAGTATCTGATTTACTCTTTCTGTCTGCCCATCCGTCTAAGGATGATAGGCGGTATTGTATTTCAACTCTGTTCCGAGGGCCTAATGGAGACGGGACCAAAAAGCAGAGGTGAAAAGCGAACCTCAGTCAGAAATGATGATTCGGGAAACTCCATGCAGACTGACAATTCTGGAGACATACAGTCATGCAAGCTCATCTGCTCGGTATGAGGTTTTGATTGGGAGGAAGTGGGCCACCTTGGTTAATGTGTCTACTATGACCCAGATCGCATTATTGCCCCGTCGGGTCTTAGGTAGTCCTATGATGAAATCCGTACAGACATCATCCCATTTCCATTGTGACACGGGCAGCGGTTGGAGAAGTCCGACTGGTTTCTGATGTTCTGCCTTTAATTTCTTGCATATGTCGCAACAGGCCACGAAATAAGCAATGTCTTTGTTCATTCCATCCCGCTAGAATATTTGTCGAAGGTCTTCATACATTTTCATACCTACAGGGTGGATTGAATACGAGGATTCGTGGGCTTCTTACAAAATTTTCTGCTTCAGATCAGCTTGATTAGGCACACAAATCCTTCCCCTGAATTGGAGGATGCCGCACTGATCCTTTGAGAAATTGGAAAACCTTATATATTTCTGCAGATCGGCATCGCCTGACTGGGCGTTGCGGATTTATTCCTCAAGAGTAGGGGTAACCTTCAGAATATTGGCAAGGCCAGCCTCAACTATGACCAGGTTGAGCTGAGCCATCTCCTCTTTAAGTTCGAAAGGCAAAGATTCCAACATGGCGTTTAAACTGGGGGGCTTTCGACTGAGTGCATCGGTAACCACGTTGGCCTTACCCGGATGGTAATTTATTCCAAGGTCATAATCCTTGACCAACTCAAGCCATCTTTGTTGACGGAGATTTAAATCCGGCTGAGTAAATATATACTTGAGGCTTTTGTGATCAGTAAAAATTTGGCACCTTTTTCCGATGAGGTGGTGTCTCCAAATTTTAAAGCATGAACTACCGCGGCCAATTCCAAATCATGAGTGGGGTAATTTCCTTCATGGGGTCATAGCTACCGTGAGGCATAAGCTACTACCTTGCCATCTTGCATAAGCACGCATCCTAGTCCTTGTCGGGAAGCGTCGCAGTATACGTCAAAACTGTGGTACATATCAGGAAGTGTTAATACTGGCGCAGTTATCAAGCGTTTCTTCAACTCGGTGAAACTTTTCTCACAGTCCAAAGTCCATTCAAACTTCTTATCCTTTTTTGGGCAGCTCCGTCATGGGTTTAGCAATCTTGGAAAAACTTTCAATGAACCGGCGGTAATATCCGACTAATCCAAGAAAACTCCGGATCTGAGATACGGTTGCGGGTGGCAACTAGTAGAGCACGTCTTTTACCTTGCTTGGGTCCACTGCTATACCTTCAGCGGATAGCACATGCCCGAGGAATCCAACTTGCTTGAGCCAAAACTCGCATTTACTGAATTTGGCGTATAACTGGTGCTCACGGAGTCATTGTAACACTGCGCGGAGGTGTTCCTTATGCTCTTCTTCACTTCTCGAGTATATAAGTATATCATCGATGAAGACGACCATGAA
The DNA here is from genome assembly GCA_963921465.1 of Triticum timopheevii. NCBI lineage: Eukaryota > Viridiplantae > Streptophyta > Magnoliopsida > Poales > Poaceae > Triticum > Triticum timopheevii. The sequence goes on from OY997270.1 coordinate 272,608,400, forward strand.
CTTATCGAGGAAATCCATGAATACTTTATTCATCATGTGCATGAAGAAGGCGGGGGCTTTGGTGAGGCCAAAGGACATGACAGTATATTCATAGAGACCATAGCGAGTGGTGAACGCAGTCTTGGGAATATCCTCCTTTTTAATTTTGAGCTGGTAATATCCAGTCCGGAAATCAATCTTTGAGAATACCTTGGCTCCACTGAGTTGATCAAACAAATCATCTATTCTTGGCAGAGGATATTTGTTTTTGGTCGTAAAATCATTCAACTTTCTGTAGTCCACACACATACGAAGCCTGCCATCTTTCTTGTCCACAAAAATAGCAGGTGATCCCCACGGCGAGGAACTGGGGCGGATATATACCCTTTTTGGAGCATTTCATCAAGCTGTTTCTTTAGCTCCACTAATTCGGACGACGACATTCGACAATATTTCTTGTGTATTGGTGTGGTTCCGGGCACAAGTTCTATTGCAAACTCAAGCTCTCGATCAAGTGGCATGCCTGGCAGTTCTTCTGGGAATACATCAGGAAACTCACTGACCACCGGAATTAATTCCATTTCTGCTATTGCTGTAAACCATTTCCTTGGAGGGTATGCTCCTACGAGCAATAAACTTTGTAGTTTATCCATCTTGGCCGGTCAAGTTGACTTCTTGGGTCGCACAATTTATGCATACTTGGTACTGAGTCAGCCAATTCATACCCAAGATAACATCCAATTTATCAGACTCAATAAGTATCAAAGACGTTGGGAAACGGATTCCGTTGATACTGACTTCCAGATTGTGGCAGACTAGATTTCTTCGAATAAGAGATCCCGGGGTTTGTACCAGCATATTCTTGCCCAAAAGTTAACAAGGAAATTTGTTTTGGCCAACAAAACTCTGAGAAATAAAAGAGTGGGAAGCCCCAGAGTCAAATAAAATTACTGCAGGTGTGTTATTAACAGGGAACATACCAATGACAACTTCGGGATTTTCTTGGGCTTCGTCGGCTGAAATGTGATGAACGTATCCCGTGACATCGTGCCAACTTGGACCGGCTTCCAAATAATGGATTTGAGGCTTGAACGTAGCATTGGTCCGGTTGTTCTTGGGACACTGTTTGGCATAATGTCCGGTTTGTTCGCAATTGTAACAGGAATTGTTGCGCAGGCGATTCTCCAGAACTGGGTTGAGCATGTCATTCTTGACTTGGGTGGTGGACTTGTTAACATTTTGTTGCCAATTAGGCTGGTATGCCACCAGAGTTGGCTGCCAGGTACGAACCTTCTGCACTGGTTGCATTTCCTTCTTGGGCTCAAACTTGCGCTTGTGATCGTTATGGGCAGACTTATTATCAGATACAAGCTTGTGTTCCCTTTCAGCAATGAAAGCCTTGTTCACCAGGGTTTGGAAGTCTGGGAAATCAAACACACTGAGAGCACAGCGAAGTTGCGGGTTTAATCCACCAAGAAATCGGTCTATCTTCCTTTCTTCAGTGGCCACATCATATCGAGAGTAACGTGACAGGTGATTGAATTTCTGCAAATATTCTCCCACTGACTGACTTCCTTGGAGGAGCGCGAGAAATTCACACTGCTTAGTCTTCATAATTCCCGCAGGGATGTGATATTTCCGGAATTGCTCCTTGAATCTTGACCAGGTAATTGCTTCATTCTCAGTCCCTATGGCTTTTTCATTTTCCCACCATATAGCAGCAGCGCCTTCCAGATAATGTGTTACAAATGGAACTTTATCCTCTTCATCAGTTCAAGCAACCAATCATCTGCATCCAAGGGATCAATGGCCTGACTGAAACTGGGAGGCTTAGTCCTTTGAAAATCAGATAACTTGGAGTGAGGGACGGGCTGATTTCCATTCTGTCCAACCATTGCTTGAATACTTCTGAATATTTCCATCATATCATTGTTTCGTCGTTCCTCGAACATACGCATAATTTGCTCGGTGGAGGGAGGATTTGGCGGTGGAGGCGGTGGTGGAACGTACAGCTCGAGGGCTGGTCCTGCCTGTCGTGCGGAACACCGAACAGGAGAACCATCGCGAACGTTGCTACTACAGCCTCCCCGCGTCTTCCTAATATGGTTTTTCCCAAGTCAACGCAACCGAGGTGAGAAGCATTCAACATAAACTGGGGAGAAGCCAGCAACAAAATCCAAGAGAAACCGAAAAGGCAAAGAAAATACGGTGAATAAAATAAAGTCCAACTTAATTATACATAGACTCATACATGAAAGATAACAACATGCCAGGTCCATCTGCCCTCATACATGAAAAGAAACATCATGACTCGTACGACTACATCCATACTCCATCCTGATGACTGAGAATACTCGAAAGCTCTACTGCTCTTCTGGTGTTGCGGGGTCCTCTCCTGAAGCGAACTTGGATCCAGAACTGACGTGGTTAACAGAGATCTCCGGGTTAAAAGTGACACGATGACACTGCCTCGAGGGCTCTCTCTCTGGCGCAGGTGGAGGGTGGATCATTGGGGCTACAGGAGTGGCGAGGAGTGAAACCCACTCAGCAGGAGCACTAAGTGGACTCACAGTCGCAGTGCCAGAGCTACTCAGAGGAGTAACCGAAGAAACAAGGGATATAGAACTGGCGGGAATGTAGGGAGTAAATCCTACAGATGGAGAAGTAGTGGCTGAGCGAGCAGAGACTAAAGTAGAAGCTAAAGCAGTACGGGCATGACTCAGCTCACGAGCCAGCTCGTAGATTAGAAGATAGCTAGCAGTGATGTAGCGAGAAAGGTGGCTAGCTACACTATCAGACTCTGGATCAATGATAGGGAAACGGACACGACCATTATCGTGGAGAGAAGGGTAGTAATGGAAACCTGGGTGGTTCTGCATCTGGACCTCGTTGTAGCGTAGCTCAACAAGTACCTCGAATGCAGCAAACTGGATAGACTGAGAAGCGGTAGAAGCGTAGCCGCTCCGAGAGGTACGAGTATAAGAGCTGGAATCAGAACTAGTGCTCAGAGTAACCACGGCATGATACTCATACACTGAGTCAGCTAGGCGCTCCCGGTACACACGATAGACTGGATCGTCTCCATGAGGGTACAGCCGACGCCACACGTTATGAAGGAGATGCAGCGACGTGTACGGCATCAGCTACAACTGGCACGGATACAGCACCGGAGCCATCTATACTCACAACCATTAGCAGGTTAGCATAGAAAAATAAAATCAGTGCATGCAATGCAACAACCAGCTACAATTATTACTGGAACTTAGCTACAACTCGTATCTAGCATGCAGTTAACTCGGCTTAGTCTAGCGTGGCCTACAGTCAGCGCGGCCCTGATACCAAGCGTTGTGGCACCCCGGCTCATAGCGACCAGTTTACCTTGCATTGCCAGCCCAGAGACCTTGTCTTCTGGCAACACACAACAACATGTTACAGAAAAACAACCGCTTTATTCATGCTAGCGGGGCATAGTTTACATTACAACAGTTAGCGAGGCCAAGCAGCACAGACGGTGCGGCTGAACAATATATACATTATTTAGTGAACATAAAGGGGCCTCGATCATGACAACTACTCGGCGGCGGAACAACGTCGTAGCGGGACTCCATAGCACAGGGACACCGATGTGGACACGGTCTAGACACGGACAGCACTCCTTTCCAACGAGACATTCCTGAAACCTGGCATGACACGCTAGGTCAGTACATTGAATCTACTTGCAAGCTCACAATAAGCATAAACATAATGACAGACAATATCATGATATTTAAGCATTTAAGCAATAATGCAACCATATATCCAACATGTTGTGACTATGTTCAACTGGTACTCATTCCCCAGAATTGCTTAATAGACGTGATCAATACCAGACCACAAACATGCTATTTCCAAAAACACACTCGTGATCCTTACGGCGATCACAACCCGACCAACACATGGCTCGTGATCCTTACGGCGGTCACAACCCGACCAACTCATGGCGCGTGATCCTTACGGCGATCACAACCCGACCAACTCGTGGCCCGTGATCCTTACGGCGATCACAACCCGACCAACTCGAGGCCCGACTTAACACGATGGCCTCCCTGCCATCCTCAGTACAACTTAGTGTGCATATTTTATTAAGTTTTGACCCATGGAGTACCCTACTTTCGAGCGTGTCTGTAACCGTGGACTCGGCTATCGATAGATTAAAAACACTCTGCAGAGGTTAGTATAGTGTACCCACACTACGGAACCCATGGCCTCGCACTCCCATTCGGGTGGACCAACAACGTTCTGACGAAACCATTTCATTGTCATGACACTCTACCGGCCCTTCCGACTCAGACCCCAACGGGCTAGTCCTGGGTGGCCCCGTGTCTACCTCCAGACACCTCGACCACCGTCGTGGCCACGATCCACTCTGGGACCCAGTACCAAAACTTAACTTAACAACGGGCTCACAAGGTTATGCTTGCCTACCGGGCCAGGGTACAGCATGCCCATAACCTTCCCTAAATGGAGGCACCGACCAGAGGCACGACAATGAAACGCATTAAGGCCGTCCCATACCGGCAAATGTGGTTGCACTGGGAAAGACTCGTTTCAGCGACTCCATGTCCCGATCAATAACATATTCAAGTTGAGTTATTAATCAGGTTCAACTTAATGTGAAAATAACCGGTGTCATAATGCCATACTATGCATCACTTAACATATGCATCACATAACCATGCAAATAACTGCATCAACCATGCTCCTACGGAGCCATCATCAACTCATGCTACTATTAAGGTTAAAATCACACCTTATTTATACCAGAATCATTTCTAGCAATCTCATCATTTTTCATCATGCAAAATAATAATTAAACTAATTACTAAACTCTACGACCATGTCATTGATTCATTACTTGCAACTAAGTTCTCCTTGTCTTACCAACAAAATTCACTTGAAACATTCTGAAGTTCAAGTATTTTAACATAACAAGCATCTAACAGAATATATTTCTTATACAACTAATTTAAATGCATCAATATTCATCAGTTCAAGTATGAAAATCATAAATATTGAAGTGGCACCATGAAAATGTTACTGTGGCTTGCCTTAGTACTGATGAGGTTCACAAAGCTCCTGGTGATCCTCAAGACAAGTTGGCTCTGTTGAAAATATTCAAAACCATAAAAAAGAAAATATCAAGAAACCTTCTGAAAATTGCCAGAAAATCTAGACAGCAAGGAAAAATCCGATCGTTTGGGTGCTGTTTGATTTTTGGACATAGAACACGATGCAAAAAGAATCAATGCATTTGAACTTATAGATAAAAAGTTATGGCCATTTGAAGTTTCCTGGAATTTAAATGATTTTTAAATAATAAAACAGGGGGTGACGTCAAAAGCGTAAACTCCCGGGGCGCCACCACTCATACCGCTTCGCGCACATAATGAGTGGCTGACTAGCAGGCCCCACTAGTCAGGCCGGAGGGAGGAGAGAGGGAAACAGAGGGGGCGGTGCTTCGTCGGAGCTCACGCCGGCGGTGAGGCTTCTTGGAGGCAAATGAGAGGGAGGGATCGACAGAGAAGATGATTGCGCACCTGCCCGTACCCGTAGCGTGGCTAACGGTGGCTGGACAGCGTCGGATTTGACCTCTCCAGCGGCGGCAGAGGGCGGAGGTTGCCGGAGTTGAAGAAGATGGTGGCTTGGGGCGGCTTCAGGGGCTCCAGCTAGGTGGGTTGGCTTCACGGAGGAGAGGCGGCGGCCCTGGCGGGGTCGCCTTGGCTTGGGAGGGGCCGGAGCTGCAGGAACGACCCGGAGGGGATCGTCGGCGAGCTCGGCTCTGGGACGGTAGCCCGCGGCCTGCCCGACAGGGCTGCGGCTTCTACTGGCTCTAGGAGGGAGTGGGAGTGGCTGAGGTGCTCCAGGAGGCTGCGGAGGGGCTGCTTTTATAGGTGGGGCGGCGAGGAGGGCTTGGGCTCCGCCGGAGGACACCTCTCCCCGGCGCCCGGTGACGAACAGTGCCAGAGAGCGATGGAGAAGGCGACGGAGGTCACGCAGGAACTATGCGTGGGCGCGGACGAGCACAGGAGCGAGGGGGAAAGAGACGAACACAGTGCGCGTGCACTGTGTCGTTAGCCGGACCGTGCCCATGCTGGCTGCGGCGAGCTCCGGCGTCGGCGAGCGGCAGGGGGGAGTTATGGAGGTGGAGACGAGGATGGTGGCGAGGGGTGGCACGCTCTGGCCAGCTGGGCAGTGAGCACGCGGTCAACAGAGGCGCTGGCGACGCGCAGAGTGCGCGTATTGCATGCCACCATGCTAGGGCGAACGCGCTCACCGCGTGGACCATGACATCAGGCCATCCTATGCACTAACAAAGATGTCTAGCGTGTATTCCTTAGTAAACTGAGGTGTTACCGCGGTTTGGTTAGTTTCCAGGTGCAATAGAAGTAAAATGGTGTTGCTGACAAGTTACTGGACAGTAACTTTGGAGAGTTACTGTGGTCAAACTACTGGGATTCAAGGGCTGAGCTTTGGGGTTTTACGATCTCCAACTAAGGTAAATAAGCACAGGGTAAACCAGCTACAATGGAGCTAGTAGAAAGGTAGTTGCTGTAGAAACTACCATTTCTGCCCAGAAGTGACTTTATTTTCTGTAGCCAAAATATTCCAAAAAGTGGTGAAATATTTTTTCTCAGAAAGGTGCCCTAGGGTCCAAAGAATAATTGGGAATTTTCTCAGGATTTTTGGGGCAAGAAAAATTAGAGTTGCTTTGGAGCTCAAAGGTTTAGCTAGGGTTTTGGAGGCCAAAATGAATATTTTTCATTTAAGAAAAATACTCCAAGCAATATTGTTGGGTTGGCCAGGGGTGAAATGATGGTTGTGAGGAGGAGGGGGGACACTTGGGTGAAAATCAAGGGGTACCCAAGTGGTTAAGTCCAAATGAAATGATCCAAAACTCCAAATTCGAAACCAACTCAACTGAAAATCAAGCAAAGAAGAAGAGGGCAAAAACCGGGCTGTCACCGGGGGCCGAGCGACGTGCGTGTGTGCGAGCCGTTGGCTCTAACTGAACCTGAGCGAGGCGTTAGGCTCTAACTAAACCCAAGCGATTGCACTGCACGCTACGCGTTACTGAACCCAAGCGATCGATCGATGGCTGTTAACTGAACCCAATCGAGTGATTCCTTCGCTACTCCTGCTAACTGAAGCCGATGGATGCTGCCTCTCTGGATGAACAGTGAGCGTTGTGGGGGGGGAGGGGTTGGATCAACAGTGAGCGGTGGCGTTGCCTCTGGATGAACAGGACACCGTGGTGTGGAGGGCTGGATGAACAGTAGGCGCTGGAGGGGTGCCCGTGGAGGGGTGGTTGAACAGTAGCCGATGGAGTAGCGCGTGGTGGAGGCTGGATGAACAGGAGCCCGTGGAGGCTGGAGGAGGTCGACGGTGGAGATGAACATTATCCCGTGGAGTCCCGTTTTGCGGTGCGCCACACCCCTCCCGATGAACAGGACCACCGTTTCGACGGTAGCGCTCCAACACAAGTCCGTTTCGTCCATTTTGCGGTACGGCACACCCCTCCCGATCAACAGGACCCCCATTTCGACCGTAGGAGGTCTGTTTCGTCCATTTTGCGGTACGCCACACCCCTCCCGATCAACATGACCCCCGTTTTGACCGTAGGAGGTCCGTTTCCTCCGTTTTGCGGTACGCCACACCCCTCCCGATGAACAGGATCCCGTTTTGAACGTGGCCGGTCGAACACAAGGACGTTTCCTCCGTTCTGCGGTACGCCAGGCCTCGTTTCCATCGCCTGTTCCGTCCAAGCCCTCCCGATGAACACGACGACGCATTCCGTTCCGACCCAGCTGGTTGGCTCCCACGCGTTCCGTTGCCTCCCGATGAACACGACACATTCCGTTGCCTCAACATGAACATAACGCATTCCGTTGCCACCCCATGAACACGACGACGACGCTATTTCTCTGTTCTGACCCAGCCATGTACACGAGCGCTGGCCATACGTATGCGTGAGTAGGCGTTCAAGACCCTGCCCGTATGTACGTACGTAGCCGTATTTTCTTTCTTGCACACTGGCCGCTATACATACGTGTACATACTACGTGCGCGCCTCTATTACGACACGTGCGCGCCTCTACAACGACCAGTATGTACATACACATTCTAGAATGACAACGCTACATACGCTTCGACCAGGTGGGTCCCGACTGTCAGGCACTTCCTTGCCTGTGAAGATGTAGCCGGTGGGTCCTAGCAGTCAGGGGGCCAATCGTTTTATTTTTGCCCGAACGCACTTCCTTGCGTGCGAAGATGTAGCTGGTGGGTCCCAGAAGTCAGGGGGAGAATTTTTTTTTTTGCCTAGACGCACTTCCTTGCGTGCGAAGGTGTAGCTGGTGGGTCCCAGCAGTCAGGGGGGAAACGTTTTTTTGCAAAATACGATGTCCCATCCGGTGGGTCCCTGCTGTCAGGTGGAGGAATCATTATTTTCCGCGTAATAAGGAGGCACTTCCTTGCTGCGGCCATGGACCCAGCTGTCAGCCTCACCACGTATAGTTCACGTCCGATGGAAGTCGTTCCTTGACCACGTTGACTACGCCGCGCCAGGAGCACCAGGGCAGTGGACGACGGCGAGGCCTAGGAAGGGGACGACACGGAGCCGGGGAAGACGCGGCAGTGGATGCCCACGCGGAGAGGAGTATGAGGGTTCACTCGTTCGGTTGTGGAGTGAGGCTACCATCGTCGTAGGGCCTGGCCAGTGGTGGGAATAGTAGGGGCCAGTGAGGCCTCCGCGGCAGCACAGCCGGCCACGGGAGGCAGGAGCAGGCGGCACGACCAGCACTGCTTTGGGCGGCTGGAGCAAGAAGACCAGAGGTTGAAGAAGCACTACAGCCGTTGGATGGACATCGTACGGTCACTGGAGCTAGAATCATTCATATTGACTAAGTTGACAAAGCCCTCCGTCCCCGTCAACTTACTAGGCCCACAAGTCAGCCTCCCACCAAGGTGGGTCCCAGCTAGCAGGGGAGTATTCATTTTTTTTGTGCGTAATAAGGAGGCACTTCCGGTGGGTCTGAGCTGACTGCGAGGGGAACTTTTTTTCACGAAATACGGTGGCCCGTCCAGTGGGTCCCAGCTGTCAGGGGGGAAACGTTTTTTTTTCGCGAAATAAGGTGGCCCGTCCGGTGGGTCCCTGCTGTCAGGTGGAGGAATAATTATTTTCCGCGTAATAAGGAGGCACTTCCTTGCGGCCGCCATGGACCCAGCTGTCTGCCTCTCCACGTACAGTACTCTTGCGATGGAAGTCAGTCGTTGACCATGTTGACCACGCCGCGCCGAGAGCACCAGGGCGGTGAACGACGGCGAGGCCTAGGAAGGGGATGACACAGAGCTGGGGAATACATAGCAGTGGAAGCCCGCGCGGAGAGGAGTATGAGGGTTCACTGGTTCAGCTGCGGTGTCAGGCTGAAGTTGCCGCAGAATAACAGGGGGTGTGGGTGAGTGGAGGGATGGCCTGGCCAGCAGTGGGAGTAGTATGGGGGCGGTGAGGCCTCCGCGGCAGCACAGCCGGTCACGGGAGGCAGGAGCAGGCGGCACAACCGGCGCTGCTCTGGGCGGCTGGAGCAAGAAGACCAGAGGTTGAAGAAGCACTACGGTCGTTGGATGGACATTGTACGGTCACTGAAGCTAGAATCGTTTATATTGATAAGTTGACAAAGCCCTTGGTACGCTCCAACTTAGTAGACCCACAGGTCAGCCTCCGAAGCTAAGAATATCCGAGATTGAAGAAGAAGCACGACATCCGTTGGATAGACATCCAACGGCCACTGCTGCTAGAACCGTGTGTTGACTATAATAAGTTGACAAAGCCTTGCATACGCGTTAACTTATTTTTTAAGGGGACACGTCACTTAGTAGGCCCACAAGTGTGTGGCAGAGAACTTATAGCCCATTCGCGATTTGTAAGAATGTACAACCCATTTTTGAATTCTAATGGATTTACAATAGCCCATTTACAGTTTATTAAAAGTACAACCCATTTTCTAGCTAGGACAACGATTAATAATTTGAACCAACCATTGAAGACAAAATTCAATAAAATTTCCCACATTTTGATGGGATCCGAAATATATTTATCCCGAAATTTCTAGTTAGATTAAATATAAGTTTGTATTACATAAAAATCCAATGAAACATTGCGCGCGCAACAATGAAACTTTAAGATTTTCAAAATCCATAAATAATATTTTGTAAACTAATTTCGTGTTTGGTGCATTTTTTATAGTTAATGCCCAGTTTTTATAATTACATGCCATTTATTATTTTTTAAAGCCCATTTTCTTGTTAAGCCTAATGCATCCCTCCTAGGAAATTTGTAGCCCAGAGGGCCGGAGAATAACAAGTTAACCTTGCTTGGGTATTCCTTAAAAAAACGTAAAGCTAGGCTAGCCATTTTCATCTTGAAAAAATTACTATCTGGGCTGGATATCTGGCCTGGGCTAGACGGGCCATAGCCCGCCCAGTTAATACCCTGCTCTCCTCTGAACAACAACGAAATCATCGCCAAGAAAAACTCTACAGTGCTCACACTACAAAAAAAAAGACACATCCGTGACATTTTGGGCTGAACAAATTTTTTTTCTGTCATACATATGACACTTCTATGACGATAATTGTGACAAAACCTGGTATCACCATAGATGTGGTGGGCTCCTACTTCTTGACAAATAATCATGACAGAAAATGTGCTTTTCGTCATAGGCGGGCCGGAGACGCAGCTGCATGACATTCTTTGGGCCGTCCATGACGGAAAAAATCATGGTAGAAGCGAGGGGGAGGAAAATTTTGGGGAGTTGCCGGTTATGGTGGGAGGTCGGGGGCGGAGCGATGCGCGTTTATCTCGTACGTACGCATTTTCTTGTTAAGCCTAATGCATCCCTCCTAGGAAATTTGTAGCCCAGAGGGCCGGAGAATAACAAGTTAACCTTGCTTGGGTATTCCTTAAAAAAACGTAAAGCTGGGCTAGCCATTTTCATCTTGAAAAAATTACTATCTGGGCTGGATATCTGGCCTGGGCTAGACGGGCCATAGCCCGCCCAGTTAATACCCTGCTCTCCTCTGAACAACAACGAAATCATCGCCAAGAAAAACTCTGCAGTGCTCACACTACAAAAAAAAAAGACACATCCGTGACATTTTGGGCTGAACGAATTTTTTTTCTGTCATACATATGACACTTCTATGACGATAATTGTGACAAAACCTGGTATCACCATAGATGTGGTGGGCTCCTACTTCTTGACAAATAATCATGACAGAAAATGTGCTTTTCGTCATAGGCGGGCCGGAGACGCAGCTGCATGACATTCTTTGGGCCGTCCATGACGGAAAAAATCATGGTAGAAGCGAGGGGGAGGAAAATTTTGGGGAGTTGCCGGTTACGGTGGGAGGTCGGGGGCGGAGCGATGCGCGTTTATCTCGTACGTACGCGCATGTGTGTGAGGCGTTGGATCTAACTGAAGCCGAGCGAGGCATTGGGCTCTAACTGAACCCGAGCGATTGCACTGCAGGCTACGCGTTACTGAGCCCGAGCAATCGATCGATGGCTGTTAAGTGAACCCGATGGAGCGATTACTTCGCTACTGCTGCTAACTAAAGCCGATCGATTGGATGAACAGTGAGTGTTGCGGGGGGTTTGGATGAACAGTGAGTGGTGGCATTGCGTCTGGATGAACAGGAACCCCGTGGTGTGGAGGGTTGGATGAACAGTAGACGATGGAGGGGTGGCCGTGGAGGGGTGGTTGAACTGGACCCCGTGGTATGGAGGGCTGGATGAACACTAGACGGTGGAGGGGTGCCCGTGGAGGGGTGGTTGAACAGTAGCCAGTGGAGTAGCGCACGGTGGAGGCTGGATGAACAGGAGCCCATGGAGGCTGGAGGAGGTCGACGGTAGCCCGTGGAGGCTGGAGGAGGTCGACGGTGGAGATGAACAGTAACCCGTGGAGTCTCGTTTTGCGGTATGCTACACCCCTCCCCCCCCCCCCCCCCCCGTTTTGACCATAGCGCTCCAACACAAGTCCGTTTCGTCCGTTTTGTGGTACGCCACACCCCTCCCGATCAACAGGACCCCCATTTCGACCGTAGCGCTCTTTTTCAACACAAGTCCGTTTCGTCCGTTTTGTGGTATGCCACACCCCTCCCGATCAATAGGACCACCGTTTCGACTGTAGGACGTCCGTTTCCTCCGTTTTGTGGTGCGCCAGGCCCCTCCCGATCAACAGAACCCCGTTTCGAACGTGGCCGGTCGAACACAAGGCCGTTTCCTCCGTTGTGCGCTACGCCAGGCCTCGTTTCCATCGACTGTTCCGTCCAAGCCCTCCCGATGAACACGACTGTCAGGACCCCAACTCAATGCCACATCGATCTAGCATGTAACACCTCATATCACTTTGAGGCCTCACGCACGGTATCCCCATAGGTGTCGCCTTATCTTTGCCTGGGACCATTTGCGCCTTTTGGCACACGTATATGATATTGTCGCTAGCATCCATATGATAAGGAGCCCGGGCTAACATGGCTAGTCGAAAACCCAAAGTGGCACAAACTTACAGGGACAGGCATCCATGACCCAACATCGAACGTGTCGGTCATCAGCGAGTGAATCCAGGCTATAGCACTAGGCTAACAGGACTCCGGTGAACCGGGCTATAGCGGGCTAACAGGACTCCGGTATTCATCGCGTGACATTTCCCCGAAGGGACAGACATAGGAACGAAGAAGGACACATGCCGGCCAGCCTAAGTGTTCCGGAGCAGTAGCACGCTACAATGGCTCAGTGGAAGCACTAGGAGACATTTCCCGGTAAGAGAGGCTACTAAGGATAAACAACTAGATAGTCAGATCCCACACATACCAAGCATTTCAATAACATACACACAATATGCTCGATATGTGCAAATACAACATGGCATCACAACATGACTCTACAACTCAAGTATTTTATTCAATAGGCTCCGAGGAGCGAGATATTACAAACATGGGTCTCACGACCCAACATTCAAAGCATACAAGTCAAAGCACAAGCAGAAGCTTAACATGTCTGAGAACAGACAACTAAAAATGAAAAAGGCTGAGAAGCCTGACTATCTACCAGATCCTATCGAGGGCACAAGAACGTAGCTAATGTAACAAGCTAAACGTCGAAGTCCACGCGGAACTACTAGTGAGACGGAAGTCTCTGCAAAAACGTAAAATAGGCAAACATGAGTACAAATGTACCCAGCAAGACTTACATCAGAACTAACTACATATGCATCATTATCAACAAAGGGCGTGGTGGAGTTTCAATACAGCAAGCCAGCTTTGACTCGGTGGCTATCCTGAACTACGACTGCAATGTAACTCTTTGAGGTGGCGCACACGAGTCCACATATTCACCATATCAATACGCCACTATGGATCCGCTCCCGTCTCCCTACGAGAACGCCATCCATAGCACTCACGCTTATCTTGCGCATTTTAGAGTATCCACTTTCACTTGTCTATGAACTGTACAGGCAACCCAGAAGTCCTTTACCGCGGACACAGCAATTCAAATAGATAATGTTAACCCTGCAGGGGTGTACTTCTTCACACACACTCTCGCCACTTACTGCCATGTACACGTCATGTATCTCGGCAACCTTCAAGCGGAAGCCTGGCGAGGGAGTCGGCCACGACCTGACTAACCACACAAGTCTCTAGTCCAGGTTTATCGCCTATTCGGGTTCCATCCGCAAGGAGATCCGGCCGGGGTGTCGCTCGTGGACCCAAACGATGTGTGCAGGGTTCCCAAGCCCACCTCGACGGGTGGATCTACGCTTGGTACACTGTGCCATGGTGCCTAGTCTGTCCCAAGCCCACCTGTACCGGGTGCCACTTGGTAGACAACTAACACTACCTACAAAGACCAGAAACTAGTTGCAACTCCTGGACAGAGATCATGTTGATTAATAAGTCGAGATGGGTCGAGTTACCAGAACCCAATGTGTGGTAGTACCTGTTCATGGATCACAAACACAGAACTCAGTTCCTGAGGACGGCTTCAATGAGACAACCCACCATGTACTCCTACATGGCCTCTCACCGCTACCTTTACCAAATCGTGTTCACACACTTAGCTCACACACAGTAGGAAATGTTCATCACCATTCCAATTCATCCCTGATGAATCAGACCTAACTCAACTCTAAGCAGTAGCAGGCATGAGGAACAAGCATGAATGAGTAGGCACATCAGGGCTCAAACAACTCCTACTCATGCTAGTGGGTTTCATCTATTTACTGTGGCAATGACAGGTCATGCAGAGGAAAGGGGTTCAACTACCACAGCATGTAACAGTTGAATCGTTGTTGTCCTAATGCAGTAAAAGAGAGCAGGAGCGAGAGAGTGGGATTGTATCGGAATGAACAAGGGGGTTTTGCTTCCCTGGCACTTCTGAACATAGTATAGTTCTTCATTGGTGTCATTGATCACATCGTCGAAACGCGTCTATCAAGAGGGGGCAATTACTGGCAACTGAGAAAGAAACACAATCAATTCAATGCACAATATGATGCATGCTCATGACATGGCAATATGAGTGTGTTGGCCTAGTGCAACTACAACTAGATGGATTTGGGTCATTCAGAACCAAAGGTTCAATCCCAAACTCAAATTATGAATTTAAATAGTGCATTATCATGTTTCGATATAAGAGTTGCTTTATCATGCATGAAACCAGTGCAGATGGATAGATTGGATTTTTCTGATCATTTTTCATATATAACTTATTTCATTTGGAGCTACGGTTGAAATTTCTATGATTTTTAGAAGTTTATACTATTTTCTGGAATTTCCTAAAAAGAATAAATCTAGAAAATGATTTATGGCGTCAGCACTACGTCACTGTGACGTCAGCAGGTCAACAGGCCGGTCCAGGTCAAACCTGACATGTGGGGCCACACGTCAGTGACACAGGGCTGTTTACCTCGCTGACAGGTGGGGCCGGGTCAACTGACACGTCATCAACTCAACCAGACATGTGGGCCCAGTCAACAGCCAGGTCAGTGCGGTCAAAGCTGAAGCATGGGGCCACTGTGGTTAGTTAAACCTAAACAGGAACTAAACTAATATTAATTAATGGCATGGGGCCCATGTGTCATTGGCTCAGGGGGTTGTTTAGTGGGGGTTTAGCCGCTAATCATGAGGCCACGTCGGCTCGGCGGAGTATGGCCGGCGGCGACCTCAAAACGCGGTCGAGGGTCTCGGGCTCGCTCCTTCGGCGTCCAGAGGAGTAGCGGAGAGCGTCCACGGGGAGCTGGAGCTCGCCCGCATCCAGCGCTGCAAGCAGTAGCAGCTAGGGCGGCCGGAGCTCGTCGGAAACGAGCTCGGGGCGGCGCTGGAGTTCGGACACGAGCGGGGACGCGGTTGCGGTGGCCCTAGTGATGTGTGTTTAGCACCTACGGCGTCTACGGGGTGCGGTGAGTACGATGGGCGCATGCCCTGGACCAAATGGTCACCAGAGCATCACCGGCGACGCGCGCGGGCGGCAGCGGGTTTTGGTCAACAAGGGGGCGACGGCTACGGTGTGTGAGAGCGAGAACGGAGAGGGGGATAAGGGTAGGAGCTCACGGCGAGTGCAGAGGTGGCCTCGGCGTGCTCGGGGAAGCACCGGAGCGAGCGGGGCGGCGAGAGGATCTCCGGCGGCCGGTGACAAAGGTGATGAAGATGGCGTCGATGCAGGGTCTCCGGCGAGGCGCGGCTCGGTGGGGAGGAAGAGGGGGTCAAGGCGAAGCTTTTGGGCACGTCGGAGAAGCAAGGGGGAGGCGGTGGCTGCGGCAGCGGCAAGCGGCGGCGACGAGCTCCGCTCGGTGGTAGAGAGAGGGAGCCAGAGGAGGGGATGGAGACGAGAGAGTGAGCGAGGGGTTCCAGGGGGTGCGTGGCGTCGTCTAGGAGCACCGGGGTGGAGCCAGGCAGGGAGGGAGGGAGGAGGTGGCCGGCGTGTGGCTGCGCGCGCCGGGCACGCGCCCCTGCCTACTGGCGTGAGGAGGAAGGCGACAGAGGGGCTGCGGTGGTGGGCTGGGCCGGCTTGGTGGGCTGCACAGGTAGGTGGCTAGGTAAGTGGCCCAGGTAAGCGTTCTCTCTCTTTTTTCTAAATTTTTTCTGTTTTCTATTTTCTGTAATTGTGTTTGGCTTTAATAAAAATGCCAGGGCATTTCCAAAAATCATGAAACTGCTCAATGTCACTGTTTGGAATATTTCCAACAACAAACATTTCAGTTTGTGATTATTTGAGCATTTAAAATATTATTTAGCAATTAAATGCCCAAATGCAAATAACATATGATTTAATTCAAAATTCCAGAATGGCCTAGAAAAATGTGCACCATTTTTGGGAGAGGTTCTAGACTAATCCAAAAATGATGAACTTTTCTGAAGGGCATTTTGGGTTCATTGAGAATATTTTTATTAGAACCTAGTTGATTTGATATGGTGCTAGGGTTTGAGCAATCCCCATTTCAACTTTCAAATAAATTAGACATGATGCAACAACCAAGCTAGTCCAAGTGCATAGCAAGGCTAGGGATGTGACAACTCACCCCCACTAAACAAGAATCTCGCCCCGAGATTCAAGACATGAGGTAAGAGGAAATGGGGGTCACAAAACTATCACAATCTTCATGATCCATTTGCCCTTCTTGAAGATGTTGACTCATTGCTTCAAATTGATCTTGGCGTCTTTGCTTTCGAGATCTTCATTCATCATGATGACAAGAAGAAAGGGAAAACTCTAGAAGGATCGATCTCCTCGAAGATCGAACAACTTAGGATCAACTCATGAATTGAGACATGGAAACATCTCTCAAGCTGAGACACGGAGCATAAAACTAGAGTGATGGTGTAAGACAGATGACACAGGTTCAGTAGGTAGGCAACAATTCCACACTTAAGAAGGTGGTGAACCGTTGTCGACGTAGCGAGGAGTTGGGCTGTCATGATACAATAACAGGGCACCTTTAGGGAAGGTGACTCGTAGAAATATCCCCTTAAGTGGCAAAAAGAATTACCTTTGATTCAGAGATCATTGAAACTCTTTATACCAGCCTAAGGCAATTCTCGAGCGATCATTTGGAGGGGTTCGGTAGAATGGCATACCCAGATTAGAATGGATGATCTGATTACCTTGTTGGAGACAACACAAGGGATGACTTTAGTAACTAGGGAGAAGCTCAACAGTAGAGAGCGAGTCCACTGTTTGAAAAGTTATAGCATAACCGAGCAAACTGAGAGCAATCCCAGTTAGTGCCGATGATAACACCTAGCGCTTGTGCGTGCTCTCAAGAACTTGAGCATTTCCATAATCATCAAGATTTACCAACATCCGTGTCAAGGGTGCTGACAACACAACATACTACCATGATGAATAGCGATGGACGAAGCAGATGAAAAGGAAGACAACACCTTCTCAGATTTCACCTTAGCGAGGCCAAGGGGACGAAATCTGGATGATCGACCGAGGGACATTTAGCACTCCGCTTCTAATGTTCTCCTTGTTGTACTAGCGTATCCCATTCATAGATATGGTTTGATATCTAGAACATCGGGTAAAGGTCGGACTTCGGGAGCACAAAAATCCATAAGGGACAACTAGGGAGTAAATCGGGTTCCTTATGGGGGAGATGGCCAATTTTCTCAATCAAGATGCTACAATAATAGATCTCCCGGCTGGTGTGTTGGCCACAACATCCACTTTACCGGGTTACACAGAGACCAATATTATAGTTCTTGGGAAACGTTCCAACCATCATATCTGCCTGAGATTCAGATTTGGTTGGTGTCAGGATATTCCAGACTCATCAAGTCTAGAGGGAAAAAAATGAAAGTTTGCAACATAAATCGACGAGATGGCGCTGCGAGATTCTCAGGAAATGAACTACGATAGCAAGCTCCAAAAGATGAGCCGGTTCTGCTACACACATGTGAACACGCTATCCCAGACAGGCATGGTCACCTGGTAGTCTTACAACAAAACACTACCGAGTTCAGGTGGAAAACCATCATTGCGGACAACGGAGTCCTTGATTAAGCCCGGGTTAGCTCTTAAAAGGAACTCCTTCTCCTGGAACAAATCAGTCAGTGGCTTGGTGTGCTAAGGATACATATAGAATGAAGGTTGCAAGTCTCCAAACCAAAGAATACTTCGCACGTATGCATGACTGACTTGGGATGATTCCAAAGGAAGCAACATTGACTTTCACGAATCCACGGCGGCAACTTGCATCAAATGCACATAAATTAGAGGAAGCCACTTCTTTCATCCGAACATATGCTTCATGAGCTAGCATGAAGAAATGCTTTCAAAAGCTTCCAACACTAGCTTAATGTTCAACAAAATTATGGAGAAGGCAAGGATGTTGTCGATGGGCTCAATCAACAACAATTCATCCAGGTTTCCATAAAAATGGAATTCCATAATTATGAGAACAAGTGATAGTATTGGTCAGACCAAAGGATATAATGGTGTATGCTTGAGGGATCAACCACGATTAAGACAACATTAAGAACATCGTTGGTTCTGATTTGATTTGAGGATAGCCCACACTCAAATCAAAGTTTTGATAAGACAATAGATCCAGCAATTGGTCACGGAGATCAATCGATGAAGATATCATCTTTCTTCAACACACATATACAAAAGATATCCCTTTGAAATGAACTAAGTTAGGCAAAGCTTTTATCTTCCAACTCTCCAAGTTGTTGTTTAGCTCAACCAACTAGTTCAGGGTATCCAACACGGATTCTTGGAGAAAGGGTGGTTTACAGGAATAAACTAACTTGATCACGAACTCAACATAAGGGTCAGGGGACAACCTGGTAATACTTCCGAGAAGATATTCGGGAAATCACGAACTACCGATATGTTACTAAGCTCGAGAACAATCTTGCTTTTCAGGGCAAGACGATATGATCAATAGAGTGAAGGTTTGAAATAATCCTAACTCATCGATCGAGGAGTGCACCAGTAGAATGGACTAGGTAGCACGATCAATCCTAGAATAGTGATTTGATAACCAACATGCTAAGAGTGAGAGTATTGTCCATTAACTACCAAGCAACATGGTTGCTAGGAGTATTGATTTCACACATCGTAGTTCACCTGTCGGTATTCCGGTTGCAGCAACACGAGAACCGAGAAATGAATAATGATGGCGAGAAGTATCACTACGTCAAGAATTCACAAGAGATGGTACAATTCTCGTGACAATCCTGACGTATAGAGGGTAACACTCCAAGGTGGAACAGAACAAAAGCTGGATTAGTATTTGATCTGTGGAACACAACTGCTTTGACCCAATCCTGGATATGGATGAGGTACTGGAGTTTGTTTCTCCTAGTCATTCTGAAATAGAATGGCTTGACGGACCACAAGGGTAATATGCACCGATGAACAAATGCACGCATACTCTTGACTATCAATTGATAGACGAGGGTCGGAATACAATTAAAGAGGGACAACCCAAGAGAACATATTATTTTCTGAGTTGTGGATGCATGGACTATCATGTCGAACGAGTTCAACATATTTCTTCCAGATAACCCATGCAGAAAGGTTGAACTGGCAGAGTCACAGTATAGAAAGAAGAACTCATCAAGAGCACTCTGGTTGTGATCTATTGGTTCAAAGAGGAACTGCTGCCACAAGTAGTTCATAGTATTTGGAAGAACGATATACCACGAACCTCGAGGCTATCACAAGGTTACTAATATCCTGAAGGGACTAGCAAATACTATCAACATGGAGTAGGTGGAGTGAATCTCGGGTTCAAAACCGAGGACTAGAATACCTACTAGCTAAATTGCATCACGGGATGCTTTCGAGAATGATGGCCAGAATTATCACACTGGGACCACAAAACAGGGCTAGATTACTAGGTGATACTCTAAGACACCTAGGGTCATATTAGTGATTCCAACAATTATGTTGAGGCAATAGAGTACCTCAACCCACCAATTAGTGTGGTTAAACTGGCCTAAAGGGATAGCGAGAATGGGAAGAAGGGATTTGCAAATGCATCAGACTGCTTAGAAACCTGGGATGACTGGACAGCATAACGGTTGTAAATGCTCGAAAAAGATTTAAGACATCCTGCAAATGGTGGCATAACCACTCGATCATCATAATATCAAGGTTTTGAGATCAACGATAAATACATGGAGATAGTAGAAACTGAACTGAGGCTTGGATCCAACAATCCTATAAGTCTACAGATTAGTAACACGCGATCCTGATAGAAAAAGGAGAGAGCCTAGTTCCTTAACCCCGTAGGAAAGATAAGATGACTCAGATCAGAAGGGCATAAGGTATAAGGAGTAAAAGGAGCCTTACGTTCCATCCCACAATCAATTCCCTTATATAACTAAAGAATTTCTAGACGACCATTTTGGCTTGCTAATCCTACAGGCAGTCAAGCTCTGATACCAAAGCTGTCAGGACCCTGACTCAATGCCACATCGATCTAGCATGTAACACCTCATATCACTTTGCGGCCTCACGCATGGTATCCCCACGGGTGTCGCCTTACCTTTGCTCGGGACCATTTGCGCCTTTTGGCACACGTATATGATAGCGTCGCTAGCATCCATATGATAAGGAGCCCGGGCTGACATGGCCAGTCGTAAACCCAAAGTGGAACAAACTTACAGGGACAGGCATCCATGACCCAGCATCGAACGTGTCGGTCATCAGCGAGTGAATCCAGGCTGTAGCACTGGGCTAACAGGACTCTGGTGAACCTGGCTGTAGCGGGCTAACAGGACTCCGGTATTCATCGCGTGACATTTCCCCGAAGCGACAGACACAGGAACGAAGAAGGACACATGCCGTCCAGCCTAAGTGTTCTGAAGCAGTAGCACGCTACCATGGCTCAGTGGAAGCACTAGGAGACATTTCCCGGTAAGAGAGGCTACTAAGGATAAACAACTAGATAGTCAGATCCCACACATACCAAGCATTTCAATAACATACACACAATATGCTCGATATGTGCAAATACAATATGGCATCACAACATGACTCTACAACTCAAGTATTTTATTTAGTAGGCTCCGAGGAGCGCGATATTACAAACATGGGTCTCACGACCCAACATTCAGAGCATACAAGTCAAAGCACAAGCGGAAGCTTAACATGTCTCAGAACAGACAACTAAAAATGAAAAAGGCTGAGAAGCCTGACTATCTACCAGATCCTGCCGAGGGCACAAGATCGTAGCTGAGGTAACAAGCTAAACGTCGAAGTCTACGCGGAACTACTAGTGAGATGGAAGTCTCTGCAAAAATGTAAAATAGGCAAACGTGAGTACAAATGTACCCAGCAAGACTTACATCAGAACTAACTACATATGCATCATTATTAACAAAGGTGGTGGAGGAGTTTAACTTCAGCAAGCCAGCTTTGACTCGGTGGCTATCCTGAACTACGACTGCAATGTAACTCTCTGAGGTGGCGCACACGAGTCCACATATTCACCATATCAATACACCACTATGGATCCGCTCCCGTCTCCCTACGAGAACGCCATCCATAGCACTCACGCTTATCTTGTGCATTTTAGAGTATCCACTTTCACTTGTCTATGAACTGTACAGGCAACCCAGAAGTCCTTTACCGCGGACACGGCTATTCGAATAGATAATGTTAACCCTGCAGGGGTGTACTTCTTCACACACGCTCTCGCCACTTATCGCCATGTACACGTCATGTATCTCAGCAACCTTCAAGCGGAAGCCTGGCGAGGGAGTCGGCCACGACCTGACTAACCACACAAGTCTCTAATCCAGGTTTATCGCCTATTCGGGTTCCATCCGCAAGGAGATCCGGCTGGGGTGTCGCTCACGGCCCCAAATGATGTGTGCAGGGTTCCCAAGCCCACCTCGACGGGTGGCTCTATGCTTGGTACACCGTTCCATGGTGCCTAGTCTGTCCCAAGCCCACCTGTACCGGGTGCCACTTGGTAGACTAATAACACTACCTACAAACACCAGAAACTAGTTGCAACTCCTGGACAGAGATCATGTTGATTAATAAGTCGAGTGGGGTCGAGTTACCGGAACCCAATGTGTGGTAGTAGCTCTTCGTGGATCACAAACACAGAACTCAGTTCCTGAGGACGGCTTCAATGAGACAACCCACCATGTACTCCTACATGGCCTCTCACCGCTACCTTTACCAAATCGTGTTCACACACTTGGCTCACACACAGTAGGACATGTTCATCACCATTCCAATTCATCCCTGATGAATCAGACCTGACTCAACTCTAAGCAGTAGCGGACATGACAAACAAGCATGAATGAGTAGGCACATCAGGGCTCAAACAACTCCTACTCATGCTAGTGGGTTTCATCTATTTAATGTGGCAATGACAGGTCATGCAGAGGAAAGGGGTTAAACTACCGCAGCATGTAACAGTTGAATCGTTGTTGTCCTAATGCAGTAAAAGAGAGCAGGAGCGAGAGAGTGGGATTGTATCGGAATGAACAAGGGGGTTTTGCTTGCCTGGCACTTCTGAAGATAGTATAGTTTTTCATTCGTGTGATTGATCACATCGTCGAAACGCATCTATCGAGAGGGGGCAATTACCGGCAACTGAGAAAGAATCACAATCAATGCAATGCACAATATGATGCATGCTCATGACATGGCAATATGAGTGTGTTGGCCTAGTGCAACTACAACCAGATGGATTTGGGTCATTTTGAACCAAAGGTCCAATCCCAAACCCAAATTATGAATTTAAATAGTGCATTATCATGTTTCGATATAAACAGCAGGTTTAAGTTGCTTTATCATGCATGAAACCAGTGCAGATGGATAGATTGGATTTTTATGATCATTTTTCATATATAACTTATTTCATTTGGAGCTACGGTTGAAATTTCTATGATTTTTAGAAGTTTATACTATTTTCTGGAATTTCCTAAAAAGAATAAATCCAGAAAATGATTTATGGCGTCAGCACTACGTCACCGTGACGTCAGCAGGTCAACAGGCCGGTCCAGGTTAAACCTGACGTGTGGGGCCACACTTCAGTGACACAGGGCTGTTTACCTCGCTGACACGTGGGGCTGGGTCAACTGACACGTCATCAAGTCAACCAAACATGTGGGCCCAGTCAACAGCCAGGACAGCGCGGTCAAAGCTGACGCGTGGGGCCACTGTGGTTAGTTAAACCTAGACAAGAACGAAACTAATATTAATTAAGGGCACGGGGCCCATGTGTCATTGGCTCAGGGGGTTGTTTAGTGGGGGTTTAGCCGCTAATCACGCGGCCACGTCGGCTCGCCAGAGTATGGCCGGCGGTGACCTAAAAATGCGGCCGAGGGTCTCGGGCTCGCTCCTCCAGCGTCCAGAGGAGTAGCGGAGAGCGTCCACGGGGAGCTGGAGCTCGCCCGCATCCAGCGCTGCAAGCAGCAGCAGCTAGGGCAGCCGGAGCTCATCGGAAACGAGCTCGGGGCGGCGCCGGAGTTCGGACACGAGCGGGGACGTGGTTGCGGTGGCCGTGGTGATGTGTGTTTAGCACCTACGGCGTCTACGGGGTGCGGTGAGTACGATGGGTGCATGCCCCCGACCAAATGGTCACCGGAGCATCACCGGCGATGAGCGCGGGCGGCGGCGGGTTTCGATCAACAAGGGGGCGACGGCTACAGCGTGTGAGAGCGAGAACGGAGAGGGGGAGAAGGGAAAGAGCTCACAGCGAGTGCAGAGGTGGCCTCGGCGTGCTCGGGGAAGCACCGGAGCGAGCGGGGCGGCGAGAGAGATCTCCGGTGGCCGGCGACGAAGGTGATGAAGATGGCGTCGATGCAGGGTCTCCGGCGAGGCGCGGTGTCGGTGTCAAAACCGGCGGATCTCGGGTAGGGGGTCCCGAACTGTGCGTCTAGGTGGATGGTAACAGGAGACAAGGGACATGATGTTTTTACCCAGGTTCGGGCCCTCTCGATGGAGGTAAAACCCTACTCCTGCTTGATTGATATTGATGATATGGGTAGTATAAGAGTGGATCTACCACGAGATCAAGGAGGCTAAACCCTAGAAGCTAGCCTATGGTATGATTGTTGTAATGGTTGTTCGTCCTACGGACTAAAACCCTCCGGTTTATATATACACCGTTGAGGGCTAGGGTTACACAGAGTCGGTTACAATGGTAGGAGATTTACATATCCGTATCACCAAGCTTGCCTTCCACGCCAAGGAAAGTCCCATCCGGACACGGGACGAAGTCTTCAATCTTGTATCTTCATAGTCTTGGGGTCTGGCCGACGATGATAGTCCGGCTGTCCGGACATCCCCTAGTCCAGGACTCCCTCAGTAGCCCCTGAACCAGGCTTCAATGACGATGAGTCCGGCGCGCATATTGTTCGGCATTGCAAGGCGGGTTCCTCCTCCGAATAATTCATAGAAGATTGTGAACACCAGGATAGTGTCCGGCTCTGCAAAATAAATTCCACATTCCAC
Source organism: Triticum timopheevii (assembly GCA_963921465.1). Classification (NCBI taxonomy): domain Eukaryota; kingdom Viridiplantae; phylum Streptophyta; class Magnoliopsida; order Poales; family Poaceae; genus Triticum; species Triticum timopheevii. The sequence goes on from OY997270.1 coordinate 272,632,908, forward strand.
TGTAGAGAGAATAATATGTACACAGGTTCAATCTGCTGACGTATTTCGTGGCATGACATCATACCACTACCAAGACTTTACTTGAATCGTTTTTTATTATACCACCTCAGCGCGTTTAGCGAAGCGGTTTCCTTGGCACGTCTTGTCGAAGCAGAGATCGTGTTCCCCTTATTCCGGGATTCTCATGAACACGGACGTGGGTAACCCAACCGCGCCCGTCGCCACGCCTCCTCTATCGAAGGCGAGTCCTGAACGGTCATGGAGACGGCTCTTGGTATTCTCCCTCTTTATAATAGGACAAAGGCTCGTTTCTTTTCTTCAATCCTCCATCGAATCTTCTCCTTGCTCCAAGTTCCAACACCCAGAGCCCCAGATTCAAGCGCTTCGGACCTTCAACAATGTCCGGCTCCGACCTTCAGGGCCGGTGGATGCCCTCCTCCATTACGGAGGAGGACGTGCTAAAGCTGCGAGAGGCCAAGTACCTGTCTTACGAGATTTCGCACAGGTCGCCCGCCGAAGGGCAGGCCATCCCCACCCCCGAGCCCAGCAAGTACGTCATCTTTGTATCCCACCTTCGTCGGGGTTTAGGCTTCCCGACGGATCCTTTTGTGAGAGGGCTCATGTTCTATTATGGGTTGGAATTCCGCGACTTGGCTCCAGAGTCCATCCTCCATATTTCCGCATTTATTGTCGTCTGCGAAGCCTTCCTTCGCGTCACCCCCCACTTCGGCCTGTGGCTGAAGACCTTCAATGTGGAGCCAAAGATGATCGAGGGGCGTCAAGCAGAGCGCAGCGGAGCGGCCATAAGCAGGAGGGCCGATGCCCCGTGGCCCGTGGGCTCCTTCCAAGAGGAGATCGGCTTGTGGCAGCGGGAGTGGTTCTATATCACCGCTCCGAAGGGCAGCAGGCAGAAGCCGCCGCCCTTATTCCGCTCGGGACCTCCACGACGGTTGATGTCGTGGGTCAACCAAGGGCTCAACTGGGGGCCGCCAAAGGACGTGCCCCTACTACAGGGCCGGATTCGAGACCTCCAAGCGAGGGAGATCGATCTGGTCGTGATAATGCAGGTCATGCTGATTAGGCGTCTCCTGCCCTGCAAACGCCGCCCTCTCTGGCTGTGGGAGTTTAACCCAGAGGGACCACGGATTCTTCAACACTTCATGGGTATGACACCCCGTGGAGATGTACAAATTATTCTTCGGATCACGAGAGGCGTGTCCGGAATTGACCGAGGATGCTGGCCTAAGCTGCAATCGCCCGGATACACAAGTAAGTAGCTCCGAGTCCGGACATACCGTTTGTTTGCCTTTCTATGATTCGCCTTTTAACCCATTACCCTTTAACAGGAGTGGATAGCGCAAGCAAAGCTGATACGGTGTCCGGCCCCCCTCCCAGAGACCGTGCCAGATCCCATGCTGGTCAGGATGTTGGAGGTTGCGCCTTCAGAAGAAGGCAAAGGGGAAAATCGGGGAGCTACCGCCTCGCCCAAGGAGGCTCTTGAAGAAGGGGGGATCGAGAATCCCTCCCTTCAGGGGGAGAAGAGGACCGCCTCCGAAGACCCGGAGGCCAAAGCCCCTAAGCGGGGGAAGAAATCTTCACCAGAGGGTCCTGCGTCCGGGGAGGTCCCGGCCGCACAGTCTCCCCTAAAGAATCAGCCCTCCAGCGAGACGTGAGTAGAAAGAAGGGAGTTCGGTGATAAGAGACATCCCTATTTGTGCTTCTGAGGATAACCGAAGTTTTTACCTTGTAGTTCGGATCTCCGACCTTCTCAGATGAGCTCGTCTTCGGGGGACCTTCGTCCGGAGATGGTGGAGAGCGAGACGCCTCCGTCTGTTGCGCCGTCAGATAGGGCGGACGAGCCTGAAGTGTCATCACGGAGGGTATCCCCGGGCCCGGCAGAGCCGAAGAGTTCGGCGCCGACTAGAGTTCGGCCAGGTGAGCTGAAGGATCTACTTGAGAGGGCGTCCATCTCAGAAGATCCCCATGCATTGATGAGTATGGTGATTGGAAGGATTTCGTCCGCCGAAAGCGGATTGCATAATGCCGTCAGGAGTTTGCTGGCGGGGTTTGAGGAACGTAAAAATGACACACCTTTTGACAGTTTTACACATAAAGTGCACCCTGTATAGATAGTAGCCCCTGAGACTCGGTAGGTTGTCGAAAGCGACAGTGTGCCGAGGATCAAAATCGCAGGTTTCAATTTTCGCCGTTCTTATGCAGGTGGCGGATCATCCGGGGGCTAGCCGGACTGATGGAGTTGCTGAACTAAAGTGGCAACTCGACGTTGCGGATGCTATCGCGCTAGTCAACAGGCGACTTGACGAATCGCAAGGTATGTTTTTTCTCTGCAGTCACCTAGTAAGGGAGCCGAAGCCCACCTCTTATAATATTTGTGCTTGACGCAGATGGTGCTGCTGCTGTGGAGAGCCTTCGGGCCGAACTTGCTCAAGCCAAGGAGCAAGCCATAAGGAGTAATGCGGCGGCCTCGAGGGCGGCCGAGGAGTTAGAAGCCGAAAGGGCTGCGCACTGCCGAAGCAGGGAAGAGATGGCCGAAATGGCCGTGAAGTTAAAAGATGCTACCGACCGCAGTGAGGCTCTTGAAAAGGAGCGCCTAGCGGAGCGAGAATACCTGGGGAAGGCCACCGCCGAAGCCAAGGACGCCCGTTCTGCAATGCGGGCTATAAAGGAGGAGCTGCGTCAAGCCGAAGACATTGTGGCTAGCAAGCCCTTTCTGCTGCGCCGAAGGTTTACGGATCCAAAGTATGCTCAACTTGGCCAGCTGTGGGGTCCGGAGGATCCTTATATGGATTTAGCGGCAAGTGCGGCGGATGCCGTTGTGCACTTCCGGAGCCAGAAGGATCACAAGACGGAAGAGCTGTTTTGGTCTCAATTCCATAGTCCGGAACGTTCACTTCCGCTGACCGACCGGTTGGCCGAGTGGGCTGAGCTGAATAGGTTGTCCGGGCTTGCCATGACGGATATCATGACTCATGTCTGGCCGGATAGGCCCAAGCCGAAGAGCTATTTTGGCTTATTGCAGCAGTTTCTTGCGGCGGTGCCACATATCGAGGCGATGAAGCGGTCGGCCTGCATAGAGGGTGCACGGATGGCACTGGCCCGTGTGAAGACATATTGGACAGAGATGGATGCCACCGCTGTTGCGACCCAGGGTTTGGACGAGAGCCGTTTACCCGCCGAGCACTATTTTGGGGAAGTTCTGCATGGTGCTCGTGTAATAGAGGCGCAGTGCTCAAAAAATGTCACGTTCAAATGAACGTTTATTTTGTAAAACAATGTTTATGATGTAGGCGCTTTTTTAAACTTGTGCGTTCAAGTATTGAAATATCTCCTATGCGGCCATTTATGTATACGTGTGTATAACCTGAAAGATTGCAGTCGTCGGCTTCAGCCCCCACGCACAAGGTGTGGGGGTGTTCGCAAAAATAGCGCATTTTCACACTTAATCCGACGTTTCGGTCCTGTGAAGGAGGTGGTAGCGTAGCAAACGAGGCAACCGGACTATAATGCTTTATCACTTTCACTTAGCCATGGGAGTTCGAGGGTGGGGCTACGATATAGCCCCTGGGGGCACCGCGCTCTCCGAATTCGGGGCGCGTATGTGCCTGACCGGGAAATGGTCCTTCGTCAAAGTGGAGGAATTCTAAACATTCCGTTGGTCGATCGAGTGGTTGACCAGTCTCTTGCTGTATCATGACAGTCAGTTTTCGGCTTTCTCTACTGAGGTGCTCGCCTAGCCGAACTGGGGCACAATCGCAGTAGTTCTCCTGGTGCCGTGTTAGCCGATGATACGTAACATAAGGCAGCAAAACACAGGAGCCGGGCAAACCCAACATTTGACCAAAGACATGATTCGGAGCTGATGCATATAAGGCCTAACTCGAGACGCCGAACACTCCCTAAGGTGTTCGGTCTTTATAATAACGGGCAGAACAATGCCCTAAGCCCCTAGTGTCCAGGTACGGGCGAAGTCTTCTGACGCGGCCGATGCCAAAACGTTAGTCTCCTCTCTGGTTATCCTGAGGAACCAGGGGATTATAGCAACAAGAGACAGTAAAAAAGGTTTACGCAGGGTCTTAATCTGAAAAGAATCCTTGCAACGGGTCCCTACTGCACGTCTGCGCTTGTGTCTCCGTTGTGCCGTATCCTAGATGGGTGTGCACGTTGTTCATCTGTAAAAACAGAGGAACTTAGTTTGAAAAGAAATCGTGCGAAAAGTGAATAAAAAATTGAAATATTAATAAATTGATAAAGCTGAGCCTATATTAGCTCATTATTGCTTATATGCACAGCCCCTTGTGAAGGGGTGTGCGGCTAGGGAGCCCCTAGCTTATTTATTCCGGACTCGTCCGGCCGTGTCCGGGGTCTTTGAATGACCCTTTTAATGAAATGATGCCACGTGGAACGGGCATTTTAAGTGTGAGGGACGCGTAATGTGGTATTGCCTTAAAGCGGACAAAAGCTTCACGTCCCAATAGTGCTTGATAGCTACTTTTAAATGGGGCAACATGAAAGATTAGCTTTTCGCGTCGGAAGTTGTCAGGTGACCCGAACACAACTTCTAGTAATAAGGAGCCTGTGCAATTGGCGTAAGGGCCTGGCGTCACTCCTTTAAAGGAAGTGCGGCTATGTCGAATTTTAGTAAGGTGTATCCCCAACTTGCGGATTGTGTTCGGATATAGCAGGTTTAAATCGCTGCCACCGTCCATCAGGACTTGTGTAAATTGTAGTCCGTCGATTATAGGATCCAATATAAGAGCATTCCATCCTGCATTTCGAATACTTCTGGAATAATCCAGGTGGTCAAAAGTGATTGGTTTTGACATCCAATCTCGGGGTTCCGCTGGGGTGGACCGTGCGACACCTATCTTAGCGGGTGCCGCATTGTTTTTCCGTACTATCACATGAAGTGAGTTTACTGCTTTGACTTCTTGTGGGAAAATCTTTTGTTTTCCGGTGCTCTGCTAGTGGGGTTCGTCATCGTCCTCGCTTGGCACGTCGAGCCCCTTGTGTTTGGCGTTTAGTCTGTCGGACTGTTTAAAAACCCAACAATCTCGGTGGGTGTGGTTTGCAGGCCTTCCGGAGGTACTGTGGATTCGGCATATCCAATCCAAAATTTTGTTTAAGTTGGATAGCTCGTCACTGTTGTCCTTAAGAGGCAGTGTTTTATTGTTTGGCCGCGAGCTTTTGAATCCGGCGTTGACCGCCGTGTTCTTTGGGCTTTTTTCTTTATTCAGGCGGTGATCCTTTCTGCGCCGTGATTTTCCGTTTCCATCTCTGATCTTGGATGTACTCGGGTCGCTGGTGCTGCATCTCGCTAGCCAGCTGTCTTCCCCCGCGCAAAAGCGGGTCATGAGGCTTGTTAGCACAGCCATTGTCCTCGTCTTCTCTTGGCCGAGGTGTCTAGCGAGCCATTCGTCTCGGACGTTGTGTTTACAAGCTGCTAAGGCTTCAGCGTCCGGACAATCGACTATTTGGTTCTTTTTTGTAAGGAACCTGTTCCAGAATTTGCGCGCTGACTCTCCGGGCTGTTGAGTTATATGACTTAGATCGTCTGCATCCGGAGGGCGGACATAAGTCCCTTGAAAATTTGCTCTAAACGTGTCCTCAAGCTCTTCCCAACTTCCAACAGTGTTTTCTGGGAGGCTTTTGAGCCAATGCCGAGCTGGCCCTTTGAGCTTGAGGGGTAGATATTTTATGGCGTGGAGATCATCTCCTCTAGCCATGTGTATGTAGTATGTAATCCTCTATCCAGACTCCAGGGTCTGTTGTTCCGTCGTATGCCTCTATGTTTATGGGTTTGAACCCTGCTGGAAATTCATGATCCAGCACCTCATCGGTGAAACATAGTGGGTGTGCGACGCCCCTGTATTTGGGTGTGCTGCTGTCTTCGAACACTTGGCATGTTGTGTTGCTTCCTGGGGCCCTCTTTTTTGGCCCGTTAATGGACCTGGCTGGGCCATCTGTTTTCCCAGGATCATGAGTCGGGTTGTGTGCGGCGCCGCTTGTCGCTTTTGGCCTGTCATCTGGCTATCTATCCGGCCAGGCGGCCTCTTTGTTTTTTGACTGTGGGGGCTCTATGGCTTCCTCGTCAAATTCTGGCAGCAGCTTGCGCTTTGGGTAGCTCTTTGTTTGGTGGCCATTGCCATATTTGTCTACGGTCTTGAGTACTTTGCTCCACCTCGTTTTGAGTATGTCTTCCGCTATTTTGAGCTTCCATTTTTCCTTCTTCAGACTTCTAGCAGTGGCGACGAGTCTTTTGTGAAGGTTCTTATGCTCCGGTGGTATGTCCGGCGTGAGGTCGTCTGGACTGTCGGTTTCGCCGGGCCTAGATTGATTATCCGATGCGTCCTCTTCGGACGGTTGCTTGGTTCCATGTTCGTCGTCCACTGGTTTGCCCTGCTCTATTGCTGGGTTATTAGGAATGTTGTTTTTGTCGAGGCGGGACTTAGAGCGGCGTCTGCGTCGCCGTTTTGGTTGTTTGTCGGCGGGATTATCTTTTGCCGTGCCCCGTTGTTCCTCATCATCGCTTCCTTTTGGGGTGTCCACCATATATACATCATGTGTTGGGGTGGCCTTCCAGTGCTTAGTGAGCGCTGGTTCTTTATCGTCTCCGGCATCGTCGTCCATACCGTCAATGTTTTCGGAGTCGTAGTCTAGCATGTCGGGTAGATCGTCGACAGTGGCTACAAAGTGGGTGGTGGGTGGGTTTTGAATTTCTTCGTCGTCCGCATCCCAACCATCCTGGCCGTAGTCCGGCCAGGGCTCTCCGGATAGCGAGAGATGCTTTAGCGAATTTAGGATGTCGCCAAAGGGTGAGTGCTGAAAGATGTCCGCTGCGGTGAACTCCATGATCGGCGCCCAATCAGATTCGATTGGCAGGGGCGCAGGAGGTTCGGAGTCCGGTAGGGAGTCCGGCACCTCGGAGTCACGAGCTTTATAAGGGACGAGGTCAGTGTTCGGCTCCATCGCCGTGGAAGTTGCAGCTCCCGAGGCGGTGTCCAGCCACCCATCATCGATCTGCGCAATCGGCTCCGGACTATGGGTCGGAGCGGATTCGTGTGCGGCCTCCAAGGTACTGTCCGGCGGCAGAGTTAGATCATGCCCATCGTGACAGTGCGGCACGCTCGGCTGCAGCTCGGATCCATCAAAGGTCAAGTCTCTGCAGATATCCACCGTGAAGTTTAGGCTTCCAACTCTGACCTGATGGCCAGGGGCGTAGCTTTCGATCTGCTCCAGATGGCCAAGCGAATTGGCCCGCAGTGCGAAGCCGCCGAATACGAAGATCTGTCCGGGGAGAAAAGTCTCACCCTGGACGGCGTTGTTGTTGATTGAATAAGCCATCAAGCCTATCGGTGACGGCACAGAGGAACTCTCAATGAAAGCACCAATGTCGGTGTCGAAACCGGCGGATCTCGGGTAGGGGGTCCCGAACTGTGCGTTTAGGCGGATGGTAACAAGAGACAAGGGACATGATGTTTTTACCCAGGTTCGGGCCCTCTCGATGGAGGTAAAACCCTACTCCTGCTTGATTGATATTGATGATATGGGTAGTACAAGAGTGGATCTACCATGAGATCAAGGAGGCTAAACCCTAGAAGCTAGCCTATGGTATGATTGTTGTAATGGTTGTTCGTCCTACGGACTAAAACCCTCCGGTTTATATAGATACCGGAGAGGGCTAGGGTTACACAGAGTCGGTTACAATGGTAGGAGATCTACATATCCGTATCGCCAAGCTTGCCTTCCACGCCAAGGAAAGTCCCATCCGGACAAGGGACGAAGTCTTTAATCTTGTATCTGCATAGTCTTGGAGTCCCGCCGATGATGATAGTCCGGCTGTCCGGACACCCCCTAGTCCAGGACTCCCTCGCGCGGCTCGGTGGGAAGGAAGAGGGGGTCGAGGCGAAGCTTTTGGGCACGTGGGAGAAGCGAGGGGGAGGCGGTGGCTGCGGCAGCGGCAAGCGGTGATGACGAGCTCCGCTCGGTGGGAGAGAGAGGGAGCCAGAGGAGGGGATGGAGACGAGAGAGTGAGCGAGGGGTTCCAGGGGGTGCATGGCGTCGTCTAGTAGCACCGCGGAGGAGCCAGGCAGGCAGGGAGGGAGGAGGTGGCCGGCGTGTGGCTGCCCGCGCCGGGCACGCGCCCCTGCCTACTGGCGTGAGGAGGAAGGCGACAGAGGGGCTGCGGTGGTGGGCTGTTCCGGCTTGGTGGGCTGCACAGGTAGGTGGCCAGGTAAGTGGCCCAGGTAAGCATTCTCTCCCTTTTTTCTAAATTGTTTCTGTTTTCTATTTTCTGTAATTGTGTTTGGCTTTAATAAAAATGCCACGGCATTTCCAAAAATCATGAAACTGCTCAATGTCTTTGTTTGGAATATTTCCAAAAACAAACATTTTAGTTTGTGATTATTTGAGCATTTAAAATATTATACCAAAGCTGTCAGGACCCCGACTCAATGCCACATCAATCTAGCATGTAACACCTCATATCACTTTGCGGCCTCACGCACGGTATCCCCATGGGTGTCGCCTTACCTTTGCCCGGGAACGTTTGCGCCTTTTGGCACACGTATATGATAGTTTCGCTAGCATCCATATGATAAGGAGCCTGGGCTGACATGGCTAGTCGTAAACCCAAAGTGGCACAAACTTACAAGGACATGCATCCATGAACCAGCATCGAACGTGTCGGTCGTCAGCGAGTGAATCCAGACTGTAACACTGGGCTAACAGGACTTCGGTGAACCGGGCTGTAGCGGGCTAATAGGACTCCGGTATTCATCGCGTGACATTTCCCCGAAGGGACAGACACAGGAACGAAGAAGGACACATGTCGGCCAGCCTAAGTGTTCTGGAGCAGTAGCACGCTACCATGGCTCAGTGGAAGCACTAGGAGACATTTCCCGGTAAGAGAGGCTACTAAGGATAAACAACTAGATAGTCAGATCCCACACATACCAAGCATTTCAATAACATACACACAATATGCTCGATATGTGCAAATACAACATGGCATCACAACATGACTCTACAACTCAAGTATTTTATTCAATAGGCTCCGAGGAGCAAGATATTACAAACATGGGTCTTGTCGGTGTCAAAACCGGCGGATCTCCGGTAGGGGGTCCCGAACTATGCGTCTAGGCGGATGGTAACACGAGACAAGGGACACGATGTTTTTACCCAGGCTCGGGCCCTCCCGATGGAGGTAAAACCCTACTCCTGCTTGATTGATATTGATGATATGGGTAGTACAAGAGTGGATCTACCACGAGATCAAGGAGGCTAAACCCTAGAAGCTAGCCTATGGTATGATTGTTGTAATGGTTATGTTGTCCTACGGACTAAAACCCTCCGGTTTATATAGACACTGGAGAGGGCTAGGGTTACACAGAGTCGGTTACAATGGTAGGAGATCTACATATCCGTATCGCCAAGCTTGCCTTCCACGCAAAGGAAAGTCCCATCCGGACACGGGACGAAGTCTTCAATCTTGTATCTTCATAGTCTTGGAGTCCGGCTGACGATGATAGTCCGGCTATCCGGACACCCCCTAGTCCAGGACTCCCTCAGTAGCACCAAAACAAGGCTTCAATGATGACAAGTCCAGCGCCTATATAGTCTTCGGCATTGCAAGGCGGGTTCTCCTTTAAGTTCCATGTACCTGCCGAATAGTGTCTGGCTCTTTTTTAAATGTTGCGCTCCTTGGCTTCCACGCCCAATAATGGTCTTCTTCCACGCGTCGCACGAATGCGAGAAGCCAGGGTATCTTTTACGTTTTACCCCTAGTTGCGCAAATAATCTGCCTATAAGAGAGGCAAGAATCCAGATCCAAATCACACCATCTTCCTTCCGCGAGTACTCATCGGAGCGCCTCTGACCCAAAAATCCATTCCATCATGGACCGTCGACGCGACTCCCCCTCTCGCGCTCCCAGCCCTCCGCCAGGAGACTGGAGGAGATGTTCTGTCCCTCACAACGAGCTAGTGACGCTCCAAGCGGAGGGATATCTTCCTCCGGCCTTTATGGTTCCGGTTCGAGCCGGGCTGGCCACCTACAAAGGTGGGAAGCAAGCGGAGGCTACCCCAAGTCCCAACAAAGGGGAGCGGGTATGCTTCGTCCCCTATTTGATAAGGGGGCTCGGATTTCCTATACATCCGTTCCTCCGCGGGCTTCTGGAGTTCTACGGACTCCAGCTCCATCACCTCACGCCCGCCTCGATTCTGCATATTATGGGCTCCGTAGCTCTTTGCGAGCTATTTCTGGGCATCGAGCCACATTTTGCGCTGTGGAAGAGGTTATTTTTCCTCGTACCCCGCTCTCACGAGGGGTCCATATATCAAGTGGGCGGTGCCGAAATATGGCGCATCGCCGGGACCGGATATCCATCCGGAACCCCTAAGAAGGCGTCCGAAGACTGGCCTTCAGAATGGTTTTATGTAGAAGACGCTCCGTTGCCGTACCCTGTTCGGATCGGCCTCCCGGAGTTCAGTAATGCTCCTCTGAAGAAACGCCTGAATTGGCGCCCGCGGAGCCCCGGCTGGAGGAAGACAAGAGCGTCCATTATCTGATGGGCCGGATAAGGTTACTGGCCCATTCCGGACTGAACATGATTGGAGTCATGGCCACGTGCATTATGCGGGGGGTGCAGCCGCTGCAATACAGGGGCCACCCCATGTGGAATTTCAACGGGGAGAATGATGCCACTCGCCATGGCCGCCAAGGGCTGGGATCGGCCGAAGACTTGGTGAAGATTCTGTCTGGCCTGTACAAGGGGGAGAAGGAGGACTTCCTCCAGACGTGCCCATTGAATGGGTTCTCCATGAACAACCCTCGAAGTTGGGTAAGCGAACGTTCATTTATTTGGCCCACGCTTTCAAAGTTAAGTACCTTACTTTATGGTTTTGACGCAGGATCCGCGCCAGACTATGGAGAGCATTCATAGCCCGGCTCCACAGCCCGAGGACCCGGAAAGATCCCTTGATCCGTCCTCCGAAGAGGATCCGGACATAAAAGTGGAGCTAATCGACGGGGTGTTCCATCAACTCAGCATGGACAATCCTCTGGTCGCCATTACGGCTGACTACCCCGGCCTATCTCCGGTTCCTCGGGTGATTGTGACCGAAGTCCTGACACCATTATTCCGTCCTTCCGTGTTTCTGACCACCGTATACAATGGTGTCTCGCAGGGGGCGCCTTCGAGGCAGGAGGCCGAGGCCACAGTAGATGGCCAACAAAGGCCAGTCCGGCCCAGCAGGCGGAAGAGGATTGCGGCGCGGATCGAGGCGTCGCTGCAGCGGTATAGCTCGCGGTTGTTATTTAGGACAAAGTTCCTAGAAAGTGTTTGAATGCTCATGACTTTTGCAGGAGAAAGAGTGCCCACCGGACTGTGGGCGTAGGAGTTGCCAACCCAGCTTCTACCAGCCAGGCTCCAATGCCTGGTCTGGAGGGGAATGCGAGCGCAAGATGCGAGCCGGATACTCCTCCAACGGAGGATGCCGACAGACTGTCCGCCACCAGGTCTGAGGTGGAGAGCTCTATGAACCATAGGTGCCGCCGGACAGTTTTTCGTGACGCGTGCTTCTCCCCCAAGGCATTGAATGCCTTTAACGCGGGGGACACGCACCTCTGTGCTGCTCAAGATGGTTTGACCAGAGCCACGGAGTAGTATGTAAAGGACATATGGGTAAGAGATTTTAATAGTTGTATATGCCAGTAGCCCCCGAGACTTAAAGTAGTTGGAATAACTGATTTAAGGATCATTTGATATGTAGGATCTTACGGAGAAGAATACCCGATTGTCCCAGGAGCTACAAGAGTGCAAGGCCCAACTTGAGGCCGCACTAGCTGCCGCAAGGGGAAACACAAAGACCCCTCCTGGTAACACATTATTTCAAAAAGATAATCGGTGTGCGGCGTGCGTGTAAGTCTGACAATGACTTTGCAGGTGTTGCCGGACAGGATCCGGACAGGCAAGAACTACTGCGCCAGCTGAAGGCCAGAGAGAGGGTGCTGACGAGGGTGCAGCAGGAAAGGAACAAGCTCCAGGATGCCCACGCCCAGCTTGGAGAAGAGCTGAAAGGTGTTCGGGCCGAGCTGTCCGGCTCCATGAAGGAGAATCAGCGGCTTCGTCGCGGCATCTATAGTAAGTGCTTGAGCGAACTCCTTTGAAAGGAAGAGTTCGGCGAGGAAGTCAATGAACAAAAATATGTCTGTAGGTGTGCTCACAGGTCGCCCTGCGGAGGAGATGCCCGTATCAATGGGTGATCAACTTCCCGAGCTGGTGCAACTGCTCGAACGAGTGCGGCAGGCAATGAGCAGCGTCATCCAGGCCTTATGGCTGTCCCTCTCCCTACCCGAGGGCCTTGGGGAGCTTGCGGAGAAGCTTCAGGGAGCGAGGCAGCGCTTCCGTTTATGGAAGATTTCGGCCTGCCGCCAAGGTGCCAGGGAGGCCTGGGCCATGGTGAAGACGCGGTACAAGAAGGCGGATCCCAACCACATGGCCGAGGTCGGACCTGTGGGGCCCGATGGGAAGGAGATCCCTGTGAGTTTAGTGTATGGCCAAGTAGAGTTGGCCGCTAAATATTCCCAACGGGACTGTAAATTAGACAGTCTGTTAGACGGGATTGAGGAGGAATACAGTCAATAGATTTGACAATGTATTTTTAAAATGACATGTGAAATGCCTTCTAGCCGGATTGTAGATTGTTTGTCTTTGCCGACCTTTTCGCTTCAACCTTGGGACCCTAGAGTCCGGAGTGTGTCCGAATACCTTCTCGGTTAAGAAAAAATCGGGGCATGCATGGAGACCAGGCGTAGGGGTCATTAGTGCTTTATCAGACAAGTGCCCAACTAGTTATGTTATATTACATGGTTAGTAAGAAACATCTTCCAGGGAGAATAGCTCCGTTAAGGGTTCCTTTCCCTGGGAGGCATGCCCTAAAGTGCATGTCCGGACTGCAAAAAGAGCAGGAAAACATCTGGGGGCAGATAAATAAATAGGTAAAAATCATCTTTCAAGTCACCGACCGATTATTCCCTTGAGAACGCTAGCTTTCGGCTTCACCCAGTCTGAGGTACACATCCGGCTGACCCGGCAGTAACAATCGCAGAGGTGCTCACTTTACCTCCTAGCCGAACAATCGGGAACGTAGGGGTAAGGACAGGAGCCAGGCAACCCAGCTTGGCCAAAACTTAAGTCATATTGATGCATATAATGGTGAATAAAAGGTACATGTGGAAGTTTGGCACATGTGCTGGGCATGAAGCCCTTATAAGTAAGCTTCTGGTAAAGAAGCCCCCAGGTATAATGAGTGCGGATAGCACATCAAGTGTGTGCGAACAATGCGCAAGTAGGCCGTTAACGGCTTTTATGAAAAGGGGTGAGAGAAAAAAGGGAAACGAAAGACAGTGAAGTGTAAAAATTTGGACGGGGGAAGGAGACGAACTCTTAGTCCGGTGCTAGGCGTAGAATCTTCGGAGGCGGGCTGCGTTCCATGGGTTCGGCTCGAGTCGGTTGTCCGACGCATTTCGCAGACGGTACGCTCCGCCGGTCAGGACTTGATCTATAATGAAGGGGCCTTCCCATTTGGGCTTGAGCTTGTCCTTTTTCTTGTCCGGCAGGCGTAGAACTAGTTCGCCAACGTTGTAAGTCTTGGCCCGTACTTCTCTGCTTTGATATCTTCGAGCCTGCTGCTGATAGAATGCGGAACGAGCCTTGGCGATGTTGCGTTCTTCCTCCAATGCGTCCAAGCTGTCCTGCCGATCCAGCTCGGCTTCTCTTTCTTCAAACATGCACACTCGAGGTGAGTCATGAATGATGTCGCAGGGCAAAACTGCTTCTGTGTTGTATACCATAAAAAATGGTGTGAATCCGGTAGTTTGGTTGGGCGTTGTCCGCAGCCCCCAGAGTACGGAGTCGAGCTCCTCTACCCAGTGCGTGTCAGATTTCATAAGGGACCGCACTAGTCTGGGTTTGATGCCGCTAATTATTAGACCATTTGCTCGTTCCACTTGACCGTTGGTTTGAGGATGATAGACTGAAGCGTAATCGAGCTTAATGCCCATATTTTTGCACCATAATTTAACCTCGTCGGCCGTGAAGTTCGTGCCGTTATCGGTGATGATGCTATGGGGGACACCGTAACGGTGTACTACCCCGGATATGAAGTCTATCACTGGTCCGGACTCTGCCATTTTAACTGGCTTGGCCTCTATCCATTTGGTGAATTTCTCCACAATGACCAATAGGTACCTTTGCTTGTGGGTTCCCCCTTTAAGAGGTCCAACCATATCAAGCCCCCAGACCGCGAACGGCCAGGTAATGGGTATAGTTTTGAGGGCGGTGGGTGGCATATGGCTCTGATTAGCAAAGAGCTGAAAACCAACGCATCTTTGGACTAAGTCCTGAGCATCTGCCCTGGCCGTCGGCCAATAAAATCCTGTACGGAATGCCTTGCCTACCAGGGCCCGGGCTGCGGCGTGGTGTCCACCTAGTCCGGCATGAATTTCAGCTAGAAGGTTTCGCCCTTCCTCTTCGGAGATACACCGTTGAAGGACTCCGGTTGTGCTTTTCTTATAGAGCTCTCCCTCGTGGACCTTGTAGGCTTTAGATCGCCGGACTATGCAACGGGCCTCATTTTGGTTTTTGGGAAGTTCCTGCCTGAGTAAGTAGGCTAGGAATGGCTCTGTCCACGGGGCGATTACTGCCATTATTTCATGGTCTGAAGGTGTTATTTCATCGGCTGGGTCGCCGATTATGTCAGATTGTTCTGTGTTGGGTGGTGCGGCTGCCTCCGGGTTGTTATTTCCGGACTCTTCTTCCCATAGTACGGATAGCTTAAAGAGTCGTTCCAGGAAGATGTTTGGATGGACAGCGTCGCGTTTCGCGCTGATGCGTGCCAATACGTCGGCTGCTTGGTTATTATCTCGGGCTACGTGGTGGAATTCGAGTCCGTCGAACCGAGCTGACATTTCTAGGACAGCGTGACGATAGGCTGCCATTTTTGGATCCTTGGCGTCAAAGTCCCCATTTACTTGGGATATTGTGAGGTTTGAATCCCCGCGCACCTCTAGGCGTTGAATGCCCATGGAGATTGCCATCCGGAGGCCATGTAGGAGGGCCTCGTATTCGGCTGCGTTGTTGGAGTCCGTGTACATTATCTGAAGTAAGTATTGGACTGTGTCCCCGGTTGGGGACGTCAATACGACGCCAGCCCCCAAGCCGGCCAACATTTTGGAGCCGTTGAAGTGCATAATCCAATTTGAGTATGCGCCGTACTCTTTAGGGAGTTCGGCTACAGTCCATTCGGCGACAAAGTTAGCCAATACTTGCGACTTTATAGCTCGCCGAGGTTTGTAAGTTATATCAAATGGTAAGAGCTCAATGGCCCATTTTGCAATCCTGCCCGTCGCGTCGCGGTTGTTTATAATGTCATTGAGGGGCACTTCGGAGGCCACTATTATCGAACACTCTTGAAAGTAGTGTCGGAGCTTCCGGGATGCCACGAACACTGCATATGCTATCTTTTGATAGTGCGGGTACCGGGACTTGCAGGGAGTTAAGACAGTGGATACGTAGTACACTGGTTTTTGAAGAGGGAATTTGTGCCCTTCTGTTTCTCGTTCGACGATGAGTACCGCGCTTACAACTTGATGTGTTGCCGCGATGTATAACAACATTGATTCGCCCAGGTTAGGCGCAGCCAATACCGGATTTGTTACCAATATGGCTTTGATTTCTTTGAGTCCGACAGTGGCAGCATCCGTCCACTCGAAGTGTTCGGTGCGCCTGAGGAGGCGATAGAGGGGCAACGCTTTTTCTCCCAAGCAGGAGATAAAGCGGCTTAGGCCGCCACGCATCCGGTTAGTTTTTGTATTTGTTTGAGGTCTTTTGGAATATCTAGCTGTGACAGAGCTCGGATCTTGGCTGGGTTTGCTTCAATTCCTCTACCGGATACAATGAAGCCCAGGAGCTTTCCGGCTGGTACGCCGAAAACACATTTTTTCGGGTTCAGCTTGATGTCATATGCTCGGAGGTTGTCGAATGTGAGCCTCAAATCGTCTACTAGAGTTTCGACGTGTTTGGTTTTGACGACTACGTCGTCTACGTATGCTTCTACCGTTTTGCCGATCTGGGTAGCCAGACATGTCTGAATCATGCGCTGATATGTTGCGCTGGCGTTTTTGAGCTCGAAGGGCATCGTGTTGAAGCAGAATGGTCCATATGGAGTAATGAATGCCGTTGTGGCTTGGTCCGCTTCCGCCATCTTGATTTGATGGTAGCCGGAATATGCGTTAATGAATCGTGCCCTGCAGTAGCATCGATTATTTGGTCGATGCGGGGTAGGGGGAAGGGATCCTTTGGGCAAGCCTTGTTGAGGTCTTTAAAATCGACACATAGGCGCCAGGATTTGTCCTTCTTTGGTACCATTACCAGGTTTGCTAGCCAGTCCGGATGTTTGATGTCTCTGATGAATCCGGCTTCTAGTAGTTTGGCTAGCTCTTCTCCCATTGCCTCTCTTTTGGGTTCGGAGAATCGCCGAAGAGCCTGTTTGACTGGCTTGAATCCTTTTAGGATGTTTAGGCTGTGTTCTACCAATCTGCGTGGGATTCCTGGCATATCTGAGGGGTGCCAGGCGAAGATGTCCGAATTTTCCCGAAGGCTTAACTATGCCCCGATGGAGGACGTTTTTGTTGGGTCCGTTGGGTAGACCTGGAATTTGACTATTTCGTCCGCTGGTTTGAAACAGGTGGACTTGGATCTCTTATCGAGTATCACATCGTCCCTGTTCACCGTAGAGCGCAGCGCAGTGAGTTCTTCTGCCGCTAGGGCTTCGGATAATGCCTCCAGGGCTAATGCGGCTGTCTTGTTTTCGGCGCGGAGTGCTATGTCCGGATCACTAGTGAGAGTGATTGTTCCGCCGGGCCCAGGCATCTTAAGCTTCATATACCCGTAATGGGGTATGGCTTGAAAAATTGTGAATGCCTCCCGTCCTAATATAGCGTGATATCTGCTGCTGAACGGGGCCACTTGGAACGTGACCTCTTCGGACCTATAGTTGTCCGGCGAGCCGAACACCACATCAAGTGTGATTTTTCCTATGCAGCGTGCTTCCCGGCTAGGGATTATTCCTCTAAAGGTTGTGCTGCTTCGCTCAATGCGGCTCTGGTCTATTTCCATTTTTTGAAGGGTTTCCTCGTAGATGAGGTTTAGTCTGCTGCCGGCATCCATGAGTACCTTGGTGAGACGACAGCCGTCCACTATTGGACTGAGGACCAATGCGGCTGGTGCTCGGGCTGTTCGGAATTTAGGTTCGTCGCTGGCGTTGAAGGTGATGGCCGTGTCGCTCCATGGATTTGTCGTCGCTACTTGGTAGACTTCAGCGAGGCTGCGGATTGTTCGTTTTCGCATATTATTTGATGCAAAAGTCTCGAAGACTGTTGACACCGTACTGGTACAGTTGGAGTAGTTTTCCGGGGCTAGAAGCTCCTCGCCACTTTTGGCCACCTGCCGCAATATCCAACATGCTCGAAGGCTATGTGTTGGGGTGACGCCTTCTGTACCGTGAATTTTACAGTGTCCGCTGAGCCATCCCTCCAGTACGGTTCCTTGCCCTTTATGGGGGTTTTTGCCTTTTGGTTTTTGTACCTGGTGCCTGAGTGTGTTGCACCCTTTTGTTTCGGACTAGGGTTGTATTCGGGGCCGGATTTCCCAAAACTTAGTTTCGGTTTTCCGGAAACTCTCCATCGCACAGTACTTTCATACTATGGATGCCAGGTTGGAGAAGCGTGTAATTTCACGGCGACTGACGGCGTTCAAGATTCCCTTGTCCGTGCAATTATTGCAAAAAATTGAAATTGTGTTTTCCTCTCGGCAGTCCTTTATCCTGTCCTTAACCAGGAGGAATCTGGCCCTGTAATGATGTACTGTTTCAACGGGCTCATGCCGGATTTGAGATAGATCGCATGTGTCTGGGTGGGTGGGTGGAATTAAGTCCGGAATCCTACCCATCTCGAGGCTCAAGGGCCAAGAAGTTTCCGAATTTGGAAGCTTGGATCGTTGGACGTTGTCCAACGAGTCCGGTCCGACGCCTGACTTTAGGTTCAGTGCTTGATCGAAGTCCGTCCCCCCGCGGGAATCCGGCATGGAGGGTTCGGAAGCCCGGACACGACTAGTTTTCAATCTAGGAGAAGAGTCGCCGCGTTTTTCCTCTACCACCGCAACGTGGTGGATAACCTGGGAGAGTTAATCTCTCTTAGATCGGTTTTAAGCCCGATCTGATTGTAGTCTGTAGCGACTCCCAGGGCGGCGATGCGATCCAAGAGCTCATTTACGGTGAGAGCTCTATCGGATCCAACTGCTCGGCGAATTCCGAGTTGACGTGAAGATTGCTTTTGACGACCTGGGAGGTCATCGTTGAAGCGGTGGCCGAACAGGGGGTCATGAGAAAACCACCCAGCCGGATAGTTTGTCCAGCGGCCAAGGCTCCTTTGGCGAAGATACCGTCTTTAAAGACGGGAAGAGGCATCCTTCCTATCGGTGACGACACAGTGGGACTCTCAATGAAAGCACCAATGTCGGTGTCAAAACCGACGGATCTTGGGTAGGGGGGTCCCGAACTGTGCGTCTAGGCGGATGGTAACAGGAGACAAGGGACACGATGTTTTTACCCAGGTTCGGGCCCTCTCGATGGAGGTAAAACCCTACTCCTGCTTGATTGATATTGATGATATGGGTAGTACAAGAGTGGATCTACCACGAGATCAAGGAGGCTAAACCCTAGAAGCTAGCCTATGGTATGATTGTTGTAATGGTTATGTTGTCCTACGGACTAAAACCCTCCGGTTTATATAGACACCGGAGAGGGCTAGGGTTACACAGAGTCGGTTAAAATGGTAAGAGATCTACATATCCGTATCGCCAAGCTTGCCTTCCACGCCAAGGAAAGTCCCATCCGGACATGGGACGAAGTCTTCAATCTTGTATCTTCATAGTCTTGGAGTCCGGCTGATGATGATAGTCCGGCTGTCCGGACACCCCCTAGTCCAGGACTCCCTTAGGTCTCACGACCCAACATTCAGAGCATACAGCTCAAAGCAAAAGCGGAAGCTTAACATGTCTGAGAACAGACAACTAAAAATGAAAAAGGCTGAGAAGCCTGACAATCTACTAGATCCTGCCGAGGGCACGAGATCCACGCGGAACTACTAGTGAGATGGAAGTCTCTGCAAAAATGTAAAATAGGCAAACGTGAGTACAAATGTACCCAGCAAGACTTACATCAGAACTAACTACATATGCATCATTATTAACAAAGGTGGTGGAGGAGTTTAACTTCAGCAAGCCAGCTTTGACTCGGTGGCTATCCTGAACTATGACTGCAATGTAACTCTCTGAGGTGGCGCACACGAGTCCACATATTCACCATATCAATACACCACTATGGATCCGCTCCCGTCTCCCTACGAGAACGCCATCCATAGCACTCACGCTTATCTTGTGCATTTTAGAGTATCCACTTTCACTTGTCTATGAACTGTACAGGCAGCCCAGAAGTCCTTTACCGCGGACACGGCTATTCGAATAGATAATGTTAACCCTGCAGGGGTGTACTTCTTCACACACGCTCTCTCCACTTATCGCCATGTACACGTCATGTATCTCGGCAACCTTCAAGCGGAAGCCTGGCGAGGGAGTCGGCCACGACCTGACTAACCACACAAGTCTCTAGTCCGAGTTTATCACCTATTCAGGTTCCATCCGCAAGGAGATCCGGCCGGGTGTCGCTCACGGCCCCAAACGATGTGTGCAGGGTTCCCAAGCCCACCTCGATGGGTGGATCTATGCTTGGTACACCGTGCCATGGTGCCTAGTCTATCCCAAGCCCACCTGTACCGGGTGCCACTTGGTAGACTACTAACACTACCTACAAACACCAGAAACTAGTTGCAACTCTTGGACAGAGATCATGTTGATTAATAAGTCGAGAGGGGTCGAGTTACCTGAACCCAATGTGTGGTAGTAGCTGTTCATGGATCACAAACACAGAACTTAGTTCCTGAGGATGGCTTCAATGAGACAACCCACCATGTACTCCTACATGGCCTCTCACCGCTACCTTTACCAAATCGTGTTCACACACTTAGCTCACACACAGTAGGACATGTTCATCACCATTCCAATTCATCCCCTGATGAATCAGACCTGACTCAACTCTAAGCAGTAGCAGGCATGACAAACAAGCATGAATGAGTAGGCACATCAGGGCTCAAACAACTCCTACTCATGCTAGTGGGTTTCATCTATTTACTGTGGCAATGACAGGTCATGCAGAGGAAAGGGGTTCAACTACCGCAGCATGTAACAGTTGAATCGTTGTTGTCCTAATGCAGTAAAAGAGAGCAGGAGCGAGAGAGTGGGATTGTATCGGAATTAACAAGGGGGTTTTGCTTGCCTGGCACTTGGGCTCGCTCCTTCGGCGTCCAGAGGAGTAGCGGTGAGCGTCCACGGGGAGCTGGAGCTCGCCCGCATCCAGTGCTGCAAGCAGCAGCAGCTAGGGCGGCCGGAGCTTGTCAGAAACGAGCTCGGGGCGGCGCCGGAGTTCGCACACGAGCGGGGACACGGTTGTGGTGGCCATGGTGATGTGTGTTTAGCACCTACGGCGTCTACGGGGTGCGGTGAGTACGATGGGCGCATGCCCCGGACCAAATGGTCACCAGAGCATCACCGGCAACGAGCGCAGGCGGCGGCGGGTTTTGGTCAACAAGGGGGCGACGGCTATGGCGTGTGAGAGCGAGAACGGAGAGGGGGAGAAGGGCAGGAGCTCACGGCGAGTGCAGAGGTGGCCTTGGCGTGCTCGGGGAAGCACCGGAGCGAGCGGCGTGGCGAGAGGGATCTCTGGCGGCCGGCGACGAAGGTGATGAAGATGGCATCGATGCAGGGTCTTCGGCGAGGTGCGGCTCGGTGGGGAGGAAGAGGGGGTCGAGGCGAAGCTTTTGGGCACGTCGGAGAAGCGAGGGGGAGGCGGTGGCTGCGGCAGCGGCAAGCGGTGGCGACGAGCTCCGCTCGGTGGGAGAGAGAGGGAGCCATAGGAGGGGATGGAGACGAGAGAGTGAGCGAGGGGTTCCAGGGGGTGCGTGGCGTCGTCTAGGAGCACCGGGGAGGAGCCAGGCAGGCACGGAGGGAGGAGGTGGCCGGCGTGTGGCTGCGCGCGCCGGGCACGCGCCCCTGCCTACTGGCATGAGGCGGAAGGCGACAGAGGGGCTGCGGTGGTGGGCTGGGCCGGCTTGGTGGGCTGCACAGGTAGGTGCCCAGGTAAGTGGCCCAGGTAAGCGTTCTCTCTCTTTTTTCTAAATTGTCTCTGTTTTCTATTTTCTGTAATTGTGTTTGGCTCTAATAAAAATGCCAAGGCATTTCCAAAAATCACGAAACTGCTCAATGTCACTGTTTCGAATATTTCCAACAACAAACATTTCAGTTTGTGATTATTTGAGCATTTAAAATATTATTTAGCAATTAAATGCCCAAATGCAGATAACATATGATTTAATTCAAAAATCCAGAATGGCCTAGAAAAATGTGCACCATTTTTGGGAGAGGTTCTAGACTAATCCAAAAATGATGAACTTTTCTGAAGGGCATTTTGGGTTCATTGAGAATATTTTTATTTGAACCTAGTTGGTTTGATCTGGTGCTAGGGTTTGAGCAATCCCCATTTCAACTTTCAAATAAATTAGACATGATGCAACAACCAAGCTGGTCCAAGTGCATAGCAAGGCTAGGGATGTGACAATGACCACGCATTCCGTTCCGACCCAGCCGGTTGGCTCCCCATGAACACGACGATGACGCTGTTTCTCTTCCGACCCAGCCATGTAAGTACGCGCGAGTAGGCGTTCGAGACCCTGCCCGTATGTACGTACGTGGCCGTATTTTCTTTCTTGCACCCTCGCCGCTGTACGTACGTGTACATGCTATGTGCGCGCCTCTACTACGACACGTGCACGCCTCTACATCTACGACACGTCCACGCCTCTTCATCGACCAGTATGTACGTACACGTTCGCGACCAGAATGACAACGCTACGTACGCTTCGACCAGGTGGGTCCCGACTGTCAGGCACTTCCTTGCGTGCGAAGATGTAGCTGGTGGGTCCCAGCAGTCAGGGGGGCGAATCATTTTTTTTGCCCGGACGCACTTCCTTGCATGCGAAGGTGTAGCTGGTGGGTCCCAGCAGTCAGGGGGGAAACGTTTTATTCATGAAATGTGGTGGCCCATCCGATGGGTCCCCGCTGTCAAGTGGAGGAATAATTATTTTGCGCGTAATAAGGAGGCACTTCCTTGCTGCGGCCGTGGACCCAGCTGTCAACCTCTCCACGTACAGTCCACGTCCGATGGAAGCCGTTCCTTGACAACGTTGACCACGCCGCGCCGAGAGCACCAGGGCGGTGGACGACAACGAGGCCTAGGAAGGGGACGACGCGGAGCCGGGGAAGACGCGGCAGTGGATGCCCACCCGTAGAGGTGTACGAGGGCTCACTGGTTCGCTGCGGTGTGAGGCTGCCGTCGCCATAGAATAATAGGGGGTGTGGGTGAGTAGAGGGATGGTCTGTCCAGCGGTGGGAGTAGTAGGGGGCGGTGAGGCCTCCACCGCATTGTAGTCGGCCATGGGAGGCAGGAGCACGAGGCACGACCGGCGCTGGTTTGGGCGGCTGGAGCAAGAAGACCAGAGGTTGAAGAAGCACTACGACCGTTGGATGGACATCGTACGGTCACTGGAGCTAGAATCGTGCATATTGACTAAGTTGACAAAGCCCTCTGTCCCTGTCAACTTAGTAGGCCCACAAGTCAGCCTGCCACTATACTGGGTCCCAGCTAATAGGGGGAGTATTCATTTTTTTTGTGCGTAATAAGGAGGCACTTCCTTGCGTGCGAAGATATAGTTGGTGGGTTCGAGCTGTCAGCGGCGGTAACGTTTTTTTCGCGAAATACTGAGGCCCTTTCGGTGGGTCCCGATGTTAGGTGGAGGAATCATTATTTTGCGCGTAATAAGGATGCATTTCCTTGCGTGCGGCCGTGGACCCAGCTGTCGGCCTCTCCACGTACAATCCACTTCAGATGCATGTCAGTCGTTGACCACATTGACCAGGCCGCGCCGAGAGCACCAGGGCGGTGGACGACGGCGAGGCCTAGGAAGGGAATGACACGGAGACAGGGAAGACTCCGCAGTTGTTTCCCACGCGGAGGGGAGTACGACTGAACGAGGGTTTACTGGTTCGTCTGCCGTCACCGGAGAATAACAGCAGGTGTGGGTGAGTAGAGGGATGGCTAGGTCAGCGATGGGAGTACGGTGGGGTGGTGAGGCCTGCGCGGCAGCACAGACGGCCACGGGGAGGACGGAGCAGGCAGTCCCGCCGGCGCTTGTTTGAGCGGCTGGAGCAGGAAGAGCAGAGATTGAAAAAGCATGACGGCCATTGGATGGCCATCCAACAGTCACTGCTTGTGCGTCAACCTTTTTTTTAGGAAAGCCTCAAATCTGTGGAAAACAACATACAGCCCATCTACCATTATTTCTAATAATTTACAGCCCATTTGCTAATTCTTAAGGTTTTGTTTGGAGCCCATATTCTTTTTGTTAGCATTACAGCCCATATTGTGGCCAGGGTTAAAAAGTTATACGAAATTTTGCATATTTCGGTGCGGTCCGAACTGTTTTTAATCCCAAAATTTCGACTCACATTCAAACTGATTTTAAAAATAAATGTATATCAATATAAAATCCAATAAATTCTCCACGCATAAAAATTAATGTAATTTAAAATCTCGAAATGAAAAAAAGATATTTGAAACTAATTGTCGGTTTGATGTGTTTTTAAAATGTACAGCCCATTTCTCATTACTGATAGGCCATTTTCTCGGCCAGCCGAATGAAGCTCTCTTCGTCTTGAAAGATTTGCAGCCCAACAGGCCTGACAAAGCGACTTACTTGGCAAATCACAAAAAACAGGGTTGTGGCCTTGGACCTAGCTATCAGCCTCTCCACGTACAGTACTCTTCCGATGGAAGTCGGTCGTTGACCACATTGACCATGCCGCGCCGAGAGCACCAAGGCGGTGGACGACGGCGAGGCCTAGGAAGGGGACGAGGAGGAGCCGGGGAAGACATGGCAGTGGATGCCCACGCGGAGAAGAGTACGAGGGTTCACTGGTACGGCTGCGGCGTGAGGCTGCTGTCGCCGCAGAATAACAGGGGGTGTGGGTGAGTAGAGGGATACCCTGGGCCAGCGGTGGGAGTAGTAGGGGCGGTGAGGCCTCCACGGCATCACAGCCGGCCATGAGAGGCAGGAGCACGCGACACGACCGGCGCTGCTTTGGGCGGCTGGAGCAAGAAGACCAGAGGTTGAAGAAGCACTATGGCCGTTGGATGGACATCGTACGGTCACTGGAGCTAGAATCGTTCATATTGACTAAGTTGACAAAGCCCTCCGTCCTCGTCAACTTAGTAGGCCCACAAGTCACCCACCCACTATGGTGGGTCCCAGCTAGCAGGGGGTATTCATTTTTTGGTGCGTAATAAGGAGGCACTTCCTTGCGTGCGAAGATATAGCTGGTGGGTCCGACCTGTCAGTGGGGGGACGTTTTTTTGCAAAATACAGAAGCCCTTCCCATGTATAGTGCACGTACAGTGCGTAATAAGGAGGAACTTTCCTTGCGTGCGACCATGGACCTCGTGGGTCCCAGCCGTCAGGCTCTCCACGTACAGTCCTCTTCCGATGAAACTCGTATGTTGACCACGCCGCGCCGAGCGCACCGAGGCGATGGACGACGGCAAGGCCCCAGACTGGAACGGCCCGGAGATGGGGAAGACGCGACAGTGGAGTCGCAGACAGAGAGGAGTGGGAAACTTGACTGGTTCGGGTGCGGGGTGGGCCTATCTCGGCAGAGAATAACAGGAGGTGTGGAGTGGAGGGATGGCCTGGCCGTCGGCGGGGTAGCATTTCGCTGAGGAGCGCAAAACAACGCCGCTGGACGCCGAAGGCTGGAGCAGGCGGTTCCGGCAGCGCTGGGGGAAGAAGACGAGAGATTGAAGAAGAATGCCGGCCGTTGGATGTAAATCCAACGCCTTCTTAGGCTTCGACCTACTGGCCCACATGTCAGCCAGTCCATTTGTTTTTTTAGTCCATTTGGTGGGCTGGGTGAAACAATGATGTAGCATCTATGCAGCCCGTTTAAATCCCATTTGCATTTTTCTCGAAATCCGCGGACTTGCTGGGCTGGGTGAAAATATCATGTTGGGCTAGACGGAGAAATGTTATAAAAACATAAACACATGATTGCACGTCAGTAAAATCTTTGCAAGCTTATGTACGCAATCACTATGAGTTAACTTGGCATGTTATATATAAACAATTATTATTATTATTTTGTAAGAACTTTCAACTTACGAAATAAAATATCATTTTAATTTGATGAGTTAATAGTACGTGGGGTATTATTATTTTTTAGGCTAGACGTGGGACAGTTGAGTTGGTTCTAGGGGAAAGTACTGGGAGAAAACTCAGTTTACATCGAAAAAGAAAGTGGGAGAAAATTCAGAGACCTGCTGGGTCCACCTGAGGAGAGGAATATGTTGGGAGGAAGGAGATTCAAAGCACGGCAGCCGAGTGAACTAGTTTTTTTACGGACAAGTGAACTAGTTTACATACATTAGCAAATAGCCACTAAAAAAGCAATCAGGTTAATGGGTTCTTAAAAGAAATATTTCGGACAAAACAGATAAGTATGACACATAGGCTAATGCATGAAACACTCAGATGATAAAGGTGCTTATAAACAGATGAAGTACAACATCTAGACCTTCCTGGCATGCTTGATCATGACGCTGCGGCTGTCTGTGTACTCGTCGGTTACGGGAAGCAGACACGCCCTCATGTCCAAGATTTGCCTGCACATGTCGTAGCATGCGTACGCGTCCTTGGCCGTGTAGGTTATGTAGGCTAGATTCAGAGGTACCTCCCACGTGTTCAGGTCGTCTTCTTTCATGTTGGCGTATCAGGGGTCGATGATGGTCTCAGCGAGGTCAACCATGGAGTCCTTCTCCTGCCCGTTGCTGATGATCTTGTATTGCTTCTAGATCTCGACAAGCTTGTTGCACCAGATGGCCGAATCGTCGCGTTCTTCCTTCTCTCCATCGTAGTGAAGGTGCAGTCGGCGCTGCCGATGAAACGGGCGAATGCTCCAGAACCTGGTGCAGCCATAGGACTAAGGCGAGGCAGAGCTTCACCGAGTCCGTATCGTTGGTGTACATCACATTCAACTTAGTGAAGCCATAGGACTGAACGGCGAACTAACTCCTTGCTGAAGTCCATATCCAGCAGGCTCACCCCTCGGATCGCCATTGGAGTCTCTTCGAGTGAACGAGTGTGTAGGCGGCGGCAGCAGTTCGTTTTTCAGCTCTTGGGGAACTGGATTCAACAGTAAGCTGAGTGTGTACAGGCGACAACAGTTACTACCCCTCCCTCGTCCGCTGCACACCCGGCAGAAGATGCACCCTCGGCGCATTCGAACGCCTCCTTAAGAAACCTACTCCGGCCACACGTCAGTTCACGAGCGGGTCTGTATTGGTACTGTAATAACTGGAGTTAGTGGTCACTTTACTTAAATTTAATTAGCTTTAATAGAAATTTATACTTAAAACAAGCAATGCATTGGCTCGTTCTATCAGTGCCACGGGATCAACATGCACAACAATTAGAATTATTATTCTCAGGACGCACACGATCAGCACATTTGTCACACTTTCACAAAGATAATACTACCAAGTTTGAATTGTTTGTTATGGTTGCTGTCCTCTGCATGATCATGCCGTGTTTCCCAGCTTGCAAGATTCAGAACCAACAAATAAGATCCAAATAATAAGTACAACAAAGATGCCTACACATCTCATTGATTCCCAGCTTGCAAGATTCAGAACCAACAAATAAGATCCAAATAATAAGTACAACAAAGATGCCTACATGTCTCATCTCATTGATTCCCAGCTTGCAAGATTCAGAACCAACAAATCAGATTCAAATAATAAGTACAACAAAAATGCCTACACATCTCACTGATTCCCAGCTTGCAAGATTCAGAACCAACCCATTAGAGCCTTTTGATAAAGTGAATATCAGGATTAAATCCATCTTGGCTAGCCATGTTATACAATCGAAGAACTTGGCGAATGCTCTTGACCGTCACAACATCTGTAGTAGAGTATTCCTGTTTGCACAGCATGTTTGCATAGCACAAACAAGGAGACAGGAGAGCATGATTTCGCTTTAGTTGAACCATTTTGTGCAGTTCCACCAAAATTGAGAGATGTTTCTCTTGACCGTCACAGCATCTGTAGTAGAGTATTCCTGTTTGCATAACATGTTTGCATAGCACAAACAAGGAGACAGGAGAGCATGGTTTCACTTTAGTTTAACCATTTTGTGTCGTTCCACCAAAATTGAGAGATGTTGATCAACTGACATTTTAGTTGAACTGCACAAGACATTCATTCCAAAAAAAGTGTTTTGTGCAGTTCCCCAAAAGGTCACAATAGCAACAAGGTGAAATGGATATCCCTATCTGCACAAAATGATAGAAAGTAAACAGTTGCTGGTCAATAAGAATATACAAAACATATACAAAATGAAAAGAAGCATCTTAATTATGTTCATGGCAATCACGCAAGGACAATAGAAATTTTAAAACGTCAGCAATGCTTCATTTTACTAGAAGCATTACGATCAACAATGAGATTCCTCAGACATGGGATTACTTTAATGGTGGCATTGCTTGTTTACCAGACACAGTAAATCAACAGCAGCTAAAGAGTTGGTTTAAGGGCATGGGACCGTGGGGACACCAGGACACTCAGTAGCGTAAAGGAGCAACTTACTTATCATACTGGGGAAAATAGCAGGAGTGCCATTTGTAACATAGTTTAATTGCATCTTATCACTGGAGGCATTAGATTAACAATAACACTGGTTCGACATGTCCCTAAGGTAACAGTGTGATCACTTCATTTTACATGCGCCCTTACAGCAAAAGGTTGGTTTACCCGCAAAAAAAACCAGCAAAAGGTTGGTATAAGGACATGCAACAGTGGACGCATCAGCACAATGTACCTACAAGGAGGCATAAAGTGGTGATTCCGAGCTTGTTCACACTATGTGAGGGCAGCAAACCTAATCCTGGAGACCTTTTACTATGTGAGGGCAGCAAATCTAATCCTGGAGGCCTTTTACTATGTGAGGGCAGCAAATCTAATCCTGAGACCTTTTACTATGTGAGGGCAGCAAATCTAATCCTGAGACCTTTTACTATGCGAGAGCAGCAAATCTAATCCTGAGACCTTTTACTATGTGAGGGCAGCAAATCTAATCCTGGAGACCTTTTACTATGTGATGGCAGCAAATCTAATCCTAGACATAGTCTGTTGACTCGTCTACCAGCCACCACTTTCTATCCTTTTTTCAACCAATAATAGATCTGTTCCTTATCCAGTTTGTACTGCATTTTCCCATTATTTCCCTTTTCAACCAAGAGACCGGTTGGTTATCCAGTCTCTACTACTTTCACCATATTATTTCCTCTTTAAATCAAGTCCTAGATTCATGCTACAACTTTCCCCCCTTTCTTCGTTGTTTGAACAAAGCCCTGCATTCGAATGCATGAAGTAGCTTTACCTCTAATAATACTAAAAATTTAGGTGGCTTTGGAAGAGCTGATGGGAGTAGAAAAAGATGCACATGCAGAGACGTGGGGAGCTGGGGCAGTAGAGCAAGGCCGCTTTCGAAGAACTTATACCTGAGCGTCACCGGGATGTCGGCGACCGCAGGTCGGATCTGCGGACAATACGGCGGGGAGGAACAAGGGTCGGAGGACCTCCCGAGCCGGCGCTGTGTCGGAGAGAATGGCACGGGTAGAGGATCAGGCCCCTCCGGCAGCTGTGGGTTTCCTCCCTCGGCGATGATGACCGCGTGAACGATGCACCTTTTAGTCCTCTACACACACCAACCGAAGGGATCTGGCCGGATGTGTGACCAGCGGTGAGCAGAGAGAAAATGTCGCTACCGATGTCTTGTTTATATCTGGAGAGGATGACAGAATGAAGAGAGCAACCCTAGTAAAGCAAGCGCTCAGGCACCTACGTCCATATATAGTGGAGTGATTATTTTTTTTCTCTCCACAACAAGCATTACAATTTGTGTACGTGGCATTAAAGAAAAGAAACTCTCTATTTAAGGTGACTACTCTACGACTCCTACTTACTACTACTACAGTACTACCTCCGTCCTGGTTTATAGGTCCCTTTTATAGTTTGTGCCAAATTTTGACTAAAGATTTAACTAACAAAATGTTAATGCATGTCAAGAAAAATTATCTCATTGGATTTGTATTTAAACATAGTTTTGAAAAATATAATGTTTGGTGACATGCGTGAACATTTTCTTAGTTTAATCTATGGTCAAAATTTGGCACGAAATACAATGGGGACCAATAAACCCGGATAGAGGTAGTATTGTTCACTTGTGCTCCCCGCCCCTCCATTCATTGAAAAACCCCACGGGTGAATAAACATACAGTATGTACTGTATTTATATAGAACGAACAAGCTTGAACTATTTTCGCGTAGTTAAAAGTTGAGGGCGGGGCTTTTCCCGGGCAGTACGCACGGCAGTTTTCGGGTAGGCGGTTTGACAGAGAGGCGAGGAGGGTGAGCGAGTGGGGCTATGCAATTTGACGGCGTGTTACCGCTAGAAAGACTTGTGATATGACCACTCACTATAGTCCTGAATTACTAGCGCTCCGACCGGGGTGATGCCCCCCTTCCGTTCCGCGCTCTAATCTGGTGCATGACACGTCGACCCGGATGCTGGATCTCCCACATGTCGGAGTAGTAAGAAGGAGCAAAGAATGATGCAGTATATACTAGTACTATACTACTCCCTCCGTTCCTAAATATACGTCTTTGGAGAGATTTCACTATGGACCACAGACGGAGAAAAATGAGTGAATCTACACATAAAATGCATCTATATACATTCGTATGTGGTCCACAGTGAAATATCTACGAAGACTTATATTTAGGAATGGAGGGAGTACTACTCAGGTCGGAGGAGTGCGAACCACGGCAGCCCAGTGAACCAGCCGTGCGAACCACGGTAGCTCATTGAACCAGCAGTAGAAAACAATAATGTGGTGATATGGCCATAAAAAACAATGTGCTACGGTCCACACTGTAGCATGTATAGTAACACTCCTATTTGTTTGGATCCCTGAGTTAGAGCTAGTTTTGGTTGAAATAGCCTCAAATTATCGAAACAAGAGGGGTTAGTTTGAGCTAGTTTGCTCTAACCCAGCTAAAAAAACTAGCACGGTGGAGAGGTTCTAATTGGGTTAGTTATCTTGGGGACACTAAAAGAGAACTAAAAAAATCTCACCTGCCCGCACCAGATCGCTCCCCCCTCTCGCACGACTCCTCTCTGTTCCCCATAGGGCCGCCCGCCCAAGCGCCGCTCGCCCTCTCTCTCCACCGGCCGCCCTCTCCTTCCGGCCTCCGCCACCCTACTCCGGCCGCCATCTCCCTCCGACCTTCGAAGGTCGCCCCGGTCCCCCTTCACCAGTCGCTTTTCTCCCTCTATCGTGCGCAGCGGCGGCGCATCTACCAGGGAGGTCATGAGAGGGGTGAGTTTGTTCGTTCCTCTGTCTCACAGCCATATCATTGATCTTGCTTGCTCTAGTGCTAATTCTGATTTGGAAAAGTAGATCCTGATCAAACTTGCTATAGATTTGTGGTGCACGCATGGAATTGTTTGATGTTGCTTGAGGAGGTAATAAATCTTTCTAGAGGCCCAAAGATTCTGGTCACCTTTCTAGTTATTTCAATTTCAGGCTTGCATTATTTGTAGAGGCCCAAAGATTCAGTTCACCTTTCTTGCTATTTCAATTTCAGGCTTGCATTGTTTCTAGAGGCCCAAAGATTCAGTTCACCTTTCTAGGTATTTGAGTTTCAAGCTTGCATTATTTCTAGAGGCCCAAAGATTCAGTTCACCTTTCTAGGTATTTCATTTTCAGGCTTGCATTATTTCTAGAGGCCCAAAGATTTAGTTCACCTTTCTAGGTATTTCAGTTTCAGGCTTGCATTATTTCTAGAGGCCCAAAGATTCAATTCACCTTTCTAGGTATTTAAGTTTCAGGCTTGCATTATTTCTAGAGGCCCAAAGATTCAGTTCACCTTTCTAGGTATTTCAGTTTCAAGCTTGCATTATTTCTAAAGGCCCAAAGATTCAGTTCACCTTTCTAGGTATTTTAGTTATAGTCTTGCATTATTTATAGAGGCCCAAAGATTAAGTTCCCAGTCGGCGGCAAGTGGCATTGCTACCCATGCTGGTGTCGACCTCAACTCGCAAGGGCCGGCGTCGGAGGGGTTCCCGGGGCTTGGGCTCTACAGAGCCTTCCTCCAGAGCAACGATGGCGAGATCCTCCCTCGGCGCGTGAGGGGCTCCGGGCTCCCTCCCTATCGTGAACAACTTCGTGATGAGTTAGCTCATTCTTTGTTTCATGAAGTGTTTTTTTATTTTGTGAAGCTTGATTGACGACCTGTATGTTTAAGTGGGATATCTCATTTGTATGGACAAAGTAAAAATTATCATCTTTTGCATGCTTGATTGTATAGATGGTTCGCTTATGTGAATTGTGAGCGGGAGGAGGCCACAGAAGAGCCGGCCACACCAAGAGGGTGCTTGGATCCAAGGGACTTATTTTAGTCTAACTAAAAATAGGGTCCAAAGTAGTCAAATGATTGAGATAGAGCATTTATTGTCAATCTAACCCTGCCATCCATACACCTCTTTGGTTTAGAGTTAGTTCAGGGTTAGAATCTAACTCTAACCTCTAACTGAGTTAGAGTTCTCCTCGTCTCCGTTCATCGCCATTGTACTTTCCCCATTCCTGTGTTTTCAGTATCCTGCGAATCAAAGAGGCCCTTTTTTCGGGAAAAAGCAAAGAGGCCCTTAGACTGGTTTAGGTCCGGTCATTTTTTATAAAAGTGTTATGTCCAAAATTTAACGAACGTGCTTCGGTTTCCACGAAAATAATCCGGTTTCATGTAGTAATTCATTGATTTATTTATTCTTCTACGGGGGGTTTGCATGTAATTCGTGAGGTCTGAAATGTAAAGTACCCCGGCATATGCGTCCCATCTGACAACAGTGTCCGTGCTACAGCTAGCCCTCCTTCCTCGTTTCTCTCTTCTACAGCTAGCCCTCCTCCCTCGTTTCTCTCTTAGAGCATGGTTAATAATATAGCCAGCTTCTGGCTATATGATGTTGCCATGTCACATATAGTCAAGTTTATAGCCAACAAGTACAATAGCTAGATATAAATATGTACTACTTTGTTGATACATGGCCCATTCCACTCTCTCACAAAGTACCTTGGAGCACGTGCTGCAGCCGGCTGTTAACTAGTAGCCCACTTCTCTTCTCTCTCCTCTTCTCTCTCTTCCAAGTATGCAAGAATATAATATTTAATGTCTTACAGCCTGCCTACATCACCTTATTGTACTTTCTCTAAACTCGGCCGACGCCCGGTGGGTGGGGTGGGTTTGCTCAACTGCGTCCCCACCTCACAGTGAAAACGTTACGACTGGAATAAAAAATGCCATATACTCCCTCGGTTCATAAATATAAGCCTTTTTAGATACTACATCAAATGGAATACAATATACAGATGTATGAAGACATAGTTTAGAGTGTAGATTCACTCATTTTGCTCCGTATGTAGTAGTCGCTTGCTGGAATCTTTAGAAAGACTTATATTTGGGAACGGAGGGAGTACTATACTAATAAAACATTAAGGCCACGGGGCGATGCAGTGCTGGTTACATGAGGCAAGAAGAAGAGATGCATCCATCGACGACGTCCACCTCGTCGACTCAGGGCGCCGGCCCACCGAACGGCGCCTAAGTAGCAGCGGCTTTCGTGGCTAGGTTGACATGCTTCTAAACAATGGCGTCCAAAGATTCCAGCCGCTGGAAGAAGGCCAACATCTTTCTGTCCTTGTTTTCCTTGTAGTGGCCTATGTAGACGATTTCCTCGTAGACGTGGATGTGCAGGTCGACGGTTTCTTGCATGGCGAGGCGCTGCGCGGCAAGCGCGGCCTCGAGGTGCACCTTCTTCATCACGACCTCCGGCACCTGCAGGGCCACCAGGGCTTGAAAGAGTTTATCACCATGTAGGCCGATGAGGGTGGCAGGCAATGAGGAACCTGGGCGCACGGGCTGGAGCAGTACGGCAAGGTCGTCCGCGCGCTTCTTGACGGCGGTGAACTTGCGGATGGAGTTGACCATCATGTCGTCCATGCGAGAGGCGAAGCCGGCGTCGGCGAGGGCTACGATGCCTGCGGTCGCCAGCACCGTCTAGAAACGCTTCGCGGTGCGGGGCCGCAGGCCGGCGCCTTGGATGATTTGGCACAGCCGACTACCGCTCACATCCATCGCCTCCATAGGTGCTTGTGGCTTCTGGTCACTTGGTCTTGGATTGGCGTGAGCAGTGTTGCGCAGAGACTTGGGAGTAGATGGATTGGAGTGGTGGGGCGCCTTTATTATATGAGAGTCCAAACTCTGTTGCATTCACGTCATGCTGGCTCTAGTCTGCTTCTCCAATTAATTCCCTCTGCATGTAATTGAGGATGCATCATTGACCGTTCAACGTCTCGGGAACCGCTACCCTCTTCCTCCTTGGCATTCAAGCACCTATGGACCCGTCGGCGATGAGGTGCCTATGGTGACTTCGTAAATTTCAAGATGATACTGCCATGCGTGTGTGCGTTCATAGGGGTGAGTGTATGCACGTGTATATGAGCGCTTGCGTATGTAATGTGTCAAAAAAACGTAAATGCGTGTCAAAAAGAGACTAGTCAGTATACTCAATATTGTGCAGCTCGGAGAGGAAAATGATAGAACTAGTACGTATTTATTTACGGTGCAGATTCACTCATTTTGCTCCATATGTACTCCGTCTCGGTGTAGTCTAGTCACTTGTTGAAATCTCTAGAAGGGCAAATACTCCTTTCTGGTTTACAGGGCTATACTAGCAAGTACTTGTACGTACAAGTACAATAGTGGGCTCACATAGCAATTTTGTCTCATGCAAGAGCCTGGCTATATGCGTGCTCCAATGTTCGCAACTGCAACATTCGGTTTGCGCTTGGCTCTTCACCTCTTCGAGAAGACGAACAATGATGTTACTACTACTGCTTCTACAGTGTCGAATCCACAGTTGCATGTCCGTCCACCACGAGCAGGACGGATAGCTTGTTGTGGAAGTACTACTACTAAGCAAAAGCATGTCCTCGTTTGCGAGCAACCGCGTGCATGGGCGAGGGAGAAGGCGTGTAGTAAAGTCAAGCTTCTCCTCGTTCTACGAGTTGACGCGACACATCATAGCACTGGCCCCACATGCTTGCCTCTAAACTTGGCTGAAAGACCCGCAGTGTATAGTATATTTGCTACAACCTCTAACATTTACCCACCACAAATTAAAATATATGTGGTCGTATGCATTGTTCTGATGCAGAGGACGGGGAGTCCCCCCTTTTCGAAAAAAACAAATTAAAATATATATTCCTGTCTTGACCAGATGAGCATGCAAACTACAATCACAAGGGTGACAGGTAGGGCCAGAATACTATTTTAATTTAAAAAAAAAACTTCAAGACGGCCACATAGCATGGAGTCGACCCAACGATTTTAAGCTTACAGGCACGGTACACACTATCTAGACTACTCTACACATGAAACTGCCACACGAGCGTCCGGGCTGCGCTTGGCTCTTCGCCTCTTCGGGAAGTCGAACAACGATGGTGTACTACTGCACTGGAGGAGTACTACAGTACGCTTCTGGCCATCTAGCACCGATTGAACTGCTGCATGTCCATCGCGTGCGGGAGGGAGAGCGTGTAGCGAAAGCTTCTCCTAGTCTTGCCAGCCACCACGCTCATGGGCGAGGGAGGGACGCTTCTGTCTTTGCGTGTATGACAGGTGGGCCCGACAGGTGTGTGGACAACCTGTCATACAGCCAAAGGCAGGTGCAGTTAAGTCCGCGAGGGAGAGGATAATCAAACTTTTTGTTGATGTACGAGTTGACGCGACACATCAAAGCACTGCACTCGAAATATTTCAATAATTTGCGTTTACCGATGCATTAATTACAGCGCATGCATGCATGCCGTGACTCTTCTTTTGATAGTACTTGCATGTGTTGATTTAATGCACCTTGAAGGATGGTTGTGCACGAGGAGGGCGAGATCATGCAGACCGAACAGGAACAGGACCCGACGATGGAGCTCTCTAAGGTCTCGATGGACCTCACCGTGCTCCACTGCCCCTTGTGCCTCCGCCCCTTGACACCTCCAGTGTATGAGGTTCGAATACACCTCGTCCGTTCGGCTGATCGAGCAAGGTGCAGGTTTCTTGATTGATGTGCTGTTGGATTGATTTCTGTAGTGCAAGGGAGGTCACCTGTCCTACACGGACTGCCGCGTCGAGTGCCCCGGGATCCAGCGGCAGTGCCAGAAGTGCGAGTGCGGTGGTGGCTTCGACGTGTGGAACACGGCGGTGGACTCCGTCCTTTCGTCGGTGAGGGTGGAGTGCCCGCACGAAGGCTGTGGGCTCTATGTCACTTACAACAAGCTCGTCGATCACCAGAGCGTGTGTCCGCTCGCGCCATGCAAATGCCTCGTGCCTGTCTGCGGCTACGAAGGCCCGCAGCCGGCGCTCTACCACCACATCAGCACCGCGCATCCCATGCTCGTGCACAGGATCCATTACGGCAAGGTGCTCCAGCTGCAGGTGCCACTGTCGGAGCCATGGCTCTTGCTGTTCGCGGAGGAGGACCGCCACGCGTTTTGCTTGGTCGGTGGCGTGCTCGACATCGGCACGCCTATCACTGTGTCGGTCGTCTGCATCAGAGCGGGGGTGTCCCCACTGCCGCACTACTTGGCCAAGCTGTGGGCGAACGGCCCGCCGTGGCAGCCCAAAGGCACGACCGACGCCGTCAAGGTGGAAATGGAGGTGACAAGCAGCAAGGATCCTGGCGACGTCGACGTGCAGGAGCTGACCTTCTTGACAGTTCCGCCCAAGCTGCTGGCCGGGGCTAAGCTTGTGTCCCTCCACATTCAGATTGACAAGCTCACGTCCTAAATGTTTCGACAGTGCCTTCTGTTTATCTTAGTAATATGCTAATATAGGGATTACCTTGGTCTACTTTAGCTTAAGAAATGGTGGGTTTTGGTGGTGCTGCAGCAATTACTTCGACATCAGATCAGTAATTTCCAACAGTCGAACGGATATTTTGTGTCTGTTGGATATAAAGTTCCTTTGGGTAAGAGTACTACTTGTCATCAAAATGGATAAAAGGAAATGTATGTAGACGTATTTTAGTTCTAGACACGTCCCTTTTTATCCATTTTGATGACAAGCACTCCCTCCGTTCCACAATACATGCCTTCCATTTGTCAAAATATAGATGTATCTAGACATGTTTTAGTATATAGGTACATCCATGATAGAGCCAATCGGATGGTTGAGAACACTACAATTCGTAGCTACAGATGCGTGTGTGACTCCCAGATGCAGAGGCCGGGGGTCATCATCCTCCTTTTCGAGAAAAAACAGACGCATGTGTGAGAGGACGAGTGCATGCGTGCACCTCTTCTCTTCCTGTATAATGTACTACTAAAGTCAGAGTACAAGTTTTTGAGCTTGCGTCTTGGCACATTCCAAATTACCCACACTATATTGAGTTGCAAACCTCTTCACACCGATCACAACCTAAACGGTTTCCCACTTAGGAGCGTATTAGTACCATGCTAGTATATTGAATTCCAAACCTGTTCACACCGATCACAACCTAAACAGTTTCCCACTTAGGAGCGTATTAGTACTTGGTTATAAATACTAGTATGCCAAGATGACTGTACATTCCTCCTCAACTCCTCATCCACAAAAACAAAGAAGTCATTCAATATCCTTCCCTTGCGTCTGCCATGGCCAGCGTGAGTTCTGGGTCGAGAGATTGCTACCAGGGAGAGGCGAGCATGGAAGCGGAAGCACGAGAGATGTCCCGCCTCGCTGCGAGAGCAGCCGACATGTCCCGCCGCGCGGAAGTAGCATCACAGAGGTCCCCCCGCGCCGCTGAAGCAGCACGGAGGTCCCGCCGCACCGTCGATGCAGCAGACTGGTCCGGCCGCGCCACGGAAGCAGCAGAGATGTCCCGCCGCTCCACGAATGCAGCAGAGATGTCTCACCGCGCCGCGGCGGCCTGGGAAAATTTCTCGCGGGCAGGCGACTACTGTTACAGGCGCATGCATGTGATTGTCCATAGCCAGATGGATCAGATCTCCAGCTTTGCGAGGTTGCAGGACGACGTGAAAGCCTCGTTTGAACAGGCTACCGGCGTCATTCGGCAACTAAGGGAGGGCAATGAGAGGCTCCGGGCCGAGCGCGACCTGCTGAGGGAGAAGATTGTCCAAAGTGCAGACCAGCAGGAGGAGACTAGTGCCTTGTTGAAGAGGACCGACGTCATCGTCAAGAAACTTATGGACGAGAATGACATGCTCCGCAATGAGTGCCAAAGGCTGGTGAAGGAATCCGTGGATGTTCTCAAGCAGTGTCTTCAGGACAAGAAAGAGCTCATTGCCGCTCACCGCGGAGCCTAGTTCCCGTGGCCTGCAGCAACGCATCAAGAAAGTAGAGATCAGCGAGCCAGATCCTTGTCTTCCTTCTTCTTTTTCCCTTGTGTATTTCGGGCGTAGCCGAATGTGTCTTTTTAATTATCTTTCTAATTATGTAAGACAATTAATCGTCCTTATCTTTCTGTGGAAGCTCAATGTTGCGAGGCTGGAATGAAGAAAACTCTTGTTGTGGCGACCCTGGCGTTGCTGTTCTTCTAGTTGCTGCTAGGCTTCCTTCAGTTTCCTGGTTTCTTTTGATGTAATAATCGGTTTAGGATGTCCATTGTGTCGTTGGTTGTGAAATGTTTGGCCTTTGTTGGCCTCTTGGGATGTTGCGATTTCAATCTGGTACTTTTAGTCCTTCATGTTAGGCTGGAGTTGTGCTGAACTTCTTGTGAATTGTGGTGGTTTTCAGTAATGAAAATCGGAAGGGGCAAGCCCTTCTTTGATAAAAAAAATATCATCCTTATATATTCATCAGTCTTGCTATAAGTCGCAGTAGATGCTATATAGGTCCGTCGGATCTTACATCAAGATCCGTGCTGTCAGATTTTCTTTTTTCTCTCTTAAATCTCAGTCGAGTGAGACATAGCCACGCCATTAAACAGAGGCTCGGGCGCCATTAATGGAGACCTTGGGAGAGAGGTGGACGGCAGATGGAGGTCAAAGGGCTCTCCTCCCGATAAGCACGCGCAGGGGTCTGATCGCACGCCTCTAATACTCAAATAGCTACCCTGCACGGCGCCTCCTAGCTAATAAAAAATGGGGATGCGTGGCGACACGTAAATGGTACTAGTAAGTAGAACGCCACGGTTTCAATAATACTTGTGTTTCCGATTGTAACGTGACAACACTTGTTCCAAAATGACTTTGTTGATTGTTAATGTGTGCGCCTTTGCAAATCGAACTGCAAATTTACCACGGCATGTTGGTGCCATGTCATGGCACCAAGCCAAGTTTCATTATTTTCATGCGCGTTTTGGATTTACAGGAATTAAAAAACTAAGTTTCTCAATGTTTCCAACCCAGCCACGACGCCCAGAATTTTGAATTTCATTCCCATTTCTTGCATGGAACCTAGAAATTTACCCGAGGACACACATCTGATTTTTCAACAAACTTTGGTGCACTGGAACATGTGCTTGTATTTCAGATTTGAATTATGCACACAAAGGTGACATGTTCCCTCCCAGAACCACGAGCCTTCTTGAGAGAAGCTCCGACTTGCAAGAAGCTTATACCAAAATTTGTTCCTATTCGGCCAATTTCTTTTGCCACAGCATGGTACTACCACGACATGACACCATGCCAAGTTTCATGATTTTAAAACCAAGTTTCTCAATGTTATTGACTGAGCCACGATGCCCAGATGTTTGAATCTTATTCTCATTTTTTGCATGGGAGTAGAAATTCACCCGAGGACACAAATGTGATTTTCAACCAACTTTGGTGCACGGGAGCATGTGCTTGTAGTTCAAATTTGAATTATGCACATTAAATGACCAAAAACTCAATTAATGTGTAAATAAGGCCAAACGAAGCCGGAATAATTCCAAAATTTAACAGGGCACTCATGTAGTTCTATGTTGCCTTTGTAAATAAACTCAAGGGGGACAACGTATATCGTTTCGCACTCAAAGGTGACACGTTCCCTCTCAGAACCACGAGCCTTCTTGAGAGAAGCTTCGGTTTGCAAGAAGCTTATACCAAAATCTGTTCCTATTCAGCCATTTTTTACCACAACATGGTAGTACCATGACATGACATCCATACCAAGTTTCATGATCTTCAGACGTGTTTTGGATTTACAAGAATTTTAAAACCAAGTTTCTCAATGTTCTCGGCCGAGCCATGATGCCCAGATGTTTTAATTTTATTCTCTTTTCTTGCATGGGACCTAGAAATTCACCCGAGGACACAAATGTGATTTTTCAACCAACTTTGGTGCACGAGAGCATGTGCTTGTAGTTCAAATTTGACTTATGCACATTAAATGACCAGAAACTCAATTAATGTATAAAAAAACAACAAACAAACCCGGAATAATTCCAAAATTTAACATGGCACTAATGTAGTTCTATGTTGCCTTTGTGAAGAAACTCAAGGGCGGGCGGGGGGGGGGGGGTGGCACGTTCCCTCTTAGAACCACGAGCTTCCAAATCGGCCCAATTTTTTACCACAACATGTTAGTGCCATGACATGACACGATGCCAAGTTTTATTACATGAATTTAAAATCTAAGTTTCTCGATGTTCTCGGCAGAGTCATGACGCCCAGATGTTTGAATTTCATTCTCATTTCTTCCATGGGACCTAGAAATTCAACCAACGACACACATGTGATTTTTCAACCCACTTTGGTGCACCGGAGCATGTGCATGCAATTCATATTTAGATTATGCACATTAAAAGTCCAGAAACTCAATTAATGTATAAAAAGGCCAAATGAACCCGAAATAATTCCAAAATTTAACAGGGCACTCATATAGTTCTGTGTTGCCTCTGTAACTAAAATCAGGGGGGAGGCAGCATATATCGTTTCGCACACAAAGGTGACACGTTCCCTCTCGGAACCACGAGGCTTGTTGAGAGAATATCCGGTTTTGCAAGAGGCTTATACCAAAACTTGTCCCAATTCAGCCAAAAATTATACGTATGAAAACAGGGTTTAGATTATCCCGAACATGTCGCTACCTAGACCAATAATGTACTATGACTTGAATTCAACATAAAATGGATACAAATATTTGAATTGGAGAGAGTATGGTACATGTAGTTCATAGTGAAATATGATTACTGCTATATGCATGTCTTTTTGTTATCAAGATAATATTTAAATTATTGTATAACTTGACAACAATCGTATTCAAATAAGGAAAATTGATTCAAATTTAGTCCATATGGTAGACGACAATATATATGTTCACATGGTGGAGTAAAATGTTCATATATGATGGAAGATCAAAATGTATGACTACATCAATTATAAACTGCAAGGTCACCTAATGATATATTCGAATTCAACATAACGTGGATTCAAAAATTGAAATTCGAGATCATGGCATCTGTAATCATATAAAAAGGGATATTACTCTTTCTTTGGTGGGAATTGATTTTTTTTGTTGTTGTTGAGGGAAGTGCGAATCGATTTGGTACTGTGCAGGGTAATCATGTTCTCCCGATTTTTTTACATTTTTCTTGTAGTTTTTTCAATGGCATCTATAGCAATATAGTAAAAGGGGACATGACTCTCTTGTGTCTTGTATGTTTTTTTTTTACACGTTAAGGGCCTATTTGGTTTGTGACTAACTTTGCCAAAGATTGCCACACCTAAAGTTAGGCAAGTTTGACCAACTTAGGTGAGTATTTGGTTCAAGCCATATCTTAGGCAAGCCACACATGCGCCCCACATGGCATACACATAAAAAATGTGGCAAGATTCCCTTAGGCTTGCCAACTTGTGGCTCTCATTTTGATGAACTAACCTTAGGCAAGCTTGGGAAAAATGTGTGGCAAAGTGTGGCAATGCTGGCCTAAAACCAAACAGCCCCTAAGTTTGTTCTACCGAACAAGGAATCCGCACCTTGTTATCCTGAAATTTTCAAGCTCGAATATCTTTTGTCTCACCTGCTTTGAAACTCCTGCTTCTTCAACCCGCGCCGCGCCTTGTTATCCCGAAATTTGGACGCGCGCGAGAACTCCCTCCTCATCCAAAATCGCTCCCGCAGCCCAGACACGCGAAATCCCCCTTCTACCCCTCAGCCGGAAATGAAGCTCCACGTCGCGGTGTCAAAACCGGTGGGGGTACGCTGGTAACTTACCCTACATTTCGGACAAGCGCGTCCCTAAGCTTGGCTCCCCCTCCCCCTTCGCCCCCCCATTCGTACACCGAGGCCGCCAAAACCCGCGAAACCCCACGCTCCTCCCTTGGCCTCCCGACCGCCGCCCAGCCGGAGACTCTTCCCCGACTACGTCGTCCACCGCAACAGCTCGCCGTCCCTCATCCACCGCACCGGATGAGGATCCGTTGTCGATCTCGTTATCCCACCGGATCAGCCTCCCCGTCCTCCACCTCCACTGAGCTGCCCCGATGTTTGCCTCGTCTATCGCTCCACCTCAATCCCCACAGCGCCGTCTTGACCTGCCCCACTGGAACCGCAGCACCCTCACCAATTCCTCCGATGAAGCCGACGCCAACTCGGCGCCACCAAGGAGGTTCTGCACTCACCGCTGCATTTTATCTTTTATTCGATCTCACGGGGCTGCCGGTGCTCGATACCGAGCAGACATGGCGTCTCCATCGACGGCGCCGTCGCCGGCCACATCATCCATGACGTCTCTCCCCCATGTCGTTGCTTCCTCGGCGGCGACTTCCACAACGGCACTAGCTGCAGCTGCTCCGGCTCTCGCTTGTGCTACGGCTCTGTTCTTGCTGTCGGTCGCGCTGCTGCACTGCTCCTGCTTTCGTTCGTGCTGCTGCTCTGCTCTTGCTCTCGCTTGCGCTGCTGCTACTACACGACCTCCGGCAGCTACAGGAGTTGCTGCTTTAGCACTCACTCACGGTTCTACTGCACGCCTTGCTCTCTGCTAGTGCGTTCCCTGCTCGAGCGTCTGCTGATTTAGATCACTACTTCTCTACTACTAGTGCTCGAACACCCTAAACATCTATTGCAATGCTCTGTTACAAGTTCAATCAGTTTCGACAGTAAAATTCAGTTTCGACTGTGAAGTTCATTTTCTTCAGTTAAGTTCAGAGTGAACAATACTTACAGCATCTGTCGGAGCGGCCGTGGCGCGGCTGATGCGTTTTACATCTAGCACTTTTTGGTGATGTATTTTACATCATCTATTGCAGATGATATTAGGGTCCCACTTCAGATTAAAGTTGTCTGTCTTGTCATGCTTCAGCCTCGTCTCCGTACACCTTAGTGGAGCTGCTCCAACGACGGAACCGTCCATCACAGTGGAGCAGTACCCTCAACGCCGTTTCCAGAGGCCTCGGAGCTTCTTCCCTGCCTTCGACAGCCACACAAGCATCATCACCATCCTCCACGTCCAACCCAATGATGCTGAGGTCCACACGGCTATGCCAAAGAGGTTGTACACTCGTCGCATCAATTTTTTTCTCCATTCCTCTGTTCTTCCAATTCATGTGAGCCAAACACCCAGGTTGACTGAAATCCTATGTTTCCAAATGCTCTGTTTTGCACGTGCATTCCTATCCTATTCCTGTGTTTTTCCTGTCTGCGTTTATAGAATCCTCCAATTCTAAGGAGCCCTTACAGATTTAGTTCATTTTCAGATTGGCGTCAAAGAAAACTCTGTGTGTTATGTCCTGCTCCTGCCATGCTGTCATCCACCCCACCTGAGGTGCACCATCGACAGAAGCGTTCACTGCAACAGAG
The DNA here is from genome assembly GCA_963921465.1 of Triticum timopheevii. Lineage (NCBI taxonomy): Eukaryota > Viridiplantae > Streptophyta > Magnoliopsida > Poales > Poaceae > Triticum > Triticum timopheevii. The sequence goes on from OY997270.1 coordinate 272,676,101, forward strand.
ATCCCCCCTGTAGACTTTCTTTCGCCGCCTCAGATCATCTTCCCCGTTGCCGGCAGCCATGCCAACTGGATTACCATCATCGACTGAGCAGATGAACCTGAGGACTAGACAGTTCCGGAAGAGAGGTCGCAGTCTTTCGTGTTTGCTTACGTTATACATCGATTATTATTACCTTCTACTTTATCATTCAATCTTGAGTTTTGAATTGCCCATGGGTCTCATATCGAGCCAGCAACGAATAGTATCTGTCTACTATCTGGTTCATCTAGGGTCTTCTATGTGGTTCATGTTGGGTGGGCAACAAACAATAGATGATACATTGTCTATCTTTTTAAACTGAAGCTATAATCTACCTGCTATCATTAGTTTTGGATCCATCCACTCGTTTGCTACCATCAGTATTAATTTTTGCATGCACCCCTTAGGCCTTACAAAATCTAACTATTTTTTTATTACGCATGTCAGATATTGTACACAATCGTACTGAACATGTAAAGAAAAAGAGAAGACCGTTGCGTGCGAATATAATGTCATGCAGACGCTGCTCCATGGTGAGCGAAGTGCCCCCCCCTCTCCTGCATTTCCAGATTGTATTCCAGAGGAAGATACACTACTAGGAAAAGGCCTACTAATGGCGCACAGGTTTTGCCTACCAATGGCGAACTACCGGTGCGCCATTAGTATCACGCCACTAGTATTTTTTACTAATGGCGCACCACTGGTACGCCATTAGTATCTGGTGTACTAATGGCGCACCACGCAGTGCGCCATTAGTTTTTCCCATAGTGCGCTACTAGTATCTGCTATACTAATGGCGCACCACATGGTAGTGCGCCATTAGTAACAATTTTTTTAATTTTTTTTCTTAATGTCAGGTCACTATTTCACATATGAGAAATCCAACACATATATATACAACAAGCATCCATATAACAATCATAGCCAACACACAAGTTCCATCATATATACATACATAGCCAACACATAGTTCCATCGATACATATTACAAAAGTTTCACATTGTTCATCCAACACCGTTATCCATCAATTCATAAAAGTTTCACATTGATACAAAATAAAAACACAAATGGAAAAGAAGCACTCCATCCATGCAAGTTTCCGTGAATTAAATCAAATCTGCAAAATGATAAACAAGTTAGAAGAAGAAGAAGAAGAAGAAGACTAGAAGAATACTAGAAAAAGAAGAACACTAGAAGAAAAATAAGAAGAATTTTGGAAAAGAAGAAGAATAAGAAGAAGACTATAAGCTTATTATGTAAACTTGATCATTTTGTGCTAACATAAGTTATTTTGGAGCTAACCTATAGGAAACTAATCATATAAGCTCTAAGTTAGCATATTAGAGCCAACTTAGGTAAAATGAAGCTAATCTATGTCATTTTGGAAAAGAAGAAGAATAAGAAGAAGACTATAAGCTTATTATGTAAACTTGATCATTTTGTGCTAACATAAATTATTTTGGAGCTAACCTATAGGAAACTAAGCATATAAGCTCTAAGTTAGTATATTAGAGCCAACTTAGGTAAAATGAAGCTAACCTATGTCATTTTGGAAAAGAAGAAGAATAAGAAAAAGACTATAAGCTTATTATGTAAACTTGATCATTTTGTCCTAATATAAGTTATTTTGGAGCTAACCTATAGGAAACTAAGCATATAAGCTCTAAGTTAGTATATTAGAGCCAACTTAGGTAAAATGAAGCTAACCTATGTCATTTTGGAAAAGAAGAAGAATAAGAAAGACTATAAGCTTATTATGTAAACTTGATCATTCTGTGCTAACATAAGTTATTTTGGAGCTAACCTATAGGAAACTAAGCATATAAGCTCTAAGTTAGTATATTAGAGCCAACTTAGGTAAAATGAAGCTAACCTATGTCATTTTGGAAAAGAAGAAGAATAAGAAAAAGACTATAAGCTTATTATGTAAACTTGATCATTTTGTGCTAACATAAGTTATTTTGGAGCTAACCTATAGGAAACTAAGCATATAATTAAGCTCTAAGTTAGCATATTAGAGCCAACTTAGGTCAAATGAAGCTAACCTATAGGAAACTAAGCATATTAGAGATAACATAGGTAACTAAGTATATATATATATATCATTTTGGAGATATGACATACCTGACAAAGTTCAGTTCTCATGCATTATTCTTCTCCTTCTCCTTCTCCTTCCTCAGCCTGATGCGCCAAGAGCGGCGAGGCGGTGGAGGCAGTGGAGGCAGTGGGATGTAGTCTTCTACCACAATTGGCGTGGTCATGTCGCCCAGCTGTGGGATCGCCGGCGCCACCACCGGTGCGTGGTCATTGTCAGGCACCACCACCATCGCGAGGCCACCTTCAGGCACGACCATCGCTAGGTCATCCTCAGCCACCTCCATCTCTTGCCCATGGCCAGCCACCACCATCTCTTGCCCATGGTTAGCCACCACCATCTCTTTCCCTTGGTCAGCCACCACCAGCGCTAGGTCATCCTCAGCCTCATGCCCATCTTCATCCTGCAGCTCCTCATCCCTACTCTACTCCTCTTCTCCTGCACTCTAGTCCGGATCATCCTTCTTGTTGTCTATGCTGCTGCCAGAATCGCTGCTGCTTTCGCTACAGCCACAAGCGCTGCTGCTTTCGCTACAGCCAGAATCGCTGCTGCCAGAATCGCTGCTGCCAGTGTCGCTGCTGCTGCTCCCATTACCTGTCCAAAATGCAACAATGACCGTTAACAATCGATGTGAGACAAAGCCAAATGTAGAGGAATAATAAGAGGCAGAACGTACCGGCATCATCATCGTTAGCGTAGCGCATGCGACACATAGTCGTGTTGAACACCTTCACGATGAGCATGGTGGCATCGTCGTCGTACTTGAAGAGAAGGAAGTACCCCAGCCGCAGGTCGTAGGCACGGTAGAACTTCTCCCACCCACGAGACAAGTACATGTGGCCCTCCTTGATCACCAACTCCACATCCCACTGCCTGCGAAACCCGATGCCGGCCTGTCGCAGCTTCACATTATTTGGCGGATCTTCACCCATCAGCATGTTCATAAAACTGTCAGGCAGCCTCTGCAGTTTGGGACAATGAGTGATGTAGCAAACAACAGATATCATAATGAGATGGGTGAAGGGGAGATCTCCCGTTTTATATACCTGCATCATGGATGATACTGAAGTCTCAAGTATGATAGTGAAGAACTCGGAAGCATCCAACTCGTACTGCGGTGTCGCAGAGCGGCGGTGGCTACTTCACGCCATCTCTGATAAGCAGCAGAAGAGACCAATTAGTACCCTTACAACAGATCACAAAACATGCATGATAACATGCATTAGTCGCAAGTACCCCATATGTCCTATTTTTAGCAAAGTCATGCTAAAATTCACGGAAAATTTCAGCATGACCTTTGCAGAAAATAGGACATATGGAGTACCCGAATTTGCCGGAACGGAAGTTAATCGACATTCCGGCAAACTCAAGGGCCTCTCAGGGTACCTGCAAAATCATTATCCCAGGTGGACAAGGCAATGTGCAACTTGCTTAAATCTCTGTCCAATATTTACAAGACAAACAACAGGTGGCAAAGCCCAGTGTTAAAAAAAAGGCCTCCATCACAACATGGAAAATACGTTGGCCTCTGAAGAGGTGAAACAATATATGCATCTCCAGGCAGTATCATTCAACATTTTGGATAAACCACTACAAGCAATACTGGATCAGATACAAGAAGAATGTGAGAAAATGCAGACAAATACTAATAGATTGAGGTGTTTAACTTGTGGTGCTCTCTGTGCTATATAGACATGTATTCTTGACAAACTAGTACAAGCAATGCTGGATCAGATATAGAAGCAATATGATATAGTATAAATAAATGCACCCAATAAAAAAAGTACCCATCAATGAGCCTTGTCAAAATGGATTGTTTGACGCATAAAACCCAACTCAGTGCATAAGCAACCAGTGTCCCTTGCCATCATAGAAAAAAGACAGAACCATACAAAGAATTGAACAGTTTATCATAACAGCGGAACACTGATGGTCTGGTATGGCAAGCATGCAAGCTGTAAAGTGACAACACTATAACTGTGAAAAGAGCATAGTCTAGCCAAACATATCACACAAATTCCACTGAAATATAACCTAAGCCACACGAAACAAGTAATGAAATCTCCACCAAGAACAGAGCCATACTATAGCATCAAGACTGTAGTAAGAAAGAACCAATTCCCAAGTCCCAAAATTAACCCTGAAGTTCGCTTGCTTACAGTAAATTAACCCTGAAGTTCGCTGGCATTTGCTTGTGTGCCCTAATCAAGCAGCCTCTTGATAAAACGCATGGAAGTTGAATGTGCTTCTCATGATTTGGCTTGAGGGAAGTGTTTTACCTAGAAACGACAGGATGCCACACGTTTATTTGCACTTTGACACAAATGACACATTTACAGGTGGCCCAAACCCCACGTGTCAGACAAAGGCGTGTCACTTTGTGTAACGCCCCGGATTCGATGCGCCAGGTGTCTGCCAGTTATTCGCCGTCGTTGCCATGTCATTTGCTTGCGTGTTGCATTTTGCCATGTCATCATCTGCATTTCAAATCATGTCATCATGTGCATCTCATTTTGCATACGTGTTTGTTTCATGCATCCGAGCATTTTCCCCGTTGTCCGTTTTGCAATCCGGCACTCCTATGTCATCCGGCGTTCCCTTTTTGCCCTTTCTCTTGTGCGAGTGTTAAACTTTCTCGGAATGGCCCGAGGTTTGCCAAGCGGCCTTGGTATACCACCGGTAGACCGCCTGTCAAGTTTCGTGCCATTTGGAGGTCGTTTGATACTCCAACGGTTAACCGGGTAACCGTAAAGCCTTCTTTTGTTGCAGCCCAACACCCCTTCTAAAGTGGCCCAAAACCCATCTAACTCCCCTCCATGCTCTCGGTCGTTCGATCACGATCGCGTGGCCGAAAACCGCTCCTCATTTGGACTCTCCTAGCTCCCTCCACCTATAAAAACGTCTCCCCCTCTCCATTTTCGGATCATTTTTCCCCCGAAACCCTAGCGTCTTCCTCCTCGCGCCGCCGGACACGCCCGTCCGCGCCGGACGTGTCCGCCGGACACCTCACCCCGGCCAATCAGCGCCCGCCACGTCACCTGCGCCGCCGCCCCATCCATTCCCGTCGCGCCACCTGTCCGCCGCCCGTCCCACGCACCGCCGCGGCACGCGGGGCCCGAAGCCGGCCCGCCCGAGTCGCGCCGGGCCCGAGCGCGCCCGCGCCTCTGCCCGTGCGCCGCCGCCGCCGCATCTCCGCCGTTGGCGACCCCGCCGGCCGGCGCCGCCGCCCCGCCGCTGCCGGCAGCCTTCCCCGCTGCGCCCGGCGCGACCTCCGCCTCCTCCCGGCCCGGCGCCGTCGTGCCCTGCCCGCCCCGACCGGCGCGCGCCTCCGTCGCCGCCGCCCCGCCGCTCCCGGTCGGCGAACCTCCACCGCGCGCCACCACCCGCGCCGGCCTGGGCCGCCGCGCCGCCATCCGGCCCCGGCGACCGCGCCCGCAGCGCCCCGCCTCCGCCGGCGCCGGATCCGGCCGGATCCGGCCGGGCCAGCACCTCCCCGCGCCTCCCCGGCCACCTCCGGCCCCATCTCTGGCGAGTCTCCGCCCACCTCGGTTCGCGTGCCCGCGAGGAACCCTAGATCCCGAAGGTGGTTTTCATCACTAAGTCCCTGTATTTTGCAATAAAGATGCCATGTTCATCGCATCACATCTCTGCATCCGTAGCTCCGTTTCGTGCGTATAATATGTCAAATTGCTCGCCTCGAGGAGTACTTCATTTCATTCCATTGCATCATTTTCATTTGAGCTCATCTTGATGCCTGAAAGGCTGTTGGAAGAGTGCATGTTGATGTTAATCTGCTGAAACTGTTATAACTTGCTCATTTATCATTTTTGCCATGATTGATGTGTGCATCCTATGAGTATGAGCTCTACATGTATGTTGATCTATGCCATGCCATCTTTCCAGGGGTGCCAACCCTGTATTTTTGTGAGTTGTGTGCTGAGTGTATCAAGCTTGTTAAGTAGTGTACTTGCTGTGCTATTTTCCTGACAGATTCTGTTATATTTTGTTGCTATGTTAACATGCTTCTAGTAATCATTCTATACATAATCTGGAGATGCTCTATAAACATGTTTTGACCTACATGTCTGGCTATATCCATCCATGCCCCTGGTTGCATTTATAGCTTGCTGTAGATTGTTCATATCTTACTCCAAAGTTGCTTGATAATGTTGCTATCAGCATGTTAACATTAAGTTCACTAGTTCCCATGTGTTTTGCTAGTGATCCATGCATCCTATGACCTTCCTCTTGACATTCTTAGCTTCATAAACATGCCTTATTACTGTTGGTTGCCTTGCCATGCCATGTATTGCTCTGTGGTGAGTGGTTAAAGCTCACCAACATGCCTACTTATTGTTGTTCCTGTCATGTTTGAATCTGTAATATAACTTGCCATGTTTACATGGGTGCCATCATATTTTTTGTGCCCTTTTGGCTCATGCTCAGTAAGGGACTTTTGATCTATGCAATTAGTAGGTTCATGCCATGCCTTTGTTTGCCATGATAAGTTCTTGTAACATGTTGTTTGATAGCTCTAAACATTGCAACCTGATGTTATTTCTGCTAAAGTCTGAAACTGTTATTATTTGCAATATCTCCATGTCATTTTGAGCATGTTCTAGTGATTTCTGGAGATAGCTCAGTGTTCATGTTTTGTTATGCTTTACCTGTAATTCATGCCCATGCCTTTTGTTATTATGTTCGGGTGCTGTAGCATATTGTTTGATGCTTGCAATATGCCTAGTTGCTGTTTTGGACAGATTGTTGCTATAACTTGTATAGAGTGTATGTGTTACACCGTTGCTCCGTTTTGAGCGTGCTCTATATGAAACTTGCTTGATTTTGCATGTAGATTCATATTACCATGTTGCATCCTTGTTTTGGTGTGTTTGCTTGATGTTTTGGTGCATTTTGCATCAATGCCATGCTTAACTTGTTTTGCTCATATCTTCTAGGCCGTAGCTCCGAATCTAATGAATTTTATATGTAACTTGACTAGAATCTCGTATAGATCATCGTGGTGCATCTTAACTTGCTATTTAACAACTTGAATATAAGGTTTATTCAGATCTGGACCAATTTCAAAATATGCATATGAGGACTTACCGGAATTGTTATATGTTGTTCCCGGCCTCATTTAAACTTGCCTTGATGTGTTGTTCTTGTTTGCATCATCTCTTGCCATGAGTAGCTTCATGTAGCTTTGTCATGCATCATGCTTGTTGTGCATCATGTCTTGTCTATGTGTGCTGTGTTTACCATGTTGTATGCTTCTTCTCGATAGTTCCCGTTTCGTTGCGATCGTGAGGATTCGTTCGTCTACGGTTGGTTCGGCTTCATCCATTCGTCTTCTTCATTTACTCGTTCTTCTTCCTTGCAGGATTTCAGGCAAGATGATCGCTACCCTGGATCTTACTACTATCATTGCTATGCTAGTTGCTTCGTTCTATCGCTATGCTGCGCTACCTATTACATGTTTATCAAGCCATCCCATATTGCCATGAACCCCTAACCTTTGACACCTTTCCTATGCAAACCGTTGTTTGGCTATGTTACCGCTTTGCTCAGCCCCTCTTATAGCGTTGCTAGTTGCAGGTGAAGTTGAAGATTTCTCCATGGTGGACAGGGTTTATGTTGGGATATCACAATATCTCTTATATTATTAATGCATCTATATACTTGGTAAAGGGTGGAAGGCTCGGCCTTATGCCTGGTGTTTTGTTCCACTCTTGCCGCCCTAGTTTCCGTCATACCGGTGTTATGTTCCTGGATTTTGCGTTCCTAACGCGGTCGGGTGATTTATGGGACCCCCCTGACAGTTTGCTTTGAATAAAACTCCTCCAGCAAGGCCCAACCTTGGTTTTACCATTTGCCTCACCACCACCTACTTTTCCCTTGGGAGTCGCTCTCTCGAGGGTCATCTTTATTCAGCCCCCCCGGGCCAATGCTTGTCTAAGTGTTGGTCCAAACTAGAGCCACTTGCAGCGCCACCTCGGGGAAACTTGAGGGCTGGTTCTAGTTGTATGTACTGCTCATACGGTCGTGGCCTGAGACGAGATACGCGCGGCTACTATCAGGATGTCGGCACGCCGGGAGGTCTTGCTGGTCTTGTTTTACCATTGTCGAAATGTCTTGTAAACCGGGATTCCGAGACGGATCGGGTCTTCCTGGGAGAAGGTATATTCCTTCATTGATCGCGAGAGCTTGTCATGGGCTAAGTTGGGACACCCCTGCAAGGTATAAACTTTCGAGAGCCGTGCCCGCGGTTATGTGGCAGATGGGAATTTGTTAATGTCCGGTTGTAGATAACTTGACACCAGATCCGAATTAAAACGCATCAACCGCGTGTGTAGCCGTGATGGTCTCTTCTCGGCGGAGTCCGGGAAGTGAACACGGTTTCTGGGTTATGTTTGACGTAAGTAGGTGTTCAGCATCACCTCTTGATCATTGCTAGTTTCACGACTGTTCCTCTTGTTTCTCTTCTCGCTCTCATTTGCGTATGTTAGCCACCATACTTGCTTAGCCGCTGCTGCAACCTCACCACTTTACCCCTTCCTTTCCCATTAAGCTTTGCTAGTCTTGATACCCATGGTAATGGGATTGCTGAGTCCTCGTGGCTCACAGATTACTACAACAACAGTTGCAGGTACAGGTTATGCGATGATCATGACGTGAGAGCGATGCTTGCATGCGTTGAGTTCTTCTTCTGCTTCTTCGATCAGGGGATAGGTTTCAGGTCGGCAGCCTAGGCTAGAAGGGTGGATTTTGTTTGAGTTTCTGTTTATGATTCATCCGTAGTCGGATGTTGTTCTTGTATGTTGTATTGTTGTATTCATGTGACATTGTATGTATCGGATGTACCCCCACTATTATGTAATGTTGATGTAATGATATCCACCTTGCAAAAGCGTCTTCAAGAGGCGCTTCTATCCTTGGTGGGACCTTCGAGTTCCTTTAGGATAGGGTCGCATCTTGGGCGTGACAAGTTGGTATCAGAGCCTCAACCGACCTTAGGAGCCCCCCTTGATTGATCGTGTAGTTTGGCCGTTGTCGAGTCTAGAAGAAAACTATTTTCGGAGTCTAGTTATATCGGAGAGTAGGAATTCTTTTTACTCCTCAGTCCCTTCGTCGCTCTGGTGAGGAATCTTGACATAGGCGTTTTGAATTACTTCTCTTCCCTTTCAAATTTTCTTTAGGATCACGCAGTTGGTTTTTCCGGTAGTTGTTCCTCAGCTCTTTTCATCCGGTGCATTTCTCGTCAAGTTGACTCGAGCCTCTTCATCTTTGAGTTCAAACCTCAGTTGTCCTTGTTTTTCCCACCCGCCCACCCTTCTTCCTCTCAGAACCAGAATCCGTAATCGAGTATCCTTCCTACTCGTGTGAAGTCTTTGCTTTCTTTCCTCAATGATTTCAACCGGTGTTTCCTCTTCAAGATATTCGTTGTTTTCCCCTTCCAGTTGCCTGTGTTTTTTCCCGCCCTCCCACCCTTTTTCGTCCCGGAGCCTGAGTCTCTTTCGACCATCAATTTCATTCGTGTGGAGTCTCTTCGTTCTTCCCTCAATTATTTCAACCGGTGAATTCTCGTCTCGTTCGTCACTCTTCACCCCTTTCTTTTCCCGGTGCACTCAATTCAAGTTTTTCTGGGTTGATCACATTCTTTCCTCAGCTCAAGTGTTCTCCTTACTCGTTTGCCTCTCATCATACAATCATTCCGAAGTTCGGAAGACATCTCAGGAGATTCGCCTGTGGTCGAGTTAATTCGAGGGTGTCACCTCATTCAAATATTTCGATTGTTCCGGTGCATCATCTATATGTTCAAAAATCCTTTTCAACGGTGTTATCGTTTTAGTGGGCCCTAACCCACAGGTCTTTTCCCAGGATCTTACCTGACTCTTCTAATTCCCCCGGAGTTATTCTCAATTCTTTTCAAGTGTGACGTAAGAATGGATTTCATCAGTCAGATGCCTTTCCAAGATCGATTTCAAATCATTTTCATTGTTGGCTCAACCTCTTCGCTTTTCATTCTCCCGGAGTACCTCAGTAATTTTGGTGGTGTTTCTCGTCATTCTCGTCGTTCCTCTCTTCTTCTCGAGTGCTCTCGATTCTTTGCTTCTTCTCTTGAGTCCTTGGTTCCCTCATCCATTTTCCCTTCCGTCTCGGTCCTAAGATCTCGGGACGAGATCTCTTGTTGGTGGAGGACTGTTGTAACGCCCCGGATTCGATGCGCCAGGTGTCTGCCAGTTATTCGCCGTCGTTGCCATGTCATTTGCTTGCGTGTTGCATTTTGCCATGTCAACATCTGCATTTCATATCATGTCATCATGTGCATCTCATTTTGCATACGTGTTCATTTCATGCATCCGAGCATTTTCCCCGTTGTCCGTTTTGCAATCCGGCACTCCTATGTCATCCGGCGTTCCCTTTTTGCCCTTTCTCTTGTGAGAGTTTTAAACTTTCTCAGAATGGCCCGAGGTTTGCCAAGCGGCCTTGGTATACCACCGGTAGACCGCCTGTCAAGTTTCGTGCCATTTGGAGGTCGTTTGATACTCCAACGGTTAACCGGGTAACCGTAAAGCCTTCTTTTGTTGCAGCCCAACACCCCTTCTAAAGTGGCCCAAAACCCATCTAACTCCCCTCCATGCTCTCGGTCGTTCGATCACGATCGCGTGGCCGAAAACCGCTCCTCATTTGGACTCTCCTAACTCCCTCCACCTATAAAAACGTCTCCCCCTCTCCATTTTCGGATCATTTTTCCCCCGAAACCCTAGCGTCTTCCTCCTCGCGCCGCCGGACACGTCCGTCCGCGCCGGACGTGTCCGCCGGACACCTCACCCCGGCCAATCAGCGCCCGCCACGTCACCCGTGCCGCCGCCCCATCCATTCCCGTCGCGCCACCTGTCCGCCGCCCGTCCCAGGCGCCGCCGCGGCCCGCGGGGCCCGAAGCCGGCCCGCCCGAGCCGCGCCGGGCCCGAGCGCCCCCGCGCCGCTGCCCGTGCGCCGCCGCCACCGCATCTCCGCCGTCGGCGACCCCGCCGGCCGGCGCCGCCGTCCCGCCACCACCGGCAGCCGTCCCCGCTGCGCCCGGCGCGGCCTCCGCCTCCTCCCGGCCCGGCGCCGCCGTGCCCTGCCCGCCCCGACCGGCGCGCGCCTCCGTCGCCGCCGCCCCGCCGCTCCCGGCCGGCGAACCTCCAACGCGCGCCACCGCTCGCGCCGGCCTGGGCCGCCGCGCCGCCATCCGGCCCCGGCGACCGCGCCCCGCCTCCGCCGGCGCCGGATCTGGCCGGATCCGGCTGGGCCAGCACCTCCCCGCGCCTCCCCGGCCACCTCCGGCCCCATCTCCGGCGAGTCTCCGCCCGCCTCGGTTCGCGTGCCCGCGAGGAACCCTAGATCCCGAAGATGGTTTTCATCACTAAGTCCCTGTATTTTGCAATAAACATGCCATGTTCATCGCATCACATCTCTGCATCCGTAGCTCTGTTTCGTGCGTATAATATGTCAAATTGTTCGCCTCGAGGAGTACTTCATTTCATTCCATTGCATCATTTTCATTTGAGCTCATCTTGATGCCCGCAATGCTGTTGGAAGAGTGCATGTTGATGTTAATCTGCTGAAACTGTTATAACTTGCTCATTTATCATTTTTGCCATGATTGATGTGTGCATCCTATGAGTATGAGCTCTACATGTATGTTGATCTATGCCATGCCATCTTTCCAGGGGTGCCAACCATGTATTTTTGTGAGTTGTGTGCTGAGTATATCAAGCTTGTTAAGTAGTGTACTTGCTGTGCTGTTTTCCTGACAGATTCTGTTATATTTTGTTGCTATGTTAACATGCTTCTAGTAATCATTCTATGCATAATCTAGAGATGCTCTATAAACATGTTTTGACCTACATGTCTTGCTCTATCCATCCATGCCCCTGGTTGCATTTATAGCTTGCTGTAGATTGTTCATATCTTACTCCAAAGTTGCTTCATAATGTTGCTATCAGCCTGTTAACATTAAGTTCACTAGTTCCCATGTGGTTTGCTAGTGATTCATGTATCCTATGACCTTCCTCTTGACATGCTTAGCTTCATAAACATGCCTTCTTACTGTTGGTTGCCTTGCCATGCCATGTATTGCTCTATGGTGAGTGGTTCAAGCTCACCAACATGCCTACTTATTGTTGTTCCTGCCATGTTTGAATCTGTAATATAACTTGCCATGTTTACATGGGTGCCATCATATTTTCTGTGCCCTTTTGGCTCATGGTCAGTAAGGGACTTTTGATCTATGCAATTAGTAGGTTCATGCCATGCCTTTGTTTGCCATGATAAGTTCCTGTAACATGTTGTTTGATAGCTCTAAACATTGCAACCTGATGTTATTTCTGCTAAAGTCTGAAACTGTTATTATTTGCAATATCTCCATGAACACCATGTCATTTTGAGCATGTTCTAGTGATTTCTGGAGATAGCTTAGTGTTCATGTTTTGTTATGCTTTACCTGTACTTCATGCCCATGCCTTTTGTTATTATGTTGGGGTGCTGTAGCATATTGTTTTGATGCTTGCAATATGCCTAGTTGCTGTTTTGGACAGATTGTTGCTATAACTTGTATAGAGTGTACGTGTTACACCGTTGCTCCGTTTTGAGTGTGCTCTATATGAAACTTGCTTGATTTTGCATGTAGCTTCATATTACCATGTTGATTCCTTGTTTTGGTGTGTTTGCTTGATGTTTGGGTGCATTTTGCATCAATGCCATGCTTAACTTGTTTTGCTCATATCTTCTAGGTCGTAGCTCCGAATCTAATGAACTTTATATGTAACTTCACTAGAATCTCGTATAGATCATCGTGGTGCATCTTAACTTGCTATTTAACAACTTGAACATAAGGTTTATTCAGATCTGGACCAATTTCGAAATATGCGTATGAGGACATACCGGAATTGTTATATGTTGTTCCCGGCATCATTTAAACTTGCCTTGATGTGTTGTTCTTGTTTGCATCATCTCTTGCCATGAGTAGCTTCATGTAGCTTTGTCATGCATCATGCTTATTGTGCATCATGTCTTGTCTATGTGTGGTGTGTTTACCATGTTGTGTGCTTCTTCTCGATAGTTCCCGTTTCGTTGCGATCGTGAGGATTCGTTCGTCTACAGTTGGTTCGGCTTCATCCGTTCGTCTTCTTCATGGACTCCTTCTTCTTCCTTGCGGGATTTCAGGAAAGATGACCGCTACCCTGGATCTCACTACTATCATTGCTATGCTAGTTGCTTCGTTCTATCGCTATGCTGCGCTACCTATTACCTGTTTATCAAGCCATCCCATATTGCCATGAACCCCTAACCTTTGACACCTTTCCTATGCAAACCGTTGTTTGGCTATGTTACCGCTTTGCTCAGCCCCTCTTATAGCGTTGCTAGTTGTAGGTGAAGTTGAAGATTTCTCCATGGTGGACAGGGTTTATGTTGGGATATCACAATATCTCTTATATTTTTAATGCATCTATATACTTGGTAAAGGGTGGAAGGCTCGGCCTTATGCCTGGTGTTTTGTTCCACTCTTGCCGCCCTAGTTTCCGTCATACCGGTGTTATGTTCCTGAATTTTGCGTTCCTAACGCGATCGGGTGATTTATGGGACCCCCTGACAGTTCGCTTTGAATAAAACTCCTCCAGCAAGGCCCAACCTTGGTTTTACCATTTGCCTCACCACCACCTACTTTTCCCTTGGGAGTCGCTCTCTCGAGGGTCATCTTTATTCAGCCCCCCCCCCCCCGGGCCAATGCTTGTCTAAGTGTTGGTCCAAACTAGAGCCACTTGCATCGCCACCTCGGGGAAACTTGAGGGCTGGTTCTAGTTGTACGTACTGCTCATCCGGTCGTGGCCTGAGACGAGATACGCGCGGCTACTATCAAGATGTCGGCACGCCGGGAGGTCTTGCTGGTCTTGTTTTAACATTGTCGAAATGTCTTGTAAACCGGGATTCCGAGACTGGTCGGGTCTTCCTGGGAGAAGGTCTATTCCTTCGTTGATCGCGAGAGCTTGTCATGGGCTAAGTTGGGACACCCCTGCAGGGTATAAACTTTCGAGAGCCGTGCCCGCGGTTATGTGGCAGATGGGAATTTGTTAATGTCCGGTTGTAGATAACTTGACACCAGATACGAATTAAAACGCATCAACCGCGTGTGTAGCCGTGATGGTCTCTTCTCGGCGGAGTCCGGGAAGTGAACACGGTTTCTGGGTTATGTTTGACGTAAGTAGGTGTTCAGGATCACCTCTTGATCATTGCTAGTTTCACGACCATTCCGCTTGTTTCTCTTCGCGCTCTCATTTGCGTATGTTAGCCACCATACTTGCTTAGCCGCTGCTGCAACCTCACCACTTTACCCCTTCCTTTCCCATTAAGCTTTGCTAGTCTTGATACCCATGGTAATGGGATTGCTGAGTCCTCGTGGCTCACAGATTACTACAACAACAGTTGCAGGTACAGGTTATGTAATGATCATGACGCGAGAGCGATGCTTGCTTGCGTTGAGTTCCTCTTCTGCTTCTTCGATCAGGGGATAGGTTCCAGGTTAGCAGCCTGGGCTAGCAGGGCGGATTTTGTTTGTGTTTCTGTTTATGATTCATCCGTAGTCGGATGTTGTTCTTGTATGTTGTATTGTTGTATTCATGTGACATTGTATGTATCGGATGTACCCCCACTATTATGTAATGTTGATGTAATGATATCCACCTTGCAAAAGCGTCTTCAAGATGCGCTTCTATCCTTGGTGGGACCTTCGAGTTCCTTTAGGATAGGGTCGCATCTTGGGCGTGACACTTTGTCAAATTCCTCGTTCTTCACATAACAAAATCAATTAACACTTTGACTCCAAAAAAATCAATTAACCCTTTTTACCCGGCCAAGGAAAAGGCAACTTTGGCCCTTCTTTCCGTTGTTCCAGCACACAGCATAGACAGATAGGAGGCGGAGAGCTTTCGCTCTTTGCAGTTTGCACGCACACGGTGCTCCCTGGGATAATGGCTTGACCGATGCTACCAGAATCGATTAGTCCACACATAATGTGGCCCATTAACAGCAACCCTATTTTATCTCATGAACAAAACCTAGGGTTCGCTCGTATGACGCAAACTGGGGGCCAAAACCAAGGATCTGGCAAGCGGATGGGACGAGCGACGAGGTGGTGCGGGAGTAACCTCGCTGGCAGCCGCCGCTGCCTTGAATCGCTGTCGGTCGCCGGGCTGGAGGGGGTCCCGCAGCGAAAAGGGGGAGCGGGTGGGTGCGGCGAATAGGGAGGGAGCGGGAGAAGAATGCAGAGGGGGTGGGGCGAAGGGAAGCACCTCGCTGCAGGACGCAGCACGGTCGCCGGCCGGAGTGGCCGCAGTGGAGCAGGCTGCCCCGCTCTCCCTGGCGACGAGGAGGCTGCACTGGGAGCAGTCTCCTCCTCCTCCTCGTCCTCCTCCTCCGGCTCAGGGCGCACGGGCGTGGGGGCGGCAGCGCGGGGGAGCTGCAGTGGTGGGGGCGTGGGGGTGCGGGGGCGGCGGCACGGGGGAGCTGCAGTGGTGGGGGGCGCGGGGGCGCGGGGGCGGCGGGGGTGGATTCCGGCGGGGGTCGAGGCGGCGGCGGCAGGGGACGAAGGGGACGGATGGGGCGTGCAGGCGCGGCGGCGGCGTACGGTTGGGGAGGAAGGGAGGGAGGGGATTAGGTGGAGTGGGGGGGGAAGCTTACTAATGGCGCACCCAGCGGCAGTGCGCCATTAGTAGTTTTGCAAAAAAAAGAATAAAAAAAATTCATTACTGGCGCACTCCTTGTCTGGTGCACCATTACTAGTTAGAACTAGTAATGCCGCACTTCGGTCTGATGCGCCATTAGTATGTATGTAAAAATGAAAAAAAAATTATAACTAGTGGCGCACCTTTTGTGTGGTGCGCCATTAGTGTCTTCCACACTAATGGTGCATCACCAACTGGTGCGCCATTAGTATATAGTAGTGGCGCACTACTTTCCTGGTGCGCCATTAGTGTCAATCCTATCTATAGCCCTTTTCCTAGTAGTGATAACTGTTCAGATGGAGATTCAGAAGGAGCCGACCATGCCTGTTTACCATCTGAGGTGTTTTCTCTAACCTAGCATGCTGATGTTGGTCATATCATGCATATGGCGCCTTGCATTCCTTATATTATACATCTTATATTTCATCAGCTTAGTTTAGATTTGCTTTGTGTGAATGCCACCTGTTTGGTTTCTATATCATACTCCCACCATTCCTAAATATTTGTCTTTTTAGAGATTTCAACAAGCGACTACATACGGAACAAAATTAGTGAATCTACACTCTAAAATATGTCTACATACATCCGTATGTGGTAGTCCATTTGAAATCTCTAAAAAGACAAATATTTAGGAACGGAGGGAGTATATGGGAATTATGCAATGCCATCTTCTTTAGCCAGGCATCATATACGTGAATCATGCAATGCCATCCTATTTAGCCAGTCATCGTATATGTGAATTGTATCGTGCCATATTTTTTTCCATAATGTGTTCCATTTGTCAGCAATGTTTATACATTCATCTACTCTTCCTGTGCATCAGCCATTTGAGTCGGTCATGGGAAAATCAGGAATTAAAACAAGGTCTTCTGAGCAGTCACTGCTACCTGTCGATGCAGATTTCTTGCTGGTTACAGATAGCTCCTCAGAGGATGATTCAGAGAGAGATGACCAGTCGTATTCCCCCCCCCCCTGAGGTGCATGCTCTAACTTGGCTGGATTATATTGCTCATATCATGCATATGGTGTCTTGCATTGCCATGCCATCTGCTTAGATTAGACATGCTTTGTGTGAATGCCTCCTGTTTGCTTTCTATATCAGATATGTGAATTATGCAATGCCATGTTTTTCAGCCAGTTATCATATATGTGAATTATGCACCGCCATGGAGCCAGGCATCATATATGTGAATTATCTCATGCCATCTTTTTTTTCATTACGTATTCCATTTGTCGACAATCTGTGTATATTGAACTATTCTTCATGTGTGTCAGCCATTTGAGCCGGTTATGGAAAATCTGGAGTGAAAACAAGGTCTTCAGAGCAGGCAATGGTACCTGTTGAAACATATATCTCGATGGTTACAGGGAGCTCCTCAGAGGAGGATTCAGAGACAGATGACCAGTCCTATATCCCACCTGAGGTGTATGCTCTAAGTTGAAATGTTTATATTTCTCATATGATGCATATGGTGTCTTGCACTGCTTAGTTTAGACAACATATGCACGATATTGAATTCTATCTGCTTAGTTTAGAGATCATACATGTGAGTGCCGGCTGCTTAGTATATGAATCAATTATGTCAATTATATCATGCCATCCTGTATACTTAGACAACATGTATGTGAATTATTTCATCCCAACCTATTTTGGAAAGACATCATATAGTTTTGTCATGTCATCCTATTTAGGTACTCATCATATGTTGAATTATGCCATTATATCCTGTTAAGTTATCCATCATATATCTGAAACTGTGTCATGCTATCCTGTTTAGTTAGGCATCATATATGTGAAATTGTGTCATGGTGTCCTATTTGGTTAGACAACATATATGTGAACTACCACATCTGTCTATCATACAATGTCTGTACGTTCAATTTCTTTTCTTGTTTATCAGCCATTTGAATTGGAGGGGGTGATGGCAGTATCTAAGGGAGCAAAAACCCGTTCTTCACAAAAGACAGTGCTACCCGCCGATGCAGATAGAACCATGGTTGTACTGGCCCACAAACTAGCCCCACCACACATAATCGAGACTCTTCCAGATTGCACACTTACACCGTTGGGCAGAGAACCAGCTACAACCCATCTAACCGCAACCCCAGCGGATAGTAACCCACTTATAGTTGACAAAGCACCATGTCCACCACAGAGTACCCCCACACGAGCAGTTTGTAAAGCTACTGTAGTGCCCAAAGCACGAAGACCACCATAGCTAACCCAAACTCCACGTTTAAAGCAGAAGAGCAACTGTTCTCAGGTCAGATTCCGTAGCTATGGTCCATACTCCTTTGCTGTTGCATCATTGTATTTACTCATACCAACTACTTTCGAATTTGAAGGATCCAATTGAAACTCCAATGGCGCAACAGGTATGTTTTAAACCTATTTCTTTAACTAGATTGCTGCTCTAACTTCTTGCTCTATGTTGATTTCAGTTTAAGTTGTATAAACAGTTATGTTCTCATGTGATGCACATTACAAGTGCTGTCAATGCTATGTAGTTTCTCACACTTATATTCTGTCTATGCTGCTGTGTCTTAAAAATATATGAGTTGAAGTGTGTCTCTATCTTGATTAGGGAACATAAACTAGAGTGATATGGACAATACAGTGACCATAGTACATAGATATATGTTTGTTTCATGTTGTTATCCTGTCCACCTTACTACTGAACCGGTTTACCAAAATGAGTTTTGTATACTACAAGCTAAACATGTGATGTGTCTGCTTGTTTCTCTTGTAGTATGCAAACAGAATATTGGAGAAGAGAACCCCACTATGAAATGGTAGAGAAAGTAATGCAGATAAGGTTCAAGATAGTGAGACAACCCTGTTGGTCTCCAAGAAAGGTGATAAAAACGATCTTGTAGACAGTGAGAAAACCCCACAGTCCTGCGTTGATGTAGTGTTCGAGTTACTGGCCAATACCGCTGGCACAAGCTCTTCGAACTCGCTGCCTGAATCACTTCGGCTTCTTTAGTCTCAGCTACAAGCTGAAAGGCATCAGTAATCTGTGCTGCGGCAAGAAGCCAAAGGACTGAGGAAGTCCCTGCAGAATTCAGATGCGTACTTTCTTGTCCAACAGCAAGCGCTCGAGGATTTAAGCGCCAAACAAGAGAAAGTTAATAAGCTTGCTAAGCTTCTTGCTGGCATTCTGGGTACCCAGGATATTGTTTCTTGAACTCTTCTGAAGTGGTTTCAGTTCTGGACTTGTTTTGCTGTGGCGTTTATATGCTGTTGTGTTCCCTATATTTGCACTGGTGGTGAACTTTGATGCCCAGTGGATGTAATATGTGTAATAGCCGTGATAGCCGAGCATAAGTTGCTTGCTTATTTATTTCCTTGTTATCTTGTTTATTTGTTTGCTTGTAGTCAGTGTAGTTCTTTTTCCGTAGTTTGCTAGTGGCTGCAATAACCTATTTTTTAAAACTAGGCCACAATAACCATGGGCTAATATTTACTGTAGTGACACTGGGCCTCCTATGGGCCGTAGAAATAGTAGGCCTTCTACGGGCCGTAGAAACGTTGGGCCTTCTACGGGCCCTATCATCAATGGGCCTTATACGGGCCGTATGATCGATTGGCCAAACATGGGCCAATAACAGGCCGCATTATGGCCATAAACGGGCTAGAGTTGGAATCGTCCGTTCATGGGCCGGCCATAACGGGCCATCGTTAATAGGCTGTATTTGATGACGCTATGAAAACGGCCCAATGTATTAACGGACCACAAACGGGCTGACTGTAACCACGAGCTGAATTTGGCCCACAAGCAGAAAATTACATTAACGGGCCGTAAGTAAACGAATGCTCGAAATGTGCCCAAGAATAAATGGGCTCTGAGAAGGCCGAAAGATAACATGGGCTGGAAACGGCCCAACTGAATAACGGGCGATTAATGGGTATAAAGTGATACACTGTTCATTACGGGCCAGTTTCACCACGGGCCGTTAATGGGTCTAAAGTGATACACTGTTCATTGCGGGCCAGTTTCACCACGGGCCATTAATAGGCCAAGAGTTACATAGGGCCTCATATGGGCCGAAAGACGTCATGGGCCATACATGGGCCAGAAGTGAAAATGGGCTGGAATCATATTGGATGGCCCAAATGACGCTACTAGGCCTAATTTGGGTAGGGCGTAACGGGCCTTGGGTTAGCGGGCTCTAAATAGACTATATGCGACCAGGCCGTTAACAGGCTTTCCATGGGCCGGCCCGTCACCTTTTAACCAAGTCAAACGGGCCGGCCTTTTCACAGGAATGGGCCTCTGTTGGGCCGGGCCATGTGTCGACGTATCATAGGCGCCTTCTATCCAATGAGTGGATGACATCTGTCCCAACAATGAGCCGACACGTGTTTCCTCCAGCCAATGATGATTTTACACGTGGAAAATCCCCATTGGTCGGGGCTGTTAATGGGTTATCAGATCCAAAACCCAACCCGATAGCTTAACAGCGTTCCGTTACGGTGGATGCCATGTGTCGGTCACCCTTGACAAAAGCACTTCTGTGATGCGCGATTTATCATCATGGAAGTGGACACTTCTGTGATGATAATTTTGGTAATGTCATGGAACACTTCTACGACAACACTGGTATGACTATCTTGATTCTGTCATAAATTTGTCATGGATGTACATGCATGACAAAAAAAGTGACCTACTGTGACAAACGCGTATCATCATGGAGTGTATTTTTTTTGTAGTGTCATGCCTCAAAAACACAAATACTGCTCGAGCTGCTTCGTCCCAGCTGTCGGCCGCACCTTGTGCATTTCTCTCATTTATATTGACTACATAGGTTGACAATGGTGTGGGACCATGATGTCAGGAAACCAGGAGAAAGAAAAAAATAGTTTTACATAATAAGGAGGCACTTGCGTACGTACGGCTATGGCCCTAGCGGGTCCCTAGTGTCATCCAGTACAAATAAAGTCATCTCCTGAATCCTCATGTTCATTGACGATGTTAACAATGCTCGGCGCCACGGCAAGTGCAACAACTCGAAGGACAACGGAGAGGGCCTCGCGGGCCCTACGGATGGTTTGATACAGCGCCCGCTGCTCATTCAGGAAGCCAGGATCATCAAACACCTATGAGCACCTTCAAGAAACTGAGACGACATAAAACGGTAAGGCCGCGCTTGGGATCTCTGGTTTATTTCAAACCTGTATTAACATACAAGTGTAATTTACTCGTCATCGGAAACAACGTGTAAAATACAGGCGTAATGAAACCGAGGGCCCGAGGTCTATAAGTAAAACCGGCGGGTTACGCGTGTAATTTGAGAGACCAGTGTATATTTTACGAGCACTTCTATATGGACGACATTACCAGACGATACATGCATGACGTGCGTATCATGCCATCCATGGGCAAGGCTGAAACAGTAGCTAACGGCTGGATTAGCAATCGTTCGAGTGTCGTTCAGCATTTTTATCATGTGTGAAATACTCCCTCCGTTCCAAATTACTCGTCGCTGAAATGGATGTATCTAGAACTAAAATACATCTAGATACATCCATACGTGCGACAAGTAATTCGGAACGGAGGGAGTACTTCTGATATTTTACTAGTCGAAATCGACCAACCAAGCGCTTCGCCACGAGACTATCTGCTTTTATTTACAAGCGTCAGTTTTACAAGCGGTTTTGGTTTGAAAACGACGATCCAACCACGGCCTAATATCATGAGTTGGTCAGAAGATCATATGGTTTCACGTCTAACCTGCCCGACTTGTCGTACAGGCTATGAATGAAACATCAGACGATGAACTTCTTAAGCACAGAAACAACAGAAGAGGATGATCTTCTTAACAAGCAAATCACTGGCATTAGATCGACATGCAAAACAATACGAAGCATTATTCTCAGGAGGCGCGGTGAAAAGCTCGTGATGCCGCATGCCACAACATTCCAAGCTCAACTTTGCAATCAAACACAAGGCCTGACATTACATAGACAATATTCAGAACAAACTCTTAACACAGGAATATCTGAGCAGATTAACTATTTACTTCTAAACTGAACACAGGGATAGGAAAAAACACTCGACGCTGCTCACAGCAAGGGCGTCCCACTCAAAAATATCAAATGCATGTCTTCTGGCTAACATCAATGAGCAAATTTTGACAAGGTTTTCCAATTCCAATATATTAACCTAACGTCTTCTTGCTAACATCAATGATTAAACTTTGACAAGCTTTTCCCATTCAAAATATGTAATGCCTATGATCATGGAGTCATGTCGTAGCTTATTGTACTTGTTTGGGAACTTTTTGCCCAGGGCACTCCACGTGTTGTTAAATTGTCAATGCTCTCTACAGACTAGTCATGTCACCAGCGTCTAATAATACTCTGTAAAGCTTCTCGGTCATTCCTTCTGTAATGTAGCGCAAACAGTGACTGCTTCTTTCTACAAAGTGGAATGACCAACTGGACCCTGTAATGCAATAGTTTGCCTTGGACACATTGGCTTCTTTTGTGCAGTTCAACTAAAATCGAAGTCGGAATAAAATCGAGCTTTAATTTTGATATCCTTGTAAGCAACAATAGGTATAAGGGAAACAATTACTGAGAAATAACGGGTGATGACTTGTACTCCCAGAAGAAAAGCATCTACTAATCTACTTTATCTTAATGAGAAATAAAGCAGGAGAGTAGCAATTCTCCATTAGTGTGATTCATTCATATTGACTGAGACATTATCTTAACGATGCCTTGTTTCAACATGTATAAAGAACGACAAAGCAGAAAAGTACCATTCCTAAAACAATGCAACTGATTCATTTTAACAGAGACATTATCTTAACAATGCCTTGGTTAAACATGTAGAAAGAACTACAAAGCAGGATAGTACCATTCCTAACAAGTGTTGCAGTTTTGAACTAAGATTCAGTAGTTAATTAATTCTAAGAGTGGCATTGCTTAATTTTACCAGTGGCATTAGATTAAAGAAAAGCATAAACAGTTCTAGGGGAGAGTGGGTGCAACAACAATATGTGCTTCCATCTACTTATAAAGGGGGTGATGCAGAGTTTGCTGTAACAAAGCAACAAGCATCATGTCTGGGTTGGTCCCATTTTTGTTCACTACTTAATGGGAAAAGACAGCAATACAATAGCTTCAATTAAACATTTATTTGAAACAGTACCAATACAAGTAGCACAACATCTCAAAGCACACTGGACAATGATGTGCATGAAGGCCTGTACAGACCTTTCATGAGACCACCATGATAAAATACGAATCTGCCAACACGAATAGGAAATCCAATCTCGTTTTGTGCACTTGCACTGAAATCAAGCAAAGTGTTTCGCGTAGTGAAGCAAAATGTCGCAATAGCAACAAGTTGAATAGATATCCCTGTTTAAACAGAGGCAAAAAAGGAATCAATTACTGGCTAATAAAGGAGGATGAAACATGCGGCCACAAAAATGGTAATCCCGCCAATCCCTAACAAGTGTTGCAGTTTTGAAATAAGATTCAGTATTTAATTCTGAGAGTGGCATCTGGCTTATAAAGGGGGTGATGCTGAATTTGTTGTAACAAAGCAACAAGCATCATGTCTGGGTTGGTCCCATTTTTGTTCACTACTTGATGGGAAAAGATAGCAATACAATAGCTTCAATTCAACATTTATTTAAAACAATACTCAAACCGGTAGCACAACATCTCAAAGCACACTGCACATCATGTGTATGAGACCAAGATTTGAAACAACTCGCCACGAAGACTGGAAACAAATCTCGATCTCCTTTTGTGCAGTTCCACCAAAATTAAGCAAAGTCACCAGTGCGACATTCAAGTTGAACTGCACAAAACACTCTTAAAACATAAGTGTTTCGAGTAGCGAAGCAAAATGTCGCGATAGCAACAAGTTGAATCAATACCCCTGTTTTTACAGAGGCAAAAAATGGAACAATTACTTGCCGATAAAGGAGGATGAAACAAACGGTGAGAGAAAGAAGCATCTAAATTATCTTGGATGGAAAACAAAGTAGGATAGTAGCATTTCTAAAACGGTTGCATTGATTCATATTAATAGAGACATTCTCTTGGAACAACATTCTAAACAATGTAACTTACTTTTAACAGTGGCATTGCTTCAATTTTCCGGCGGCATTCTTAGATTAACAACAGCAAAATAGCTGTATGGGACATGCCAGCACCATGTGCGTCCACACGTATAAATGGGTGATGCAGAGTATGTAGCCAAGCAGCATATATGCGTTGGTCCCATATTTGTTCTCTTTGAACCTTTTTCCTATGTGAGGGCAGCAAATCTAGTCCTGCACAAACTATCCGACCCCCTAGTTTCTTTCCCTTTTCAACAAAGAGATCGGTTCCTTACAGATGTGTGTACTGGGTTACCCCCCTTCTCCCTTTTCGGCCAACAAAGCGGCTAGATAGCCAGTCTATACTACTTTCCGCCCCTCCTTTCCTCATTGAACCACGTCCTAGATTCTTGCTCCAGCCCACTGCACCCTTCTTTCCTCTTTAAACCAAGACCTAGATTCGGCTATAGATCGAAAAAGATCCACATGCAGCTAGAGCAACGGCGATTTCAAAGAAACTTATACCTTAGGGTTGTCGGGATGTGGCAAGGCGTGCGGCAAGAGGCCGGATCTGCCCACACTACGTACGGTAGCGAGGAAGAAGGGGTCGGTGGCCCTCCCGCACAGGCGCTGGGTGAAACAGAACAACGGTGCACCTCCTCCCCTTCCCGGTGCGACGGGATACGGACACCTCCTTCAGCAGCTGTGAGGGGGGAGAGAGAGACAAGAGGCCAACGCAGTCTTGTTTAGATGTGAAGAGAGGGTGAGAGACTGCGAATATAGCAAACCCTAGCAAATGAACGCTAAGCCTCCAGCATGTATACATATATGTAGTGCGGAGAGAGTGTGGAGAGTGCAAACCCTAGCGAACAAGCGCTAAGGCTCCAGCTTATATATATACTACTGTAGTACGGACTGAGCTCCGGTGCCTTCACTGCACCTGCTTTTGGCTGTATGACAGGTGAGCTAGCCACATTTTGGGCCCACCTGTCATAAACCCAAAGGCAGGTGCACTAAGTCAATGAAGCTGCGTCCATATAGTACTCTCGTGTATACGAGTATATATATTGGAGTGGTTTTCTTATTCTCTCCATAACAATCGTTTTAAATTGTGTAAGTACGAAACGAAACTCTTTATTTAATGTACAGTGAAGAAAACTACTACTACTTCCGATGAACTAACGATCCACACCCACGCGTCCTGGTCGCACTTCCTGTCCTTCATGTGCGGTACACTACCCTCCCTTAAGTGAACAACTACACATGCGCCAAATTATCGGAAAGTGTGAGAGTGTGTACAAATAAAGAATTTTAATTTCAATTATCGGAAAGGTTTGAGAGTATTACAAAGTTTGACTTCAGACAAATCTAATATGCGGAGTAAATAAAAATGGAGGGCTACTACATCCATCCGGGTTTTTAGTCCACACCATTTTTTAAATAAAGTTAATAGCTGGACAAATAAAATTACAGTGGAGCTGGAGACAAAGTTGTGAGAAGGCTTAGTAATTAATACAAAACTTATGCTCTTAGTACCAACGTCGATCCTTCTTCGAGGAAACATTTGGTTCATAGCCAATTGTGTGATAAAATTGCACCAACGTGAAAGACGACTGCGTCTCCAATGCAACCAAGGTGAACTGACGAAGGATATCATCTTTGTGTGTAACAAGCAAAGAGCACTGATGGAAGAAATATTATTTTTCATTCAAAATCGATCAGCTTCACCAGCCGACGCAACCATGAGGCGCAACCATGAGCATCGATAGGTCATCGTGGTGATGCATCATCCATTTGTCATCAAGTTTGGGTGAGGCACCTATGAAGTTCGACAAATCCTCACTGTGGTCTGTTTCTTCTCAGTAATCAAGCTCGAGGAAGGAAGAACCACGTGGCAGAGGACAGTGAGGAGGAACAACAATGGCCATCCAATTTTGTGCAATTCCACTAAAATTGAGGAAGACATGCCCGGGTATGGAGACACACATCGCTGTTTCCAAAAATATAAAAAATTGTTAGCAACGACATCTCAATTGTCAATAAGAATTAATGAAAAGTACACCAACAAACAGAAGCATCATAATTATCTTGATGGGAACTAAACCAGGATACCCGAGAAAAAAAGCATTTCTTCATTTAACCAGTGATAGTACTACCACCATATGGACACTGACCGCACAACCACCATGTACTTTTTGTTGAAACAACATGTATACCTCCACCGAGGCATAAATCAGGACAACTTTTCGAGTGGCATTTCCTTTATAATAGTAATAGTAGGTGATGTTGGACCAGCCGACGAACCCTAGCTACTATACATGGGGACCTGGGGAGTAGTCTCTAGAAGAAAACCCGCACGCAGCAACCTGGGGAGCTGGACTAGTACAAGAAGTTATACCTCAGGTGGGCGAGATGTCGTTTAGGCGGGCGGGCAGGATCTACCCACACGATGGCAGTGAACAAGGGTGCGAAGGATCTTCGTCCGCGCCAGCGCCGGCTCCGAGAGGATGGTGCGAATCGGCTTCCTCCGTCGCCGACGGCAACAACGTCAACATCGCACCTCCTCACCTCCCGCAGCGGACGGGATTTGGCAAGATCTCTGACCACCGGTGAGGAGAGAGATAGAGTGGACACTGTCATCTTGTTTTGATATGGAGAGGGTGAGAGAGCGAGACGAGAGAAACTCTATCAAACAAGAGGATATAATGGAGTAAAAAAAACATCTCCATAGCAATGGTTTTAAATAGAATACGCGCGTTCCCGGAAAAAAGAAACGAAAACTGGAGGACAATTTTTTAACGGCCTACCTAGGACACATCTAGATGTGACATAGTTATGTCACATCTAAGTTGATGTCCACTTTGTTTGTGGTCTATTTTTTTGTCCTAGTTTTTTTGTTTCTTGTTGCTACATTATATACTTGTGGGAGCTTAGATGTGATATCCTTAAATAACATTTAGATGTGAATTAGACAAACTGATTTTCTAACGTACCAAGAAGAAAACTCGATCAAAAGCACGCCCCTGCTTCCAGGTCGCAAGAGTCGTCGCGCACACACACATAGACATAGACATGCATATCCGTGTTTACGTAAAATTCTATTTCCATCTCCATATCCATTCATATTTGTCCAACTGGCACATTATTTACGATGTTAATTATATATGCAGCAATATTAACGTACATCATCTCTTGTTTGCGGACGTCCGGACCGCTGCCACGGCCGGTCCTGACCAACCCGAACCCTCTTCATCACCCGCACGTGCTTCCCGCCCGAAATGGTCAGTGCCGCATTATGCACGGCCAGAGCGGACGCGACCTCTCACTGGCGCCAGCATTGAAGCGGCACGCCGACGGAGAGAGCGTCGCTCGCGCCGCTTCTGGGTGCACGCGGCTGGTCTGCTTTCAAAGGTCGCAATAGCCGGCTACAACATGCATGTAAAAAGTTCTTGGGAGTCCGTGTTGGGGAACGTAGTAATTTCAAAAAAATTCCTACGCACACGCAAGATCAAGGGGATGCATAGCAACGAGAGGGGAGAGTGTTGTCGATGCACCCTCGTAGACCGAAAGCGGAAGCATTAGAACAACGCGGTTGATGTAGTCGTACGTCTTCATGGCCCGACCGATCAAGCACCGAAACTACGGCACCTCCGAGTTCTAGCACACATTCAGCTCGATGACGTTCCCCGTACTCCGATCTAGCAGAATGTCGGGGAAGAGTTCCGTCAGCACGACGGTGTGGTGACGATCTTGATGTTCTACCGTCGCAGGGCTTCACCTAAGCACCGCTACAATATTATCGAGGAGGACTATGGTGGAGGGGGCACCGCACACGGCTAAGAGATCAAGAGAAAAATTGTAGTGTCTTAGAGGTGACCCCCCTGCCCCCGTATATAAAGGAGCAAGGGGGGAGGGTGCGTCCGACCTAGGTGGGGGCGCGCCATGGGGAGTCCTACTCCCACCG
Source organism: Triticum timopheevii (assembly GCA_963921465.1). Taxonomy (NCBI): domain Eukaryota; kingdom Viridiplantae; phylum Streptophyta; class Magnoliopsida; order Poales; family Poaceae; genus Triticum; species Triticum timopheevii. Next base: position 272,704,009 of record OY997270.1, read on the forward strand.
GGAGTAGGACTCCCTCCTTCCTTGTTGGACTAGGAGAGGGGAAGGAAAGGAAGAGGAGGATAAGGAAAGAGGGGGGCCGGCCCCCCTTGCCCTAAACCAATTCGGTTTGGGCCTTGGGGGGGCGCGCCCCACACTCCCCTTGGTGCCCTCATTTCCACTAAGGCCCATGTAGGCCCATTAAACTCCCGGGGGGTTCCGGTAACCTCCCGGTACTCCGGTAAAATCCCGATTTCACCCAAAACACTTCCGACATCCAAATATAGGCTTCCAATATATCAATCTTCATGTCTCGACCATTTCGAGACTCCCCGTCATATCTGTAATCACATCCAGGACTCCGAACAAACTTTGGTACATCAAAACTCATAAACTCATAATATAATTGTCATCGAAACCTTAAGCGTGCGGACCCTACGGGTTCGAGAACTATGTAGACATGACCGAGAACCGTTTCCAGTCAATAACTAATAGCGGAACCTGGATGCTCATGTTGGCTCCTACATATTCTACAAAGATCTTTATCGGTCATACCACATAACAACATACATTGTTCCCTTTGTCATCGGTATGTTACTTGCCCGAGATTCGATCATTGGTATCCTAATACCTAGTTCAATCTCGTTACCGGCAAGTCTCTTTAATCGTTACGTAATGCATCATTCCGTAACTAACTCATTAGCTACATTGCTTGCAAGGCTTATAGTGATGTGCATTACCGAGAGGGCCCAGAGATACCTCTCCGACAATCGGAATGACAAAACCTAATCTCGAAATACGCCAACTGAACATGTACCTTTGGAGACACATGTAGAGCTCCTTTATAATCACCCAGTTATGTTGTGATGTTTGGTAGCACACAAAGTGTTCCTCCGGTAAACGGGAGTTGCATAATCTCATAGTTGTAGGAACTTCTATAAGTCATGAAGAAAGCAATAGCAACATACTAAACGATCAAATGCTAAGCTAACAGAATGGGTCAAGTCAATCACAACATTCTCCTAATGATGTGATCCTGTTAATCAAATGACAACTCATGTCTATGGCTAGGAAACTTAACCATCTTTGATTCACGAGCTAGTCAAGTAGGGGCATACTAGTGACACTAATTTTGTCTATGTATTCACACATGTATTATGTTTCCGGTTAATACAAGCATGAATAATAAACATTTATCATGAAATAAGGAAATAAATAATAACTTTATTATTGCCTCTAGGGCATATTTCCTTCAGTCTCCCACTTGCACTAGAGTCAATAATCTAGTTCACATCACCATGTGATTTAACACCAATATTCACATCTGTATATGATTAACACCCATAGTTCACATCGTCATGTGACCAACACCCAAAGGGTTTACTAGAGTCAATAATCTAGTTCACATTAATATGTGATTAACACCCAAAGAGTACTAAGGTGTGATCATGTGTTTGCTCGTGAGAGATTTTAGTCAACGGGTCTGTCACATTCAGAGTCGTATGTATTTTGCAAATATTCTATGTCTACAATGCTCCGTATGGAGCTACTCTAGCTAATTGCTCCCACTTTCAATATGTATCCTGATTGAGACTTAGAGTCATCTGGATCAGTGTCAAATCTTGCATCGACGTAACCCTTTACGACGAACCTCTTGTCACCTCCATAATCGAGAAACATATCCTTATTCCACTAAGGATAATTTTGACCAATGTCTAGTGATCTACTCCTAGATTACCATTGTACTCCCTTGCCAAGCTAGGGCATAGTATACAATAGGTCATACTTTTATAGAACCTATGACTGAGGCATAGGGAATGACTTTAATTCTCTTTCTATTTTCTGCAGTGGTCGGGATTTGAGTCTTACTCAATTTCATACCTTTGCAACCCAGGCAAGAACTGTTTCTTTGACTGTTCCATTTTGAACTACTTCAAAATCTTGTCAAGGTATGTACTCTTTGAAAATCTTATCAAGCGTTGTCGGTGTACTAAAGTAGGGGTACCTTAATACCCCGAACTTGGGCACGGGCGGTTGCAGCACCCCGCGGCGAGGCTTGCCGGGCGCCCGCCAAGACCCTCCGTCACTCCCATTTACTGCCATTCAAGAACAAAGTATTAACTAAAGAAGTCAAGGCCCCGGCAAGAGAAGCTTGCCGGGAAGAAGCCAAGGCCCCGGCAAGAGAAGCTTGCCGGGAAGGACAAGGTCCCGGCAAGAGAAGCTTGCCGGGAAGGACAACCAAAACACCTCAGAAGACCTGCCGCGGCGCACCACGCGCCCCGGCAAGACCCGGCAAGCGGCAAGCTTGCGGGTGCGACAACACAGATACCGCGGCAAGGCACTTGCCGCGGCAAAGACACCACTTTGCCCGCACGCTCCAGCTCACCCGACGACGTGTCGCCACAGGATCACTCCTGGTGCGCGTGGCGTGTGGCTGAGCAGCCTAGTGGTGCGAGGTGGCGAGCGAAGGTGACTAGGAGGCCATCGTGGCGATCGGTGGCGCCCCTAACGGTCGTTTCCTGCACTACTGGAGCGATCGGACGGGCATTAAATGCTCTTGTCCCCTGCCGTCAGAGTTAGGTAGGGGACACTGTAGATAGTAGTTGTACCAACCTGCGTTTTTACCTTTTTACCCCTCTTTCTACGCTGCCACCTGTAGGTGACCCCCTTTGGACTATAAAAGGGAGGCCCATGCGCACGTAGAGGAGGTTCGGCTCGTTTGGGTTCAGTCAGTTCGACTCACTCGAGGCCACAGCATACCCACGCTTTCGAGCAAAGAACAAATACAAACACAAAGCAGCAGTAGGAGTTTTATCTCTCCGGAGAGCTCCGAAGCTAGGTAAAAATCCCCCGTTTCCCCCGCGCGCTCGACCTCGATCTGCTCTTCGTGCGCCCTCGCCCCCCCTGCCGGACCAGAAGGGGCTCCCTGCCCCATAGGTGCTCGTTCCCCACGACATCTTTGGCGCGCCAGGTAGGGGGCGTCGAGGTCGTGCGAACCTGATCCGGTCTCCGCGCGCACTACATCAACATCTTAATCGACATGCCACCAAAGAACAAGCCTTCGGAGGTGGCCGCTCCGTCTACGTCGATTCCACCACCGCCGCAGGAGCAAACGGGCGGTGGAGTAGACGCCGGCGGAGGAGCGGGCGCCGACGGTGGGACTCACGTCGTCACCAGGTCCAAAGACAAGGCCCCGCAAGCGTCGGTGACCGTACGTACGCCACGCCCTTCCCAGGAGGTGTAGGGTCAACAACGCCCTGGTACTCCCAGCACCGTGCTCGCGTTGGAGCAAGGCCAAGCTGGTGGGTCACGGGACGTTCAAGACCAGCGTGCACGCCAGCATGCTGGCGCGAGCGAGGTGCGGTCACCCGGACGGGGTACCGCTCCTTCCAATCCAGTTGGGAGCCCGAGCACATCCCGCTCCTCGCGCCGCTCGTCGCCGCCGCCACCCAAGACTCCACAGGAAGCGCTGGCCAGAGCCCAGCTGCTTCTAGATTACCCTCCGGCGCCACACAAGATTGACGACTGGAGGATGGCCATTTATAGCCTCATCGGCTTCGCCAACGGCGACAAGCCCCGGCAACCGAGCGCATCGAAGCCCCGGCAAGACGCCCTGGTGCGAGCCGACGCTGACAAAGCCACTGGGGGTGCCACCACCATGCACTCCCCGCCCCGAAGGCCAAGATCGCCGACTCGTCGGGCCAACCTCGACGCCGACTCCACTGCCTCGTCGGACCCGCGAACTTGTCGCGATCAATGCCAAGTTATCCAAGAACGACGACACGAAGACGCTCGCACTTGCATCGAGCGTCGGAGAGAAGCGCGACGTCAGTCTGACCAGCGCGCTGGGCCCACTGTCGATATGCATGCGCCAGGGGAACCAGGCGACTTGCCGTACGCGGTAGGTTGTCCTGCGTTCACTCGTGAGCTGCGGCAAGTCCAGTGGCCCAGTACCAAGAACTTCAAGCCAGACGTGCCCGAGAAGTACGATGGCAGGATACATCCATCGGAGTTCCTCAGCGTCTACACCATCGCGGTGCAGGCTGTCGGTGGGCGCGACGAGAAGATCCTTGCCAACTACTTCCCGCTGGTACTCAAGCCCAACGTCAGATCTTGGCTCATGCACTTGCCGGACGGCTCCATCTCTTCATGGGCGGACCTGTGCCATCAGTTTGTCGGCGCCTTCACAGGCGGCCACAAGCCCCATGGCCAGGAAAGCGATCTTCATTTGCTTGCCCAGAAGGAAGGAGAACCCCTGCGCAAGTACATACAGAGATTCAGCCAGGTGCAGTGCAACATCCCAGACGTCCACCCTACCGCGGTTATCAGCGCGTTCCATCAGAACGTGCGTAATCGCAGGATGAGGGATGAGATGGCGATGTGCAAGATCAGAGATGTCAGCGAGCTCTATGCTCTGGCCGACAAGTGTGCCCGTGCTGAAGAGGGGAGGAAACTCCCCGGAGAGAACGCAGGAGCAGAAGGATCTGACAGTGGGGACACCCCTCCGGCAAGGAGGAACCGAAGGCGGAATAACAGAAAGAGAAAGGCCAAGGATGTGCTAGTTGTTGAGCAGTCCGGCAAGGCCAAGGCTGACGACTCCGGCGAGGCTGTGGTGGCCGCCGACAAGCAGGACGGCTCCGGCAAGCAATACTGCAAGATCCATCGCACCAAGGGCCATGACCTCCAAGGATGCAAGAAAGTCGAGCAAATGGCGGAGCTACAGAGAGCTGAATATGAGCGCCGCGATAAGGAGAAGGCCCAGAAAGGTGGCGGAGGATCCGGCAAGAAGCTTCCCGCCCAGGGAGGGCGCCGCGGCAAGCCCAAGCAGCGGCAAGGTGACAGACCTCCCCGGGGCCGCGACAAGGACGAAGAAGAAGATGAGGATGATGAGATGGATGAGGATGAGACCGACGACCAAGAGTTTCAGAAGGCAACGGAGGTTTTGTGCATTGACGGCGGTGCTTCTCTGCACACCTCGCACCGTCAACTCAAACAGTGGGTGCGGGAGGTGAATGCAGCAGAACCATCAGTCGAATCGTGCAAGCCCCTGAAGTGGTCCAGCACGCCCATCGTCTTTGACGTTGAGGATCACCCTGATCGCATCACTGCGGTCGGGTGCTTGCCGATGTTGGTTTCGCCAACCATCCGCAACCTCAAGGTCACAAAGATGTTGGTTGACGGCGGGGCCGGCCTGAATCTCATCTCCTCCGCAGTGCTCAAGAAGCTCCAGATCCCCGACAACGAGCTCGAAGAGACTGGTACCTTTCAAGGAATCAATTCGGGAAGGAGCAAGCCCAAGGGGAAGATCACACTGCCAGTAACTTTCGGCAGCGAGCTGAATTTCAGGACAGAGAGAGTCACGTTTGACGTTGCTGATTTCCCATTGCCATACAATGGGATACTTGGCCGTCCAGCGCTCGCCAAGTTCATGGCAGCCTCTCACTACGCATACAATGTGCTTAAGATGCCTGGTCCGATAAGTGTCGTTTCTGTCCAAGGCGACAAGAAGGATGCACTTATCTGTACCAACAAGATCTACCGGGAAGCAGCAGCTGCAGCAGAGTGCAAACCACTTGCCGCTGAAGCTCCCGGGGGGAAGAAGAAGAACACCAAGTCTGGCAAGAGTAGCTCTGATGCCCACTCCGGCAAGCGCACCTCTTCGGAGTGCTGCGCTGCCGTCGAGGACGCACCATCGAGCTCCACCGACAAGTGCAAGAAGGCAAAGATAGCTTCACCAAAGACCAAGAAAGTGGCCGCCAAGGAGGACGGCACTGGTGGTACCTTCACCATCAGTGCAACGCCTGATCCTAAATAGGAAAGCGCGCTCGTTGCTTTCCTGCGGGCGAATGTCGATGTGTTTGCATGGCAACCATCTGACATCCCCGGCGTTCCCAGGAAAGTAATTGAGCACCACCTCGCCGTCTGTCCTCACGCACAGCCCGTCAAGCAGAGAGTCAGGAAGCAAGCAGTAGAACACCAAGAGTTCATTGCGGAAGAAATCAAAAAGTTGGAAGCAGCTGGCCTCGTCCGAGAAGTACTCCATCCAACGTGGTTAGCCAATCCAGTGGTCGTGCGCAAGGCGAATGGGAAGTGGAGGCTTTGTATTGACTTCACTGATGTTAATAAAGCTTGCCCCAAGGATCCATTTCCATTGCCGCGCATTGACCAGATTGTCGACTCCACGGCAGGATGTGATCTGCTTTCATTCCTTGATGCATATTCAGGATATCATCAGATCTTCATGGCAGAAGAGGATGAAGAGAAAACCGCATTCATTACTCCATGTGGCACGTACTATTTCGTACGAATGCCTTTCGGACTAAAGAATGCTGGTTCAACATTTGCAAGAGTAGTCAGTCATGCTTTTGAGCCACAGCTGCACAGAAATGTAGAAGCTTACATGGATGACATAGTGGTCAAGAGCAAGGACAAAGAGACTCTGATCCAGGATTTGGACGAGACTTTTGCAAACCTACGCAAGTTCAATCTCAAGCTGAATCCTGAGAAGTGTGTGTTTGGAGTCCCTTCCGGCAAGCTTCTCGGATTCTTTGTATCTCAGAGGGGGATTGAAGCCAATCCCGACAAGATCAAAGCCATCGAGCAGATTGAAGCCCTGAAGAGCGTCAAGGATGTACGAAAGCTTGCCGGCTGCGTTGCTGCTCTCAGTAGGTTCATCTCTAAGTCTGCTGAGCGTGCCCTGCCATTCTTCAAAATTTTGAAAAAGGCAGGTCCAATGAAATGGACTCCGGAAGCGGAGGCTGCACTACAGGACTTGAAGAGATACCTATCCTCCACTCGAACACTTGTCGCGCCTAAGCCACAAGAGAAGTTGCTGCTATATCTAGCGACAACCAATCAAGTGGTTAGTGCTGCGTTAGTTGCGGAAAGGGAGGCGGACGATGAGCAGGCAACCGCGGCAAGCAAATCCAGTGACAAGCAGGGGGCTTCCCCGACAAGCTCTGGTCCCGGCAAGGACGGGTCTGCGCAGTTGCCGGGAGAGAAACGGAAGAAGATGGTGCAGCACCCAGTTTATTTTGTCAGCTCCCTTCTGCAGGGGGCTAGATCAAGATACTCTGGCGTGCAGAAGTTGCTTTTTGGCCTTCTCATGGCCTCGAGGAAGCTGCGCCATTATTTTCAAGCACATGAGATCACAGTTGTCACTCGCTTCCCGTTGAAGAGGATATTGCAGAATCCAGAAGCAACGGGCAGGATCGTCGAGTGGGCACTGGAATTGTCAAGCTTTGGCCTCAAGTTTGAAAGTACTTCAACTATTCAGAGCCGAGCATTGGCAGAGTTCATAGCGGAATGGACGCCAACGCCCAATGAGGAAACTCCGGAGAAGAGCATCCCTATCAAGGAAGCAGGTAAAGAGTGGATCATGTACTTAGATGGTGCCTTCTCGTTGCAAGGCGCCGGTGCGGGTGTGTTGCTTGTCGCACCCACCGGGGAGCACCTCAAGTACGTAATCCAGATGCACTTTCCCAAGGAGCAAGCTACAAACAATACTGCTGAGTATGAAGGGTTGCTTGCCGGACTCAGAATCGCTGCTGAACTTGGGATCAAGAAGCTTATTGTCAGGGGTGACTCGCAGCTTGTCGTCCGCCAAGTGAACAAAGACTATCAGAGTCCATTGATGGAAGCATACATTGATGAAGTGAGGAAGCTGGAAGAGCATTTTGACGGCCTGCAGATGGAACACGTTCCAAGAGCTCAAAACGACATTGCAGATGGTCTATCAAAATGCGCTGCACTCAAGTTACCTATGGAACCAGGAATTTTTGTGCTCAAGCTGACTCAACCATTTGTGACACCATCAACTGTACAGAGCAGGAAGAGAAAGTTGGTTACTGGCGACTACTTTCCGGCAGAGCTCCCTGAAGCCGCCGCCAAGAAGGTCCCCAGAATCAACACAGAAAGTGCTGAGGAGCAGTCTGCTCCGACAAGCCCTAGGGTTTGTTCCATTGAAGCAGACGTTCCCGACAAGCTGTGTCCCGACACGCTTGCCGGGGAGCATCACGCTCCGGCAGGATCCCATATTCTTGCCGTGGAAGCGGATGTTCCCGCAGCAGCATTTGCGCCTTTAGTCCTCGTCGTCGAGCCACAAGCTCCGGCATGGGCACAGCAGATCGTCCATTTCCTCCAAACAGGAGAACTTCCCGAGGAGCAAGAAGAAGCGGAAAAAGTAGCCCGGCAGTCAAGTATGTACCAGTTTGTCGATGACATACTATACAGAAAAAGATTCAACGGAGTGGAATTGAAGTGCATTTCCCGGGAAGATGGACAAGAGCTGTTAGCGGAGATACACGGAGGCATATGTGGTCACCACATTGGCGCAAGAGCACTTGCCGGCAAAGCTTTCCGGCAAGGCTTCTTTTGGCCGACAGCCCTCCAGGATGCAACTACACAAGTAACCAAGTGTGAAGCGTGCCAGTTCCATTCCAAACAGATACATCAACCAGCTCAAGCTCTCCAAACAATCCCTTTATCCTGGCCATTTTCGGTCTGGGGGCTCGATATCCTCGGCCCCTTTCCCCGAGCTGTCGGGGGCTTCGAGTTCTTGTACGTAGCAATTGACAAGTTCACGAAGTGGCCGGAGGTGGAACCAGTGAGAAAGGTGACAACACAGTCAGCAGTCAAGTTCTTCAGGTCAATTGTTTGCCATTTCGGAATCCCTAACAGGATCATCACCGACAACGGCACACAATTCACGAGCCGCACCTTCATGCAGTACGTCCAAGATCTTGGCGCCAAGATCTACTTCGCTTCTGTTGCTCACCCGAGGAGCAACGGTCAAGCGGAGAGGGCAAACGCTGAAGTGCTGCGCGGGCTCAAGACCAGAACTTTCGATAGGTTGCGCAAGTGCGGAAGGAATTGGATCGAGGAGCTACCAGTGGTTCTTTGGTCGATCAGAACGACACCAAATCGAGCCACTGGCCAGACACCTTTTGCTCTTGTTTACGGAGCAGAGGCAGTTCTCCCCACAGAACTCGTATATGGATCGCCTCGAGTGCTCGCTTATGATGAGCTTGAGCAAGAGCAGCTGCGGCAAGATGACGCGCTGCTCCTCGAGGGAGATCGTCTTCAGGCTGCTGTACGAGCTGCTCGTTACCAGCAAGCTTTGCGCCGCTACCATAGCCGCAAAGTTAATGCCAGAAGCTTCGAGGAAGGCAACCTTGTTCTTCGGCGTGTTCAATCCGCCAAGAGTTCCAACAAGTTGACGCTGAAGTGGGAAGGCCCTTATCGGGTAAAGCGAGTCACTAGGCCTGGTGCTGTCCGCCTTGAGACCGAAGATGGCATTCCGGTGAGCAACTCCTGGAACATAGAGCATCTTCGTAAGTTTTACCCATAAGGCGCGGTTGCCGGAACCTGCTGTCCCGGCAACCACCTTTTGTACAAGCCTTGCCGCTGTTGCACGTAACCCTTTGTACAAAGCCGGGCGCAGATCCCGTGCATAAATAAAGATCGTATGTTCAGTACATGTTGTCAAATAGCATGCCTTTTCTTTGCAGCGTGTATACACTGACACTTTATGCAGCACTTGCCCCCGGTAAGCAATAGAGAACCTTAAGGTTCCATGTCATTATTTTCTCTTCTTTCTTCTCGAAAAAGAAGGTTCCTCCACCCACAAGTTCATCGGGGAGGGGGGGAAAGGATAGGCATGTGGACCAAGCGTCGTTCAAAGGAGCACAAGCCTTGCCGGGGCACAAACGACAGAAAAGCTAAGTTGCCAAAGTTTGAGCACCGTCATTTTTAATTTTTATGTTATATTCCTTGAACGACCGTACCTTGTATGGAAAACCTGTGCGCGGAGGAGCCGGTTCGCGGCTGAGTTGCGCCCTTGCTTTGTTTCGAGTCCGCTCAACAATGTAAGAGCGCTGCAACTAGCCCGACAAGGTTTCTTGCCGGAGGCAACACCGCCAGCAGGTTGCTGATGTCTCGCACTCAGCAAGCGTGTTAGCGCCGGCAAGTTCCCTCAAAAGCGTAGGGTAAAAACATACAAGGGATGGAATCAAGTAAAGGAAATAACGTAGCCAGCAGTACCCAGGATAAAGTTATATTACAATAAATAGCTTGCCATGCTCTGACGAGTTATTCCTATGGCATATCCAGCAGCGGCAAGGAAAGGGAGAAGAAGGATGGCCTAATCCACGCGCTCGCCGTCGACCCTCCTGACATCATTGATCTTGTCCACAATGGGTGCGACGATGGCTTTGAGCTCTTCAAGATCGGCATCCACCGGCAGCTTCTTGAGGACGCGGGAGAAGTCGACGCTAGGGTTGCGAAAGAGTATCTTCACCAACACCTTCTCCAAGACCTTGGCGCAGATCGCGTGCAACTCGTCGGCCAGCTTCTTCGGGATCCTTTCCCGGAGCTGCTGGAGAGCCGTCACCACACCCTTGAAGAAAAGCGTGAGCTTGGCGCTAGGCGGGAGGTTTTCCTCAGTGGAGTACCCGAAGCCCGCCAAGTCCAGCTCCGCCAGCTCCTCGTCGATGGATGCAGCGATGTTAACGAGGCCCTCCGTCCAGAGCTCCACCGTGGCCTTGAAGGTGTTCTGGGTCTCAGCGGCCCTTGTCAGCAGCTCCTCGTTGCCCTTGAGCTCCTCCTTCAAGTCATCCTCTCGCTTCTTGGCGGCGTCCAGTGTCTCCGTCAAGGTGGCCAGCTTCGTTTCCAGATCAGCGCTTGAGTCCTTGGCGGCATTCAGTTCCTTGGCCTTCTCGGCGAGTTGAGCTTGCAGATCGCCATGGGCAAGTGCGTCCTTCTCGCTCTCGCGCTGGAGTGCGGCAAGCTCTTCATTCTTCTTTCCTATATCCGCCTCCAGCTGCGCCACTTTCTCCTCCAACTCCTTTTTGGCGGCCTCGGCGGCCGCAGCGGCGTCCTTTGCCTCCTTGAGCGCCCCGTCAAGTGACTGCTCTCTTGCCTCGAGCTCCTCCTCGTGGCTGTCCAGGCTAGCCTTCTTCTGTGTCAGCTCACCTTCCCGCCTGGACATCTCCTCGGCGGCGAGCCTCTGCTGCTCCTCGGCTTCAGCCTTCTCCAGGATGAACGCCTCCTTTGCCTCACCAAGCTCTGCCCTCTCCTCCGCAATGGATCGGAGGGCCTCCTGGTTGCGGTTCCGGAGCTCCTGCACGTGTTTCTCTATGTCAACGCCCGCCTGCGCGACAAGCGCCTCCCGGGACTCGAGCTTCGCTTGCCGGGCGCGGTAGAGCGACACCAACTTCCGGAGCAGCTGCTCCTCCTCAGACTCGCCACTGCTGCTGCCGGGCACGTCAACCACTACCAGCCCAGCAGAGGCAAGTACTTCCCTGTCAAACTCCTCTCCCTCGACCGGCGCCCTGGAGCTCGACGCCCAGGGAAGCTTGATGTATAAGCCCTCGCCGGCCTTCAAGTAAGCGCCCGGCTGGGGCTCCTCTGAGCCCAGTGCTACGTCAGCGGCGGAGGGGTCGGCGGTCGATGCAGCGCCTTGCGCTCTTGTGTCCTCCGGGTCGTCAGTACGATCGCCGGATCCCTCGCCGGCTCCTGCGCCAGCGGCCTTGGCGGCTTCTTCGTCGGCGGGTTCATCAGCGCCGGCCTCTTCCTCGTCGGCGGCAACATCCCCAGTGTTGCCGCGTGCGCCCTCCTCGCCGGTGGCCTCAGTTTCCATCGGGTCCCCAAGAGGGGGATCTGAGGACAAGAAGAGGAAGAAAAAGTCGAGCAAATATCCAAAAGAAGAAGAAAGAAGATCAGAAGAGCCCAAGGAAAGCTTTCCGACAAGAAATGTTACCCGTGCTAGGCTCTGTGACCATGGGCTCCACCACTGGGGGCTCACTGGTTCCGCCCCTTGCCGGGGAACGCCCCCTTGTCGGAGAACCGCCCCTTGGCGGCGTAGTTGAAGCCGACAACACCTCCGGGGCGGCCTCTGGTTGCTCCTGGTGGGCCTGTTCTGCTCCTACACAAATGAAGCGGCAATCAAGATGTCAGCAAAAGGAGAAGCATCCGTGTGCGCCCCACAACGGGGAGTAAACCAAACACTTACACTGGGGGCTGTGCAGGGGGCTGCTGCGAGGAGAAGGAACCGGATCCGTCAACGTGGTCTCGGACGTGTCCTCTGCTGTCTCAGCAGGATTGTCCTTGATGTCAACCACGGGGATCTTGGCCCTCTTCGCCGCTCTCTCGGCCAGAGTCCTGAAAAGGAACAAGATTCAGGGAGAAGCGGATCAGATGCAAGACAAGAGTCAACAAGGATCGAAGAAAATCAAGAACAGCAAAAAGAAAGTCTTACTCCTCCTCCTCCTCCTCTTCGTCATCATCAGAGGAGCTCAGCACGGAGAGGTCGAAGTCCGATACCCTCTCTACGCGGTGTGGCGGAAGAGTAGGCTCCCTTCGACGTTTGCCAGGAGCTGCGGCAGGATCGGGCGTGACGGCCCGGGAAGACCCCGCCCCAGTTGACGGCACAGCCTGGGACCCTCCCGCGGCAACGGTACTTGCCGCGGTGGAGCGTGTCCCACGGCGCCTCGACTGCTGGCCTACCTGTCCTCTTTCCGTATCTGCAACTCGACGAGGGCGCCTTCTTGGTTGAAATTGGGTTTGCGCTGGGGGCTCCGCCTGCGGCGCGCTGCTCGAAGACGGCTGGCCACTCGCGCCCTCGACGGGCTCGCTCGCTTCGGCCCCGGGCTCCCCCTCGACCTCTCCGGCAAGGTCCTCCCGGTCGGCAAGGCTTGCCGCTTCGGCCGCTTCTGCCTCCGCCAGCGTGAAGCCGAACTCGCCTGCGGCGGCGGCTGCCGCCGCCTCTTCGGCCCTGGTGGCGATGTAGCGCATCTCGTTCTCGATGGTGGCGCGAGTGAGAAGTTTCTGCTCGTCGGAGTTGACGGCTACCTCCGTCAAGCCATCGAAGAATTGCTGCACGACGTCGTCAGCGGGCTCCATCCAGGTTGGGACTATCCCATGCGAATCGCACTCTGGCATCATTGCGCAGATGCGATCGCGCTGGGAGTTGTTGTACAATGGGATGACGCCCTGCGGCAGCCTGAACCACTCTGGATGGTCGGGGTCATGCTTGAACAGCTCCCTCAGTATCCCGTCAAGCTCCAGGACTGTGAAGTTCAAATTGAGGCCTGGGCGCAGCCTCATGATATCCGCCGGGCCGCTAAACTGCCAGGCGGGCCTCCCCCTCTTCTGCAGAGGGGCAATGCGACAGCGAAGGAAATCCGCGCCAACTGCCCCTGTCGTGAGCCCGGCAAGCCTGGGCCGGAGGATTCGGGGGGTGGCAATCTTCAGCTTGGCGTCGTCCGGCGACAGAGCGCCCCAGTCGCCGCCGCGAACTACCCGAGCCTTGCGCAGATTGGTGAAGGGCTGCGGATTGGCATCACAGATCCAGCACCATTCCGCCCTCCACTCATCCCACTTGCTGCGGAGCTCGCCCGCCAGATACACCTCCTTCATGCCGGTTCGTGAGACCCAGGCAACTCCACCGGCCAACGGCTCTCCTTTCTCGGCTCGGGGGGTGAAATAGTGGCGAAAAAGAGCGACACTTGGGTGCATGCCAACAAAGTTCTCGCAGAGGTGTGCGAAAACCGCCATTGTCAGAACGGCGTTGGGGGTGAAATCAAGAAGATGAAACCCGTAGGTGCTCATAATATTGCAGAAGAAATCCGAAAAAGGTGGGCAGAGCCCGCAATAGAAGAACACCGGAAAGAAATAGTACCCTTTCGGGCAGCGCTTCGATTTCGAAGCCTCAGCAGAAAGCACTGGCGTGCGCGGATGCGCCCGCGTCTGCGTCGACCAGAAGAGGTAGAACTCCCGCCGCAGCGCCTGCCGGGTGAGCTCGGGGGTGAAAAGCACTTGCTTCTTGCGCAGCGCCTCAAGCCGCAACGCCTCGGCCGACTTCTCGGCCTTGCTGGTCTTCGGAGCCATGGCAGAAGCGGTGGGGGAGCGTGGAGGTGTTGAGGGCAACGGCGGCGACGGGCGGCGGAGCGCTGCTCTCTTTCGGCTTGGGAAGCGGAGGGAAGCGGCGGAGCTTTCGGAGGAAGGAACTGCAAGTGGCGAAGGTGGGGGAACGGCCCTGTTTCCTCTGCTTATAAACAGGGGAGCCGAACGTTACGCATTTCCTGGAATTAAAAATTGCCCACGACCTCTCCCACGACGCCGCGATTGACGCGTGCCGTTACGGGAGGGTGCGGTGGATTCGGAGCGGATTTGGCTTGACCCAGGCCGCGCGTGCCCGTGCCCTGTTTTGGGCCTGGCCCATCAGCGCTCGACACCGTGTATGGCCCAGGCCCGGGGGCTCCTGTCGGTGTACTAAAGTAGGGGTACCTTAATACCCCGAACTTGGGCACGGGCAGTTGCAGCACCCCGCGGCGAGGCTTGTCGGGCGCCCGCCAAGACCCTCCGTCACTCCCATTTACTGCCATTCAAGAACAAAGTATTAACTAAAGAAGTCAAGGCCCCGGCAAGAGAAGCTTGCCGGGAAGAAGTCAAGGCCCCGGCAAGAGAAGCTTGCCGGGAAGGACAAGGTCCCGGCAAGAGAAGCTTGCCGGGAAGGACAACCAAAACACCTCAGAAGACCTGCCGCGGCGCACCACGCGCCCCGGCAAGACCCGGCAAGCGGCAAGCTTGCGGGTGCGACAACACAGATACCGCGGCAAAGACACCACTTTGCCCCCACGCTCCAGCTCACCCGACGACGTGTCGCCACAGGATCACTCCTGGTGCGCGTGGCGTGTGGCTGAGTAGCCTAGTGGTGCGAGGTGGCGAGCGAAGGTGACTAGGAGGCCATCGTGGCGATCGGTGGCGCCTCTAACGGTCGTTTCCTGCACTGTTGGAGCGCCGGACGGGCATTAAATGCTCTTGTCCCCTGCCGTCAGAGTTAGGTAGGGGACACTGTAGATAGTAGTTGTACCAACCTGCGTTTTTACCTTTTTACCCCTCTTTCTACGCTGCCACCTGTAGGTGACCCCCTTTGGACTATAAAAGGGAGGCCCATGCGCACGTAGAGGAGGTTCGGCTCGTTTGGGTTCGGTCAGTTCGACTCACTCGAGGCCACAGCATACCCACGCTTTCGAGCAAAGAACAAATACAAACACAAAGCAGCAGTAGGAGTTTTATCTCTCCGGAGAGCTCCGAAGCTGGGTAAAAATCGCCCGTTTCCCCCACGCGCTCGACCTCGATCTGCTCTTCGTGTGCCCTCGCCCCCCCTGCCGGACCAGAAGGGGCTCCATGCCCCATAGGTGCTCGTTCCCCACGACAAGCGTCTTGATCTATCTCAATAGATCTTGATGCTCAATATGTAAGTAGCTTTACTTAGGTCTTTCTTTTAAAGAACTCCTTTCAAACACTACTTTATGCTTTCCAGGAAAAATTCTACATCATTTCTGATCAACAATATGTCACTTACATATACTTATCAGAAAGGTTGTAGTGCTCCCACTCACTTTATTGTAAATACATGCTTCACTACAAGTCCGTATAAAACTATATGCTTTGATCAACTTATCAAAGTGTATATTCCAACTCCGAGATGCTTGCACTAGTCCATAGATGGATCGCTAGAGCTTGCACATTTTGTTAGCCCCTTTAGGATTGACAAAACCTTCTGGTTGCATCATATACAACTCTTCTTTAAGAAAACCATTAAGGAATGCAGTTTTGACATCCATTTGCCAGATTTCATAAAATGTGGCAATTGCTAACATGATTCAGACAGACTTAAGCATCGCTACAGTTGAGAAAATCTCATTGTAGTCAACACCTTGAACTTGTCAAAAACCTTTTTACGACAAGTCAAGCTTTGTAGATAGTAACACTACTATCAACGTACGTCTTCCTCTTGAAGATCCATTTATTTTCTATGGCTTGACGATCATCAGGCAAATCCACCGAAGTCCACACTTTGTTCTCATACATGGATCCTATCTCAGATTTCCTGGCCTCCAGCCATTTCTCGGAATCTGGGCTCATCATCGCTTCCTCATAGTTCGTAGGTTTATCATGGTCTAGTAACATGACTTTTAGAACAGGATTACCGTACCACTCTGGTGCGGACCATACTCATCATCATTAACTTCCTCACTAATCAGTGTAGGCATCACTGGAACTGATTTCTGTGATGAACTACTTTCCAATTCGAGAGAAGGTACAATTACCTTATCAAGTTCTACTTTCCTCCCACTCACTTTTTTCGAGAGAAACTCCTTCTCTAGAAAGGATCCGAATTTAGCAACAAAAGTCTTGCCTTCAGATCTGTGATAGAAGGTGTACCCAATAGTCTCTTTTGGGTATCCTATGAAGACCTATTTCTCCGATTTGGGTTCGAGCTTATCCGGTTGAAGTTTCTTCACATAGGCATCGCAGCCCCAAACTTTAAGAAACGACAACTTTGGTTTCTTACCAGACCACAGTTCATAAGGTGTCATCTCAACGGATTTTGATGGTGCCCTATTTAAAGTGAATGCTGTTGTCTTTAATGCATAACCCCAAAATGATAATGGTAAATCGATAAGCGACATCATAGATCACACCATATCTAATAAAGTGTGGTTACGATGTTCGGACACACCATTACGTTGTGGTGTTCCAGGTGGCATGAGTTTGTGAAACTATTCCACATTGTTTTAATTGAAGACCAAAATCATAACTCAATATTCATCTCCGCGATCAAATTGCAGAAACTTTATTTTCTTGTTACGATGATTTTCCACTTCACTCTGAAATTCTTTGAACTTTTCAAATATTTCAGACTTATGTTTCATCAAGTAGATATACTCATATCTTCTCAAATCATCTGTGAAGGTCAGAAAATAACGATACCGCCATGAGCATCAACACTCATTGGACCACATACATCGGTATGTATTATTTCCAACAAGTCAGTAGCTCATTCCATTGTTTCTAAGAACAAAGTTTTAGTCATCTTGCCCAAAAGGCACGGTTCGCAAGCATCAAATGATTCATAACCAAGTGATTCTGAAAATCCATCTTTATGGAGTTTCTTCATGCGCTTTACACCGATATGACCCAAACGGCAGAGCCACAAATAAGTTGCACTATCATTATTAACTTTGCATCTTTTGGCATCAATATTATGAATATGTGTATCACTAAGATCGAGATCCAACAAACTATTTTCATTGGGTGTATGACCATTGAAGGTTTTGTTCATGTAAACAGAACAACAATTATTCTCTGACTTTAAATGAATAACCGTATTGCAATAAACATGATCAAATCATATTTACGCTCAACGCAAACGCCAAATAACATTTATTTAGGTTTAACACTAATCCCGAAAGTATAGGGAGTGTGCGATGATGATCATATCAATCTTGGAACTATTTCCAACACTCATTTTCACTTCACCCTCAACTAGTCTCTGTTTATTCTATAACTCATGTTTCGACTTACTAATTTTTAGCAACTGAACCAGTATCAAATACTCAGGGGCTACTATAAACACTAGTAAGGTACACATCAATAACATGTATATCAAATATACCCTTGTTCACTTAGCCATCCTTCTTATCTACCAAATATTCAGGGCATTTCCACTTCCAGTGACCATTTTCTTTGAAGTAGAAGCACTCAGTTTCAGGCTTTGGTCCAACTTTGGGCTTCTTCGCGGGAGTGACAACTTGCTTGCCATTCGACATGAAGTTCCCCTTCTTTCCCTTTGCCCTATTCTTGAAACTAGTGGTCTTGTCAATCATCAACACTTGATGCTCTTTCTTGTACCTTCGTTGATTTCAGCATCACGAAGAGCTCGGGAATCATTTTCGTCATCCCTTGCATACTATAGTTCATCACGAAGTTCTAGTAACTTGGTGATGGTGACTAGAGAACTCTGTCAATCACTATCTTATCTAGAAGATTAACTCCCACTTGATTCAAGCGATTGTAGTACCCAGACAATCTGAGCACAGGCTCACTACTTGAGCGATTCTCTCCATCTTTTAGCTATAGACCTTGTTGGAGACTTCATATCTCTCAACTCGGGTATTTGCTAGAAATATTAGCTTGAACTCCTGGAACATCTCATATGGTCCATGATGTTCAAAACGTCTATGAAGTCCCGATTCTAAGCCGTTAAGCATGGTGCACTAAACTATCAAGTAGTCATCATATTGAGCTAACCAAATGTTCATAACGTCTGCATCTGCTCTTGCAATAGGCCTGTCACCTAGCAGTGCATCAAGGACATAATTCTTCTGTACAGCAATAAGGATAAACCTCAGATCACGGATCCAATCTGCATCATTGCTACTAACATTTTTCAACATATTTTTCTCTAGGAACATATCAAAATAAACACATGAAAGCAACAACGCGAGCTATTGATCTATAACATAATTTGCAAAATACTACCAGGACTAAGTTCATGATAAATTTAAGTTCAATTAATCATATTACTTAAGAACTCCCACTTATATAGAAATCCCTCTAATCATCTAAGTGATCACGTGATCCAAATCAACTAAACCATGCCCGATCATCACGTGAGATGGAGTGGTTTTCAATGGTGAACATCACTATGTTGATCATATCTACTATAGGATTCACGCTCGACCTTTCGGTCTCCGTGTTCCGAGGCCATATCTGTATATGCTAGGCTCATCAAGTTTAACCTGAGTATTCCGGGTGTGCAACTGTTTTGCACCCATTGTATTTGAACGTAGAGCCTATCACACCCGATCATCATGCGGTGTCTCAGCACGAAGAACTTTCAAAATGGTGCATACTCAAGGAGAACACTTCTTGATAGTTAGTGAGAGATCATCTTAAAATACTACCATCAATCAAAGCAAGATAAGATGCATAAAGGATAAACATCACATGCAATCAATATAAGTGATATGATATGGCCATCATCATCTTGTGCTTGTGATCTCCATCTCCGAAGCACCGTCATGATCACCATTGTCACCGGCACGACACTTTGATCTCCGTCGTAGCATCCTTGTCGTTTATGCCATCTATTGCTTCTACGACTATCGCTACCACTTAGTGATAAAGTAAAGCAATTACAGGGTGTTTGCATTTCATACAATAAAGCGACAAGGATATGGCTCCTGCCAGTTGCCGATAACTTTGGTTACAAAACATGATCATCTCATACAATAAAATATAGCATCACGTCTTGACCATATCACATCACAACATGCCCTGCAAAAACAGGTTAGACGTCCTCTACTTTGTTGTTGCAAATTTTACGTGGCTGCTATGGGCTTAGCAAGAACCGTTCTTACTTACGCATCAGAACCACAACGATAGTTTGTCAAGTTGGTGTTGTTTTAACCTTCGCAAGGACCGGGCGTAGCCAACTCGGTTCAACTAAAGTTGGAGAAACAGACACCCGCCAGCCACTTGTGTGCAAAGCACGTCGGTAGAACCAGTCTCGCGTAAGCGTACGCGTAATGTCGGTCCGGGCTGCTTCATCCAACAATACCGTTGAACCAAAGTATGACATGCTGGTAAGCAGTATGACTTGTATCGCCCACAACTCACTTGTGTTCTACTCGTGCATATAACATCTACGCATAAAACTAGGCTCGGATACCACTGTTGGGTAATGTAGTAATTTCAAAAAAATCCTACGCACACGCAAGATCATGGTGATGCATAGCAACGAGAGGGGAGAGTGTTGTCCATGTACCCTCGTAGACCGAAAGTGGAAGCGTTAGAACAACGCGGTTGATGTAGTCGTACCTCTTCACGGCCCGACCGATCAAGCACCGAAACTACGGCACCTTCGAGTTCTAGCACACGTTCAGCTCGATGACGTTCCCCGTACTCCAATCCAGCAAAATGTCGGGGAAGAGTTCCGTCAGCACGACGGCGTGGTGATGATCTTTATGTTCTACCGTCGCAGGGCTTCGCCTAAGCGCCGCTACAATATTATCGAGGAGGACTATGGTCGAGGGGGGCACCGCACACGGCTAAGAGATCAAGAGATCAATTGTTGTGTCTTAGAGGTGCCCCCTGCCCCCGTATATAAAGGAGCAAGGGGGGAGGGGGCGGCCGACTTAGGAGGGGGCGCACCATGGGGAGTCCTACTCCCATCGGGAGTAGGACTCCCTCCTTCCTTGTTGGACTAGGAGAGGGGAAGGAAAGGGAGAGGAGGAGAAGAAAAGAGGGGGCCCGGCCCCCCTTTCCCTAAACCAATTCGGTTTGGGCCTTGGGGGGGAGCCCCACACTCCCCTTGCTGCCCTCTATTTCCAGTAAGGCCCACTAAGGCCCATTAAGCTCCCGGGGGTTCTGGTAACCTCCCGGTACTCCGGTAAAATCCCGATTTCACCCGGAACACTTCCGACATCCAAATATAGGCTTCCAATATATCAATCTTCATGTCTCGACCATTTCGAGACTCCTCGTCATGTCCGTAATCACATCCGGGACTCCGAACAAACTTCGGTACATCAAAACTCATAAACTCATAAACTCATAATATAACTGTCATCGAAACCTTAAGCGTGCGGACCCTACGGGTTCGAGAACTATGTAGACATGACCGAGAACCGTTTCCGATCAATAACCAATAGCGGAACCTGGATGCTCATATTGGCTCCTACATATTCTACAAAGATCTTTATCGGTCAAACCGCATATCAACATACATTGTTCCCTTTGTCTTCGGTATGTTACTTGCCCGAGATTCGATCATTGGTACCCTAATACCTAGTTCAATCTCGTTACCGGCAAGTCTCTTTACTCATTACGAAATGCATAATTTCGTAACTAACTCATTAGCTACATTGCTTGCAAGGCTTATAGTGATGTGCATTACCGAGATGGCCCAGAGATACCTCTCCGACAATCGGAGTGACAAAACCGAATCTCGAAATACGCCAACTCAACATATACCTTTGGAGATACTTGTAGAGCTCCTTTATAATCACCCAGTTACGTTGTGACATTTGGTAGCACACAAAGTGTTCCTCCGGTAAATGGGAGTTGCAGAATCTCATAGTTGTAGGAACTTGTATAAGTCATGAAGAAAGCAATAGCAACATACTAAACGATCAAGTGCTAAGCTAACAGAATGGGTCAAGTCAATCACATCATTCTCCTAATGATGTGATCCCGTTAATCAAATGACAACTCATGTCTATGGCTAGGAAACTTAACCATCTTTGATTCACGAGCTAGTCAAGTAGATGCATACTAGTGACACTATGTTTGTCTATGTATTTACACATGTATTATGTTTCCGGTTAATACAATTCTAGCATGAATAATAAACATTTATCATGAAATATGGAAATAAATAATAACTTTATTATTGCCTCTAGGGCATATTTCCTTCAGTCCGTGCTACAGCTAGCTGTCCTCCCCCAACTCGTCAATCTCTTCCAGTAGTGCTAGTACTCCATGGCGCGATCCATCGACATGCATGCGGGAAGTTATCGTATACTCGGTTTGCGGTGAGTGGCATATCGAGCGACCATGTGGGGTCGAACCATGGAGGAGGGTGAGACACGAACACGACAGACGTGATTTAAACGTTGGTTTTGCTCGATGGCGCGATCCAACGAAACGAAACATTGGTTTCTCTTTGTTTCCATTTTTTCTCCGGAAAAATGGAAACTTTCCACTCCATTTTCATTCCTATTCCAAGGTTGCCCCGTTACAACATTCCATCAAATACAAAGGAAAACTAACGCGCATGCTGATGCATCTCAATGATTCACAGATTATAGCCAATATTTACTTCACAACTAAAGAAAAAAGTTGTGAGAGCGTGTACGAAAGAAAAACTACTGATGGAGTCACTATGACTTAAACCTAAACCCTAAACATGATTTAATTTCCTGGCCAAGTAGAACCTGTCGAAGGAAAGACGGCTGGCACCCTCAGATCATACGATGCTTTTGTGCAGTTCCACTAAAATCGACATGAGTATCCCTGATGGCAAAGATATTGAAGAAGTGTGATTAGAATAATAGTACTGGCACTAGTTCATGAGACATAAACTCATCCCAAGTAGAAGATGGTAGAAGTAGAGAAAGATCGACATGGAGATGGAGCTATGGCAGTGGAGCAAGCCGGCTCCAAAAGGAAGATGGACTACCTGGGACGTCGGGCTATAGCTAGAAGGGCGGTTGGGATGCGGCATCGGCCCATACCGCGGTGACCCCCGATTGGGACGCACCGACTGTGGGTTTTCTCCCTCGCCGATGTCGACCGCGTCTACGCAGAACATTGTTCCCTTCCCCCAGCTGCGGGATCAGGCCCATCGTTCTATGCTTGTGAAGAGAGCAAGCTAAGCAAGCAAGCTTGTAGCTTAAGCTCCTACTAGTGTATATATAGTGGTTTTATTTTTCTCTCCATATCAACCATTTTATATTGAGTACGTGTCATTCAAGAGTGAAATGATGGTTGCTTCTTCCGACTAACTTACTGTGTGATTTGACTGCTCCTTAGTGGCCCCTACACGTACTCCCCCTACGTGTATGCAACAGTCACACGTACACATGGACGCAAAAACGCGCGCGACGCCCTAATGCATGCATGTCCAAGCACACGACGGAAGACACACGGTCACGCTCAAGTGCTCAACCTACACACTCATGCACACACATACTCAGTCAGGGTGAGCTAGTGACCGTATAAACACCAGAAAATATATATATTGAGCACAATGAGCGTATTATGAAGTCCACTAACCGTATTTTTATAAATATATAGTGACTGACAGTGTATTTATCTCGTTTGAAATTAAGCCATATTAACCGGAGAGGAGGCAGTATGGACTAGCATTACTTTGCTGTGTCCCGTCAACTTGCCGAACGAGGAGAAGGTTGCAGGACGGGAGAAGCTTGCGAGCGGTGGCTCGCAGGACAAGGAGAAACTTTTGACTAATGCAAGCTCTCCCTCGCTCAGGCGGTGGACGTGCAATAGTTAATTCGGTGTGAGATTGCCAGAAGCATACACTATACTACTAGTGCTATTATTGTTCGACTTCCTGAATAGGCGAACAGCCAAGCGCAAAGTTTACTAGTAGTACTAGTACTACTATTATAGTCTATAAAGGTATGTAGTACTATACTAGTACTATGAACCGGACGGAGGAGCGTCTGCACTCTTATTATAATTTTAAAATGTGATAAAGCAATCTTCAACACATTTGGTTCTCTTCGAGGGTTCTCGCATGTGATAATGGAAGTTGATTGCATGGAACACTCGCCACAATTATTGCTTAATTTTGGCTCGTATCCTATTACAAATAGGAGCGCTCGATAATATTTTCTCTTTTTTGTTATTCAGCATGTAAACAGGTCAGCAAACCTTGCGGCGCATCTTCGTGCGAACTGTGCTTGGTGCACTTTGAATGTGGCCGAGAGCTGGCTTGATGAAACACCTCGCTTCCTACTTCTTTTTTTGTGGGGTACCTCGCTTCCTAGTGACCATTCTCTTGGCTGATCGGCCTAAGAATGCTTATATATGAATAAAGCTCTCTCATTTACCCGCAAAAAAGATTACGCCATATTAACTGGAAAGGAGGGAGTATGGACTAGCACTACTTTTTGGTGTGTCCCGTCAACTCGTAGAACAAGGAGAAGCTTGCAGGACAAGGTGAAGCTCACTTACGCCTTTTGACTAATGCAACCTACCCTCGGTGGACATGCATCAGTCCATTCGGTGTCAGAATGTCAGAGGCATACACTGTAGTACCCAACATGCGGAGTACCATCATTGTTCGACTTCACGAGGAGGCGAAGAGCCAAGCGCAGTAGTACGAGTAGTAGTACTACTACTAGAACCGCATGGTGGAGCGTCTATACTCTTATTTTTTTATCTCTGATAAAGTACATGTTTATTCCGGAGAAGGGCAGAAAACGGCAGCCCAATATGTAATGAATGATATCGATCAACCAACCATGTTAGGATATATCTTGGCCTCCGTGCGAGCCCGTCTGTGTGTTCTCGCTCCTCGTCTCTCTCAAGGAACGGCGGGTTGGCTCTTTGCCGTCAATTGAGATCGGTTTGCTCACACTCCTGTCCCACATGTTAGTGCTATGCCAAGAGGAGGTGCGTTGACCGACTGGCCATACGCGTACTTGGTTTTTCACCTTCATACTACTCCTCCCTCCGTCAGAGCTTACAGTGCACGCTTCATTATGATGCATTTCTCTCAATGCATTTCCACCACCAGAGAGACTTTAGACGCGTTTGGTTTAATGCTCAATTAATTAGGGCGTGGTAACCGCAATCAAGTCCATAATTTTCTCTCCATGTACTGTACTACTACGGAGTGGAGTAAGTGCATGCATGTGTGTACCCGGGGTGGAAGCACTGCATGCATGTGTGTACGCATTATTCGCTATAGTAATATACGCCGTGCTATAACTACCAATTCAATTTTTCAGGCCGATCGCTAGTCGCCTTGGTCCTACAATTTTTTTTTCTTTTTTCTGATGCGCGCTCTATAAACAATGGCAGATGGAGTAGTATGAGCAGATTCAAAGAAGAGCGTATTGATGGTTACTTCTTCCGAGCAACTTACAGTGGGAAAGGTGGGGCTTATGATTTGACTGCTCATTACTCACTATTAATGCGGTGCAACGACCGGGCTGAGTCTCCCATGCGGTTGTGCACTACCCCCTCGGTTCTTAAATATTCTCTGGAGTATTTGTCTTTCTAGAGATTTCAACGAGTGACTACCCAAATATTTGTCTTTTTAGAGATTCAAATGGACTACTACATACGGATGTATATAGACATATTTTATAGTGTAGATTCACTCATTTTGCTCCGTATGTAGTCACTTGTTGAAATATCTAGAAAGACGAATAGAATATTTAGGAACGGAGGGAGTACACATACGAAGCAAAATGAGTGAATCTACACTCTAAAATATGCCCATTTGAAATTTGTAAAAAGGCAAATATTTAGGAATGAATGAGTATAACTTTGTGCATGGCACATGGACCCGGATGATGAAGAGGCTTCTGGCAATGCTATCAATCTTCCATCATTTGTTTACATAATTGACGTACTATACAAATAATTTTCCAGCGACATGAAATTGTACAATGGTGTGAGCTTTCAGCTTTTGTTTCGTCTGTCTTGCCATCGATTCTCTTTCGGAAACAATAAAAAACTAACTTCCTTGCTAATGCATGTCAATTATTAGCAGATCAGAGCTAATAATTACATCACAACTGAGGGAGTCCTGGACTAGGGGGTGTCCGGACAGCCGGACTATCATTATCCGCCGGACTCCAAGACTACGAAGATACAAGACTGAAGACTCCGGCTCGTGTCCGGATGGTACTTTCCTTGGCGTGGAAGGCAAGCTTGGCAATACGGATATGTAGATCTCCTACCATTGTAACCGACTCTGTGTAACCCTAGCCTCTTCCGGTGTCTATATAAACCGGGGGGCTTTAGTCCGTAGGACAACATACATTACAACAATCATACCATAGGCTAGCTTCTAGGGTTTAGCCTCCTTGATCTCGTGGTAGATCTACTCTTGTACTACCCATATCATCAATATTAATCAAGCAGGACGTAGGGTTTTACCTCCATCGAGAGGGCCCGAACCTGGGTAAAACATTGTGTCCCTTGTCTCCTGTTACCATCCGCCTAGACGCACAGTTCGGGACCCCCTACCCGAGATCCGCCGGTTTTGACACCGACATTGGTGCTTTCATTGAGAGTTCCTCTGTGTCGTCGCCGATAGGGCGGATGCCTCCACCCGTCTTCAAAGATGGTGTTTTCGCCGAAGGGGCCTTGGCCGCCGGCCAAACTATCCGGCTCGGTGGTTTTCTTATGACCGCCTGTCCGGCCGCCGCTTCGACAATGACCTCGCAAGTCGTCAGAAGCGATCTTCGCGTCAGCCCTAAAGCTGCCGAACAGTTGGACCCAATAGAGCTCTCGTCTGTTAACGAGCTCTTGGATCGCATTGCTGCCCTGGGAGTCGCTACGGACTACAACCAGATTGGGCTTAAAACCGATCTGAGAGAGATTAACTCTCCTCAGGCCACCCACCGCATCACAGTGGTGGAAGAGCAACACGGCAACTCTTTGCCTGTGTTGAAAACAATTCATGTTCGGATTCCCGAACCCTCCACGCCAGATTCTCGCGGAGGGACGGACTTCGATCGAGCATTGAACTTAAAATCATGCATCGCTCCGGACTTGCTGGATCGTGTCCAGCAAACCAAGCTTCCGAATTTGGAAACTCCTCGGCCTTTGAGCCTCAAGATGGGCAGGGATCCGGATTTTAGTTCACCCACCCGCCCAGACATATGCGATCTATCTCAGATACGGCAAGAGCCTTCTGAAACAGTACATCATTACTGGGCCAGATTCCTCCTGGTTATGGACAGGATAAAGGACTGCCGAGAGGAAAACGCAATCTCAATCTTCTGCAATAACTGCACGGACAAGGGAATCCTAAACGCCATTGATCGTCGCAGAATTACGCGCTTCACCGATCTGGCGTCCATAGTACGAAAGTACTGTGCGATGGAAAGTTTCCGGAAAACTGAAAATCAATTTTGGGATAATCCGGCACCAAACCCAGTCCGTAGTAAAAGGGCGCCTTACACTCAGGCCCCAGATGCAAAAACGAAAAAACAGAAACCCAATAAGGGAAACGGAACCGTACTGGAGGGATGGCTCAATGGACCATGTAAACTTCATAGTACAGAGGGAGCCATCCCAGCACATAGCCTTCGGGCATGTTGGATATTACGGTAGGTGGCCAAAAGTGGCGAGGAACTTCTAGCTCCGGGAAACCACTCCAACAATACCAGCACGGTATCAACAGTCTTCGAGACCTTCGCATCAAACAACATGCGAAAGCGAACAATCTGCGGACTCGCCGAAGTCTACCAAGTAGCAACAACAAATCCATGGAGCGACACAGCTATTACTTTCAACGCCAGCGACGAGCCTAAATTCCGAACAACCAGAGCACCAGCTGCACTGGTACTCAGTCCCATAGTGGACGGCTTTCGACTGACAAAAGTCCTCATGGATGGCGGCAGCGGACTAAACCTCATTTACGAGGAAACTCTGCGAAAAATGGAAATCGATTGGAGCCGTATTGAGCGAAGTAGCACGACCTTTAGAGGAATAATCCCTAGCCGGGAAGCACGCTGCACCGGAAAAATCACACTCGACGTGGTGTTCGGCTCTCCGGACAATTACAGATCCGAAGAAATCACGTTCCAGGTAGCCCCGTTCAGCAGCGGGTATCACGCCATATTAGGACGAGAGGCATTCCCAATTTTTCAAGCAGTACCTCATTACGGGTACATGAAGCTCAAAATGCCTGGGCCCAGCGGAATAATCACTCTCGCTAGTGATCCGGACATAGCACTCCGCGCCGAAAACAAGACAGCCGCACTAGCCCTCGAGGCACTATCCGAAGCCTTAGCGGCAGAGGAACTCACCGCGTTGCGCTCTACGGTGAACAGGGACGATGTGATACTCGATAAAAGATCCAAGTCCACCTCCTTCAAACCAGCAGATGAAATAACAAAATTCCAGGTCCATCCAACGGACCCAACAAAGACGGCCTCCATTGGGGCACAATTGAACCCCGAAGTAGACGCCGCACTGCGCGAATTCCTTCAGGAAAATTGGGATATCTTCGCTTGGCATCCTTCGGACATGCCCGGAATCCCACGCAGGTTGGCAGAACACAGCCTAAACATCCTAAAAGGATTTAAGCCAGTCAAACAGGCTCTTCGGCGATTTTCCGAACCCAAAAGACAGGCAATGGGAGAAGAGCTAGCCAAACTATCGGAAGCCAGATTCATTAGAGACATCAAACATCCGGACTGGCTAGCAAATCTGGTGATGGTACCAAAGAAGGATAAATCCTGGCGCCTCTGTGTCAATTTTAAAGACCTCAATAAGGCTTGCCCAAAGGATCCCTTCCCTCTCCCCCGCATCGATCAAATTATCGATGCCACAGCAGGGCACGATTCGTTGTGCTTCCTGGACGCATACTCTGGCTATCATCAAATCAAGATGGCGGAAGCAGACCAAGCCGCAACGGCATTCATCACTCCATATGGACCATTCTGCTTCAACACGATGCCCTTCGGACTTAAAAACGCCGGCGCAACTTATCAGCGCATGATTCAAACATGTCTGGCCACCCAGATCGGCAAAACAGTCGAGGCATACATAGACGACGTAGTCGTCAAAACAAAACACGTCGAAACTCTAGTAGACGATTTGAGGCTCACATTCGAAAACCTCAGAGCATATGACATCAAGCTGAATCCGGAAAAATGCGTTTTCGACGTACCAGCCGGAAAGCTGCTGGGCTTCATTGTATCCGGTAGAGGAATTGAAGCAAATCCGGCTAAAATCCGAGCTCTGTCACAGTTGGATATTCCAAAGGACCTCAAACAAATACAAAAATTAACAGGATGTGTGGCAGCTTTAAGCCGCTTTATCTCCCGTCTAGGAGAAAAGGCGCTGCCCCTTTATCGCCTCCTCAGGCGCATCGAACACTTTGAGTGGACGGATGCTGCCACTGCCGGACTCGAAGAAATAAAGGCCATACTGGCAACAAATCCGGTCCTGGCTGCGCCCACTTTGGGCGAACCAGTGTTGTTATACATCGCAGCAACACATCAAGTTATAAGTGCGGTCCTCGTCGTCGAACGAGAGACAGATGGGCATAAATTCCCTCTTCAAAAACCAGTGTACTATGTATCCACTGTGTTAACCCCTTGCAAATCCCGTTACCCGCACTATCAAAAGATATCATATGCGGTGTTCATGGCGTCTCGGAAGCTCCGGCACTACTTTCAAGAGTGTTCGATAACAGTGGCCTTTCAAGTACCACTCAATGACATTATAAATAACCGCGACGCAACGGGCAGGATTGCAAAATGGGCCATTGAGCTCTTACCATTCGACATAACTTACAAACCTCGACGAGCTATAAAGTCACAAGTTTTGGCTGACTTCGTCGCCGAATGGACTGAAGCCGAACTCCCTAAAGAGTACGGCGCATACTCCAATTGGACTATGCATTTCGACGGCTCCAAAATGTTGGCCGGACTGTGGGCTGGCGTCGTACTGACGTCCCCAACCGGAGACACAGTCCAGTATGTACTTCAAATAATGTACACGGACTCCAACAACGCAGCCGAATACGAGGCCCTGTTACATGGTCTCCGGATGGCAGTCTCCATGGGCATTCAACGCCTAGAGGTGTGCGGGGATTCAAACCTTGCAATATCACAAATAAATGGAGACTTTGACGTCAAGGATTCGAAAATGGCAGCATATCGAAATGCTGTCCTAAAAATGTCAGCCCGGTTTGAAGGACTTGAATTCCATCACATAGCCCGAGATAATAACCAAGTGGCCGACGTACTGCCACGCATCGGTGCAAAACGTGATGCTGTCCCTCCAAATATCTTCCTGGAACGGCTCTTCAAGCCATCCGTACGATGGGAAGAGGAGCCCGGTAGTAACAAACCGGAGAAAACCGCACCAACCGGTGATTCGGCAGACGACATAACACCTTCAGCCCACGTCATTATGGCAGTAATCGCCGCGTGGACAGAATCTTTCCTAGCCTACTTACTTAGGCAGGAACTCCCCGAAGACCAAAACGAGGCCCGCTGCATAGTCCGGCGATCGAAAGCCTACAAGGTCCATGAGGGAGAACTTTATAAGAAAAGTACAACCGGAGTCCTTCAGAGGTGTATCTCCGAAGAGGAAGGGCGAAACCTCCTGGCTGAAATTCATGCCGGACTAGGCGGACACCACGCAGCAGCCCGGGCCCTTGTAGGAAAGGCATTCCGTACAGGATTTTATTGGCCGACGGCTCGGGCAGACGCGCAGGACTTGGTCCAGCGATGCGTTGGTTGTCAGCTCTTTGCTAATCAGAGCCACATGCCACCCACCGCCCTCAAAACCATACCCATTACCTGGCCGTTCGCGGTCTGGGGGCTTGACATGGTTGGACCCCTTAAAGGGGGAACCCACAAGCAAAGGTACCTATTGGTCATGGTGGATAAATTCACCAAATGGATAGAGGCAAACCGGTCAAAACGGCAGAGTCCAGACCAGTGATAGACTTTATATCAGGGGTGGTACACCGCTACGGAGTCCCCCATAGCATCATCACTGACAATGGCACAAACTTCACAGCCGATGAGGTTAAGTCATGGTGCAAAAATATGGGCATCAAGCTCGACTATGCTTCAGTTTATCACCCTCAAACCAACGGTCTCCTAATTGCTAAAATTCTTACATATGATAGAGAGAGCTTTTCTAGTTGTTAAATATTTTACATAGGTTCGAGCTTCTCGTGGGTGTGCTTGTTAAAATTTTACTGCTCAATCTTACTCTCTGTTGTGCGCATATCAGTTCACTACTCAAGAAATAGGCAAGTAACATTGAATGGTGATGTACTTGATTGTTATCTCATCGCAAAAGGACATGATATATTTCAAGCCATGCTCCATTCCATTTCAGTTGGATGTTGGGAGAGTGACCAAACTTGCAGTCCTTTTTGGCTTATTAGTATATGATGAGCAATCGAAATTGTTTGAAGCAATTTTATGTGAAATAAATTATGCGCCAAAGCACGCTCTAACACCTACTGTAAAAACTGCACGCCTTAGCACCGCAAACCATGCCGCCATGCCTCGCCACAACCCCTGCGCCACGGGGTGACGACGACGAAGCAAGCTGACTCAATCCTCTCCTGAATGATTAGCAACACGAAGCTAGCACCGGTCCTGCCCAGCGAGATAGGCATGACCTAGCTATCCAACTCGGATGCCTTGATTGATTCACAGTTTCACACGCACACAACAGCCAACTATGGCAATTGATTTCTTGCTCGCTCAAAAATGCACGCATGGGTCCTTAAAAATCCGTAGTTGCGTTATGAAACAATCACAATGGGAAATTGCTTGAATGAGATCAGAGAAAGTTAATCTAGAGCAACCAAAACTGCTCTCTGTAAGTGTAGAATGCAAAATTTCTGATGCTCCTGGAGGACATAATCATAGAAATACAATATGTACAAATGACCGAGAGAACTCATCTACGCATGTAAACGACAGCAAGAATCACCATTATCCAAAGGGAAAATGTCTAAAATACCATAGTTAAGTACACCACCCATATTGGACACAGAGTAACTGATAAATTAAGTACTGACATTTTATTAATTATTTATATATACACGCCGTACACGCCGTATCGTCATTGAGAAGATGCCCCTGCAACTCTGGTCCATCAAGGGGGCGGAGAAGGTGCTCGGCAAGAAGTGCATCATCGACCGCCTCGACTCCAGGACGCTCGAGCGTGGGCACACGAAGACCTTCGCATGCTGGGTGTGGGTGTGGGATTGGCGCTCATCCCCACCGCGCACACGCTCTGGAGAACGGCCCGGGGCGCCGGGCGCATCGAGGCCATGCAAGGCTTCTCGCCGCCGAGCAGGGAAGTCGCCCCTCCGCCGCGTGTCAAGCGGCATGATCTGCTCATCCACGTCGACCTGGTGGAGGACTGGTCTCCGCTGTCGCCGCGTTCGTCCCACTCCGTGCAGAGCGGCCTCCCGTCCTCGAGCACTGAAGACGGGCGCAAGGTGCCGGCGATCTGGCCAGGGACCTGGACCATGCACGTCGAGGACCGCCAGGGGCAGGGCCGACGCCACCCTGCCCTGGTGTCGCCCTCAGGTTGTGGCGGCCTCCAGCTGGGACCGCGGCGCGACCACGACGACCACGACAAGGAGCACGGCGGACGGCGTTCGTGGAAGGACTCCCTCCTCGGCCGCGACAAGCATCCCAGGCGCGATGCCGCTCCCGCCCCGCGCCAGAGAAGCCGTACGCCAGAGAGCCGCCGTGTGGGGGGGGGGAGGAGGCACTCCCAGCAGCCGGCGGTGCTGAAAGCAACCCCTCCCCTGCCCCTGCTCCCTAAGCAGCCGGGCCAGGATGGCCCTGCCGCGGATGACCCAGTGACGGCCTTCTTCGACTTGGCTGGCCGGGCCCTCCAGGAGTCCGCGCGCGCGGATGAGGTCCAGCAGGAGCTGGACGAATCGATCGCCTCTGCACTCGCCAACCCGCTCGAGTTTGCTGCTTGCCGCGCTCCCCCACCAACGATCGCCACCAACCTGCAGGTGGGAGCGGTAACGCAGCAGGTGATGCAGCTGCAGCTCTCCAGAGGCGCGGCCGTGGAGGAGCCGCCCCGCCTCTTCGCTGATGTGCCTCCTCCCGTCATTGCCGCTCCTCCACCCCGGCGTCCCTCTGCCCCCCTCAAGTCCAGGGCCTCTTCAACACCCGTCAGGCAGAGCGCGCGTCAGGCCGCGAACCCGAGTACGGTGCATGTCGCCCAACGTGCCTCCCTCCTGCTCGTCAAGCAACTGGGGTTGCTCGGCCCCAAGGAGAAGATGACGGCAGAGGTGGCAGAGGCCCTCATCCGCCGTTTCGACGAGCCCCTGATGGACGAAGACATTGCAATCATCGCAAAGCTCACCCGCCTTGATCCCGATGCTCTCCGCATTGTGGGCGGCCTTGCCGGCCCGGATGCTGAGACTGCAGCTGCAGTTTAGGTCCTTAATGTTAGTCCTTCGACATCTTCGTCTTCGTAGTAGCCTCCGTAGTAGTAGTCTCCGTCAGCTGTTGGCCTTAAGCCAACATGAGCTAGGGATCATGGTAGTCTCTGTCTGCACTTACGGCAGACTGATAGTGCTTGAGATTAGTGGATCGACTAACACCGGAGAATTATGGGGCCTATTGGTGGTCTCCGGCGCCCCCTTGTATCGCGGCATGTGTAATCAGTTGTTTGCTTCAATAGAACTATGTTTGCTGGCGGAGAAAACCTTTTGTGATCCATGAGTAACACAAACTGCATCATCATGAGCTGGAATGTTAGAGGACTAAACGCCCCAGCGAAACGATCGGCAGTGCGAGAGGTGGTAGAAGCCAATCAAGCAACAATTCTCTGTCTATAGGAAACGAAGCTGGATTCATGGACTCAAGCGTTCGTGCGCGACCTGGGCGGCCCTGCCCTCGAGGGCTACGCGGCGCTGCCGGCCATGGGAACAAGGGGAGGAGCAACGATCCTCTAGAACAAGAACATGGTGAGTGTAGACACTCACGCGATCGGCTGCTACTCGATCACGGCAAAGGTGCAGGAAACACAGGGCGACGACAGTTTCTGGCTAACTATAGTGTACAGGCCAACTGAAGATGCAAGAAAGGAGGATTTCCTGGCCGAGCTGGTGCGAGCAGCCCCTACGTTGGGAGAGCCATGGATGATCAACGGTGACTTCAATGTCATCTACGAGGCCAGGGACAAGAACAACCTAAACCTGAACCGAAGACTCATGGGAAGATTCAGAGCAGCACTAGACAGAGCGCATCTCAGAGAGGTAAAATGCAAGAACAGGAGGTTTACTTGGACAAACGAACGCCAAGATACAACCATGGTCAGCTTGACAAGGTTTTCTGCAACTCTGAGCGGGATGCCCTGTTCCTGACACACATGCTCTTTGCTGCATCCACAGCCTGCTCCGACCACTGCCCCCTGGTCCTTGCTAACTCAGCTGCCCCGCGAAGAAGGCCAACTTTCAAATTTGAATCATTCTGGCCTCGTTTCCCGCACTTCCAAGAGACCGTGCAGCGAGCATGGCAACGGCCAGTAAACCACACCTGCCCGATCGCAAGGCTAAAAGTCAAGATGAGGAGAACTGCTGCTGATCTGAAGATCTGGGCTCGCACTCTGTTCAGTGATGCAAAAGTTCAGTTCCACCTGGCATGCGAGGTTGTCCTGCGGCTTGATGTGGCACAGGAGCGAAGAAGCTTAACTTCTGCAGAGTTCCAGCTTCGTCGGAAACTGAAGCAAAGGCTGCTCGGCTTGGCAGCCGTGGAGCATGCTAGGAAGAGGCAGGCATCCAGAATCACCTGGCTGCGAGCAGGAGACGCAAAAACAGCATTTTTTCAAGCCAAGATCAAC
Organism: Triticum timopheevii; assembly: GCA_963921465.1. Taxonomy (NCBI): domain Eukaryota; kingdom Viridiplantae; phylum Streptophyta; class Magnoliopsida; order Poales; family Poaceae; genus Triticum; species Triticum timopheevii. The sequence continues at coordinate 272,737,903 of OY997270.1, forward strand.
TCGAGGAGGCGGAAAAACTACATCCACTCTTTGCAAACAGACACAACCATTGTTGTATCTCATGAAGACAAGGCGGCCGCAGCACATGAGCACTTCAGAAACCTGCTTGGTACCAGGATCAGCAGAACTAATACTATAAACTGGGAGGGGCTGCACCTCCCCTCTGTCAGTAATGAGGGCCTCGACAACCTGTTCACTGAAGCCGAGGTATGGGCTGCGATCGTGGCATCTCCGGCAGAGAAAGCATCGAGCCCCGATGGTTTCTCAGGGACATTCTTCAGATCCTGCTAGAGTGTGATCAAGAATGATATAATGGCCGTCTTCCACCACTTCTATCGCATTGCGGACGACAGTTTTGCTGACCTTAACACAGCCATGATCGCTCTCATCCCAAAGAAAGACGGTGCTGCATCCATGGGAGATTTCCGTCCTATAAGCCTGGTGCACTCCATCGGGAAGCTGATCTCCAAGGTCCTGTCTATGCGCCTGGCTGCTGTAATCAGCAAGATCATCTCGCCGGCGCAGACGACATTTCAGAAGAAAAAGTGCATCCACGACAGCTACCTCTACGTCCAAAACTGCATCAGGTCACTGCACTGAGCCAAAACCCCGGCCATTTTGCTGAAACTTGACATAGCAAAGGCTTTCGACAGTGTTTCCTGGGAGTACATCATTGAGCTCATGTGTAAGCTGGGCTTCCCTGCGCGCTGGCGCAACTGGATCACCCTGCTGCTATCGTCGTCGTCCTCGTCGTGCCTGATCAACAGCGTCCCTAGCATCCGAATCGATCATCTGAGGGGGCTCCGGCAGGGGGACCCGCTATCCCCTCTACTCTTCATCCTCTGTATCGACCCGCTGCATCGACTACTGGAGGCGGCCACTCGCTCCGGCGCTCTCTCGCCAATCCCTGGATCGGCGGCACGGATGAGAATGAGCCTCTACGCCGACGACGCCGTGATCTTCATCAATCCCGTTCGACAGGAGGTAGATAGGCTACTGTAAATTCTAGCTAGCTTCGGCGATGCCACCGGGCTGCGAGTCAACCTCGCCAAATCCTCCGCGGTGCCCATTAGTTGCTTCGATATAGACCTTGATCACGTCCTGCAGGGTTTTGGCGGCGCAACGGTCTCTTTCCCAGTCAAGTACCTAGGGCTCCCCCTCATGGCCGGTAGAACTAGACTAGTCCACCTGCAGTTCATCCTCGATAGGATCAGGGCCAGGCTTGCGGGATGGAAGGGCCGGCTTCTCCCGCTGGCGGGGCGCAGAGTCCTTGTGAGATGCGTCCTCTCCGCCATGCGAACCTTTGCCATATCTGTGTTGCGGGCGCCGAAGAAGTTTTTCAAGGAGATCGACAAGGTCAGGCGACGTTTCCTGTGGACGCAAGACGAAGAGATCAGCGGCGGAAAGTGCAAGGTGGCATGGAGGACGGTGACCACACCGGAGGCCAAGGGAGGACTGGGCATCCACGACCTCTCGGCCTTCGCCCGAGCCCTGCGTCTACGCTGGCTCCGGCTAAGCTGGGACGACCCATCCAGGCCTTGGGTCGGCACTGGCACCCCGTGCGATGCTGCGGACCGCGCCCTCTTTGCAGCGTCAACGGCGGTGATCATCGGAGACGGCAAGACAGCCTCATTCTGGTCATGCCCGTGGCTGGACGGCCGACCGCTCCGGCAAGTCTACCCCGCGGTTTTTGCGTGCTCGAGGCGCAAGAACAGGACAGTTAGCGAGGCGCTGGACGAGGACAGATGGATCCTTGACCTCAGGCATGGAAACTTCGATGACATTCCGCCGCATATTGTGCAGCTGGCTAGAGCCATAAGACAGGCACAGATCACCATTCAGGCAGGCATCGCGAACAGCATCAGATGGACGTTGTGCAGCTCAGGGTAGTACACTGCGAAGTCGGCCTACAACGCCCAGTTCGATGACGCAAGGCCATGCGAGTTCTGAGCGATGATCTGGAAGATCTGGGCACCGGGCAAGATCAAAATGTTCCTATGGCTACTCCACCTGGATCGCCTATGGTGCAACGACAGACTGCAAAGGAGAGGATGGGAAAACAGCTATTTCTGCCAGCTCTGCAGGCGAAACCTAGAAACCTCGGTGCATCTGTTCTGGGAGTGCCTGATCTCGCTCCAAGTTTGGAGCAGCGCAGCCGCTTGGGGAGGGTGTGATGCTCTGGACCACGCCTCACGGCCGCCAGCCGACTCCACCACGATGAGAGTCCACAAGATCATCAGCTCCACCACCCCCACAAACAGAAAAGGAATCAAATCGATGGTGGCCCTTATCACCTGGCACATCTGGATGGAGTGGAATGATTGTGTGTTCAGAGAGAAGCAAGCATGCGTAAAGAACATCACAGACGCATGCAGAAGGGACCTTGAGCTCTGGAGGCTTGCAGGAGCCAAGTGCGTTGAGAGCCCCTTCCGGGACGGAACGTGAAATATCAAAACTTAGTGTCGGGTAGGGTAGCCAGCCCTATGCTTGGCTACATGCATCTCTGTAACAACTGATCACTTGATCACCCTTTGTACCTTCTCCCCCTGCTAAATCAATGAAAACAAGCAAGAGCTGGCTATTTCAAAAAAAATATAGTAGTAGCAGCAAACGACCATCAATGAAGCATTCTGCTTGTAAATTTTAAGAAATCATGTTGAATAATATGCAATATTTACTTCCAACAACAAATAAATAAACGGATTAAAAATAAAGATGCAAAAGTAATTCAGACAAAGGATTAAAACCTCTTTTTCCTCCATACCGCTTCCCGATGTCTACCGAGCTGCTATGAAGCGCCGATATGGGGACAGGGACACGGCGATACTGTTACAGGGGACACGGGATACAACAATTTCTGAAAACAGCCATATGACGATACGGCGTGTACGGCGTGTATATATAAATAATTAATAAAATGTCACGTAATAACTAATAAGGCAGTAAAATAACTACTTTGTGCTGCGATGAGATCAAAATACTGCCTCACTTATTGCCTTGATACCTCTTTTCAAGTCTTTGTGGTAAGTGTCCGCAGATGCCATGTCAGTATGTCATTCCCTGGCCGGAACAACAACAGAAGCAGCAGTATACAAAGCAGCCAACATCAGAGCCTGCAGGCAGCGCCCAGCAGCAACCAACTACCAGCTCGGCAAGCACGTACCCAGCAGTTCACAAGCACGTAACCAGCAAACAAGCGCCCAGCGCCAACGCACCAGAGGAGCACGATGGTGAGGAGGCAACAACATGGGAGGTCCGGAGGAGGGCACGGATTGGACAAAGAAGTTACCGTGCTGGCGGCAGGCGGCCGCGGCGGAGATGACTATATGCGCCGGCGGGTGATTCCAGGTGGCGTCGAGCGACTCCAGGAAATGGCGGCGGCGGCCGCCGCTCGGCCCAATCTGGGTGATGGGGGGTGGGGGAGATTGGGGGCGATTCGAGCGGGGTGTGGAGCGGCGGGGGAGGTAGTTGTTTGTTGCTGATACTGAGCCAAGATCAGGAGGAACGCTCAGCGGGCTAGCCGGCCACCAGGATGGAGGAAGAACCAGGCGCACGACACTGACGGGAAGAGCGGCGGCAGACTACGGACGGAAGGTCGGCAGACCACCTCCAAATCGGCTTCTCTCCGGTGATCACGGACAGCCTCACACCCTCCCCAAATCGACTTGCGACGGCTCAGACCAAATGAAAAGAGGGCGGATGCGGCGAGAGGAGAGAGCTGGGAGGAGGAGAAGTGGCGGCGGTGGCTCACATCAACATCAGGGGAGAAGAGTTGTGCCCATCAGACCTCCTCCAATGGATAGTTGCTTAGACGAGGTGTTAGCGCGGTAAATAGTTTAGCAATTATAGTCCCCAATGCATACTCCCTCGGTCCGTAGACTAGCCATAATGAGGTTGCTTGGATCCAAGGGACTATTTTTAGTCTGACTAAAAATAGTCTCTTTTAGAGACTAAAGTTCCAAGCACCCCTGGCTAAAGAGAGGCTAGGACTAGTGGGGAGTAACATATGTGTGGTATCATGCAACACTTCATTTATTATATTATAGACTCATCTTATCTTGATATGTGTGATGTTACTCATACTAGTAGTAACTAGCTATGAGGGTGCTTGGATATGTTTTAGTCCCATGACTAAAAGTAGTGGGACTAAAACTTGCTAGCCTCACCCATGCTTAGATCCAAATACTAAAGAGACTAAAATCAAGTTATTGAGCATTTATTATCCTCCAAACCCTCCAATGCAGAACTCGCATGTGTTAAAGGAGAGGAATTAAATGAGGAGAGAAAGGCTAATACATATTTTAGTAGGTTTCCTATGACTAAAAAATTTTAGCCTCAAGACTAGGAAAGCCTCTCTTTAGTCAGGGGTGCTTGGAACTTTAGCCTCTAAAAGAGACTATTTTTAGTTAGACTAAAAATAGTCCCTTGGATCCAAGCACCCTCTATGTTACCACATGCCTCTCTTTCTTCATTTATTACTTGTCACATCATCTATTTTGTCTAGATATGTGTGATGTTACTACCTATGTTACTCCCATTATGGGTAGTCTTAAAGAGTGTACTTCCAACTTTGTTGGAGGGTCAAACTATCTCAAAGTTTGACCGAGTTTGTGTAAAAATATATCAACGTTTGTGAAAGTGAAACCAAATATGTATATGATGAAAATATACTTTATCATGAATCTTATGCTACTAATTTGATAGCATAAATTTTAGTGTATTATTGTATAAATAAGGTAAAACATAAAAAAGTTTGACTTTCTAAAAAAGTTGAAAGTACACTCTTTAAAAGACGGAGGGAATAGGTATTTAAGTTGTTGTTGCTAAGAGCCCTTCATTTAATGACTTAGCTACTAAACTCGGTGAGCTTGCTTCATTCATCATTATCGTCACCACGCCGTCGTACTAACGGAACTCATCTACTACCTCGACGTCTTGCTGGATCAAGAAGGTAAGGAACATCACCGAAATAAACGTGTGCAGAACGCGGAGGTGTCATGCGTACAGTACTTGATCGGTTGAAGCGCGAAGTAGTTCGACTACACACTACAAAAAATACACTTCTGTGATGATACGTGTTTGTCACAGTAGGTCGTGTTTTTTGTCATGCATGTACATCCATGACAAATTTATGTCAGAATCAAGATAGTCATACATGTGCTGTCATAAAAGTGTTCCATGACAATACCAAAATTATCATCACGGAAGTGTCCACTTCCATGACGATAAATCGCGCGTCACAGAAGTGCTTTCATCAAGGGTGACCGACACGTGGCATCCACCGTAACGGAACACCGTTAAGCTATCGGGTCGGGTTTTAGATCCGATAACCCATTAACAGCCCCGACCAATGAGGATTTTCCACGTGTAAAATCATCATTGGCTGGAGGAAACACGTGTCGGCTCATCGTTGGGACAGATGTCATCCACTCATTGGACGGAAGGCGCCTATGACACGTCGACACGTGGCACGGCCCAACAGAGGCCCATTCCTGTGAAAAGGCCGGCCCAGTAAAAATTAGCAGGCCAGCCCATATAAGGCATACTTGTGTCAGGTCCATTTAAGCCCACGGCCCATACGAGATGTGCCAATTCGGCCCATCAACGGCCCGTTAAAGATTTGACACCATTGCAGCCCATCGTCGGTTCGAGCCCGTTAACAGCCCGCTATATATTTGGGCTCAATATCAGCCCGATGAGATTTCGGCCTGTTAACGGCCCATTTAATGGATGGGCCAATTTTCAGGATGTACATCTTTCGGCCTTTTAGCGACCCATTTAAATGTTGGGCCAGTTTACGGCCCGGTGTGTCTTTCAGCCTGTTGACGGCCCATAAATCTGATGGGTCATTTGTTGTCGGACCTGAGTTTCAGCCTTTAGCGGTCCATTTAAGTGTTGGGCCAATTTTCTGGCCCGGTGTCACTTTCAGCCTGTTGACGGCCCATAAATCAGTTGGGCCATTTGTAGTCGGACCTGAGTTTTGGCCTTTTAGCGACCCATTTAAGTGTTGGGCCAATTCCCGGCCCTGTGTGCCTTTCGGCATGTTAACGGACCATAAATGAGTTGGGCCATTTGTAGTCAGACCTTAGTTTTGGCCTTTTAACGGCCCATGCCCTTCATGGTCCAATACCAGCCCGGTTTCTTTTTCGGCCTGCTAAAGGCCCACAACACAGTTGGGCGATTTACAATACGACCTGACTTTCGACCTCTTAGCGACCCATGGTCTTCATGGTCCAGTACAAGCCTGTTGTCTCTTTCGGCCTGCTAAAGGCCTACTGTATAGTTGGGCCATATGTAGCCCAAACTTAGTAACGGCCTGTTAACGGCCCGTGAAATAAACTGGGGCCACCTGTTGCCCGCTTCGATGTCGGCCTGTTAACGACCCGGGAGGTAAGAGGGCCGACCATTAACTTTCGTCCTAGTAACGGCCCATTAATTTAATGGGCCCACTAAAGTTCGTACATGTCTTTAGGCCAAATTAGATAATTTGAGCCCATTACGACGAGCAATTATGCACAGGACCAAAACCGATCACGCAAAGGTACGGCATATAGGGAATAACGTTGCACATCCAACATATATTACAGGAACAGTGCAAATAAATGAGCAGAACCTAACCATCTACAACGTCACAATCTGCAACCTCAGCACAGATGACGTCCATAAGCATGTGGGCAAGTTCTTTCTGCTTTGCTACACTGTCTCTGAAAACATTGTTCAGTTGTTGTGTCGCACGACTCTGCACATCTGATTCATCCACCATTTCCATCATTGCTTCAGCCATTAATTGGTACACAAACATACATTTATTCCGTTGCATTCAAGACAGAGGACACTGAACAGATTCAGATGGCGATTTTGGCAGGCTTGTATTATTGATAGTGGAGAGTGTCTCGACCACTTCATCATAACATAAATTAGGACGGGAACCAAACAGATTAATCATGAGTTATTGCATATTACCTGGCCTAGATTTACTGGAAAGAAACAATGGGGTTGCCTTGCTGTTTTCAGAGTTTGTCTTCTTATCTTCAGCATCCTGCACAAAATTAACACACTAGCATTGCTATCATTGGCCAAGTCAGATAATAAGAAAGCAACATTGACACAACGAACGTTTGGGCAACTAGCCGACACCAAATTAACACAATATGGCACAGCTATCATCAGCCAGGTAAGGTAGTACGAAAGCAACATTGACACAATGAATGAATGGGCAACCAGAGAAGCACTACAATTCAGTAATGTGCGTGATATGAGATAGTACATTCATGCATCTCAGTATGCAAAATTACCAGGCAGTTTTCCTTACAAAAATCAACATTGGCGCCTTTAACATTTTGCTACAACTAATTTTAGATCAGATAAAGGTTAGATTCACGCCGATTAACAAAATACATGTTGATGTAAAAATATAGTGATATACAACAGGTACTTACATCAGCATTGGAGCACAGAGAATTCCCGCAAAATATTTTTCTCGAATACGATCCCAATGGAGGAAGTCTTCTATCGTTTAACCTTATTTTCTAAAAGAGAGATGGGTAAGAAACATGTAGAAAATATGATCAGAATGCTATAAAATTTCATGATGCGAGGATACGCACACGCTTCTTAGAATGGAGTTGACATTCTTTGCTGGACTGGAGAGGACTAGTTCTTTGGCCACTGGAATCTGCTTATTGTCAGTGGGAGTTGGGTTTCTCTGTGCTGGAGCAGTATCTATGAAAAATGGAGTTGGTTTATTATCTCCTGGCGTTTGGATCTTTTGCAAAGACCTGGTTTGTAACCCTTCAGATTCTAACATAGCCGTCTTCCCCTTGCATGCCTTATATAGAAGAATGGTGATTCAGTTATAAAACATGCTACAGCAGAGATGGAATAGGTACTAAAGAATAGAAAGGCATGACATATTGACATGTATTCCCTCCATCCGGAAATAAATGGATGGGTCTAGGCGTATTTCAGTTCTAGATACATCCAGTTTTATCCATTTCTGCGACATTTAATCCGGACGGAGGGAGTATGATGTAAGAGCTAGGGATACGACAGGACAACACAGTAAAAAAACACTGAAAAACCACTGCAGAACCAAAGTATTCAAACCCACTGATATGAGATAGTACACTCATGCAGCTCAGGATGCAAAACTACCAGGCAGTTTTCCTTACAAAAATCAACATTGTGGCCTTTAATCATACATTTTTCTACAACTAAATTTAGATCAGATAAAGGTTGGATTCACGCCGATTAACAAAATACATGCTGATATAAAAATATAGTGATATACAACAGGTAGTTACATCTACATTGGAGCAGAGAGAATTCCTGCAAGAATCTTTCCTCATAAACGATACCATTGCAGAAATTCTTCTATCTGTTAAGCTTATTTTCTAAAAGAGAGATGGGTAAGAAACATGTAGAAAATATGATCAGCATGCTATAAAATTTCATGATGCAAGGATATGCACACTCTTCTTAGAATTGAGTTGACATATTTTTGCTGGACTGGAGCGGACTAGTTCTTTGGCCACTGGAATCTGCTTATTATCAGTAGGAGTTGGGTTTCTCTGTGCTGGAGCAGTATCTATAAAAACTGGAGTTGGTTTATTATCTCCTGGCGTTTGGATCTTTTGCAAAGGCCTTGTTTGTAACCCTTCAGATTCTAACATAGTCGTCTTCCCCTTGCATGCCTTGTATAGAAGAATGGTGCTTTAATTATAAAACATGCGACAGCAGAGAGAAGGAATAGGTACTGAAGAATAGAAAGGCATGACATATTGACATGTATTCCCTCCATCCGGAAAAAAATGGATGGGTCTAGGCGTATTTCAGTTCTAGATACATCCTTTTTTATCCATTTCGGCAACATGTAATCCGGACGAAGGGAGTATGGTGTAAGAGCTAGGGATACGACAGGACAACACAGAAAAAAACCAATTGAATGTAAAACTATATGCTAGCGGAATACGTACAGAAATAACTAAGGCAACATACACGTGTATGATTGGGAAAATAAGATGGCATTGCAACAAAGCACTAGAACAACACTTCAATGTAAAAAAACATGGTATGGCAGATAGATGAAGTACATACTGATGAATAACAATGCATAAGATATTCAGAAGCATGATGTCCAAATTAAGCAGATGGCATTGCGATAGAGTAGAATGACAGTACTTGAATTTGAAAACATGTTATCATGAATGGAATAGGTACTGAATAACAGGAAGGCATGACATATTTACATGCATGATCAGCATGCTAAGCACATGGCATTGCAACAGAGTAGATACACTCCAGGACATTATATGCATGTTGTACCCATATCACAGGCCAAGTTAGAGCAAGGACCTTGTGGGGTGAAGAGGACTCATCATCTTTCTGCAAGTCTTCTGAAGAACTGCCTTTACATGTTCCATCATATTGGGTATCATTGACATCAAGTTTATTGGCCTTTACATTGCTCCGTGAGGTTCTTGTGGATATATCAGTGTGTGCAATTATATCTGACATGCATGGAAGACAACTAGTAGTTAGATTTATGTAAATGAGTGCCTGTAGGAGACGACATAAATAGTAGGACTGGGGTTAACTAGCAGCAACAGGTCTCATAAACTAAAGGGAGAACACAGATGAAAGCTACAGAATATGTATCGTTTGTACTCGAGATTAACTAGATGGCACACAAAAATATTAAAGAACAACATAGGTAATACTAGAAGTGGTATAATACTATAATCACCATCCTGTGGGATAACATTGGCTGATGGATGATAACTATGGAACAACGTTACCTAAAGAACAAGTATCTTAGCTGAACTATGGAACAACGTGAACTCCTGAACAAGACCCGTAAGAGATCAGCATGAATATATAGTGAAATGTGATGACCTATTTTCCGTGCTTAGATGAATAACAAAGCCATAAATGTTGCACACAAGTAAGATGAGGGTACAACCTATTTGGCTGCCATCCATAGGAGTGAGCATCATGTGCTGACTTGTCGATGGCCCTGCAGTTGTTGTGGCTGTCCATGTCGGGCACGCGCATTCGATGGAGGGAACTATTGAGTGGGGACTGTAGCTCCCTTCTGGTGTATGCTTCCCTTGTTGGAGCAGTTGCGGTGAGTCGGAAGACGGTGTGTCTGAAGATGCACATAACCCATAATGTTAAGAATGACATATCTCTTTGATCCGAAGAAATACACTAAGAGATCAACAGCAAGGTACGAGAGTGGTCACACGTCTGTTGACTGAAGACTAAATTGGGGTCACACGATTTTATTTTATTTTGGTACTGTCTGATTTACGTCGGATGGCTTGATGGCCGTCTTGTGCCTCCCGACTGACACTGTTCGGAATCTTCCCCGAAGAGCCAGCGACCAACGGCAGAGCAGCCTGCCTCCGTCGTCCGTGGCCCCGGCCAAAACCCCACTCCCCGCCCCACCGCACTGCCGTGGTTGCGCCGCCCCCGTGCCAATCCACAAAGACTCCCCGTCATCCAGATCCGGCGGCGGCAGTACCTTCAACCCACGCAACTCTAAAAGATAGCCATCTAAGCGCTGCTTCCGCGGCGATCTTGCGGCCCCGCACCCTTACGTTAGACACCAGCCAACCGGCAGCCTAGGAGCTCCTCCACCTCAAGGGGTGCTACTTCCCATTGGGAATCGATTGGCCCAGAATAAAAATTCAGACAACTAACGCCTAAATAAAGTGATTTCAGATGAGGGTGCGACCTATCTGGCGGCATGGTGAAGTAAGCAGGTCCAGTTGCCGAGTCGGTGAGGCCGGCGCGGTTGCGGTGGCGACCGGCGGCAGGGAAAGAGCGATGTCGCCACGGTCGATGGCTACGCGGAAGCAGCGCTAGGACTCTGGACGTATCCGAAGTTGGAGACGCTCCGGCGTCGTGAACAACGGCGGGGGTGAATCAGCTCCGGTACGGTTCACGCGGCCGTCGTCGAGGCAGCACCAGCAGCACGGAGTAAGAGGCACACGGCCCAGTGCACGACGGCAATTGGACAGCGTCTCCGGCATTAGGGAGGAGGGCGGCTGTGAAATTGGTGCGGTGGGGGCGCCATGGAGGTGGGGCTGAGGTTTCACGGCTCGGGAGAAGGGAGCTTCCCGGGGAGAAGGTGATTTGGCGCCCACGAGGTATGAATGGGGGCGGCCGGGGGGGGATTGGGAGGGGAGTGGAACCATGTCTTACGGATGCATTTGTCTGAAATGTGAGGGGGAGTTACAGTTCTACCCTTGCCTATAGGCTTCTCGGCTTGGGTCTATGTACTGAGGGTCGGGGATAGTAGAGTAACTTTGCTTCTCCCCAAATAGTGGGCGGGAGCGATTTCGGGCAAGGAGGGCGTGTTTTGAACTACAGTGGGCGCGAGCGATTTCGGGCGAGGAGAGCGTGTTTTGAAATAGTGGGCGCGAGCTATTTCGGGCGAGGAGAGCGTGTTCTGCCGACCATGGTTTATAAATCATTTGGCACATGTCATTTCGGCTGAGGAGAAGACGCGCTTGGATGAAGTTACGAACCTACCCTCGATGTACAACGGGCCAATTGATGTGTGCCCCACATAGGACAGTAATTTCGCGTCTCCCATTTATTTGCTCGGGCGAATTCCACCGAGCAGAGAGGATGTTTAACGGTTCGTTCAAATTTTGGGAGAACGAGCATCCACGTCTACCTTACCAAGTCGATCGAATCAAATTTTGAAATATTAGCTTGTCACTTCTTTTTTAGATGGAGAGATGATGCTCGGGAGTAATGTGTTTTTACATGCTCGTTGCTAGCGATTTACTATATGACAAATAGTTGACCCACTCAAAAACGCGAATCAAACCCAAAATGAAATATCTCGATTGAATGAACTAGCTCATTCAGTAGGTCAAAATAGTGAACTAAATCCAAAATTGAACACCTCAATCGAGTAGCATGTTGTACAGTGTTATAGTACTCCATGAACATGTTGAAAGTCAAATTAATGAACTTGTTTGATATACACATATATCCGTTCATGTGTGGATTGCAGACAACATGTTCTCCAATTTAAATATTTGAATGCAAGTTTATATCGAAACATGGTTTATATCAGTCTTTGATGCATAAAACGCGACCTCCCCCTCTCCCGGACTCCTGTTCTCTCTCTCTCTCTCTCTCACTCTCACTCTCCCTGACAATCTTCAATTCTGTCACACGCATCTGACACAAAAACCTTGTTGGTCCCTCTCCCTCTCCCTCCCCCCCCCCTCTCTCTCTCTCTCTATCTTGTGTGTGGGGGGGGTCTTTCTAGTTCGCATTCATATATACACCATCTATAGGTCTCTCTCGCACACTATGTATGATACTCTAGCTAGTCCAAGCTAGATATCTTGGGTGCACTCATCATACACACAAATTCCTTGGATCTTTGCACGTAACTCTCTCACGCACCACTATGTCGTCTCGGAGCTCTTCCCCCCCCCCCCTCTCTCAAACTCTCCATCCACCTGGGTCACACATACACATGCATATCTCACTCGCACTCGATAGGCCCATCTAAAAATCTATCTCTCTCCCTCGTTCTCTCTCCATCTCACACGCACACACACACACACACAATCTAATGCCCAGCTAGCCAAGTATGATGGTCTCTCACTCAATTGTAGGCACACGCAGTCCCCCCTATATGTATATGACTAGCTAATCTTAGTCTCCATCACAAACATGTGCATGGTCTATCTCGATTTCTCTCGGGGCATCTTTCTATCGCGCACGCACTCCCTCGATCTCCCACCCATATAGTCCCCTCACGATCTCGAGGGGATCTCTCTATCACAAACACACCCTCTCTCCCTCCCATGCGTCCATGCCATCCATGTGTCCCTCTCGACCTTTTTTCCTCGTTGGCCAGACCTCTATTGGACATGTGCTACAGGGGTGTCTCTCTCTGTTGCAATCAATCACACACTAGCTATCTTCGTGTATCTCCTCGCCTCGTTTTTCCATCTCGGAGATGCATGCGTGATATGTTCGCATAAGAAACGAAAAAACACAGACACACTCTCTCTAATTTATCGTTTGTTGTCACTTTCTCTTTCACACACATACTCTTTTTGCACACTTACTCATTCTCCTTCACACGCACTTGATCTGTCTCGACTGAGGCACTCTCCTCCGTCCATAGCACATAGATTTATTGAAAAGTCAAACATCACAAAGTTTGACCATGTACGTGGAGAAAAAGAATTACATCTAGTACGACAAACATATACCATTAGATTCACCATGAGATGTAGTTTTGTATGATGTATCTTTGGTATTGTAGATATAAATAACATTTGCATAAACCTGATCAAAGTTTCCAAAGTTTGACTTCTAAAAAATTTACATGCACTGCATTATCGAGCGGATGGAATATCTCTTTCCCCCTCTCAGCTATCTGACGCACCACTCAGCCTTATCGGGGCTCCTCAATCTCTCTCAAACTTTATTGGTCAGTTTGGTTCGTGACCTGACCCTCATGCCTTGATGGCCGGTACTGCCTGGTGTGGACGTGAGATGTAAAATATTTTTGCCTGGCCAGGCTTGTGTGGTGCTGAAGCGTTTGGTTCATGCCTGGGCCAGGCAAAGCATCAACTTCCCATCAATCAATCCATGCATCAATTATTTAATGCTAATATCCATCCATGTTGCTGTTAGCCTCGTGGCCGCACGACCAGGCATGGCCAGGCGTTTGAAATCGGTCGCTTGGGCCAGGCTACTTGCAGTGTCTAGAGTTCAGCCAGGCTAATTAAAGTGCAAGGGAACCCAGCCCAGGCGGGCTTTCTTTTTCACAGGGTAGCAACCAAACAAGCGTGCATGAAATCCAGCCACAACCCCAGGCCACGCAAAAGATGCTCACAACACAAGCCAAACTGGCCTTATATCTCCCTGGTTCACACATACATATGTCTCGCTCGCGCTATACATATAGACCCATCCAACACTCTCTGCCCTTGTTCTCTCTCCATGTGACACGCACCCCCTAAGTACCATAATCCCTCACTCCATCATAGACTCTGTTTGGATCCATGGGTTAGAGTTAGTTTGGGTTAGTTTGGAGTCAACTAACCCAAAAAGATCCAAACAGGAGGGTTAGTTTAGGTTAGATGCATCTAACCCATCCAAAAAAACTAACCCATCCAAGAGGTGCTTATTTGGGTTAGTTCTTCTCGGGACCACTAATAAACACTTTTTTCTCTCGCTCTCCCCGCAGCAGATCCCTCCCCACTTCCTCAAAGCTTCTCGTCCTCTCCCTCCCTCTCGCACCGCCCGTGAAGGTGCCTCGCCGTATCCGCGCTCCATCTAACCCTGCCATCCAAACACCTCTTTACTTAGAGTTATTTCAGGGTTAGAATCTAACTCTAACCTCTAACTGAGTTAGAGTATCCAAACAGGGCCATAGGCGCAAGCACTCCCCCCTTCTAAGTATGATTATCTCTTACTAGCCATCAGGAACACACGTATTGTCTCCTTCCATCCATAGGTCTATCTCGATATCTCTCGGGGCATCTTCTATCGCGCACACACCTTGTCACTCGATCTCCCACCCATGTAGTCCCATCACGATCTCCAGGGGATCTCTCTATGACAAACATACACTCTTTCCTCCCCATGTCTGCATTTTCTCCGTACGTCTCTCTCGACCTCTCTCCCTTGTTTGTCAGACCCCTCTTGGCCACGTGCTAGGGGTCTTCCTCTCTCGGTTCCAAACAACCACACACTATCTCCTCACCTTGCCTCCGTTGTCGAAGATGCATGTGTGATATGTTTGCATAATACACGCACGCCTTTTCTCCACTTTTATTTTGTGTTGTCCATGTCTCTTTCCACACGCACACACACTTCTCTCTCTCTCTCACTCTCTCTCTCTCTCGTTAGGGACTCTATCACGTCCATAAGCATATGGATGTTTTGAAAAGTCAAACCTTAGAAAAGTTTGACCATGTATATGTGGAGAAAAACATTTACATCTGGAACGATCATTAGATTCATCACAACATGTACTTACTTCATACTATCATTTATCTTTGGTATTGCAGATATAAGTAATTTCTTTATAAACTTGGTCAAAGTTTCAAAAGTTTGACTTAAAAAAATGTTGTAACTACATTATCGAATGGAGGGAGTAGCTCTTTCTCTCTCTCTCTCTCTCTCTCTGCTATCTCTCACGGGCCTCCCCTCTCACTCGAACTCTCTATACCGACGGATTATACGCTCACTGTGTCAGCGTATAGCTCCGTATATTGTTTAGTTGACCGGTCAACCAATCCACATGCTGCGTTGTTAGCTCGTGTTCTGTATCTTGGTGTGCTGGCCCATGTGGCAGTGGGTGAAAATAAGTAAACTAGAGGCCCATCTAACACGTGGTGAAGGAAACAAAGTTGAAACCACTTGGTGTAGCACCCCGCACGCTAGTAAATTGAGGGCGCATTGAGGACAAACTTCTTGTGCGCGAAGGATGCACTCGCGCACAATTCACCACTGCGCGGCGGCATGCACAGAAGGACGCACTCGCGCACACCCAGCACACAAAACACACTAGCACACGTGTACACCAGCGTCGCCGCCGGTTGAGATGGACGGCGAGGCAGCCAACAACCGGAGGCCGCTTGAGCCAAAACCGCATCCGGCGAGCCTGGACTTCATCAGCAGCCTTCCCGACGACATGCTGCTCGTCATCATCGGCCTCCTCCCCACCAAATCTACCGTGCGGACCGCCCTGCTCTCCCGGCGGTGGCACCCCATCTAGCGCTGCATCCCCCTCAACCTCACCGTCGACAACTGCCTCTGCGACGGGGATTGCAAACGCATGGCCGCAGTCTCCAAGATCCTTTCATCACACCCTGGGCCAGCCAGACGCCTTGACATCCGCATGTTTAGTACCAACTGCAAGGTCCAACCCAACTTCGACGAGTGGTTCTTATCCCCCGCCCTAGATCAGCTCGAGGAGCTCAGCTTTGAAGCTGGACGATGTCGCTCTCTGCCGCCGTCCGCGCTCCGCCTCACGCAACCGCTGCGCCGCGCCAGCTTCAGCTCCTGCTATCTTCCCCAGATTAATGTCGCGCCCGCCCTTCTTCTCCCTCAACTCAAGCAGCTCGACCTCTTCGACATTTTCATCTCGAAGAAGGCTATGGAGCACCTGCTCCGCAGCTGTACTGCACTCGAGTACCTTCGTCTTGAGCAGATCCATGGGTTCATTAGCCTCCACATCGCCTCGACGAATCTCCGATGGATTTATGTGTCTTGTTGGCCCCGCAACAAGACATCAATTGGGAAGAGATCACTCCAGCTGTTCCACGTTATGGTCATTGAGAATGCGCCTTTCCTTGAGAGATTGCTTGTATCGGATCTAGAAGGTCCAACAAAAATCAGGGTCATTGACGCGCCGAAATTGACAGCGTTGGTGTACTCGTCTGCCAAATTCTCCGAACTCTTTATTAGATCCGTAATCGTTCAGGTACAACACTCATCTTCTTCTCCGTGTTCTTGAAATTCACATTTTTAAATTTCTTCTTGATGTATTTACGACCGTCTTCCAGAAAATTATTCCCACAAGCTTGACCCAGTCCATGCGCATAGTGAAGATCTTAGCACTAAAATCTATCGGCCCCAATCTGGATCAAGTTGTTGGATTCCTTACATGCTTTCCATGCACGGAGAAGCTACTCATCGAGGTGAAACTTCTTTCCTATTAGTAAACGGTAATCACAATGTAGCTCAATTTTTTCGTAATTTTCCCAAATTACGACGACAAGTGTAGTGTTCAAAACTACATCTACGCACTGCACCGAAAGAAATGTTTTTAGTATTTTTTCTCACGTGATCACCTGCATCATTTTTATGTTGTACTACTACTATAGTAGCCTAGGCTAGTCATAGTGGAAAGTAACTTAGACTACTCCAGTAACTCTATGGTTACCCTAAGGGCAAGTACTACCTCCGTCCTGGTTTACTCTTCCAATTTTGTAGTATCAAAATTTGACCATAGATTTAACTGACAAAATGTTAATGCATGTCACTAAGAACTATATCGTTGGATTCGTATTTGAACATAATTTCAAATGGTGTAATTTTTAGTGACATGCATTGGCATTTTCTTAGGTAAATCTATGGTCAAAATTTTATACTAAATACGAGGTAGTATTCCCTCCGTCCCAAAATTCTTGTCTTACATTTGATTAGATACGGATGTATCTAACACTAAAATGTAACTAGATACATCTGTATTTAGACAAATTTAAGACAAGAATTTTGGGACGAAGGGAGTACAAAAGTGGGCTATGTAGGCCAAAACACGTGACAAATTCACTTGTGATGCATTTGGCATCGATGCCCCTCCATTGCTCACCTGGTGCCCCAATCTGGATCACCTACTTTGCTCCGGTTCCAAATTAACTCACGCAATGAAAAAACACTGCGTGGGAGAGAGAGAGGACCGAGGAAATAAAAAAACACTTATTTGGGAGAGTGAGAGGCTGGTGTAGTTGGTTTGATTGATTTGTTTATACATGTGGGTCTGTGTGCACAGCGGTGCCAACTCTCTCACATCGCGAGAGCGGTGCCAAAATCTTTTGATTTGACATCAATGTGTATTATGTGGCATACTTTTGCGAAATATGGCATCGGCCACATAGTGGAAGCAACAAATGCCCAAGCTCTTCACGTGCTCCTAGTTAAATGAGAGGAAACAGAAAGATAGAGAGAGAGGGAGAGAGAGAGTGAAAAAATATCAGAGAGAGAGAGTGAAAAATATCACTAGCCAACCAACCCTATCATATGAGCGAATGATATTGGTACCTCTTGATGACACGGCAATCTTATGCAGCCAGCTGCTCTAATATGTTCTCTTCTTTTGCAGATAAAAAAGACCCGAAAGTGAAAAATGTGTTGCACTATAACAATCTCATCGAATGCCTTGATCTCCATCTTACAGAAATTGATTTGATCGACTACCGAGGCAGCACATCTGAGATTAAATTGGCCAGGTTCTTTGTTCTGGAGGCAAGTGTGCTCAAGGTAATGAGGTTTGGCGGTCTCTGGCGCAATAATGAATGGCGTGCTGATCACCGCAAGCGTCTAAGCCTAAATGACAAAGTCTCCGCAGAAGCTGAATTTGTTTTTGAAACATCAAGTGGCCAAAGACTCGAAAACTTATTTGCCCATTAGTGACTTGTCAGGGCGGTGGATTTTAGTTTGTACAATAACGCTGCATCCACCTAAAGTAACGAAAGTTCTTACGTAAACTTCCTAGTAATTCCCTCTTCCTAGGTGCAGCATTACTTCTAACGTTTGTAATATCAGTTTGAAACTTGTAATATTGCCATGTCCTATTCCTGCGTTTTCAGAATCCTGCGAATCAAACAGGTCCTGAGTTGATGATGATGTTGTGCCTCCCATATTTCACCAATAGCTGTCAGATCTAGATCTGACGCATACAAACCAAGCTTCTCCATTTTTGCAAAAAGATGCCCGCACTTGTTCCCTATTTACAAACAACTCCTTGTCCCTCACAATCAGCCTTATCTCCTCCCCACCACATCTAGAAGGCCGTGGAAAAATCTAGTACGATGGTCGCTGTCGGAGCCGTCCACCCCCAATCTTGGTGTTCCGTGCAATGCACGGGCATCTACGCACGGGAAATTATGTCGAACAGGGATAGTTGTAAGCAGGCTAGCTCTACAGCCATGATGATAGTGACTACAGACGGTGAGGCTGACTATGGTATGCCGAACACGGCGCCTATACTCAGGTGCCATCTCCGGCGCAGGGTCTTGTCACTTCACTGTGAGGAGCAGCACGTAATAATTTGACCAACGGGTAGTACAGTGCTAGTACTCCTAGGAGTACTACATTGGTAGTACTACTACTAGTACTAGTAACACCACCGTCTGGATTTAGGAGTACTACCACGTCCATCTGGATTTTAGTATTTGACTAGCAATATCTAATAATGCATGTCACAGAAAATGTACTACTCCCTCTGTAAATAAATACATGGTGTTTTATTCCTATCAGCGAGAGAACTTAATGTTTTTTGCTAACTAGAGTACTAATAGGATTACATGCAATGAACTAAACACTGCAGGTCATGTTTGGTAGTCTCAAGTCATTGAAAGCATGCACGGCACACATCTCTCATTGGTTGATATGTCACGAAATAAGAAACAAGGAGGGAGTTAATGCACCGTGCCTAAGTGTTTTGGGATTATTTGGTTTTCGTAATGTGACTTACACAACATTTTTGTTTACATGCATTAACATTTTATTAGTTAAATCAAAGGTCAAAACTTGGCGCAAAATGCAAAGGGGACCAATAAACTAGTAAACATCAAACTTCTCTCGTTTGGCGCCAACTAGAGGTCCGATGAGATGACTATACTGCACCGGCATGGAGGGGGTCCAGCTTCATTGACTTACAGCAACTACCTTTGGGTGAATGACACGTGGGCCCAGGGGGTGGCTGGCCCACCTATCATACAACCAAAGGCAGGTGTAGTAGACGGCCGAGGTGAAGGAAATATGCCCTAGAGGCAATAATAAAGTTATTATTTATTTCCTTATATCATGATAAATGTTTATTATTCATGCTAGAATTGCATTAACCGGAAACATAATACATGTGTGAATACATAGACAAACAGAGTGTCACTAGTATGCCTCTACTTAACTAGCTTGTTGATCAAAGATGGTTATGTTTCCTAACCATAGACATGTGTTGTCATTTGATTAATGGGATCACATCATTAGGAGAATGATGTGATTGACATGACCCATTCCGTTAGCTTAGCACACGATCGTTTAGTATGTTGTTATTGCTTTCTTCATGACTTATACACATTCCTATGACTATGAGATTATGCAACTCCAGTTTACCGGAGGAACACTTTGTGTGCTACCAAACGTCACAACGTAACTGGGTGATTATAAAGGTGCTCTACAGGTGTCTCCGAAGGTACATGTTGGGTTGGCGTATTTCGAGATTAGAATCTGTCACTCCGATTGTCGAAGAGGTATCTCTGGGCCCTCTCGGTAATGCACATCACTTAAGCCTTGCAAGCAATACAACTAATGAGTTAGTTGCGAGATGATGTATTACGGAACGAGTAAAGAGACTTGCCGGTAACGAGATTGAACTAGGTATTGAGATACCGACGATCGAATCTCGGGCAAGTAACATACCGATGACAAAGGGAACAACGTATGTTGTTATGTGGTCTGACGGATAAAGATCTTCGTAGAATATGTGGGAGCCAATATGAGCATCTAGGTTCCGCTATTGTTTATTGACCGGAGACGTGTCTCGGTCATGTCTACATTGTTCTCGAACCCGTAGGGTCCGCACGCTTAAAGTTACGATGACAGTTTCATTATGAGTTTATATATTTTGATGTACCGAAGGTTGTTCAGAGTCCCGGATGTGATCACGGACATGACGAGGAGTCTCGAAATGGTCGAGACATAAATATTAATATATTGGAAGCCTATATTTGGATATCGGATTCGTTCCGGGTGAAATCGGGATTTTACCGGAGTACCGGGGGGTTACCGGAACAACCCCCGGGGGTTAATGGGCCTACAAGGGCCCTAAGGGAAAAGAGGAGGGCTGGCCACGGCAGGCCGTGCGCCCCCTCCCCCCTAGTCCGAATAGGACAAGGAAGGGGGGGGCGCCCCCTTTCCTCTTTCCCCCTTCCCCTTTCCTTCTCCAACAAGGCAAGAGGGGGGAGTCCTACTCCCGGTGGGAGTAGGACTCCTCCAGGCGCACCCCTAGGGGCCGGCCGCACCTCCCCCTCCCTCCTTTATATACGGGGGCAAGTGGGCACCCGAAGACACACAAGTTGATCTTCGTGATCGTTCCTTAGCCGTGTGCGGTGCCCCCTTCCACCATATTCCACCTCGGTCATATCGTAGCGGTGCTTAGGCGAAGCCCTGCGACGGTAGAACATGAAGATCGTCACCACGCCGTCGTGTTGACGGAACTCTTCCCCGACACTCTGCTGGATCGGAGTCCGGGGATCGTCATTGAGCTGAACATGTGCTAGAACTCGGAGGTGCCGTAGTTTTGGTGCTTGATCGGTCGGGCCGTGAAGATGTACGACTACATCAACCGCGTTGTTACAATGTTTCCGCTGTCGGTCTACGAGGGTACGTGGACAACACTCTCCCCTCTCGTTGCTATGCATCACCATGATCTTGCGTGTGCGTAGGAATTTTTTTTGAAATTACTACGTTCCCCAACAGTGGTATCAGAGCCAGGTTTTATGCGTAGATGTCATATGCACGAATAGAACACAAGTGAGTTGTGGGTGATATAAGTCATACTGCTTACCAGCATGTCATACTTTGGTTCGGCGGTATTGTTGGATGAAGTGGCCCCGACCGACATTACACGTACGCTTACGCGAGACTGGTTCTACCGACGTGCTTCGCACACAGGTGGCTGGCGGGTGTCAGTTTCTCCAACTTTAGTTGAACCGAGTGTGGCTACGCCCGGTCCTTGCGAAGGTTAAAACAGCACCAACTTGACAAACTATCATTGTGGTTTTGATGCGTAGGTAAAAACGGTTCTTGCTAAAGCCCGTAGCAGCCACGTAAAACCTGCAACAAACAAAGTAGAGGACATCTAACTTGTTTTTGCAGGGCATGTTGTGATGTGATACAGTCAAGACATGATGCTAAATTTTATTGTATGAGATGATCATGTTTTGTAACCGAGTTATCGGCAACTGGCAGGAGCCATATGGTTGTCGCTTTATTGTATGCAATGCAATCGCCCTGTAATGCTTTACTTTATCACTAAGCGGTAGCGATAGTCGTAGAAGCATAAGATTGGCGAGACGACAACGATGCTACGATGGAGATCAAGGTGTCACGCCGGTGACAATGGTGATCATGACGGTACTTCGGAGATGGAGATCCCAAGCACAAGATGATGATGGCCATATCATATCACTTATATTGATTGCATGTGATGTTTATCTTTTATGCATCTTATCTTACTTTGATTGACGGTAGCATTATAAGATGATCCCTCACTAAATTATCATAGTAAAAGTGTTCTCCCTGAGTATGCACCGTTGCGGAAGTTCTTCGTGCTGAGACACCACGTGATGATCGGGTGTGATAGGCTCTACGTTCAAATACAACGGGTGCAAAAAAGTTGCACACGCGGAATACTCAGGTTAAACTTGACGAGCCTAGCATATAACAGATATGGCCTCGGAACACGGAGACCGAAAGGTCGAGCGTGAATCATATAGTAGATATGATCAACATATTGATGTTCACCGTTGAAACTACTCCATCTCACGTGATGATCGGACATGGTTTAGTTGATATGGATCACGTGATCACTTGGAGGATTAGAGGGATGTCTATCTAAGTGGGAGTTCTTTAGTAATATGATTAATTGAACTTAAATTTATCATGAACTTAGTACCTGATAGTATCTTGCTTGTCTATGTTGATTGTAGATAGATGGCCCGTGCTGTTGTTCCGTTGAATTTTAATGCGTTCCTTGAGAAAGCAAAGTTGAAAGATGATGGTAGCAATTACACGGACTGGGTCCGTAACTTGAGGATTATCCTCATTGCTGCACAAAAGAATTACGTCCTGGAAGCACTGCTGGGTGCCAGGCCTGTGTAACGCCCCGGATCCGATGCGCCAGGTGTCTGCCAGTTATTCGCCTTCGTTGCCATGTCATTTGCTTGCGTGTTGCACTTTGCCATGACATCATCTGCATTTCATATCATGTCATCTTGTGCATTTCATTTTGCATACGTGTTCGTCTCATGCATCCGAGTTTTTTCCCCGTTGTCCGTTTTGCAATCCGGCACTCCTATGCCCTCCGGCGTTCCCCTTTTGCCTCTTTGCGTGTGCGGGTGTTAAACGTTCTCGGAATGGACCGAGTCTTGCCAAGCGGCCTTGGTATAGCACCGGTAGACCGCCTGTCAAGTTTCGTGCCATTTGGAGGTCGTTTGATACTCCAACGGTTAACCGGGTAACCGTAAAGCCTCCTTCTCTTTGCAGCCCATCACCCTTCCAAAGTGGCCCAAAACCCATCGAACTCCACTCCATGCTCTCGGTCGTTCGATCACGATCGCGTGGCCGAAAACCACTCCTCATTTGGACTCTCCTAGCTCCTTCTACCTATAAATATGTCTTCCTCCCCAAAATCCCGGTCTAAACCCTAGCCTCTTCCACCTCCGCGCGCCGGACATGTCCACTCCGCCGCCGGACACGTCCGCGCCGCCGCCGCCCGGCCAACCGCACAGCGCCACGTGGCCCCGACCACCGCGCGCCGCCCGCGGCCCGCCAGGCCCGCCGCCGGCCCCGCGGCCCGCACCGCGCCCGTGCGCCTCCCCGCTCGCTCGATCGATCCAGATCAGGAGAGGAGCTCCCGATCCAGATCGAACCCCGCCGCCACCGGCCTCTCGCCGCCGCCTGCACCACGGCGACCCGCCGGAGCTGCGTCAGATCCGGTGAGCCCCGACCTCGCCGCCCTTCTCCTCTCCTTCCTCACTGCCTCTCTCTCTCTCCCGCAGGTTGCCGTCGCCGCCGGAGCTCCGAGGCAGCGCCGCCGACCCTTCCGTCGGCCGGATCCGGCCCCCCCACGGCCGGATCGGTCCGTTCCGCCGTTCGCCGGACCTGCCCCGGCCCCTCCTGGCCTCCCCGCGCTTCGCCGCCGCTGCTCCGGCCTCCCCGATCCAGGTGGGATCGGGAGGAGGACGACCACCGCGTGGGCCTCCTCCAGCGAGGCGCCTCGTGGGCCCCGCCCCGCGTCAAGCCCAGCCCAGCAGCCGTTGGCCCAGCTCCCGCGCCCCTGGGCCGCAGCCCACTAGGTGAGCAGCCCAACCCCGGTCATTTGTCGCTCTGGGCGATTTTTAGTATATAGCACTCGTTGGTTTTTTTTCCAAGAAATCGACTAAGTCCCTAAGTTTTGCACATTATCATGCCATGTTCATCATGCTGTATCTCTGCATCTGTAGCTCCGTTTCGTGCGTGTAATATGTCAAATTGTTCGTCTCGACGAGTATTTCATTTCATATCATTGCATCATTTTCATTTGAGCTCATCTTGATGCCCGAAATGCTGTTGGAAGAGTGCATGTTGATGTTAATCTGCTGAAACTGTTATAACATGCTCATTTGTCATTTTTGCCATGATTGATGTGTGCATCCTATGAGGTTGATGTCTACATGTGTTTTGATCTATGCCATGCCATATTTCCAGGGGTGTATGCCATGTATTTTTGTGATCAATGTGGTGACTAGCACAAGCATGCAAACTAGGCTTCGTGATATTGCTGATTTTAGTCCCTGTTCTGCTGTTATTTTGATGCCATGTAAACTTGATGCTACAGAGAGATCCATGCATATTTTGAGATACTTCAGTAAGGATGTTTTGAACATATGGTTATTGTCTATCTATTCCTTCCCTTGTTTGCAATTATGGAGTAGTCTAGCATCTCATTTGAGTGCTCTACTTTTGCTTCAAAATGTTTCCTGGCAGATTGTTTACGTGTTATTCAATTTGGCCAAGCTTGCTATAGTTGATCCTTGCATGCTATGGACTTGTTCTTGACTTGGTTTGTTGCACAAACATGTCTTCTTGATGATGCTATGCTTATCTTGTCATGCAATGACTTGTGGTGAGTGAATCGAGCTTGTTAAGTAGTGTACTTGATGTTGCTGTTTTGCTAGGCTGAATCTGTTATTTCGTGATGCTATATAAACATGTTGCTACTAATCATTCTCTGCATAATCTGGAGATGTTCTATAAACATGTTTTGATCTACATGTTATTCCCTATCCATCCATGCCCCTGGTTGCATTTATAGCTTGCTGTAGATTGTTCATATCTTGCTCCAAAGTTGCTTGATAATGTTGCTATCAGCCTGTTAACATTAAGTTCACTTGTTCCCATGTGTTTTGCTAGTGTTCCATGCACCCTATGACCTTGCACTTGCCATGCTTAGCTTCATAAACATGTCTTCTTACTGTTGGTTGCCTTTTCATGCCATGTATTGCTCTGTGATGAGTGGTTCAAGCTCACCCACATGCCTACTTATTGTTGTTCCTGCCATGTATGAATCTGTAATATAACTTGCCATGTTTACATGGGTGCCATCATATTTTCTATGCCTTTTTATCTCATGGTCAGTAAGGGACTCTTGTTCTATGCATTTAGTAGTATCATGCCATGCCTTTGTTTGCCATGATATGTTCCTGTAACATGTTGTTTGATAGCTCTAAACATTGCAACCTGATGCTATTTCCTGATAAGTCTGAAACTGTTATTATTTGCAATCTTACCATGTCCTTTTGAGCATGTTCTAGTTGTTTCTTGAGATAGCTCAGTGTTCATGTTTTGTTATGCTTTACCTGTACTTCATGCCCATGCCTTTTGTTATTATGTTGGGGTGCTGTAGCATGTTGTTTTGATGCTTGTAAGATGCCTAGTTGCTGTTATGGACAGATTGTTGCTATGACTTGTATAGAGTGTATGTGTTGAACCGTTGCTCCGTTTTGAGTGTGCTCTATATGAAACTTGCTTGTTTTTGCATGTATCTTCATATTACCATGTTGCATCCTTGTTTTGGTGTGTTTGCTTGATGTTTGGGTGCATTTTGCATCAATACCATGCTTAACTTGTTTTGCTCATATCTTCTAGGCCGTAGCTCCGAATCTAATGAACTTTATATGGAACTTGACTAGAATTTCGTGTAGATCATCTTGGTGCATCTTAACTTGCTGTTTAACAACTTGAACATAATGTTTATTCATTTCTGGACCAATTTCGAAATTTGCATATGAGGACTTACCGAAATTGTTATATGTTGTTCCCGGCCTCATTTAAACTTGCCTTGATGTGTTACTCTTGTATGCATCATCTCTTGCCATGAGTAGCTTCATGTAGCTTTGTCGTGCATCATGCTTGTTGTGCATCATGTATTGTCCATGTGTGGTGTGTTTACCATGTTGTGTGCTTCTTTTCGATAGTTCCCGTTTCGTTGCGATCGTGAGGATTCGTTCGTCTACGCTTGGTTCGTCTTCGTGGCTTCATATTCTTCATGGACTCGTTCTTCTTCCTAGCGGGATTTCAGGCAAGATGACCGCTACCCTGGATCTCACTACTATCATTGCTATGCTAGTTGCTTCGTTCTATCGCTATGCTGCGTTACCTATCATTTGCTCTTCAAGCCTCCCAAATTGCCATGAACCTCTAACCTTTGACACCATTCCTAGCAAACCGTTGTTTGGCTATGTTACCGCTTTGCTCGGCCCCTCTTATAGCATTGCTAGTTGCAGGTGAAGTTGAAGATTTCTCCATGGTGGACAGGGTTTATGTTGGGATATCACAATATCTCTTATATTATTAATGCATCTATATATTTGGTAAAGGGTGGAAGGCTCGGCCTTATGCCTGGTGTTTTGTTCCACCCTTGCCGCCCTAGTTTCCGTCATACCGGTGTTATGTTCCCGGATTTTGCGTTCCTTACGCGGTCGGGTGATTTATGGGACCCCCCTGACAGTTCGCTTTGAATAAAACTTGTCCAGCAAGGCCCAACCTTGGTTTTACCATTTGCCTCACCACCACCTACTTTTTCCCTTGGGAGTCGCTCTCTCGAGGGTCATCTTTATTTTAGCGCCCCCCCCCCTGGGCCAGTGCTTGTCTAAGTGCTGGTCCGAACCGAGTAGACTGCGGGGCCCCCTCGGGGAAACTCGAGGTCTGGTTTTACTCGTAGGATGTCTCATCCGGTGTTGCCCTGAGAACGAGATATGTGCAGCTCCTATCGGGATTGTCGGTGCATCGGGCGGCTTTGCTGGTCTTGTTTTACCATTGTCGAAATGTCTTGTAAACCGGGATTCCGAGACTGATCGGGTCTTCCTGGGAGAAGGTCTATTCCTTCGTTGATCGCAAGAGCTTGTCATGGGCTAAGTTGGGACACCCCTGCAGGGTTTAAACTTTCGAGAGCCGTGCCCGTGGTTATGTGGCAGATGGGAATTTGTTAATGTCCGGTTGTAGATAACTTGACACCAGATCCGAATTAAAATGTATCAACCGTGTGTGTAGCCGTGATGGTCTCTTTTCGGCGGAGTCCGGAAAGTGAACACGGTTTCTGGGTTATGTTTGACGTAAGTAGGAGTTCAGGATCACCTCTTGATCATTGTTAGCTTCACGACCGTTCCTTTGTTTCTCTTCTCGCTCTCTTTTGCGTATGTTAGCCACCATACTTTGCTTAGTCGCTGCTGCAACCTCACCACTTTACCCCTTCCTTTCCCATTAAGCTTTGCTAGTCTTCATACCCATGGTAATGGGATTGCTGAGTCCTCATGGCTCACAGATTACTACAACAACAGTTGCAGGTACAGGTTTATGCGATGATCATGACGCGAGAGCGATGCTTGCTTACGTTGAGTTCTCCTTCTGCTTCTTCTTCGATCAGGGGATAGGTTCCAGGTCGGCAGCCTGGGCTAGCAGGGTGGATGTCGTTTGAGTTTCTGTTTGTGTTTCATCCATAGTCGGATGTTGCTCTTATGTAAGATGATATTGTATTCGTGTGGCATTGTATGCCTTTTGTATGTATTCCCATCTATTTATGTAATGTTGATGTAATGATATCCACCTTGCAAAAGCGTTCCAATATGCGGGTCTATCCTTGGTGGGACCTTCGAGTTCCTTTTGGATAGGGTCGCATATTGGGCGTGACAGCCTGCTGCTGGAGCAACGCCAGATGTTATGAACGTCTGGCAGAGCAAAGCTAATGACTACTCTATAGTTCAGTGTGCCATGCTTTACGGCTTAGAACCGGGTCTTCAACGATGTTTTGAACGTCATGGAGCATATGAGATGTTCCAAGAGTTGAAGTTAATATTTCAAGCAAATGCCCGGATTGAGAGATATGAAGTCTTCAATAAGTTCTACAGCTGCGAGATGGAGGAGAACAGTTCTGTCAGTGAGCATATACTCAAAATGTCTGGGTATAATAATCACTTGATTCAACTAGGAGTTAATCTTCCGGATGATAGCGTCATTGACAGAATTCTCCAATCACTGCCACCAAGCTACAAGAGCTTTGTGATGAACTATAATATGCAAGGGATGGAAAAGACTATTCCTGAGCTCTTCGCGATGCTAAAAGCTGCGGAGGTAGAAATCAAGAAGGAGCATCAAGTGTTGATGGTCAACAAGACCACTAGTTTCAAGAAAAAGGGCAAGGGGAAGAAGAAGGGAAACTTCAAGAAGAACAACAAGCAAGTTGCTTCTCAGGAGAAGAAACCCAAGTCTGGACCTAAGCCTGAAACTGAGTGCTTCTACTGCAAGCAGACTGGTCACTGGAAGCGGAACTGCCCCAAGTATTTGGCGGATAAGAAGGATGGCAAGGTGAACAAAGGTATATGTGATATACATGTTATTGATGTGTACCTTACTAATGCTTGCAGTAGCACCTGGGTATTTGATACTGGTTCTGTTGCTAATATTTGCAACTCGAAACAGGGACTATGGATTAAGCGAAGATTGGCTAAGGACAAGGTGACGATGCGCGTGGGAAATGGTTCCAAAGTCGATGTGATCGCGGTCGGCACGCTACCTCTACATCTACCTTCGGGATTAGTTTTAGACCTAAATAATTGTTATTTGATGCCAGCGTTGAGCATAAACATTATATCTGGATCTTGTTTGATGCGAGACGGTTATTCATTTAAATCAGAGAATAATGGTTGTTCTATTTATATGAGTAATATCTTTTATGGTCATGCACCCTTGAAGAGTGGTCTATTTTTATTGAATCTCGATAGTAGTGATACACATATTCATAATGTTGAAGCCAAAAGATGTAGAGTTGATAATGATAGTGCAACTTATTTTTGGCACTGTCGTTTAGGTCCTATCAGTGTAAAGAGCATGAAGAAACTCCATACTGATGGACTTTTGGAACCACTTGATTATGAATCACTTGGTACTTGCGAACCGTACCTCATGGGCAAGATGACTAAAACACCGTTCTCCGGTACTATGGAGAGAGCAACAGATTTGTTGGAGATCATACATACAGATGTATGTGGTCCGATGAATATTGAGGCTCGTGGCGGATATCGTTATTTTCTCACCTTCACAGATGATTTAAGCAGATATGGGTATATCTACATAATGAAGCATAAGTCTGAAACATTTGAAAATTTCAAAGAATTTCAGAGTGAAGTTGAAAATCATTGTAACAAGAAAATAAAGTTTCTACGATCTGATTGTGGAGGAGAATTTTTGAGTTGCGAGTTTGGTCTACATTTGAAACAATGCGGAATAGTTTTGCAACTCACGCCACCCGGAACACCACAGCGTAATGGTGTGTCCAAACATCGTAATCGTACTTTACTAGATATGGTGCGATCTATGATGTCTCTTACAGATTTACCGCTATCATTTTGGGGTTATGCTTTAGAGACGGCCGCATTCACGTTAAATAGGGCACCATCAAAATCCGTTGAGACGACGCCTTATGAACTGTGGTTTGGCAAGAAACCAAAGTTGTCGTTTCTGAAAGTTTGGGGCTGCGATGCTTATGTGAAAAAGCTTCAACCTTATAGCTCAAACCCAAATCAGATAAATGTGTCTTCATAGGATACCCAAAGGAGACTGTTGGGTACACCTATCACAGATCCGAAGGCAAGACTTTTGTTGCTAAATTTGGAAACTTTCTGGAGAAGGAGTTTCTCTCGAAAGAAGTGAGTGGGAGGAAAGTAGAACTTGATGAGGTAATTGTACCTGCTCCCTTATTGGAAAGTAGTACATCACAGAAACAGGTTTCTGTGACGCCTATACCAATTAGTGAGGAAGTTAATGATGATGATCATGAAACTTCAGATCAAGTTGTTACTGAACCTCGTAGATCATCCAGAGTAAGATCCGCACCAGAGTGGTACGATAATCCTGTTCTGGAAGTCATGTTACTAGACCATGATGAACCTACGAACTATGAAGAAGCGATGGTGAGCCCAGTTTCCACAAAATGGCTTGAGGCCATGAAATCTGAGATGGGATCCATGTATGAGAACAAAGTGTGGACTTTGGTTGACTTTCCCGATGATCGGCAAGCCACTGAAAATAAATGCATCTTCAAGAAGAAGACTGACGCTGACGGTAATGTTACTGTCTACAAAGCTCGACTTGTCGCGAAAGGTTTTCGACAAGTTCAAGGGGTTGACTACGATGAGACCTTCTCACCCGTAGCGATGCTTAAAGTCTGTCCGAATCATGTTAGCAATTGCCGCATTTTATGATTATGAAATATGGCAGATGGATGTGAAAACTGCATTCCTGAATTGATTTCTGGAAGAAGAGTTGTATATGATGCAACCGGAAGGTTTGGTCGATCCAAAGGGAGCTAACAAAGTGTGCAAGCTCCAGCGATCCATTTATGGACTGGTGCAAGCCTCTCGGAGTTGGAATAAACGCTTTGATAGTGTGATCAAAGCATTTGGTTTTATACAGACTTTTGGAGAAGCCTGTATTTACAAGAAAGTGAGTGGGAGCTCTGTAGCATTTTTGATATTATATGTGGATGACATATTGTTGATCGGAAATGATATAGAATTTCTGGATAGCATAAAGGGATACTTGAATAAGAGTTTTTCAATGAAAGACCTCGGTGAAGCTGCTTACATATTGGGCATTAAGATCTATAGAGATAGATCAAGACGCTTAATTGGACTTTCACAAAGCACATACCTTGACAATGTTTTGAAGAAGTTCAAAATGGATCAAGCAAAGAAAGGGTTCTTGCCTGTGTTACAAGGTGTGAAGTTGAGTAAGACTCAATGCCCGACCACTGCAGAAGATAGAGAAAAGATGAAAGAAGTTCCCTATGCTTCAGCCATAGGCCCTATCATGTATGCAATGCTGTGTACTAGACCTGATGTGTGCCTTGCTATAAGTTTAGCAGGGAGGTACCAAAGTAATCCAGGAGTGGATCACTGGACAGCGGTCAAGAACATCCTGAAATACCTGAAAAGTACTAAGGATATGTTTCTCGTTTATGGAGGTGACAAAGAGCTCATCGTAAATGGTTACGTTGATGCAAGCTTTGACACTGATCCGGACGATTCTAAATCGCAAACCGGATACGTGTTTACATTGAACGGTGGAGCTGTCAGTTGGTGCAGTTCTAAAAAAAGCGTTGTGGCGGGATCTACATGTGAAGCGGAGTACATAGCTGCTTCTGTAGCAGCAAATGAAGGAGTTTGGATGAAGGAGTTCATATCCGATCTAGGTGTCATACCTAGTGCATCGGGTCCAATGAAAATCTTTTGTGACAATACTGGTACAATTGCTTTGGCGAAGGAATCCAGATTTCACAAGAGAACCAAGCACATCAAGAGACGCTTCAATTCCATCGGGGATCTAGTCCAGGTGGGAGACATAGAGATTTGCAAGATACATACGGATCTGAATATTGCAGACCCATTGACTAAGCCTCTTCCACGAGAAAAACATGATCAACACCAAGGTTCCATGGGTGTTAGAATCATTACTGTGTAATCTAGATTATTGACTCTAGTGCAAGTGGGAGACTGAAGGAAATATGCCCTAGAGGCAATAATAAAGTTATTATTTATTTCCTTATATCATGATAAATGTTTATTATTCATGCTAGAATTGTATTAACCGGAAACATAATACATGTGTGAATACATAGACAAACAGAGTGTCACTAGTATGCCTCTACTTGACTAGCTTGTTGATCAAAGATGGTTATGTTTCCTAACCATAGACATGTGTTGTCATTTGATTAATGGGATCACATCATTAGGAGAACGATGTGATTGACATGACCCACTCCGTTAGCTTAGCACACGATCGTTTAGTATGTTGCTATTGCTTTCTTCATGACTTATACACGTTCCTATGACTATGAGATTATGCAACTCCCGTTTACCGAAGGAACACTTTGTGTGCTACCAAACGTCACAACATAACTGGGTGATTATAAAGGTGCTCTACAGGCGTCTCTGAAGGTACATGTTGGGTTGGCGTATTTCGAGATTAGGATTTGTCACTCCGATTGTCGGAGAGGTATCTCTGGGCCCTCTCGGTAATGCACATCACATAAGCCTTGCAAGCAATACAACTAATGAGTTAGTTGCGAGATGGTGTATTACGGAACGAGTAAAGAGACTTGCCGGTAACGAGATTGAACTAGGTATTGAGATACCGACGATCGAATCTCGGGCAAGTAACATACCGATGACAAAGGGAACAAAGTATGTTGTTATGCGGTCTGACCGTTAAAGATCTTCGCAGAATATGTGGGAGCCAATATGAGCATCCAGGTTCCGCTATTGGTTATTGACCGGAGACGTGTCTCGGTCATGTCTACATTGTTCTCGAACCCGTAGGGTCCGCACACTTAAAGTTACGATGACAGTTTCATTATGAGTTTATATATTTTGATGTACCAAAGGTTGTTCGGAGTCCCGGATGTGATCACGGACATGACGAGGAGTCTCGATATGGTCGAGACATAAAGATTGATATATTGGAAGCCTATATTTGGATATCAGAATCGTTCCGGGTGAAATCGGGATTTTACCGGAGTACCGGGGGGTTATCGGAACCCCCCGGGGGTTAATGGGCCTACATGGGCCCTAAGGGAGAAGAGGAGGGCCGGCCAAGGCAGGCCACGTGCCCCCTCCCCCCCTAGTCCGAATAGGACAAGGAAGGGGGGGCGCCCCCCTTTCCTCTTTCCCCCTTCCCCTTTCCTTCTCCAACAAGGCAAGAGGGGGGAGTCCTACTCCCGGTGGGAGTAGGACTCCTCCAGACGCACCCCTAGGGGCCGGCCGCACCTCCCCCCCTCCCTCCTTTATATATGGGGGCAAGGGGGCACCCGAAGACACACAAGTTGATCTTCGTGATCGTTCCTTAGCCGTGTGCGGTGCCCCCTTCCACCATATTCCACATCAGCCATATCGTAGCGGTGCTTAGGCGAACCCCTGCGACGGTAGAACATCAAGATCGTCACCACGCCGTCGTGCTGACGGAACTCTTCCCCCACACTTTGCTGGATCGGAGTCCGGGGATCGTCATCGAGCTGAACATGTGCTAGAACTCGGAGGTGCCGTAGTTTCGGTGCTTGATCGGTCGGGCCGTGAAGACGTACGACTACATCAACCGCGTTGTTATAACGATTCCGATGTCGGTCTACGAGGGTACGTGGACAACACTCTCCCCTCTCGTTTCTATGCATCACCATGATCTTGCGTGTGCGTAGGAATTTTTTTTGAAATTACTACGTTCCCCAACACGAGGAGTAGTACGAAATCCTACGCACCTACGCACGCTAACCAAGGGCAAGAGTGATCACTCGAATCGCAAGATCAGTTGACTACTACCTCCGTCCTGGTTTATTAGTCTCTTTTGTAATTTGTGCTAAATTTTGACCAAAGATTTAACTAACAAAATGTTGATGCATGTCAACAAAAATTATATTTTTGGATTCGTATTTGAACATAGTTTTCAGTGATATAATTTTTAGTAACATGTGTAAACATTTTGTTAGTTAAATATGTGGTCAAAATTTGACACGGATTACAATGGGGACCAATAAACCAGGACGGAGGTAGTAGAAGGTAAGCTAGACCCATGGAGGCGATGAGCGCGAGCATCAGCCGGCTGTGCCAGATGGTCCACGACGCCGGCCTGCGGCCCGGCAATAAGGAACGTCTCCAGGTAGTATTGCTTGAGGCCGCCAGGGCGAGGGGCCGCTTGGACGACAGCTTCGTCTCCTTGTTCGACGAGGTCCTCATCGGTTTCCTCGACAAGTTCACCGTCGTCAAGAAGCTCGCGGACGACTTTGACGTAATCCTCCAGCCGACGTGCCCAGGCTCCGCGATGCCCGCCACCCTCAACGACCACTATGGTGACAACCTCTTCGACGCACTGGTGGCCCTGCGACTGCCCGCCGTTGCGCCGGAGAATGTCCACCTTGAGGTCGCGCTCGCCGCGCAGCGCCTGGCGCAGCAAGACACCATCGACATAATCACCCACGTCTACGCGCATGCAAGAGGAGGACGATAGGACGCTGGCCTTCTTGGACCGCAGGGCAACCTTGGACGGCACTGTTCAGAAGCACGTTGAGCTCGCCACCAACGCCGCTGCTCCTCACACGTCAGTTGGTGACCTGGCGCACTAGGGCGTGAGGATGTAGTTGATGGATCCGTATGTATTTTTATCTTTCCGTCAATTCCATGTAGTAGTATATGATACTACAGTAATTATCTTACCTTTCGCATCAACTTCATAATTTTCGTACGTACTCCATGCATGAACGGCGCCAGAACCAAACTTCTCATTACTCTAGGCAAAATCGTTATTTTCTATCTATCGATCGCGCCATGGAGCAGAACCAAATTTTACAAGTTACGAGTTCAAAAGGAAAAGCCTGCCGTGTTCGCGTCGCACCCCCACACGGTTGGTCCGGCACGCCTCTCAAGAGGGAATGCGTGCGGTATTGCATTTTCACTTACAGGTGGGACCGTAGTTGAGCAAACCGACTATCGGCAAACCCCCACCCCACCCACCGCGCGATGGCTGAGAAAACAGGAGGGAGAAGAGATGGTTGTAGCACGGACTCCAAGAAAATTGGTGTCGGATGGGACTCGTGTGGGTGGCGTGTGCCGTACTGCTAGACGTGAATGCTAGTTAGGGCCCATGCCACCCCACTATATCGAGCCTATATCGAGGTACGTAGAACAAATTTCCTGCAGTCCGTGCTCAGCACTCCTCTATCTCTCTTCTCAGCCAGCCAGCGGACGCGCGGAGCCCATCATCTGTTTGCTCACATGCGGTCCCACATGTCAGTGAAAACGCAAGCGGACCCACTGAACCTGCACATCTTTCACCTCAACGTGCTGGTGATGAAAAGAAAATCCAAGAAAGATCTTCGGTGGCCGCTTTTGGAGTTACTCAGAGTAGTAAGATTCTATTTACAGTTTAACCCAAGATGCACATCTCGTGGCTTCAACTACCACTCTATTTTCTTTCATGACACGACCTGGATGTTGGATGTCCCACGTGTCAGCAAAAGGAGGAAGAACCCGACTAAATCTTCGGTTGTGCTCTCGGATTAGACTAGTTGTGCTAACTTAAAAATTTTATTGTGTACTCCCTCCGTTCCAAAATACTTGACTTCCATTTGTCCAAAAATGGATGTACCTATATACTAAAACAAGTCTAGATACATATATATTTTGACAAATAGAAGGCATGCATTGTGCAACGGAGGGAGTAGAATGGATGCAAGTTTTTGTATTGGGAAGAAGAGTACGTCCATATATTGATAGAGCGCAATTTAGTAGATGTTCTATCACTTTTAGCTAGCACAGAGGCTATAGATGAGATTAGTGCACTTGTTGATACTCCTACTTGGTATGCGTGTTGCTGCTTAGACGCAGAGAAAAACAGACTGGAGGGAGTACTAGAATAGAGGCTAGACATGAGACTAAATGCGAGGAAGCAACATCTACTTGTTTATACTCGAAGAAGAAAGAAGCACGCAAGATCGAGCCTCCGCAGATCAACAGTGAATGCATCGAGAAGGCACTAATCCAACTAACAGGAGTAGTAAAATGTATTCTTGTGGTTCTTGTTTTCTTTGGTCTTGCTTTTCTAGTCAAAATTATCGTTGGAGTTCGTGCAAAACGGAGGTCCGTTTGGGGTCGTGCGTTGCAGTTGGCCTTACAAGTGGGACCGCAGTTAAGGAAACCGACTATCGGCAAACCCCCACCTCGCCCGCCGCGCGATGGCTGAGTTAGAGAAACGATGAGGTTGAAGAGATTGCTCTAGCACGGACTCCAAGAAATATGGTGTCATATGGAAGTCATGCTGGTGGCGTGTGCCGTACTCCTGGACGTGAATGCTTGTTCTGGCCCATGCCACCCTACTACTCCTACTAGTACTTACTGGTAGTATATAGTACTAGTAGTATCGAGGATTCGAGGTGCTGGTTACGTAGTACAGTATGGCTACAGTAAAAACACCCGCACGACGCGCGAAGCATGTGAAGCTAGTACAAATAGTGTACTACTATTGTTGATTGGCCTCATCCGATAACCTGTTGCAATGCACGTACAATTATGTATTTGGAAAATATTTTTTTGCCTCGTCGCACTGCTCACTCACAGAAGCAACTCGAAAGCCATTCATAAATTTAGTAAGTTTATCACAGGCATATCATTTTATTACATACAACAGGTCATCAACCCACATCGACAACGAGGATACATTATAAATACTAAAGTTTTCACCACACAACAAATAACAAGCAATGAAATGAACTTCAACTCAACCATTCCTCGGCGTTGGAAATGCTTGCTTTGAACCACAAGTGATTCTCTGGGACGGGCCATCCATTGTCGATCTGGAGACCAACGCAGGACAGGCTGAAGCGGCCTACTATATCAGTACTAGGGTAGGGAACCACCCAAATGTCCGAGGTATAGATACAGTTGCTTCTCATAAATGGTAGTAACGTTGTGTCAATAGCAGTTGGATCACCTTTCACCATCATTGGATAGTTTTGTCCAAGGAAGAGCGAGTTTTCTCCAAGACTATCAATTCTGTACCAGGGAGAAGGAGTTGAAACTAGCACACTAGTAGTATCCATCCCGAATACCATGCAACGGGTGTTGGAATAGGTCCGGAGAGTGCGACCATGGGAGACTACACCTGCTTCTTTAGCAGTAACATCATCAGTGGGTTGTATACACACGAGAAGAGGTTATCCATCGGAATTAGTTGCCAGGCGCCAAATAGTATATGGGCGCTGCTCGTCCTCATGCTCGTGATCATCACCATCATCACCTCCCCCTTGGTTATAAAAATCTTCAAGTATAGGTGGTGGAATGTTAACAGGACATTGGAAACACAAGAAGAAGGTTAATTAGTAAGGCTGGCCATAGTGGGGGTAACATAAGTAGTATCATGCACTTGGGACTCGCAAACATGTTTATGTGGCAGGCAATTAAGGAAGAGAGAGATGGTTATAGTAACATAGGTAGATACCGTAACATAATAAATGTGATGTTACTATGTATTATGCATGGCAATAAATGAGACCACCTATGATACTAATCTAAGATACTATGCACTAAAGGGAAACTTGCTAACCCGCATGCATGTGGATGAAACAATTATAAGTATGGTGGAAGACAAACGTACCGAAACAACGAGGATGCCATGAAAAAACAGTGCCACGAGTGGTGGCAGCAAACACAAGGCCCTCGTATTGAATTGCATCACAGTACTCATCCGTGTACAGAAACTGATTTTTGAGCAATATCCATCCAGTCAAACCACTGAGGACGGCAACAAGCTTGTCGAAGATAGCAACAACTTCATAGTTGTTGTAATTCCAAGAGCGGTTGGGACTCGAGAAATTGCTATCTTCCGTAGAAGACAGTCACCATGATTGTATTTGAACGTGCGTACAATACCGGTGTGCTCAACCTCTGGGCAGTCTGCTGAGATTTTTGGAAGTGGAACCCGGTCACGAGTGTACACATTCACAAGTTCCCACTCGCAGTTGGACCCAATGTAAACAACCCAATCTCCGTTTGCGCCTGCCCAAGCCTTGCCCTCAAGCGATGGCATCTTAACATCATACGTATCAATATCAAGCGGTCATCAGGGTCACGGCGAAGAAGATAGGGGAGATCAGACCGCTCCTTGACTCTTTGGTTCCTTGTAATGATGTTATTAGTTGAGTCGAGAATGGGCTTGAACGAACCTGCCATGCTAGCCGAGGTGATGACGTTGCACCGATCAATGAGTTCCTCCACCACGTCATCTTTCA
The DNA here is from genome assembly GCA_963921465.1 of Triticum timopheevii. Taxonomy (NCBI): domain Eukaryota; kingdom Viridiplantae; phylum Streptophyta; class Magnoliopsida; order Poales; family Poaceae; genus Triticum; species Triticum timopheevii. Next base: position 272,775,773 of record OY997270.1, read on the forward strand.
GATCGGGGCAAGAATAACGGGGTCGTTTCCGTCCTGTTCCCTCCATGGAGAAGACGATCGAACAATGGCGGAAGAAAGCGTGAAGGGCTGAAGGAAAATGGAGGAGGGAGAGGAAGAGCATGCGGCAGCAGTTCCAAATCGAGAGGGAAAGGCGAAGAGTCGGTGGACGGTTGCCAGTTTGCCATGGTTCATGAAGGGGCACCTTGGCCTACATGTCGGTTCGGAAATACTCCTACTACTCGTCGTCATCTCACTGATATGTGGAACGGGACCACATGTCAACGAAACATGGTATGTAATTTCTCGTGCAAAATGCGATATGGCCGCGTTGGCCCAAGGTGCCGCATTAGTTATCGACCTTTATTTTTTTAATGGCGTGTCGTTCAGTTTTGAAGCACGACTAACTAGTACTGTATGCAGAGAAAATATAAACTACTCTACCACTACTCCACCTCCACTACTAGTAGTATAAAGAAGATATATAGGCTGGAGCTTTAGCGCTTTCTTGCCAAGGGCTGCCCACTTGCTTCTCACACTACCACCTCTCTCCAGATCTAAAAAAGATGGCCCCTCTCTCCCTCCTCACCGGTGGTCACAGATCCGCCAGGAAAGAAAAGGACGTGCATCGTTGACGCACTCGTCGTCGACGAGCGAGGTCACGCGCTGACGACAAGGCCGTCCTCTCAGACCTAGCGCCCGCGCGGGATGGCCTCCCTCCCCAAGCTCGCTGCCGTAGTGTGTGCGGAGGACGACGACCACGAGCGAAGCCACTTCCCGCCGATCCTCAGGTATGCTACCTCTTTTCGAACCATACCCTTGTTCTATTGCCCCATCTGGCACGTCGTTGCATGTGGATTTTTTTCCACTCCACCATCTTCCCAATTTGCTATCCTCTGCTCTACTGGCCACGCAGACAAAAACCATAATTTGCACTATTAAAGGAAACCCTACTTCATGCAGACTAATGCATGTCTGGGTTGAATAAGGAAAGGAAGGGAGACTGTACTATCCAAGAGAGTAGGCATCAAACCCGCATCTAGGTTGAAAAGGGGAAAATCAGTAGCTAAGGAACGAGTCTCGTGTCTCTTGGTTGAAGAAGGGTAGAAAGGCATGACACCGCAATAGAGAATGACCAGGTCGATCGGTTTGTTGTCCTCACATAGGAAAAAGGTGGCTAAAGAGAATAAAAATGGGACATAATCCACATATGCTGCCTGGATATTTGTTGCTCTAGGCAACCATACCTCCCTCACCACTCTGCGTCCGTGGAGGTACATCGTACTGGTGCTCCCACTGTCCGAATGGGCCTCCCATGCTCTTATTGCCATTTTTTTGCTGTTAGTATAACGCCAGCAGTCAAGTCAAGCAATGCTACTACTAAAGTGATGCCACATTTAACTAATGCCGCTCTCAGTCTAATGCCACAGATAAATTTAAGTAGTTCCATTTAATGTCACTGGATCATTTCGGGGTTAGCTGTTGATTGTGGATGTATTAAAGATTTTTCAGCTAAGCCATTCTAATGCTGTTGCACAGCCAGTATACCAACAATGAAACTTGTTACTACCTTCAGATTTTTGCACTGTTAATGCTTATAGATTACATACCTCACTTTCATGAGATAAGTTAATTTTTTGGTACAGTGTCACCAAAATGCCAAGGCGCTAATGTCATTTTATTTTGGTTAAACTGCACAGACAATTATAAAGACAAGAGGAAAGGTCAAGAGTGGGCACCTCCTCCTCCGGCTGTTCTCTTGATTCGTTCGATCAAGTTTTTATGTTTGATCGATTATCAAGATTGGGATAGCAATTTTTAAGGTCCCCCCGAGTTCGAAATGATATTTACCTTGGAGGTACATGGTTTGCAATTTTTTTATACTGTCATTAGTTGATAATGCTAGTTACCTTCAGACGTCTGTATTTGGTTTAATGCTCATGCACAGCTAGTATACCAATGCTGAAAATTGTTAACTTTACATTTTGTATTGTTAATTCTTATAGAAACCTTCCAGTGCTAGAGTTTATTGAAATATGTTCAGTAAAACCATTGTACTGTACCCTGTAATAAACTAACTACTCTACTATTGCACTAGCCACTAGATTAGTGTATATTTGTAGTATTCGAATGGTGTTGCATTAGCGTATGGACATAAATAAAGTGTGGCAAGCTTTCCCAGATATGTGCTCAAGAAAACTACTACCTGCTTTTCTAAATACTAGACGTTTGGGTACTTTAAATTGAACCGCGAAAACGTCTTATATTAAGGAACAGAGGGTGTAGAGTTCACTCAAATTATCCCGGTAAAGCTAGTCACACCTTTGTTAAAATTAATGTTCATTATGTTATCGGAGGAGGTCTGTATGTTTGTCTCTAATGCCTGTCTACTACATACCCGACATCATGATGTAATGTTAAGTCATTTCCTTTTGTACAGTGCCACTAAATTGTCAAGGCGGTGATGGCATTTTATTTTAGTAGAACTGCACAAAATTTGCTTAAAAGAAGAGGAAAGGTCAGGAATGGCTTAGTTTTTCAGAAAAAACTATGTATGCCTTCCTGACATCAGCCGCCGTTGCTTTATTTATTCCTTCAAACAGGTGGTTAGAAACAATCTTGCTACCTTTTCCCATTAAGAAATTGGAATGCTTATATTTGTGAGTCTATGCTTCAACTAGTGCCACTTTTATAGTTATCACACTTCCAATATCTATGCAAACAGGGATGCTCGATTTTAGTGGAGCTGCACAAAAAGTCCAACTGGTTCAACATTAGAAGCATGTTTTTTTCCAAACCTTTATATCCAATTGGTGGCACTATGAGCTGTTCATTATGAAGGTACATGGTTTGCTTCTATCTTGCTACTCTTTTTGTACTGTCATTAGATAGTAATACTAGTGGTTTGCATGTGAATTTATTGGCAGGGTGGACCTACATTGGAGGTGCAGGACAGGATTCAATGATTGGATGCTCAATTTTGGTTGTATCGATTTCACCTCTTCCATCACTGCGAACATGGTGTGGTATATGTTTACTAGCTGCTTGATATTTGTGCAGACAGAGATGTCTGCCCGTTGCTATTTGGCAAACAAACAAAGTGTCCGCAATTTTGGTTGAACTGCACAAGAGAATAGTATAGTCACTGCATGCAGTGCCATTTGAAAATAGACACAAAGATTGGATAGTCACTTCATGGACTGCAGAAAAGTAGTACTGTACTATTTACTGGCCAACACTAGGTGCTTCATTTCTTTGGCTGATTATACAATGGGCATCATTTTCCCTAAGTTAAAGTTTGTATTCCGAAAATAGTCTCGCGGTGTGATCGAGAGAAGACCAAATCATATTGAAGTGGATGTTCCTCCATCATGTGTGGTTCATTCTCATGGTTCCAGCTATTGGTAAAACCACTTACGTTTGCAAGAGGAATTGTAGACTTCACACACAAATTTGTCTTTCAGTCTATACTGAATGTTGGCCAAGAGAAGCATCCATGTTAGTAGGAACAACAGATGTTTTTTCTAGATCTTTGCTTTTGGAGCTACATATTTGTATATGATCTGTGAATCATTGAGATGCATTAACATGTTGATCTTATGTATGGGAATCGTACTAGTTAGTTTTAGTTGCGACACAAGATCCGAAGTGGCTGATCTTTGCTTTTGGAGCTACATATTTGTATATTATCTGTGAATCATTGAGATGCATTGACAGTTACTTATTTCTGTTCGCTCAGTGTTTACAAGTTACTGATCAATCACTAGCTAGCCTACAAATGCGCTCCTGGCAGTTTTATTTGCGACGCAAGATGCAAAGTGGCAGTTTTTTGAATAAAAATGCCTACCACTGAAGAAACTGACAAGCTACACTATCGATCCTACACAGATAAAAATGCCTACCTCTGAAGAAACTGACAAGCTACACTATCGATCCTACACGGATAAATAGCGGATCACGCACGTACTACCTCCTTTTCGGTTTGCAGGGCACAATTCAAGAAACGACCTACTCGATCCTACACGAATAAATAGCAGATCACGCACGTACTAGTACCTCCTTTCCGGTTTGCAGGGCTTAATTCAAACCTCTCACCAACCAAGGTACTCCCTCCATCCGGGTTTATTAGTCCTATGAGCAAAGCAGCAAGACCAAGGCATGGCAATAATTAACGGCATGCAGAAGTTTAAGCCTAATTAATTCCAGCAATTTAAGTGGCTGCATGCGTGCCCTCGGCTGCGACTCGTTGCATGCTGCTTCGCGTACTGCCTGCAAGCGATTCTGAGTGCCTGCATGCAGCCGGCCGCAATTAAGGCAGCTAACTAATGCGAAAAAGATACGCTTTAATTGTTGCGGGCTTTTTAAATCCGTGAAATCATTATTGACAAGGAGGGAGATGATTCGAGTGCACTCGTTTGACCGCCACGCCGGCGTGCGACCTAGACGGGACGGGACGGCACAATCATAATTTCAGTTTCCCTAGTTTTCCACGGCAAGCTGGCACGCTAAGCCATTATGCATTGAATTCCGATGACCGTCGCGCTACCTTCCCCCTATAAGTACTGTTTCCCGGCCTTCTCCAGTGCCACCGTGACCCAACTCGCCATATCCTCATAAGCCCCCACCGGCCCAACGTCGCTCGCCATGTCCGTGATGCCCTCGCCCGTCCGCGGTAGGCGACGCCGGAGGCGGTCACCGCCGGAACTAGTGTTTGGTTTTTCACCGGAAGGTAGATGGAGGGAGGAGGCATTCTATCTGTCTTTAGATGGCAATGCGCAGATCGAGGAGTTGTTGGAGCGTGACCGCATGGCGGAGGAGCGGGAGTTGTTGGAGCGCGACCGCCTGGCGGAGGAGCAGCGTATCGCCGATTTGCACCGCTAGCGGGACATCGAGCAGCAACGCACCAACGCTCTATTCGCGAGCAGAGCGCCCGCAACTGGGCCGACTACATGGAGGCCGGCGCCCAACAAATAGCCCTGGAGGCTGTCGGGCACGCACGCATTCGCGACGCCGATTTTTACTACCAGCTCGTGAAGTGGGTTTCCCGCTTGGAAGCCGAAGCTTCGGTGGACCACGCCGACATGGAAAGGGCCAACATGCGCGAGCAACGCGCCCTATCGCACCTCTGGCAAGTCCAAGGCGAGGCGCAGGACGTCGGCGCTGGCGTTTAGCGTGTACCACTGGCATCGTCTAGTTAGCTAAGAGTAAGTTAGTACTTGTCTAGTGGGAGTAGATAGTTAACTTGGCTATTGAAAGAACATGCGGTGCCCCTATGTTTGGTTTTGGTAATTGATGACAATCTCTATGGTTTAATGGTTGTCTTGAGTTATATTTGAAGGATTTGTCCATAGGCTTTTCTTGAAGTCCATGTGTTGGTTTCAAGGAGTTTATGAGTTGACCAAGGTGTTATTAAGGAATTATCCAAAGATTGGTCATGTGAGTGTTGAGCTTATTTCAAGCATGTCTTGAAGAAGAAGATTGTGTGATCATTCATGTTTAACTTCAAGACATCATCCAAATGAAGGGAGTTGGAAATATTCAAGGTAGATCAAGACCAAGTCAAGAGTGAATCAAGTTGATCAAGACTAAGTCAAGAGTGAATCAAGTTGATCAACTCACAAAGCATAGAAGATGTACCGAGAGGGATCAAGTGATCCCATGGTATGGTAAGCATTGTCCATTGCACTTTGTGTACTAACCCATGGTCTATGTGAGAGTTCTATGTGGGTTTAGGTATGTGTCCACGGGCTTGCGTCAAGAGGAAGATATCATACAACCCATGGAAAGGATGACATCAAGTGGTGATCGTCATCAAGATTGCCGTGTGCAAGTTCAAGTGGAGCATCACGAAGAGATCAAGTGCTTGAATCTTGCCATCCATTATGGTGTCAATGGACTTGTGAAGATGTGCCGAAGGGTGGCTCACCCATAGTGTACTATGGGGGAGCAATCATCTAGTCTTCATCGAGCCAACGTAGTCAAGAAAGGTGGTCCATCTTGAGGGAGTCAAGATCGTCATCATCTAGCTCAAGTGGACCATGTGCAAGGCAAAGGTTTGGCCTTGATAGGTTTTCTATTTTACCGGTCTCGTGGTGGTAGTTGAGAGACCGGGTTATAGGATCGTTTGCCGTACTATCAAGGGGGGCTCTCAAGTTGGTAGCTTGGTCGTATCGTTAGTAGAGAGCTCAAACCATTGCATCCTTGCATCATGTTTCTTGGTTCTTGTTTGGTTATCTTTGTGAGTCTTAGATCTTATGGTCATCTTAATGACAAGCTTGAGTTCATCGAAAACGGAGTTCGCATGCGTCTTCTATGATGTTTTCGGTGTTGGAGGTTTTACCGGTCTTTTTCGAGGAAGGGTTCTCACCATTTTCTTATGGGCCTTTTCTCATTGGCTTCTTATTGATATTTCTATCAAGATTGTGTTAGCTCATGTCGTTAGCTTTCCAACAAACTTGGTTTCGTTGAATTTGGAGTCCGTTTGCAAAAGTTGTGGTTGTTTTGGTAAAGGCTGCAGCGGTACTACCGCGACTAGAGCGGATGTAATTTTTTACTACCGCTCCAGAGCAGTACTACCGCGGCTCCTGAGCGGTAGTACCGCTCCAGAGCAGTACTACCGCGGCTCCTAAGCGGTAGTACCACTCCGGACGAAAATCTCGTGTTTTGCTCAGCGGCGGTAGGCACGGAGGTATTTTTTAAGTACCGCTCGCAAGCAGTAGTACCGTGAGGTCGAGCGGTAGTACTGTGAGGACGAGCGGTAGTACCGCTCCGGCAGTTCTACTGGCCTTTTGCCTCCTCTCTATTATTTTTCAAAGGGGTACTACCGCCCTAGCGGTAGTACCGCTCCTTGGAGCGGTAGTACCGCTCTGTGCGGGCTGTGAGCATAATGGTTGGATTTTTTCCCACCTATAATAGGGGGTCTTCTTCCCCAATGAACCTTATCCTTTGAGCTCGTGTTCTTCCCCCATTGTTGACCTTCTTCGAGCTTGCTAACTCTAAATCCCTCCTATGATTCTTGCTTGTTCTTGAGGGAAAAGAGAGAGGAGATCTAGATCCACGTTTCCACCAATCACTTTCTCCTCTAAGTGAGGGGAACCCCTTGGATCTAGATCTTGGAGTTCTTTGTGTTCTTCTTTCATTCTTCCTCTCATTTTCCTCCCTAGCATTAGTTGCTTTGGTGGGATTTGGGAGAGAAGGACTTGGGCACTCGGTGTGCCCTTGCGATTGCATTTGGTGCATCGGTTTGAGTTCTCCACGTGATACGCAGAAGTTACAAGTTGAGAAGCTTATTACTCTTGGGTGCTTGGTACCCTTGAGCTTGTTCCTCTTGGGTGCTTGGGCGCCCTAGACGGTTGGTGGTGTTCGGAGCTCAATCATTGTGGTGTAAAGCTCCGGGCAAGCGTCGGGGTCTCCAATTAGGTTGTGGAGATCGCCCTGAGCATTTTGACAGGTTCCGTTGACCGCCCCCAAGGGTTGCCAAAGTGTACGGGTTCGGTTACCGCCCCCAAGGGTTGCCATTTGTACGGGTTTGGTGACCGCCCTCAAGGGTCCCTTAGTGGAATCACGGCATCTTGCATTGTGTGAGGGCGTGAGGAGATTACGGTTGCCCTAGTGGCTTCTTGGGGAGCATTGTGCCTCCACACCGCTTCAAACGGAGATTAGCATCCGCAAGGGTGTGAACTTCGGTATACATCGTCCTCTCCGCATGCCTCGGTTATCTCTTACCCGAGCCCTTTACTTATGCACTTTACTTTGTGATAGCCATATTGTTCTTTGTCATATATCTTGCTATCACTTAGTTGCTTATCTTGCTTAGCATAAGTTGTTGGTGCACATAGGTGAGCCTAGTTCTTTTAGGTTTTGTGCTTGACAAATTAACCGCTAGGTTTATTCCGCATTTGTTCAAGCCTAAACCATAATTATTTTAAAGCGCCTATTCACCCCCCCCCCTCTAGGCGACATCCTCGATCTTTCAATTGGTATCAGAGCCTCGTCTCTCTTTGTTGGGCTTAACCGCCTAGAGAGTAAAGATGTCGACTAGGGGATTAGGATTCTCTGACACTCTTAGTTTTGATGGCACAAATTTTGATGTTTGGGTAATTCGCATGCTTAATCTCTTTAGGGTCATGGACCCAAATTTAGAGCGAATTGTAGATATGGGTTTTTCTCCTCCAAAGGATCCCCAAAGATTATCTTTAGAGGATGAGAAAAACTCTTATCTCAATGCTCAAGCTTCTAATGTGCTTTTCGATGCTTTGAGCAATGTAGTTATATTTCAACTCATGCCGTTCCGGGATGCTCATGAGTTGTGGACAAAGCTTCAAGATAAATATGGCGTGTCCAAGATTTGTAAGGATGGTTGTTCTCCCTCCACCTCCGGCCGTGTTGTGTTCTCAACTTCTTCTACTTCACCTACATGTGGTTTGCCACAAGGTAATGACATGGTGAGTAGTGGTGTTCATTGCAATGATGATAATGGGCTTATTATTGATAAGCCTTCATCACTTTCTTATTGCAATGCTTCATCTTTGGACTTTAACACTTCTAGCACTCCAAATGTTTCACATGCTTGTGTTGATAGTCCTTGCATATCATGTAGAAATTGCTTGACTAAATCTCATGATGATATGCTTTCTATGTCTTGTTGCCATGATAAAAATGCATCTATTTCCTCGAATTGTTGTGCTAACAATGTAGAGGAAACCGAACACTCCATGGAACAAGATGTGGTGTTTAATGGTGCCTCAAGGGATCCTACATCATCATCTATTGCTTTTTGCCTTATGGCTAAGGCGTCAAAGGTATCTCCTACTTTGTTCCCCAATATGTCTCTTGATGATGATGTTGATGCTAATGATGAGGAGGATAATGATGAAGAGAATGATAATGTTGCCTCCTTAAAAACTAAGGGGGAAATGATTTTTAAAGCTCTTCATAAAAATAAAATTGCTCGTTCCAACTTCATGGAAATAATGTCCATTGTCATTGATGGCAAGAAATACATTGAGGAGTTGGAATCTCATCTAGAGGAGCATGAGGCCACCATTGAGAAAATGGAAGCTCATGGGCGTGATTACGCAAATGAGATCGCGGAGCTATCTCAAGCTCTTGAACATGAACAAACCACCTCCGAATCTCTTGAGGAGACTTTTGCTCTAGAATTATCTAGAGTGGGGGAATGTCATGATAGAGCTCTTGAGGTGGCCAATGATTTCAAAACTAAAAATGCTAAGCTTGAAGTTTCTCATGCTAGACTCCTTGAGGATTTTGAGCACCTCGAAAATGGCTCAAGGGTCATCAAGGGTGAGCTCATCAAACTCACCGAGTCTCATGCCCAACTTGAAGCTTCTTATTTAAAAGAGCTTGCCAAGTTGTCCTCTCCTATTGTTGTAAATGATGATGCTTGTGCTACTAACTCTATTACTTGTGAAGCATCCATTTTGAAGGAGAATGTTGAGCTACGGGCTCAACTTGAGGTGCTATCTAGTAATTATGGGAAATTGGAAGAAAGTCATGAAAAGCTCTCAAGCTCTCATGATGATCTTCTAGTATCCCATAGTGTGCTAAATATAGCTCATGAGGCCATGATTGTTAAGGTAACATCTAATGAGCCTCATGTGGATACTAGCACTACTTCTAGTCAAAATAGTATATTGCCATGTGCTAGTCCTTGTAATTCATCTACTCACAATGTTGGTACATCTTGTGATGAATTGCTTTCCTTGCCTTGTTGCTCTAATGATGAAGCTTATACTTCCTCTAGTACTTGTGTTGAGACTAACCATGTAGAGGAAATCAAAGAGCTCAAGGCCCAAGTCACTTCTTTGAAGAAAGACTTGGAAAAGAGTCATGAAGGAAAATTCACACTCAACAATATCTTGAGTGTGCAAAAATCCCCCAATGACAAAGGTGGACTTGGATTCAACTCCAACAAGAAGAAGAAGTCCAAGATCAACAAGAATAAGGGCCAAAAACAAGTCAAGAATTCGGCCAAGATTATTTGCTTCAAGTGCAAAATTGAAGGGCATCATGTTAGACCATGCCCATTGAAGAAGAAGACCATTAGTGACAAGCAACAAGGGAAGCAGCTACAAGTGCATTCTCATGATCAACCTCAAGTTGAATAAAGGCCTCTTCCCAAGAAGACTCAATCTAATGCTTCTCAAGTTGAGAAATCAAGTGAGAAGAAAGTGAAGAGTAGACGTTGCTATCTATGTCGTGAGAAAGGTCACCTTGCTTCTTCATGCACTAGTGGTAACTTATCCAACCCAATTGTTATTGATGATGTCTATTCTCTTGGGAAGGATAAGGTTGGCAATGTGTTTGCCAAGTTTGTTGGTACTCAAAGTGGTTTGAAGCAAAGAACCATTTGGCTAGCCAAGCCTATTGTGACTAACCTCTTAGGACCCAACTTGGTTGGGGACCAACTAGCTCAAACTTGATCAGTAGGTGTTGTTGGAGGGCATTGGAGACTTGGCTACATTATGAAGAATTAAGGGGACTTCATCACTCTTATTGTCTCAAGCCAAGTCAATTGAATCGTCAAGTTTATATCTTATATCCAATGTGCCTCCTTGCAGTAACTTGTACTTAAAATTGCTTACATTGAAAGTTACTTGCCATCTTGCATGTTTTGGTTTTGTTCCTTGCATGTGTTTGTATATGATGTGTCTCCAAATTGCCTTGCGTATGTTGGTTTGCACATCATGTACTTGTGTGTCGTTCGTTGAGCCTTAGTGAATCTTAGTTGTATCTTAGTTGGCTCGTGTGAGAGTTTAATGGAATATCCCATTATGGGGGAGTGATGTGCTTTGTGCACTTTGCAATCCTATAAAGGTGGGTACATGGGGAATACCACTTAGTATTGATATTACAAGATTATCTAGTCGCTAGGTGGTATATCTCTCATGAGAAATTCAAATTCTAAAAATTCCATTGATTATCTCGTGTTGGATCCTCTTATTGCCTCTTGTTAAGTTCTTATTGGCATCACGTTATGGGGGAGTAATATGCTATGTGCATATTACAAGCCTAGAAAATGTGTACATTTGAGATATCGTCTCCTAGAATTGATATTGTAAATTATATTGTTCCTAGGTGACATGTTAGCTCTACAAGTGGCAATTTGCTTGTGTTTGTTGTGAAGATGATGTTGGATATCCTTGTTATCTACCACCGGGAATTATTTCCAAATACTTCTTGTCTTTTGACAACTGGTACTCACTTATGTGTGGTGGAAATTATTGATCATCTTCACGTTGGCTTTTGTTTTTATTTGCCTTTTCTCTTGCCAAGGTTTGTGTCAACTCCCGTTGTCTTCCATACCACTTGTGGATCTTGTTAATTTCTTGTTCTTGTCTAGTGTTTTCTAGATCTAGTGAAAGTGGTGATCCCACCTTGTGCATTTTGTATTCAAAAGCAAATTCTCTATAGTGCACAACTCGTGGGGGAGCTATCCTATTTTCTATAAAACACTCATATTGTGATCCATATTAAGTGTGTGTTGGTGGATGGCAAGTCGTTTCTTTTGGTACTTTGTGCCATCATGAAACTTTGTTGAGAGCTTGGTTTGTTTGGAACCCTCCTCTCTTTGGGACTTTGACATCTTTAATTTCGTGTGTATCAATGGATATCTCATTCCTTGATGTATCTTTAATGATATCTTCCAAGTGATAATTTATCTACTTGGTATCCTTTTTCCTTGCATTTCATTTTCATTTGGTTTCGGTTCTTAAAAGTTTTGAGCATGCATGTTTACTTCATGTATTTTATTTGGCATGCTTTGTTTCTTTGACCCAATATATAGGGGAAACTCCACGAAGTCTCAAATTGGATGAGAGGTGCATGAAATTCATTTTCATATCTATATGCACCTATTTATGTGGAGTTTGTCCTATGTATATTGGTGTTTCTAACTCTTGGTCCCAATGAGTTTGGGTACCGTTTAGTTTGTGTTGTTCTTCTAGGAGCGGTTGGAGATGCATTGGATGCTTGGCTCACTCACAAGGAAGGTGTTGACACCATGTGCTCATTGGAGTCAAGCTAGGATGATCAATGAACTACTATCTATCTTCAATTGGTACCTACTACATCCTTCCAATGATATCTCGGTAACAAGTATCTATTCATGCTTTCCCCTCTTGCATTCAACCTTGTGTAGGTTGTATCTTGGCATGATATTCATTTCATATCTTGTGATACTTGTTTTCTTTCTCAAAGCATCCCATCAATGATCTCTTGTTGCTAGTTGCGATGCCTTTGATGGGTGTGTGTTTGGACTTCATTTATATTCAATAAGACCATATCCAGCCAAGTGCTATGCTTTCAAGCAAATATCTTATTGGTATATTTATGACTTCCTTGTGGATATCTTGTTCCTTCGTGTTGTAACTATTTCGGGTGTACATCCTTCTTTGTAGATATATATATCATCATGATTTTGTCTACATAGAACCTTATACACTTGAGAGAAATTACATCTCTAGTTGATATCCTCATGTCCACCTTGTCTTCCTTATGTTATTTCTTTGGTGGCTCCGTGAAAGCTTTTGCCTTGAGTGCGTGTCCTCTATCATTGCATCTTGTTGCACTCTTGTGTGGTGAAGATTATTTTCCTCTTGCTTATCTTTACGAGGCTTTTGCCATCTTAATTGGTATCCCTCGTCTTCATGAGCCTCTCTTCATCTATCTTCACCACGGGTTGTCACAAGCATAGGTTCTCTTCTGCTTATTAGTAAGCTTGTGAACCCATTTGCTAGTTGTGTGTGGGAATGATAGGCCTTGCACTGTGTGCCTCATTCTTTCAAGACTATGTTGATGCTTAATGCTCATCCTAATTTTAGTCTTCTCAAGTGCTTCGCCATGACTCACACACATTATTTTGGTTGAGCCTATTCTTAAGTTGCCTCTTTCACATGTTGCTCAACCATGTGCTTGTTGCAAGCGCTAGGCTTTGTTTCCTATATGCTCACTTGCACTGGATGTGAGTTTCTATTGATTTTGGGGGAGCTATGATCCTATTTTGTGCACTTTGTATTCAAATACAAAATTTCTTATGTGTTCACAAATTATGGGGAGCTTCTCTAGTTTCTTTAGAACACTCCTCAGCTCATATCATAATATCCTTCATTCATGTGGCTCATAGGATCTTTGGTCTAGTTGGTTCAATTGATATCCTTTGATTGCTTGCTTCAATTTGTATCTTTTGATTGCTCTATTTCTTGTTTCTCTCTTTGTTATGTCTTTGTGGCATATCATTCTTTTGCAATCTTTGGGCCTCAATATAGTTTGTCTTCCTCCAAGTATTTATCATTGGATATGTGTATTGCATTCCACTCTCTTTTTGAGAGATACACAATTTATGGAGGAACACTCTTTATATTGGCATTCTAAGCTTTTCACCCATTTTGGCAATCAATGCCAATGGGGGAGGAGTTTCAGAGAGTTTTGTGGAGAAGTTTAGAGAGTTATCTCCTCTTGCTTTGGTTTTGTTCCTTAGCATTTGCATCTCATATGCATGCACTATTAGTTGTTGCATTGCATAGTGAAGCATAATTCCTTATATAAACTCTCTTGAAAGTGATTGTCATCAATTACCAAAATGGGGGAGATTGAAAAAACATGTGGTGCCCCCATGTTTGGTTTTGGTAATTGATGACAATCTCTATGGACAAATGGTTGTCTTGAGTTATATTTGAAGGATTTGTCCATAGGCTTTTCTTGAAGTCCATGTGTTGGTTTCAAGGAGTTTATGAGTTGACCAAGGTGATATTAAGGAATTATCCAAAGATTGGTCATGTGAGTGTTGAGCTCATTGCAAGCATGTCTTGAAGAAGAAGATTGTGTGATCATTCATGTTTAACTTCAAGACATCATCCAAATGAAGAGAGTTGGAAAGATTCAAGGTTGATCAAGACTAAGTCAAGAGTGAATCAAGTTGATCAAGACTAAGTCAAGAGTGAATCAAGTTGATCAACTCACAAAGCGTAGAAGATGTACCGAGAGGGATCAAGGGTGCGTTTGGATCCCTTGCTGGTTTACCTTGCTAGGCAAAGATAGGCTTGCCGACGGAGGCTAGCCGATTTGGCTTGCTCGCTCCATTGAACAAAAAGCTGGCAACCGCTGGCAACAAGGCAAGCTAGCTCAGAAACCAAATCCATCACTCCCTTGCTTGGCCAGGCTAAGCAAGCGCTTGCCGGATAACCAAACGCACCCCAAGTGATCCCATGGTATGGTAAGCATCGTCCATTGCACTTTGTGTACTAACCCATGGTCTATGTGAGAGTTCTATGTGGGGTTAGGTACGTGTCCATGGACTTGCGTCAAGAGGATGGAAAGGATGACATCAAGTGGTGATCGTCATCAAGATTGCCGTGTGCAAGTTCAAGTGGAGCATCACGAAGAGATCAAGTGCTTGAATCTTGCCATCCATTATGGTGTCAATGGACTTGTGAAGATGTGCCGAAGAGTGGCTCACCCATAGTGGACTATGGGGGAGCAATCATCTAGTCTTCATCGAGCCAACGCAATCAAGAAAGGTGGTCCACCTTGAGGGAGTCAAGATCGTCATCATTTAGCTCAAGTGGACCATGTGCAAGGCAAATGTTTGGCCTTGATAGGTTTTCTATTTTACCGGTCTCGTGGTGGTAGTTGAGAGACCGAGTTATAGGATCGTTTGCCGTACTATCAAGGGGGGCTCTCAAGTTGGTAGCTTGGTCGTATCGTTAGTAGAGAGCTCAAACCATTGCATCCTTGCATCATGTTTCTTGGTTCTTTTTTGGTTATCTTTGCGAGTCTTAGATCTTATGGTCATCTTAATGACAAGCTTGAGTTCATCAAAAACGGAGTTCGCATGCGTCTTCTATGATGTTTTCGGTGTTGGAGGTTTTACCGGTCTTTTCCGAGGAAGGGTTCTCACCATTTTCTTATGGGCCTTTTCTCATTGGCTTCTTATTGATATTTATATCAAGATTGTGTTAGCCCATGTCGTTAGCTTTCCAACAAACTTGGTTTCGTTGAATTCGGAGTCCGTTTGCAAAAGTTGGGTTGTTTTGGTAAAGGCTGCAGCGGTACTACCGCGACTAGAGCGGATGTAATTTTTTACTACCGCTCCAGAGCAGTACAACCGCGGCTCCTGAGCGGTACTACCGCTCCAGAGCAGTACTACCGCGGCTTCTAAGCGGTAGTACCGCTTCGGACCAAAATCTCGTGTTTTGCTCAGCGGAGGTAGGCACGGAAGTATTTTTAAGTACCGCTCGCAAGCAGTAGTACCGCTACCATTTGCGGTAGTACCGTGAGGTCGAGCGGTAGTACTGTGAGGACGAGCAGTAGTACCGCTCCGGCGGTTCTACTGGCCTTTTGCCTCCTCTCTGTTGTTTTTCAAAGGGGTACTACCGCCCTAGCGGTAGTACCGCTCTGTGCGGGCTGTGAGCATAACGGTTGGATTTTTTCCCACCTATAAAAGGGGGTCTTCTTACCCAATGAACCTTATCCTTTGAGCTTGTGTTCTTCCCCCATTGTTGACCTTCTTCAAGCTTGCTAGCTCTCAATCCCTCCTATGATTCTTGCTAGTTCTTGAGGGAAAAGAGAGAGGAGATCTAGATCCACGTTTCCACCAATCACTTTCTCCTCTAAGTGAGGGGAACCCCTTGGATCTAGATCTTGGAGTTCTTCGTGTTCTTCTTTCGTTCTTCCTCTCATTTTCCTCCCTAGCATTAGTTGCTTTGATGGGATTTGGGAGAGAAGGACTTGGGCACTCCGTGTGCCCTTGCCATTGCATTTGGTGCATCGGTTTGAGTTCTCCACGTGATACGTGGAAGTTACAAGTTGAGAAGCTTATTACTCTTGGGTGCTTGGTGCCCTTGAGCTTGTTCCTCTTGGGTGTTTGGGCGCCCTAGACGGTTGGTGGTGTTCGAAGCTCAATCATTGTGGTGTAAAGCTCCGGGCAAGCGTCTGGGTCTCCAATTAGGTTGTGGAGATCGCCCCGAGCATTTTGACGGGTTCGGGTGACCGCCCCCAAGGGTTGCCAAAGTGTACGGGTTCGGTGACCGCCCCCAAGGGTTGCCATTTGTACGGGTTCGGTGAGCGCCCTCAAGGGTCCCTTAGTGGAATCACAGCATCTTGCATTGTGCGAGGGCGTGAGGAGATTACGGTGGCCCTAGTGGCTTCTTGGGGAGCATTGTGCCTCCACACCGCTCCAAACAGAGATTAGCATCCGCAAGGGTGTGAACTTCAGGATACATCATCGTCTCCGCGTGCCTCGGTTATCTCTTACCCGAGCCCTTTACTTATGCACTTTACTTTGTGATAGCCATATTGTTCTTTGTCATATATCTTGCTATCACTTAGTTGCTTATCTTGCTTAGCATAAGTTGTTGGTGCACATAGGTGAGCCTAGTTGTTTTAGGTTTTGTGCTTGACAAATTAACCGCTAGGTTTATTCCGCATTTGTTCAAGCCTAAACCATAATTATTTTAAAGCGCCTATTCACCCCATCTCTAGGCGACATCCTCGATCTTTCAGCTATGATGGTTGTCAACGTGAAAGTTCAGTACTCTATATGTGGATCAGACCTGTTACTTTGCTCTGAATGTTGAACTTTCCGTTTGAACATATGGAATGGGCTGTTATTTTTTAAATAGGTTGTATTTGTCCTCCACAGGTTTAGAGGCTGACTTATGGGCCTAGCAAGTTGACGCGTACACAATCAGGAGATGATTGTACGTGGAGAGGATGACAGCAGGGACCCGCCAAGGTCATGGCAGTACGCAAGCAAGTGCCTCCTTATTTCAAGCCAATAAAAAAAGGCTCTTCCTAGTGGATTTCTGACATCTGGGTCCCATGCCATTGTCAACGTAGTCAATAAACGAGAGAATTTATTGCACAACGAGCGGCTGACACCAGGCACCCAGCAGCTTGCCCAGTTATTTTTGTTTTGGGTTAATTTGATAAATGCCTCCGAGAAATGCCACTGCAATTTCCAAACTTTGAAAAATGCCATTTCTAGTGGCATTTTTGAAGTCTGGAGTGACGTTTTTCAAAGTTTGCAAACTGCAGTGGCATTTTCCAAAGTTTGCAAAAATTGCAGTGGCATTTTTCAAAGTTTGGAAATTGCAGTGGCATTTTTATGAATCGCCATAATTGGAGTGGCATTTATCTAATTTGTTTTTGAGTCGGAAGCAGGGTGTCAACTGGGCTGTGCGGGACACTCTGGCATGTCTAGACAGCCTTTTCCTTTATGTTTACCACAGACCAGCCCAGTAGTTTTTTTTCTTTTTGAAAATGGCTAGCCCAGTTTTTTTGTGATTTGTCAAGTAAGTCACTTTATCAGGCCTGTTGGGCTGCAAATATTTTAAGGCGAGGAGAGCTTCATTCGGCTGGCCGAGAAAATGGCCTATCAGTAATGAGAAATGGGCTATACATTTTTAAAACACATCAAAATGACAATTAGTTTCAAATATCTTTTTTTCATTTCAAGATTTTAAATTGCATTGATTTTTATGCGTGGACAATTTATTGGATTTTATATTGATATACATTTATTTTTAAAATCAGTTTGAATGTGACTCAAAATTTTGGGATTAAAAATAGTTCAGACTGCACCGACATATGCAAAATTTCGTATAATTTTTTAACCATGGCCACAATATGGGTTGTAATGCTAACAAAAAGAATATGGGCTCCAAAAAAACCCGTAAGAATTAGCAAATGGGCTGTAAACTATTTGAAATAATGGCAGATGGGTTGTATGCTGTTTTCCACAGATTTGAGGCTTTCCACAGATGGCCTGTATACTGTTGGATGTCCATCCAACGACCATCGCGCTTCTTCAATCTATGCTCTTCCTGCTCCAGCCGCTCAAACAAGCGCCGGCGGGACTGCCTGCTCCCTCCTCCCCGCGGCCGGCTGTGCTGCCGCGCAGGCCTCACCGCCCCACCGTACTCCCATCGCTGGCCTAGCCATCCCTCTACTCACCCTCAGTCGCACACATGTTGTTATTCTCCGGCGATGGCAGACGAACCAGTAAACCCTCGTACTCCTCTGCGTGGGAAACAACTGCCGAGTATTCCATGGCTCCGTGTCGTTCCCTTCCTAGGCCTCGCCATCGTCCACTGCCCTGGTGCTCTCGGCGCGGCCTGGTCAATGTGGTCAATGAACGACATCCATCGGAAGTGGACTGTACGTGGAGAGGCTGACAGCTGGGTCCACGACCGCACGCAAGGAAATGCCTCCTTATTACGCGCAAAATAATGATTCCTCCACCTGACATCTGGGACCCACCGAAAGGGCCTCTGTATTTCGCGAAAAAAATGTTACCGCCGCTGACAGCTCGGACCCACCAGCTATATCTTCGCACGCAAGAAAGTGCCTCCTTATTACGCCCAAAAAAAAGAATACCCCCCTGCTAGCTGGGACCCAGTATAGTGGGCCTACTAAGTTGACGGGGACGAAGGGCTTTGTCAACGTAGTCAATATGCACGATTCTAGCTCGACTGACCGTACGATGTCCATCCAATGGCCGTAGTGATTCTTCAACCTCTGATCTTCTTGCTCCAGCCACCCAAAGCAGCGCCGGTCGTGCCGCCTGCTCCTGCCTCCCGTGGCCGGCTGTGCTGCCGCGGATGCCTCACGGCCCCCATACTACTCCCACCGCTGGCTAGGCCATCCCTCCACTCCACTCACCCACATCCCCTGCTATTCTGCGGCGACGGCAGCGCAGCCGAACCAGTGAACCCTCATACTCCTCTCCGCGTGGGCATCCACTGCCGCGTCTTCCCCGGCTCTGTGCCGTCCCCTTCCTAGTCCTCGCCGTCGTCCACCGCCGTGGTGCTCTCGACGCGGCGTGGTCAATGTGGTCAACGACCGAATTCCATCGGAAGAATACTGTACGTGGAGAGGCTGACAGCTGGGTCCACGGCAGCCGCAAGGAAGTGCCTCCTTATTACGCGAAAAATAATTATTCCTCCACCTGACAGCAGGGACCAACCGGACAGGCCACCAGTATTTCACGAAAAAAACGTTTGCCCCTGACTGCTGGGACCCACCCGACGGGCCACCGTATTTCGCGAAAAAAACATTCCCCCAGCTGTCAGCTCGGCCCCACCGGAAGTGCTTCCTTATTACGCACAAAAAAATGAATACCCCCTGCTAGCTGGGACCCACCTTGGTGGGAGGCTGACTTGTGGGCCTACTAAGTTGATGGGGACGGAGGGCTTTGTCAATTTAGTCAATATAAACGATTCTAGCTCCAGTGACCGTACGATGTCCATCCAATGGCCGTAGTGCTTCTTCAACCTCTGGTCTTCTTGCTCCAGCCGCCAAAAGCAGCGCCGGTCGTGCCGCATGCTCCTGCCTCCCGTGGTCGGATGTGTTGCCGCGGAGGCCTCACCGCCCCCTACTATTCCCACCGTTGGCCAGGCCCTGCGGCGACGGCAGCCTCACACCGCAGTCAAACCAGTGAACCCTCGTACTCCTCTCGGCGCGGGCTTTCATTGTCGCGTCTTCCTCGGCTCCCTGTCGTCCCCTTCCTAGGCCTCACCGTCGTCCACCGCCCTGGTGCTCTCGGCGCGGCGTGGTCAACGTGGTCAAGGAACGACTTCCATCGGACGTGGACTGTATGTGGAGAGGCTGACAGCTGGGTCCATGGCCGCAGCAAGGAAGTGCCTCCTTATTACGCGGAAAATAATTATTCCTCCACCTGACAGCGGGGACCCACCGGACGGGCCACCGTATTTTGTGAAAAAAAACGTTTCCCCCCTGACTGCTGGGACCCACCAGCTACAGCTTCGCACGCAAGGAAGTGCGTCCGGGCAAAAAAAAACCAAAAGGATTCGCCCCCCTGACTGCTGGGACCCACCAGCTACATCTTCGCATGCAAGGAAGTGCCTGACAGTCGGGACCCACCTGGTCGAAGCGTACGTAGCGTTGTCATTCTGGTCGTAAACGTGTATGTACATACTGGTCGTTGTAGAGGCGCGCACGTGTCATAGTAGAGGCGCGCACGTAGCATGTACACGTACAGCGGCGAGGGTGCAAGAAAGAAAATACGGCCATGTACGTAGATACGGGCAGGGTCTCGAACACCTACTCGCTCATACGTACATGGTTGGGTCGGAACAGAGAAATAGCGTCGTCATCGTGTTCATGGGGAGCCAACCGGCTGGGTCGGAACGGAATGCATGGTCGTGTTCATCGGGAGGGCTTGGACGGAACAGGCGATGGAAACGAGGCCTGGCGTACCGCACAACGGAGGAAACGGCCTTGTGTTCGACTGGCCACGTTCGAAACGGGATCCTGTTCATTGGGAGGGGTCTGGCGTACCGCAAAACGGAGGAAACAGACCTCCTACAGTCGAAACGAGGGTCCTGTTGATCGGGAGGGGGTGTGGCGTACCGCAAAACGGACCTCCTACGGTCGAAACGGGGGTCCTGTTGATCGGGAGTGGGTGTGGCGTACCGCAAAACGGACCTCCTATGGTCGCAATGGGGGTCCTGTTCATCGGGAGGGGTGTGGCGTACCGCAAAACGGGACTCCACGGGATACTGTTCATCTCCATCGTCGACCTCCTCCAGCCTCCACGGGCTCCTGTTCATCCAGCCTCCACTGCGCGCTACTCCACCGGCTACTGTTCAACCACCCCTCCACGGGCACCCCTCCACCGTCTACTGTTCATCCAGCCCTCCACACCACGGGGTCTTGTTCAACCATCCCTCCACGGCCACCCCTCCACCGTCTACTGTTCATCCAGCCCTTCGCACCACGGGTTCCTGTTCATCCAGAGGCAACGCCACCGCCCACTGTTCATCCAACCCCCCCCCCCCCCCCCCGCAACGCTCACTGTTCACCCAATCGATCGGCTTCAGTTAGCAGCAGTAGCGAAGGAATCGCTCCATCGGGTTCAGTTAACAACCATCGATCGATCGCTCGGGTTCAGTAATGCATAGCCTGCAGTGCAATCGCTCGGGTTCAGTTAGAGCCCACCGCCTCGCTCGGGTTCAGTGAGAGCCAACGCCTCGCACACACGCGCGTACGTACGAGAGAAACGCGCATCGCTCGGCCCCCGACCTTCCGTCGTAACCGGCAACTCCCCGAAATTTTCCTACCCCTCGCTTCTACCATGATTTTTTCCGTCATGGACGGCCCAAAGAATGTCATGCAGCTGCGTCTCCGGCCCGCCCAGGACGAAAAGCCAATTTTCTATCATGATTTTTTGTCATAGAAGTAGGAGCCCACCACATCTATGATGATACCGGGTTTTGTCACAATTATCGTCATAGAAGTGTCATATGTATGACAGAAAAAAAATTCGTTCGGCCCAAAATGTCACGGTTTTTTTTGTAGTGACATCAACCGCGTTGTGAAACGCTACCGCTTACGGTCTACGAGGGTACGTAGACACACTCTCCCCCTCATTGCTATGCATCTCCATGGATAAATCATTGCGTGTGCGTAGAATTTTTTTGTTTTCCATGCAATGATTCCCAACAGGTATTTGTTTATGTACTCACACATGTATTTAAGTTTCCAATCAATACAATTCTAGCATGAATAATAAACCTTTATCATGAATAAGGAAATAAAAAATAATTATCAACTTTATTATTGGCTCTAGGGCATATTTCCTTCACAAAATACATACGGATATGAATGTAGCAGACTCGTTGACTAAGCCTCTTCCACGAGTAAAACATGATCAGCACCAAGACTCCATGGGTGTTAGATTCATTACAATATAATATAGATTATTGACTCTTGTGCAAGTGGGAGACTGGAGGAAATATGCCCTAGAGGCAATAATAAAATTGTTATTTTATATTTCCTTATTCATGATAAAAGTTTGTTATTCATGCTAGAATTATATTGATCAGAAACTTAAATACATGTCTAAATACATAAACAAACACCGTGTCCCTAGTAAGCCTCTACTAGACTAGCTCGTTAATGAAAGATGGTTAAGGTTTCCTAACCATGGACATGAGTTGTCATTTGATAACGGGATCACATCATTAGGAGAATGATGTGATGGACAAGACCCATCTGTTAGCTTAGCATAATGATCGTTCAGTTTTATTGCTATTGCTTTCTTCATGTCAAATACATATTCCTTCGACTATGAGATTATGCAACTCCCAGATACCGAAGGAATACCTTGTGTGCTACCAAACATCACAACGTAATTGGGTGATCATAAAGATGCTCTACAGGTATCTCCAAATGTGTTTGTTGAGTTGGCATAGATCGAGATTAGAATTTGTCACTCTGAGTATCGGAGAGGTATCTCTGGGCCCTCTCAGTTATACATATCATAAGCTTGCATGCAAATGACTAAGGAGTTGGTCATGAGGTGATGTATTATGGAACGAGTAAAGAGACTTGCCGGTAACGAGATTGAACTAGGTATAGAGATACCGACGATCGAATCCCACGCAAGTAACATACCGATGGACAAAGGGAATTACATATGTTGTCATAACGGTTCGACCGATAAAGATCTTCGTAGAATAGGTAGGAGCCAACATGGGCGTTCAGGTTCCGATATTGGTTGTTGACCGGAGAGGTGTCTCGTTCATGTCTACATAGTTCTCGAACCCGTAGGGTCCGCACGCTTAACGTTCCTTGACGATATAGTATTATATGAGTTATGTGACTTGGTGAACGGATGTTTTTCGGAGTCCCGGATGAGATCACAGACATGACGAGGAGTCTCGAAATGGTCGAGAGGTAAAGATTGATATATAGGACGATGGTATTCGTACACCGGAAGTGTTTCGAAGAGTACCGGGTACTTATCGAGTCACTGGAAAGGAGTTTTGGGCACCCCGACAAAGATATGGGCCTTATGGGCCAAGAGAGGGAACACACCAGCCCACAAGGGGCTGGTGCGCCCCTATAGAGGCCGACCCTATGAGGAGGAGAAGGAAAGAGGGGAGGGAAAGGAAAGGAAAGTGTGGAGTAGGACTACCCCTTCCTTCCCTCTTGCCCCCTCTTTCCTCCCCCCTTCTTCATACAAGGAAAGGGGGCGCAGGATGACAGGAGCCCTAGGGCCGGCGGCCAGCCCCTTGGGGCGCACCCTGGCTGCCTTAGGCTGCCTCCTCCCCCCTCCCACCTATATATATGTGGGGAGGGGGCGCCACACAAGGACACAACATTGTCTCAGCCGTGTGCGGCGCCCCCGTCCACCGTTTACTCACTCGGTCATTTTTTCGTAGTGCTTAGGTGAAGCCCTGCGGAGATCACATCACCATCACCGTCACCACGTCGTCATGCTATTGAAACTCATCTACTACCTCGCCATCTTGCTAGATCAAGAAGGCGTAGGACGTCCCCGAGCTGAATGTGTGTAGAACACGGAGGTGCGGTGCGTTCGGTACTAGATCGGTTGGAGTGCGAAGAAAGTTCGACTACATCAACCGCGTTGTGAAACGCTTCCGCTTACGGTCTACGAGGGTACGTAGACATACTTTCCCCCTCGTTGATATGCATATCCATGGATAGATCATTGCGTGTGCGTAGAAAAAAATTGTTTTCCATGCAACGATTCCCAACAACCTCTCTATGTTTTCATGAATATATTTGTGCTCTTGATCTTATGTGCAAGTTGTATGCACCCGTTATCATTTTGAACCCTAGCCCCCAAGGTGAAATATAATTGGGATATTGATGGGGATGACTTTAACTGGAGGATTACATGTATTCACCTTATGTTAATACTTTGTTCTGATTCTCTATTAAAAGGAGCACCTTAACTACCCTTAGTTTTCATTAGGACTCCACTGCCATAGGAGGGTAGGACAAAATATGTTACGCATGTTCTTATCAGAAGCATGTATGACTATATATGAAATACATGTCTACATATGATTGATGAATTAGAGCTAGTTTACTATCACTCTAGGTTATGAATGTTGCATATTGAGTCTCATCTAAACAAACTCAACGCTCAGTCCAGCCTAAGTTTTTATTATTGTTGCTTCCCGCTGCAATTTGCTACTATTCTGCGTTAACATTACTGTTACTCTCGCTATATCACTACTGCTATCACATTAATGTGCTACTAATAATCATTGCAAGTAAGTTATCTATCCGGGTGTGGTTGAATTGACAACTCAACTGCGAAGGCTTATAAATATTTTTTGACTCCCCTTATGTCGAATCAATAAATTTGGGTTAAAATACTTCCCTCAAAAGACTATTGCAATCCACTATACTTGTGGGTCATCAGATATCAAGTAGTTTAATGCGATCTTTACTCCTTGCACATCATTTTGTTGAACTCCCCTTTGCGGTCAATGATAGCACCCACCTTCTGGATGGGACCAATCGAACATATAAAACCTGAAGAACTCAACCGTTCCCTCCACGTCGTCGTTAAATCGCTATGAACAATATTGCTGCCACCGCCTGTAGATTCTGTGCCCCGCCGAGGGCATTTTGGTCTTTTTGCGTGCAGGGGTATAAATAGCCACCGCTCCCGTGGAGAAGCCGTAGCGGCCGCCTCCCGTCCCACCCCCCCTCCTCTCTCTCTCTCGCTAACCCCTCTCTCTCTCCATCGCCCCTACCCACGCCGGCAAGCTCCCACGCCGGCCAGTCCCGGCAAGCTCCGAGCGAGGAGAGGGAGGAGACAGATGCGTGAGGAGGAGGAGGCCACGGCCGTCGGCTCCTCTCCTCCCCCCGTCGGCGCCAGCGCGCTGGTCGCGGGGTGTGAGAGCGAGGAGAGGGAGGGGGAAGATGCGTGAGGAGGAGGAGGAGGAGGAGGACCAGGCGGTGGCGCGCCCGCCGGATCCGAGGCGCGTGGGCGCGGAGGCAACCGCGGTGGGCTCCGGCCTCTTCACACACGACGGCAGGAGCAGCTCCACCTCTCCACTCCCCCCACGCGTGAGCCCTCCACAACCCCACCCCCACGCCGAGGCGGCGTCCAGAGGCGGTCGGCGGCGGCGCAGGTGAGCTCCCTCCCGCGCCCTCCTCTTTCCTCTCCCTGACGGCGCCGGTGAGATCCATTCCGTGCCTTCCCTCCCGTCACGTCCCCCTCCCCCACATCGGCCCTCCCTGTTGATGGAATCCATCTCTTCTGTGCTCTTCTTCTTCCCCTTCCCTGCCTCCCCGGTTCTCCCTGATCCCATCTATTTGTACATACTATAGACTAGCTCAACCACACAGGCAGCTTGATTGATTCCTATACTAGCAACAGTACGTTTGTGTCTAGGCAGAACCTCCTGTACGTGTGATTTCGTGGAGTCATCTAGCTCTAGATAGATGCCACTGGACTCCCAGGTTCTTTCCTGTGTACGAGCTTACTAAATTTTGTAGTTTGAAATGGCTGTTTGGGTGACATCTCAGATTCCCTTTGAGGTCCTGCATGCGCCTTGTTCAACCATGGTTCAAATTCATATCATAGTTAGTCCTGCAGCATGATGGAACTAGCTAAGGTGGTTGTTGTTTTGCTACCGAATGGGCCACAATCTTTTAATCTTTTTCGTTTCCAGGTTCTGATATATGAGCGATGACTAATGGTTGATGCAAAGGAGGAGGCGTACTGATGGAAGTTGGTAGCAAAATCAGGTGAGTCCCCCCCCCCCCCCCCCCCCCCCCCCCCCTCTCTCTCACACACACACACACACATTTTTCCTTTGAGGTTACAAATGTGAGCACTAGCTGTTTTTGGCTTGTTGGGTCAAGCCGCCATTGCACCAGACACGCGAATACACATTGCTCTCAGATTCTTTTGGTGGGGTTTGCAAGTAGAGAGATCGCATTTAGGAATTACATTTTGCCATCACACAGAATGACACAAGATTGGACCAGTAACTTCTGGTTCTGGCCTTCTGGGAGGATACAGAGAGATACTTATGAGGCAATAGGTGTGTGGTGCAGAAGATGCTCTCCAACCATTTGAATCTGCGGTTCTCCACAACTCATTTACAACAAAAGTCTTGAGTAGTAGCACTGATGTCACTATAAGATATAATTTTGTAAAAATCCAAATAAGCATTGTATATACAATTCAGTTCCATACATTAAGCATAACTCAATCTATAGGCCGAATGAATTGATACTGAAAATATAAGTGATGCACCAAATTTTTATCTAGGAAAATTGGGGCATTTCTTTTTAGCACTACTCCTTATCCATTAAATATTATGTGCCAAAACAGGATGGATAGAACCATACTTTGTGCTGGCTTGAATTTAATACTTACTCTAGCCTTTTCATCAGGATTAATAAGTAGTAGTGATGCATCAATTCCCTAACAGCCTACAGCTGGCAAAACTTAGGTTATGAAACATCATGTGTCAACTGTCAATTTTATAAATGTCCTTATATTATGTCATAATCTTCCGGCATTATTTCAATGTTTACAGGTGTACTACAATGCAGTAAACTGATTGTTTACATTTCTGAATTTTCCATAGGACCTCTCCGTCCTTGAGCCCTTCTTCTCCTCTCTCCGCACCGTCTCGCCTCCCCTGCTCTCGCCGCCTTCCCTGCCCGGCGCTCGAGGTGCAGCAGCAGGTGCGCCAGTATTTTGGATCGGGCGGATATCTTCGCCAGGAGAGTAGGACCACTTGCTATTAATATGAACGATCTCTCACTACTCTTAAGTTTTTGTTATGGTGTTGTGTGCCGATTCATGATTTAAACACACAAAATGTCTGGTTTGCATATTTGTGCCTAGCCCTGTTACCAACAGTGTATTTTTTGCCGAAAGAAAGACAGCAGTGCTTTATTTCTTTGACTTTTTTATCGTGTCTAATTTCTGGTAAAAGAGAGGAATTTGAGAGATAAGCGCAGTTTACTCCAGGTTTGGTGATGGTGTTGAACAACACCTTAACCAGGTTTTTATGTTCTCTGTGCTCACATAGTAAGAACATGCTTGCAAGTTCTGCGTAATTTCTTTTGCTGAGATAGATTAAGCCTGGGTCGAGGTGGCTGCTGTGTTGCCGGTTGCCAGTACTTGTTTGTTGTAATGTCTTACCCAGTGAGATTTCTTTTATTCTTGCCTATTTTCAGAGGTTCTGCTTGAAGATTCTCTAATCACTTTCTTTGGATTTTTTTTGCTGAGATATGCTTCCAGGTTACTTCAATGTTACCAGACTTAAAATGTACTATCTAGCATACCAGCACGTGCGTATATGATGCCTCCTTTTATCCTTGAATGTAAGACACATGGTGTTTTTTTCCATTGTTATGTTTAATGGAAGTGATGTTCTGTTATCATATTCAAAACTATAGCTCTTTGTTTGCAGTATCTCGAAGGGAGCAATATTTTGATACTTGCTTTATAGGAATTCTCTTTCTTTGCCTAGAACTTGTGATTTATGGCTGATGTCAATTCCACCTTTGTAGGTGCTTCTCAATTATTACTAATGTTGAAACTGCAGAGGAGCAGGAGATGAGGAGACCACCACTTGGTGTACAATGGTGCATGATGCGGCAATTAGACCGGGAGCTGAGGAGCGCGGCACTGGGTGTACAATGTTGAAACTGCAGAGGAGCAGGAGATGAGGAGGCCACCACTTGGTGTACAATGGTGCATGATGAGTAGGACATATGTTCTGTTGGAAAAGGTCTTGCTTCTCAGACTATAATTGAACATCTTTAGCAACCATGGTGTACTGGTTTATATATATATATATTTTATTACAAGTGTATATCTCTATGTTTCATTGTTACTTCAGTGAGAAATTCCTGAACATACTCTTTGTGTCTCCGCCTCTCCAGACTTGGTTGGAAGTGTTCTGTTATCCAGCTAGGCTTGTTACTTTTCTTGCCGACTCTTGCCTACAATGTATGTAATAGACTTACAAGATTCTCATTAATTCTTCATACTCGGGTAGGAACTCTAAAGGAAATATGCTTAAACCTGATGGTCCACTAATTTGTGGCAACGAAGTTCTGCCAACTCTGCAAAAATCATTTCCATATTGTACCAGCTGAAGTTTTTTTTTCTTGAATTGAGTAGTCAGGAGTTCAGTTCTTCTGTACAATCTGTAAGAGTTTCATTAGGTGGCCTCTAATATGGGCTCTGGCCCATTTTATGTCCTATATCTAATTTGGCCTTTCAAGTTTGCAATATATACTGAGATCTTCCTTCAAAGGTTGTTATGGTTTTAATAGTACTCTGACTGGTTTGCGATGATGATTTTCTGTGTTTTCTGGCAAGTGCGTGTGCTCTGAAACTAAGCTTCTTACCTATGGCATTTGTCATAAGGCCAGCCATGTTTCTTATCTTCATAATTCAGTCATAAACTAGCTGTTTTAGTTATGTGGGGGACTTTGATCCTACCCCGAGGAACAAAGTTTGCATCCTCTGTTTGGGGTTATTCAAATCCTTGCCATTGCTTTTCAGAAAACTGCTTGCAGAATATTAATGCCACATATGCTCTAATTCTCTGGTAGGCTGATTCATTGTGCTCATTTGATAATTCAAGTGCTCCATCAAGTTGAGGACAATACTGAGGCATGTGAAAGCCATGATACAGACTCATGTGGTGCCATCAAGCATTAAAGAGCTAGAGAAAATATTTCACAAGGGTAAGTATTCGTGTTCGTTTCCCGTCCCCTGTCTTGGTTTTTTTTCTGTTCTTGTTTCCAGCTTCTTTGTATCGATAGCCTATAAATGAGTACTACAGTTGTTTCTTGGGAGGGGCCTAGCAACATTGCTTCATGATGGTATAGTTTCTTTGATATTTTCTTCAGTTTGGGGACGGCAATAGTTCTACCCCCAATGGTCCTGCATGTAAGACAGATGTACCCATTGTTTTGCTTGCTCTGCTCAGTTGAGTTCTTCTCTATTTTCCTTTTCAAATTTTGGCCTTTATGAAAGGAAAGGGACAAGATCTTGCGCTTAAAACACCTAGGTACCAAGCCTACCTTTGTCCTCTGCTGCATTTTGCACACTCTGTTTCTTTGCGAGGACCTGACATACTTTTATATTTAAATGCAACAAATCACCATGCCCTAAGAGTCCTCGTCCCAAACTCTTTGCTTCACCTTCCAAGACCAATGTAGCTGTAGTGCCTGAGTCTATGCCCAATGCTACCCAACCTGAAGAAACTGCTTCTATTGGAGATGTTGTTGACCCTACATCCAAAGCAAATGTTGGCATCCATGTTCATCTAATTTTCCCCCTTCTGCACAACCCTTTGCTTGATTTGCATAACCATCTCATGGCAGGAAACTAAACAAGTTGTTAAGGAAACTCGCTCCTGCAACTGTTGAAGATGCAAAAAATGTTCGGTGTGACCAAGCTAAACGCAGAAGGCATAGACTCGTACTCTGTTACATTTAACCAACTTCATATAAGATGTGTGTTTGTTACTGAACTTAGTGCCTTAACTATTGTTGTTCCTCTGATAATTGTATGTCTTTCAAGAGATTCATACACACACAAGCAGATATAAAATCATAGACTACAGTTGTTGACAGTATATTCTTCATTATATCATTTAACAGCTGCAATGGAAAAAGTGAAGATTCCAGCAAAAGTGCTTGTGGACGCTATGATGCACCAGCTTGGCCTCCCAAATGCAGTTTACTCAACACAAAAGGGGCGGGCGGTTGGTCTTGATGCAACAGTTCACTTCTATGGATGTAAGCAGCAACTGGACAACAGACTTCCACAAAAATCAATATCCATCCATGTGTATGACAAACTCGAAGAAGCTGAAGATCAACTAGCAACCGAGGCTCTCAGGTGCATACAAGGTTCTTACGGCAAAGTTCTACGAGACATAAACTACGACAAGGCACATCTAGCTCAACAAAAACGTCAGACTCTAGAGCATCAGCAAAAAGAAAAGGACGGAATAATCAACTATTTTAGCAGCAGCTGGTGCAATAGCCTTAGTGGAGATCGAATGGCAAGAAAGGAACTTTATCACATAACAGATACAAACTTCAGAGCTGGCTCAACATCCAAAGACAACAATCTCAATCATGTTTTATCACAGGTAACATATGTTGTTGACCGTCTTAGCGATAGAACAACACAGTCTGAATATGATCTCCAGTAAATAAACCACTATTATTGGAGCCTGGCCGATGATATCAAAGGAATTTCTGCTCTGAGCAATGCAGGCCACGAAGAAAGCAGTTATGAAGAGTTGCCTCAAAGAAGTCGTTCTAAACGTCCAGCGATACATCTGTCTAAAGTATCTCTGCCTATCTACATGCCTTGCTCATAACATTGTAAATGATCATTCCTAAGCTTCTTAGAAAACATGTATCATCAGCAACCATCTATCTATTATCAATCCATACTTATTTTCATATGTTTCATTCTGTGTCTACATATTTTGATGCACACTCTTTCAAGAGTTGGCTTGCTCTCGGCCTTTGCGCCATTGGCGCAACGGGTCATCTAGTATACATAAAACACTATCTCCTGGCCAACCTGGCCATCTCTTGTCATCACCCTCTAGGTGCAAGATTTCGTGTTGCTTCACTTCCCTATTGTATGCATTCTTCCTGCTAAGGGTTTGTTGTTTCATCATTGTACTGAGTTTCAGGTTCTTCGCTGGGCAAATTTGCTTGCACCTATATTGTATGTATTCCCAGCTCCTTCGACATATTGGTTTCCAAGCTTTTAGTTGAATGAGTTGTCAGGCTCTTCATCATACTGGTGCCACATGTTTTTTTAAAGGGTACTGGTGCAACATATTGAACATTAGTCAATAGCCACCCATTCTACAAATCATTACTGAAATAATTGGCTATGATACATGAGAATGACAATCCGACAAGGTACGTGCAGAGCCAAAACAAAAAACAAAAAATATACTAAATACTTGTGTGCAAATTTGCACATAACCATCAATTCATTTTGAAAGTTGAGCATCAATTGCCGTGGTAGCTAGATTCTAAGTTCAATTCCCCACAAACAGTAGTACCGGCTCGCCGGCGCTTGAACTGTAAAGAGATGATGCACATGGAGTTACTGCCAACGGCGCAGACGCACAAACGGCCAAATCAGATATGCATGCGAAATCTGAGCAACAACAGAGAAGTAATTTGATACCGACTTGCGGAAGGCGGATGCTATATTGTTAGTGAACGTGCTAACAATGACATGCATGTGAAATCTGAGCAACAACAGAGGAGGAATTTGGTACCGACTGGTGCGAGGACGGGCGAACGCCGAATCGGTCAAATTCATAGCGGGGCGCAGGGACATGCAAAATCTCGAGGGCAGATGCCTGATTGGGAGAGATGCGAAACGACGCAATGGTGCTAGATTAGGAGAGTAGGAACAAAAGATTGGGGGAAACGGGATTGGAGGCTTACCCCTTCAGATCTGGATCAAAGCGGGATTATGGGCCGAGAGCCGAGATAAAATCGGACGAAACGCTGGCCAGGACGCGATCAAGATAGTAGAGATAGTAGATCGGAACTACTACTGCATTAGAGATAGAGATTTTAAATCTCAGATATGCCAGAATTTTGTATAAACATACCCCACTAATTGGTCGTTTCGTATTATCAAGCCATTGCAAATTTAACTTTAAGGCACTTTTTTTATCTGATCCATTTGCATATGATGGCATTTTAATCACATATACAATAGCAATATGTTTTATTTTTTGTGAGATATTCAAAGCATGTTCATGTACCCGTTTTAGGTTTGGCAGTGGTACTAGCAAATTGAGCTTTATTGGCCCAATTGGGAGAGAGAGAGGGGTTCGCCCTGGGTGTTTCGTTTGTGTTAGGATTTAATTAATCATATTAATCCCTACTTTTTCTAAAGGAGGCAGTTGCCTCGTGTCCCTTCGAAGATACCCCTTCGGGGGCTATATATATGCGTAACCCATCATCAATGAGAACAAGGATTCCTTTTACTTCTCTGTCTCCCTCTCTCTCGTTTCTCTTTAACACGTTATCAGCACGCTCCCGGCGGAGCGATTCTATCGGCGTACAGCGAAAGAAAAGGGCGGAGCGATTCTATCGGCGTACAGCGAAAGAAAAGGGCCATGCCCGAGACGGCGGTTACGCACGCACAGAGGAAGTGAACGAGAGAATGATGAACAAGGCATTGGCATACGTCGATCCAAATTTCTCTTTATAGAACGTGAATCAACAAAAGGTACGATGCCTCACTTCATTACCATCTTCGCTGGACTGGTGGTGGCGCTCATCGCCATCTTGCCATCAGCGTCTGGCCTCGACCCCGCGCTAGACTGGGCGACCGGAACCACCGGCTTCGTCTCCCGCGACGGAAACGCGCATCCGCGCAGATCGGCGGCGCCGGCCCTCTACAGGGTCGCCCTCCGGCATGCGCGTCA
Source organism: Triticum timopheevii (assembly GCA_963921465.1). Classification (NCBI taxonomy): domain Eukaryota; kingdom Viridiplantae; phylum Streptophyta; class Magnoliopsida; order Poales; family Poaceae; genus Triticum; species Triticum timopheevii. The sequence continues at coordinate 272,808,046 of OY997270.1, forward strand.
TGAGCGGCTCCTCCGACGCCGCAGTCGTCGATGTTGATGTAGTCGCGCGGTCGCGCCAGGCGCCCCCGCCACCCGGCCGCGCCCGCGCCACACCCGTGGCCGGGCCCCTGCGCCAAGTTGTGGCCAGCAGCGCCAGGCCGTGGCCGCCCTCGCGCGCGCCCGCCCTGCGCCAGGCCTCGCCAGGCCCGCGCCGCGGCGGCGCCCTCGCCGCACACAGGCACTCGTCGGCGCCTCGTGGCCTCCGCCTTCACAGCGTCGACTAGCCACACTGCCCGCGAGAGAACTTGGGGCCCTGCAGCGCTCGGGCCGTGCCTGGCATCCGCCTCCCCGGCGACTCCTCGACGAGGAATAGCGCGGCTGGAATTCCTCCCGTCGCCCGTGATGCGGGCAAGGGGCGACCGGCCGTAGGTGCCTCCGAGGAAGAGCGCGGCTGGAGTCCCTCCGGTCTTGGTCATGTGGATTAGGGACCGAATCTACTCCTCCTGTGGATATCCCTGTCTGCTCTTCCTTATCCATTCGGCTGACCGGGCTGCACCTGGCTGGGCTGCCCTACGTGTCCTATTTGCATGCGGTTGAGCCACCAGGTGCTCATGCTAATTTGCATTTATTGCTTAATTGCTTGTATTTTTAGTTTTTTTTACATATTAGTGCTCCAACAACTATTGCTATTTATTAGCATTTGTCATGTTTAGGCCAGATCTGCATTTAAATCATCTTCTGTTGAATTTTAAAATTTCCAGAGATACATGGTTGTTAATGCCTGGCATGATCTTTACCGATACAACGATATTGTTTTACGATTGAGATTAGATTTTCTCGCACAACAATGTTGATTTGCGATTGAGAAATTTTTCTCGCAAAACAATCTCATTGCGATTGAGATTAATTTTCTCTCGCAAAATATTAATTCACTTTGCTGAATTATCTTGCAATTTGATACAAGATCTTATTTTAATTCGAGATCTACACAATTCAAGTTCTCACTTGAACATCAAGTTTACAACATCATTACTATTCATTACAATAGTAATGTATTTCCGTTGAGTATGATGTATTTCGGAATGTATGTATCTCCATGTTCGCTACATGTCGAGATTAATACGTCTATTTGTAATTGAGATTTTCAATTTCTTGCAAATACATATGCAAAATTCAAGGTGTCATCCTTAGCAATTTGAGGTTCACACTAATGATTTCGAGCCACCTTCTTGAAATCTATTGATTTTGCAACATTAAGATATATTTATATTACGCAATCTGTAATATAAATAAATTACCGGTTTTTCACCGGGGATGATATGTTTTATGTGTTTACCACATTGACATTCTTCATGAACATGTCACAGCGGTCGAGATTGATTTCTCCCGCACAACAAACTTGTAAATTTTTGACAATAATATCTCCCTCATTATATTAGGAAAACACAAGGTAATGAGTTGGATCTACTGCCCATGTGCAGACTATCTATATTACCGTGAGATCTGTATGATCTTCAATGTGTTATGTTCCCACAATTGAGGTTGAGCATTTTCAAGTTATACACTTGAGTCAAATTTTTACATTTTGATTACAAAACCATGATGGTTTTTAATTTACTGTATGTAAATTAATTATCTCTGGTAATCGGTGGCTAGAGAATTTGAGGCATTCGCCCTCAATTGCCACCACTGCCCTTCCTGGGCCATGGACATCATGATCACTCTTGTGTCCCATGGGATAGCGTGTGCAATCCAAGCCATGCCACCGGGACGCAAAGGACCTCAAGGGTAATGGTTTGAAACTCACTTCAAACCCTCAACATGACACCATCAAGCTGTCACGAGACCCTATGAGCATGGAGAGCATGATGGTTGAATATGCATCAACCGACATGTTTGGAGACTATACATTTAGTCCCTTAGTCTCCTTAGTGATCTATTTATTTATGTCCATTTATGATGTTCTAATAAGAACATGATTATTGTTGTCATTATATATTGTATATCACAATATATTGTATCAGCACTTTGATACAAATTCATTTGTATGTATTCTATATATCCGACAGTGATTTTTTTTTGAGAATCTTCATGTCTATATATAGATTTCTACGGGAGTCAATTCGATGAAAAATGATATGTGCCTTGTGGACATATGCACCACAAACTCTATACTCAGGGAAGTCCAATGTTTCCGCTCTCATTGAGAGAAAGGAGATATTTTAAAATCGCTGGATGCGATGAGGTATTTGTTGACTCAACTCGAGTCATATTTACTATCCCTGTGGGTACTCGAGTAATTTCGGGATGCTTTATTGCTTCCCAGGTTTAACTCGTACCCTACTAAACTATAGAGGTATCCGTTCAAATAGTTTCCATAGTGAAACTTATGATGACAACAAAGAGGAATACATTCTCTTTACCATATGCAACGGATATGGAAAACATATTCTCTATGTTTCATCTGGATTGTACTACACATACTACAAAATCCGTAGCACATGTTGCGCCCGTGATAGTTTTCCAAAGTGTCTTATACATGGCAAACTTGGCATACTCGCCTTGTTATCGAGACATTGGGTTGAAACTGAAACTATCAACAATTCCAATAGTTTATGATTGTGATGATGCTAAATTCTAACAATATTTGGATTTTATGTGCACTACATGTGACACAGGGAAGCTAATTTTAAGGATTGCGCACCTTAAAGTTTACGCTGAACCACTCAGACTCCTTGAATGCATCAAGTCGAGGTAAGTGGTTTTTCCCAACCATTGACTAGACTATTCAGGTATCCATGGTTTTCCAAAGACACATCTACATGATGGTCTCAAGTGTGCTTTATTCACACGAAACCATTGACTCATTATCCTGACATCGATTTCAAGCAAATCGAATGGATAGCATTTGCAGAATTCTCCTTGAGTGCCTTTTTCTATGGCCCTCGGATTGAAGTTTAGCAATTTGTCCTAATGTCTAGACTCAAAATGGTTTGGTAGAATCCCATCCAAAGAATTGAGCTCATTGCATGATCTTTACTTTCAAATTGCAACTTACCAACTTTACGTTGGAGTCATGGAGTTTTACACGCTCATGACCAAACTGCATAATTTTATTCCCCTCTATCTTTGATACGTGGAAATCTACCAAGTATTTCCTATCTGCGGTAATTCGGTTACACACCGATATCATCACCCCGACATACATCATTGGCCCCTCAACATATAGTTGGGATCTATGTGAGGAATAACTGTATTACCGTCAATACCTCAAGCCCCTCACATGGGGAGTTATTCAAGGCCAGTATGTTGATTCAATGAGGAATATTTCCAGGCATTAGGAGGAGAATTCAAGTACCATAAAGAATGCCAGGAAATTAGTGGAATGTTCAACACATTTCTGCCTCATATCCACGTAATCAAAGAGCTGAACCATGTGTTCAGAAGATTTGCAACATATTGCAAATAACCTGCCAAATTCATTTACTGACTATAAAGGTGTCACACAATCCTACAATCCTGCAAAAGTATGCCTGAAAGAGTGGAGGTACCAACAAAATCTACTCCACTCACCGTTTAAAGCAACATGGGGAGATGTATGGCAGAAGTACATCAGGATTCAGCTTTTCGCAAGCAAGGATATCAAGGCCTGTGAATCAGTAAATGCAAGTCAACTTCACGTTGGCAGACACCTAATGGGTAGTATACACCCAGTGGACGGGAAACCTCCACCAACCCAGGTCATAGTGCACACAATGACCGGGACATCGGAATACCCGACTCAATCGCATTGGGAAATCGCGAGCAGTCGCCATGGGTAACGATATTTCCATCAACTATATATTGATATATAGATTCTGGAGAATTATATAACCGGAAGTCTACAATTGTCGACATACATTTCTCAACTAGATTGAAAAAACCTTTCAATTGATTCAGATCCAAAGAACATGGCCATGGCAAAGTGTGAACAACACTCGGACTGAACTCAAGCAAAAGGTATAATCTAGGTAGAAATGATCTTGCTCAATAATGGGAAGGTATTCATAAGCAATACCTACAACAGTTTTCTTCTGGAAACAGAATTGAGAACAACGAGGTGGTGAAACAAAGAGCAAGTATTGTAGCACAAGGGTTTACGCAGATACCTAACCATTCTCCAGAGGTGGAATCTCATTCCGATAACTTATATCATTGGCAGTACAAAATCATCTATCTCTGCAGTTGATAGATGTAGTGATCACATATCCATGTGGCTCACTTGATTCAGACATGTATGATTGATTTCCAATGGAATCTCAATTCTGAATCGAAATACAAAATGCAACATACATTGTGTAAAAATCAGTAAGTCACCATATGACTTATTGTTGTCGGTACATTTGGTACAACCGACTTAGTGAGTTCCTTTCCACAAGGATTACTCCTACAATGATGGTTATCCATGTTTGTCTGTCATACACAGTGATTACTCCTGCAATGACGATACATGTAATCATCTAAACGACGGAGTTTAAATGAAGGATTTGGGTAAAACCAAGATACCGCTCGTTACTACAACTTGAGCACTTTCACTCATACATTTTGGTACACTATGTTGCCTATATCCAAAATATATTGGAGAAATTCATTGTGGACAAGTCTTATACATCCATAACTCTCATGGTGGTTCATTCTCTAGACGTAGAGAAAGATCTATTTAGACCAAGAGATGATGGAAATGAAATATTGGGACTCAACGTTCCTTAATGCCATTGGATCCACCAAACACAATTGGTTGGTACTCAAGAATATCTTTCGATATCTTCAAGGCATCAAACATCTTGTCCTGGTTTTTCAGTTTCACAGAAATGTGAACACCGATATCATTGGATACATCGATCAGATCCCACTATATCAGATCGTAGACAAGCTTAGTGTTCCTACTAGGTGTGGTAGCCCTCTCATGAAGAGTCTTCAGATCAGACCTCATGGCTACATTCACCAACCATTATCTCAATGATAATGTTTCTTGTGTTGCCCGGATGCAAACAGGTTACATAATAAGCAATATCACTATATTGCATATCTTGCAAGTCAAATCATGCGATTGATTTGTTCAGAGGGTCTCTACCAACTTCTATGTTTTGGTATGTGACGGCTTCGAATTTTTGCAAGAATCAGGGGGAGTATCTTTCTGAATTGTTCCTGTTCAATGCATCATATTATACTCTTTTTCCCTTCATGAGTTTACTTTATAGGTTCTCATAAAGGTTTTTAATGAGGTAATATCAACATGAGATCATATGTCATACTTTTTGTTTTCCCCACCGGGGTTTTTAGGAAAGTATATACGACATATTTATTGTTCTCTAAACTCTATGGGTTTTCTCGTATTGAGTTAAAAGAAACAATAACCATTATATGTTGCATCATTTTCTCCTTATTTTTTCCATTGGGTTTGAAGGAGTTTTAGCAACATATGGAACACCTGTCTCCTCATATTTTTCCCACAGGGTTTTTGGAGGAGCTTCTCAAGATGATGATACTTACACTGACAAGCATGGATTAGGGGGAGTGTTAGGATTTAATTAATCATATTAATCCCTACTTTTTCTAAAGGAGGCAGTTGCCTCGTGTACCTTCGAAGATACCCCTTCGGGGGCTATATATATGTGTAACCCATCATCAATGAGAACAAGGATTCACTTTTACTTCTCTGTCTCCCTCTCTCTCGTTTCTCTTTAACAGTTTGATCGACCACTCCACGAGGGACAAATTGTTCACTGAAACCCCCTCTAGAGCTAACTTTGGCCCGTTATTAGGGCCCTAACAAACACAAGCAATCCGTGGGCTCGAATTGTGGTATATAATAACCCCTAAATGACAATTTAGGGTTCTGAATAATTCCAAAAAATAATATTTGAGCCACACTTCCAATCATTTCGAAGAATCACAATCAAGTTTAGGAAGAAAATTGGGATGAGACATGGCCATACGGGATATGCACGTAGCCATGCTCGATATCTCAAATAATGGAGTGTATTTTGGGAGGGTGTGATCCTCCTATGCGGCTCTAGCGCGTCACGACGATCCCACTCCTCGATGATGCAATGGCTCTTCCCCTCTGCTTCCTCATCGTCCACGATTTGCTCCTCCTCTGAGAGCGGCACCCAGTCCACCTATGGTGAGGGAAGTGGAGGCTGTGGACAACGGGGATATGAACTATTTATACATGGCAACAAGGAGAGACGTGTCCTCATGTTTCGAGGTTTCAAAAAGGGGAGTGGAAACAATTTGGAACTTTTGAATGGAAATTGAAATCCATGATTCGCTCCACCTCTTAAGAGCGTCACCCAGTCAGGCTGCGCGGAAGGGGTTGTGGGTGGATGGGATATGAACTAGTCAAACATGGCAACAGGAAGGTCAGAGGGTGTGGGTGGTGATATTGAAGGGGAGGTTATGAGCTATTCAGCTATGGCGCCCACAAGAATGGCACCGACAATTGGCACTCAGGTAGCTGTCACTAATAGGCACACTTCCCGATGCCATGGTGTCTGGAGTTTTTCTCACGTTGGCAGATAGAGCCCCTCTAAAGCAACGCCCATGGCCTACAAATATGGAGGCTCACGGTCTCAATATGACACCCTCCAACCAGATGCTCAACTCTACTAGAGCAGCCTTTTCGGCCTGATATGGCGACTTCACTGGTTGCTCTAAAAGGGACCATTGCACAAGAATGAGTCGTGGGCTTCACTGGTTGCTCTAAAAGGGACCATTGCACAAGAATGAGTCGTGGGCGTATAAGATCCTGTATTGTCCCCGTGCTTGTAACCTCCCAGCGCATGTGCTGGCGGCGGCTGGTGTTAATGCCGAACCTGGTAGTCTACAGGTGTGGCAAGGCAATCTCCCCGATGATGTATCCCGTGCTGTGACCGCCGACTTGGCTGGTGCCTCGTAATTCCTGGAATACAAGGTGTTTCTATTAAAAAAAAAGGGACCATTGCACAAGAATGAAAAATGGGCGTCCCAGATGTGAGCTGCATTTCTAATAGTACCAGAAAAAAAGAGTGCCACCAAGTGACCCTTCAACAATGCTAATTTCTAGCTTTCTGATTCATCACCACGGAGCCAATGGACCAAAGGCGGACACGGTTGCTAACAGATTTGAACTTAAAGAAGGATTGGATGGTAGTGCCAAACCGTTACAGCAGGTACCTCATGAACATCACAAAGAAAACATGGTACTTCCTACTAAACCACAAACATTTTGAATACCTAAACCAGCAACTCGAAATCTCTCTTTAGAAGTGTTGACAAGCTTAACAGAATCCTTTGTCTCAACAACCCACTAAATCCAGGAGCTTCCTCTTCCTGCATATATAGATCAATGAACATCATTATATGAACTTCATAGGATTAGCACAGAAAATATTACCATATCAATCATGTTTCCAGCAAACATAATGAATCAATAAAATAGAAATTAAGCTATAAGGTATTCGCAATAGCATGAGATCAGCATTATCTTTTTCATTGTGGATGGGAGAAGGAAAAGGAAAAGGAAGAGTTCCTTCACTTAGCCAACAGATGATACTTTAGTGAGTTCCTTCTCTTAGCTAAGAGATGATACGTTAGGGAGTTCCTTCCCTTATAGCTAAATAAAAAATTATACCTTAGATAATCTCCAATATAAGATGCAAATTTGGAGATGTAAAAATTTACATCTCCAAAAAGTGCTTTTTACATCTCCAAAAAAGAGCCAACTCCAACAGATGATGTATATTGGAGATGTAAAAGTAGTGCTCGTAAAACTAACACTCGAAGCAACGGCGTCCGAGCTTCGGTCGCATGGCAGAGGCGTGGTCGCGGATCGACTGGCGGCGGCCGAGCTTCGAGACTGTGGGGCGGCGCGGCGCGGCTGCGGATCAAACGCCGGCAGCCGAGCGTGTAGTCGAGAGGAGGAGCGGGCGGGGCAGCGGCGGTGCTCCAATCGGGCGGCGGCTGAGCTTCAAATGTGGCGGGAAGGGGTGGTCGAGCTTCAAATCGGGCAGCGGGGGTGGAACCGAGGCGGGGCAGTGTGGCGGAGCTCGAATCAGGCATCGACCGAGCTTGAATGCGGCGGGAAGAGGCGACAGAGCTTCAAATAGGGCAAGGATGGAACTGAGGCGGGGCAGTGCGGCGGAGCACGAATCGGGCAGGCGGAGTCCGGCCAAAATGCGGCGGAGCGCTAGAGGAAAGGGCGGCGGCGGGGGTGGGGAGGTCGGATTTGTCGGCGGCGGGTCGGCAGCGCGGCGGTGGATCGAGGTAGGGCGGACGGTCGGGGGAGGGGAGGGGAAATTTCAGGGTAGTTGGGGTTCACGCGCGGCTGGCCGTTTACATCTGGGTTTACATCTCAGGCGGTTGGAGGTGTAAATTTGCAACCCGAGGTGTTGTATTTTACATCTCCGGGAGGCGGCGATGTATTTTTTTTTTTTTGCATCTACATCATCTATTGGAGAGGGGTTTTGGGGCCTAGGAGATGCAAAAGTTAGTTATTTTTGCATCTACATCATCTATTGGAGATGCTCATAGTGTGCTAAATAAAATATAATGCGCTATTTTCTCCATTGTACCGCATGCCTTCTGTTAGTCACAAGTTCACTAATGGTAGCTCATTGTATAATATGTCCTCATCTCTATAAGTGGGTTGTTTCCTCTACTATTGGACATGCCCTAAGCATATTACAACCATATACATGCAGGTGCAAACTTACTCGGAAGGTTTGCAACATACTAGCAATGATGGCAGTAACAAAATCAACTGTAGCAGAAGATAACAGAAAAGAATTGCTGGTACCCCACAGCTCCCAAACTAATCCACCTTTCAATACTCCTAAATACATGAATGATTGATACTAACATAAAGGAATAGAGTTGTGAGCCATGACCACCATTATGTAGGAATGGAGCTGTGTGACAGGGCTTCTGATTTGTCTTCAATTTAGAATTTCTCTGGTTCATAGACTCCACTAGCGAGAAAGGTGGCACATGAAACAGTGGATGCTTTTGACTGTCGTGCTATGCATCATAGCGGGCACCATCACTAAAACTGGATCATAATCTACCATTCAAGCTATTCATGTATTAATGATATACTCCTTTTGTCATGATATAGTACCATTCAAGCTATTCCTGTATTAATGATATACTCCTTTTGTCATGATATAGTGGCTATCTTCTACTCCCTCTGTAAACTAATATAAGATCTTTTAGATCACTACTTTAGAGATCTAAAAGATCTTATTATTAGTTTACACAGGGAGTACCTTTTGTTTATTCTTCAATACCTGACATACAGATCAAAGAAAGTACATCATAAGTTAATAAGTTGATATTGGTAGTGCCATCGAAATGAACACTTTACGGATTTGGTTGTCCAACACATCAATGATTTCTTCCTCTCTACCATCAAAAGTAAGTTTTTTTTACTTCAATTATAAAATGCAGAAAGGAGTCTGCAAGGTAGTACTTTGAGATTCTACTTAGATTTATTAAATGCAGAAGAGAGTATGCAAGGTGGACACAACCCCAAATCTCCATTTCACTAATAATGGTTTTCTTTTTATCATAGTAACCAGAGATGTTAACAGCCAAAATCTTTTCAATGATTCCAGGAATAGTCAAGAAAATAGTTGTTATCCTTCCAAATTATCATCCTGATTAGGACCCACCATAAGACATTGATTATGACCATGCAGAGAACATGCACAGTACACAGGCCAAAAAAAAAAAGCAACAGTCTGCATAGGTGCTGATGAACACAGGACAAATGAGTCGATGAGATGCAAATACCTGGTGACACTCATGGGGAACTTGATGGGGAGAAAACTCTTGAGTTTACAATACTTGAATTCATACATGTCGGCGTCTTCTCCGAAGCGGTCTTCAGCTTTTATATACGGATGAGTTGACAGCAGTGCCTTGGTCTTCATATCAACAGTAACCACCGAAATCTTGTAATGGCCATCATTCGTGGCCTCAGAGTACAGAAAGTGTACCACATGGGCATCATCCATACTCACAAGAGGGAATTTCAGAATACTGAAGTCATAGCGAGTGCGAACAGAAGGCAACACTGGATCTGAGTGCATAATATCATCCTGGACCCACCCCATGTCTCCATCCTCTGTTATCTCCAAAGTATGGGAGGTTATGGTGTAACCAGAATCAGATGGGCCAACAAGCTCTCCATCAATACGGTCAACATGAACAAACTTGAGCAAACGACCTTCATCGGTGACAGACACCCCGCGGTACATTTGTAAGTATCCTCTGCCAACAGGTGGATGGTCAGGGGGGGGGGGCCTGAACAGGTGGTAAATCAAGGTAAGAGATATCAGGCCTTCCTTTGAAGGCATCAAAGAATAAGATACCTCCCATGCAGTAATCAACCCAGCAAATATAATTCTTGAAAGATATCACTGTATCAGTTGACCATGGAGAGATATCCAACTTTTCACGGTTAGGATGGAGGATCGGTAGCCGCTTAACCTCCCACATGGCATCATCATCTTTGCCATCGGTGTTGAGCACAGCAATTTCAGCTTCAGACCTGTTGCTGTCTGAAATTGGAATAAGTTGGTCCAGCTGCGCCACAGCAAACACTTGTTCATCGCGGCACAAGAGACCAGCATCCCCTGGGAAAAACAGGCGCTGCAGAGTTATCTCTGCCCCATCCACCTTACGAGCGATGAGCGGCTCGGTGTGTGCCGGAAGCCGTTTGAGAAGCGGCGGCAGGTCCCGTGAGATGACACTGCAGATGAAGGGATCCTGATAGCACCGCAGGTTGGACGTCTCGTGCGACCTTAAGAAGTAGGTGATCACAAACAGAAAGTGGTTGCCGTGCGCCGCCAAGATGTCGCACGCGGTATCTGGACTCGCATCGCTCGGAGACAGCACATAGAGGCGGGAGGTGTCTGGGGGATCGGCGAGGCAGAGTGCGATGTCGAAGTTGACGCCCTGGGAGGTGGTACCTTGGGCCCTCAAGGGCCGATAGCCCTTCTCCGGCAAGGATGTGTTGGCGCCCCTGATGAAGACGAAGCCATCTAGCATCACCCAGCCGGGGCGGACGTCGGTCATGGCGGTGGATCGGTGGGGATGGTGGGGTATTAGGGTTTGAGAGGCGGATGGATGTCTGCGGGAAAGATGAAAGGGGATCGAGATGTAGTTAGATCTGGAAACGGATGTCTTCGTTTAGCCAGGAGCCCAGGACGAAGGTGTGACGGGATTTTGGGCTACGACCTGGCCAAATGGCCCGACCCGGCCTGGCCAGGATTATACAGGCCAGGCACGGCAAGTACACGGGCCTTCATTTCTATTTTCTTTTCTCAGCTTTCACTGGGTTTTTCTTTCTTTCTCCTTTTCTATGATTTCTTTTGGTTTCTTTCTTTCTTTGCTCGATTTTCACCTATTTTTTCTTTCTTTTTTCGTTTTTCTTTTGGTTTTTATTCATTTATTTTGGGTCTTCTTCTGGGTTTTCACGGTTTCCTTTGGGTTTTTCGTTTTCTTTGTTTCTGAGGTGTTTCTTTCTTCCCTTTCTTTGGATTTCACCGCTTTTTCTTCGGCTTCTTTCTTGATACATGCATACATTTTTTTCATACACGTTTGTACATTCTGCGTATGCATCATGAACATTTTTTTTACTTTCTTAACATTTTTCAAATAAATGATTACCATTTAAAAATTATGTTTGATGACTACTTTATTCATATACATTGTACTTTTTTGGTATACATCAGTAGTATTTTTAATGCATGTCTAACACTTTGGAAATGTATGATTAACATTTTTATACATGATTAATGCTTTATTAAAAATTTATGCTTTTATGTTAAAAAATATTAATACACATTTTACATTTTTTGTATACATCAAGAAAAAAATATGTTTACACGTTTAATATTTTGAAAACATACTATTAACATTTTTATTTAAATTATGCTTAATGACTACTATTCCGTACACGTTGTACGTTTATGTATATATCAATAACATTTTGGTACATGTTTAATATTTTTAAATATATGATAAACTTTATTTTATACCCGGTCATGCTTTTTAAAAATATTAAGTTTTATGTTCAAATTACTTAATACACATTGGGAAAAAAATTGTATACATCAAGAACTTTTTTGTGTACACATTTAACATCTTTTAAATAGGTGATTGACACGTAAAAATATATGTGTTCGATGACTACTTTTTTCATACGCATTGTATATTTTTGGTATATGAACATTTTTTGTACACGTTTAACATTTAAAAAATATATGATTAATTTATTTTCGATACATGTCTGATTTAGTTGAGGTCTCGATAAGATCTGACTTGGGTATGAGTAGTGGAAACAAGAAAAGTTTGAATTTATTGAGATTTTGGGAGGATTTTATTTGATTGATTTAATGCATGATTTGGTTTTGTGCCGATTTGATTCAAATTATTACTTACGTTGGTTTTTGTTTTGTGTGCCATTAATTTATCATGACTTTCCTTTTTAAGATATTGATCATTACTATCCTACTTGGCTACTCATGAAATAAATTGACCATGTGTATTCCTTTCTTCTCATGCAATATTGTACTCCCTCTTTAAACTAATATAAGAGTGTTTAGATCACTAAAGTAGTGTTCTAAACGCTCTTATATTAGTTTACAGAGGGAGTAATAATTTAAATCCTAGGCAAACGCAATGCCTACTCTAAGGGCGTGGCTCCCACCTCCTATTCCCTTTCGCGACCGATTCAGGCCTGGAGCGATCCTGTTTTCGTGAGTTGGTCCCAGCCTCGGCCAGTAGCTACCTAGGTTCTATTCCCTTTCCACGTTTTTTTTAGTTTGGCCTGTTTTTTCCTATTCCGCTAATTCTCTTTCTGGGCCAGCGGTTTTTCAGAGATAGTAATGGGCGGGAAATCTCACTTTCAACTGAAATTAACTAGCACTTTCAACTAAAATAAATTGCTACTTCTTAACAGAAAATCAAATTAGCCTATCCCTCTCTTCCCTTTCAATTAATTTTTCCTGGAAAAATATTTTTATCACCAAGAAAGAGAATACTCAACTAAAATTGATCTACAACTTTTTGATTGAACCAGGAATATTCATTCAATTGATTTACTATAAACAACTTTTCCAATTAATGACAAACTTTCCAAAGCGACAATATAGTATTAAAAATATAAACAACTTTTAAATTTGTAAATTTTCTGAAAATCAGGAATATTTTTTGACAGATGCCATTGGCGTCACGTGCTCGTTTCGGCGTCCGTTGTCGCTACCACGACGACGTCCGCCTCGACTCGCATAACCTTAAGATAGACAAGGTGGCACTGGTGTCACGTGCTCGTCTCGGCGTCCGTCGTCGCTACCGCGACGACGTTCGCCTCAACTCGCGTTACGCTAAGACAGGATGGCACTGGTGTCACGTGCTCGTCTCGGCGTCCGTCGTCGCTACCACGACGACGTTCGCCTCGACTCGCGTTACGCTAAAAAAGGGAGGCAGTGCTGTCACGTGCTCGTCTCGGCGTCCGTCGTCGCTACCGCAACGACGTCCGCCTCGACTCGCGTTACGCTAAGACAGGGTGACACTGGTGTCACGTGCTCGTCGACTCGCGTTACGCTAAGACAGGGAGGCAGTGGTGTCACGTGCTCGTCTCGGCGTCCGTCGTCGCTACCGCAACGACGTCCGCCTCGACTCGCGTTACACTAAGACAGGGTGGCAATGGTGTCACGTGCTCGTCTCGGCCTCCGTCATCGCTACCGCGACGACGTCCGCCTCGACTCGCGTTACGCTAAGACAGGGTGGCAGTGGTGTCATGTGCTCGTCTCGGCGTCCGTCGTCGCTACCGCGACGACGTCCGCCTTGACTCGCGTTACGCTAAGACAGGGTGGCAGTGGTGTCACGTGCTCGTCTCGGCGTCCGTCGTCGCTACCGCGACGACGTCCGCCTCGACTCGCGTTACGCTAAGACAGGATGGCAGTGTTGTCACGTGCTCGTCTCGGCGTCCGTCGTCGCTACCGCGACGACGTCCGCCTCGACTCGCGTTACGCTAAGACAGGGTTGCAGTGCTGTCACGTGCTCGTCTCGGCCTCCATGGTCGCTACCGCGACGACGTCCGCCTCGACTCGCGTTACACTAAGACAGGGTGGCACTGGTGTCACGTGCTCGTCTTGGCGTCCGTCGTCGTTACCGCGACGACGTCCGCCTCGACTCGCGTTACGCTAAGACAGGGAGGCACTGGTGTCACGTGCTCGTCTCGGCGTCCGTCGTCGCTACCGCGACGACGTCCGCCTCGACTCGCTTACGCTAAGACAGGGTTGCCGTACTGTCACATGCTCGTCTCGGCATCTGTCGTCGCTACCGCGACGACGTCCGCCTCGACTCGCGTTACGCTAAGACAGGGTGGCAATGGTGTCACGTGCTCGTCTCGGCGTCCGTCGTCGCTACCGCGACGACGTCCGCCTCGACTCGCGTTATGCTAAGACAGGATGGCACTGGTGTCACGTGCTCGTCTCGGCGTCCGTCGTTGCTACCGCGACGACGTCCGCCTCGACTCGCGTTACGCTAAGACAGGTTGACACTGGTGTCCCGTGCTCGTCTCGTCGTCCGTCATCGCTACCGCGACGACGTCCGCCTCGACTCGCGTTACACTAAGACAGGTTGGCAATGATGTCACATGCTCGTCTCAGCGTCCGTCGTCGCTACCGCGACGACGTCCGCCTCGACTCGCGTTACACTAAAAAAGGGAGGCAGTGCTGTCACGTGCTCGTCTCGGCGTCCGTCGTCGCTACCGCAACGACGTCTGCCTCGACTCGCGTTACGCTAAGACAGGGTGGCACTGGTGTCACGTGCTCGTCTCGGCGTCCGTCGTCGCTACCACGACGACGTCCGCCTCGACTCGCGTTACGCTAAGAAAGGGAGGCAGTGGTGTCACGTGCTCGTCTCGACGTCCGTCGACGCTACCGCGACGACGTCCGCCTCGACTCGCGTTACGCTAAGACAGGGTGGCACTGGTGTCACGTGCTCGTCTCGGCCTCCGTCATCGCTACCGCGACGACGTCCGCCTCGACTCGCGTTACGCTAAGACAGGGTGGCAGTGGTGTCACGTGCTCGTCTCGGCGTCCGTCGTCGCTACCGTGACGACGTCCGCCTTGACTCGCGTTACGCTAAGACAGGGTGGCAGTGGTGTCACGTGCTCATCTCGGCGTCCGTCGTCGCTACCGCGACGACGTCCGCCTCGACTCGCGTTACGCTAAGACAGGAAGGCACTGGTGTCAGGTGCTCGTCTCGGCGTCCGTCGTCGCTACCGCGACGACGTCCGCCTCGACTCGCTTACGCTAAGACAGGGTTGCAGTACTGTCATGTGCTCGTCTCGGCGTCTGTCGTCGCTACCGCGACGACGTCTGCCTCGACTCGCGTTACGCTAAGACAGGATGGCAATGGTGTCACGTGCTCGTCTCGGCGTCCGTCGTCGATATCGCGACGACGTCCGCCTCGACTCGCGTTACGCTAAGACAGGGTGGCACTGGTGTCACGTGCTCAACTCGGCGTCCGTCGTCGCTACCGCGACGATGTCCGCCTCGACTCGCGTTACGCTAACACAGGGTGGCAGTGGTGTCACGTGCTCGTCTCGGTGTCCGTCGTTGCTACCGCGACGACGTCCGCCTCGACTCGCGTTACGCTAAGACAGGGTTGCAGTGCTATCACGTGCTCATCTCGGCCTCCATCGTCGCTACCGCGATGACGTCCGCCTCGACTCGCGTTACGCTAAGACAGGGTGGCACTGGTGTCACATGCTTGTCTCGGCGTCCGTCATCATTACCGCGACGACGTCCGCCTCGACTCGCGTTACGCTAAGACAGGGAGGCACTGGTGTCACGTGCTCGTCTCGGCGTCCGTCGTCGCTACCGCGACGACGTCCGCCTCGACTCACTTACGCTAAGACAGGGTTGCAGTACTGTCACGTGCTCGTCTCGGCGTCTGTCGTCGCTACCGCGACGACGTCCGCCTCGACTCGCGTTACGCTAATACAGGGTGGCAATGATGTCACGTGCTCGTCTCGGCGTGAGTCGTCGCTACCGCGACGACGTCCGCCTCGACTCGCGTTATACTAAGACAGGGTGGCACTGGTGTCACGTGCTCGTCTCGGCGTCCGTCATCGCTACCGCGACGACGTCCGCCTCGACTCGCGTTACGCTAAGACAGGATGGCAGTGTTGTCACGTGCTCGTCTCGGCGTCCGTCATCGCTACCGCGACGACGTCCGCCTCGACTCGCGTTACGCTAAGACAGGGTTGCAGTGCTGTCACGTGCTCGTCTCGGCCTCCATCGTCGCTACCGCGACGACGTCCGCCTCGACTCGCGTTACACTAAGACAGGGTGGCACTGGTGTCACGTGCTCGTCTCGGCGTCTGTCGTCGTTACCGTGATGACGTCCGCCTCGACTCGCGTTACGCTAAGACAGGGAGGCACCGGTGTCACGTGCTCGTCTCGGCATCCGTCGTCGCTACCGCGACGACGTCCGCCTCGACTCGCTTACGCTAAGACAGGGTTGCAGTACTGTCACGTGCTCGTCTCGGCGTCTGTCGTCGCTACCGCGACGTCGTCCGCCTCGACTCGCGTTACGCTAAGACAGGGTCGAAATGGTGTCACGTGCTCGTCTCGGCGTCCGTCGTCGCTACCGCGACGACGTCCGCCTCGACTCGCGTTATGCTAAGACAGGATGGCACTGGTGTCACGTGCTCGTCTCGGCGTCCGTCGTTGCTACCGCGACGACGTCCGCCTCGACTCGCGTTACGCTAAGACAGGGTGACACTGGTGTCCCGTGCTCGCCTCGTCGTCCGTCATCGCTACCGCGACGACGTCCGCCTCGACTCGCGTTACGCTAAGACAGGTTGGCAATGATGTCACATGCTCGTCTCAGCGTCCGTCGTCGCTACCGCGACGACGTCCGCCTCGACTCGCGTTACACTAAAAAAGGGAGGCAGTGCTGTCACGTGCTCGTCTCGGCGTCCGTCGTCGCTACCGCAACGACGTCTGCCTCGACTCGCGTTACGCTAAGACAGGGTGGCACTGGTGTCACGTGCTCGTCTCGGCGTCCGTCGTCGCTACCACGACGACGTCCGCCTCGACTCGCGTTACGCTAAGAAAGGGAGGCAGTGGTGTCACGTGCTCGTCTCGACGTCCGTCGACGCTACCGCGACGACGTCCGCCTCGACTCGCGTTACGCTAAGACAGGGTGGCACTGGTGTCACGTGCTCGTCTCGGCCTCCGTCATCGCTACCGCGACGACGTCCGCCTCGACTCGCGTTACGCTAAGACAGGGTGGCAGTGGTGTCACGTGCTCGTCTCGGCGTCCGTCGTCGCTACCGTGACGACGTCCGCCTTGACTCGCGTTACGCTAAGACAGGGTGGCAGTGGTGTCACGTGCTCATCTCGGCGTCCGTCGTCGCTACCGCGACGACGTCCGCCTCGACTCGCGTTACGCTAAGACAGGGAGGCACTGGTGTCAGGTGCTCGTCTCGGCGTCCGTCGTCGCTACCGCGACGACGTCCGCCTCGACTCGCCTACGCTAAGACAGGGTTGCAGTACTGTCATGTGCTCGTCTCGGCGTCTGTCGTCGCTACCGCGACGACGTCTGCCTCGACTCGCGTTACGCTAAGACAGGATGGCAATGGTGTCACGTGCTCGTCTCGGCGTCCGTCGTCGATATCGCGACGACGTCCGCCTCGACTCGCGTTACGCTAAGACAGGGTGGCACTGGTGTCACGTGCTCAACTCGGCGTCCGTCGTCGCTACCGCGACGATGTCCGCCTCGACTCGCGTTACGCTAACACAGGGTGGCAGTGGTGTCACGTGCTCGTCTCGGTGTCCGTCGTTGCTACCGCGACGACGTCCGCCTCGACTCGCGTTACGCTAAGACAGGGTTGCAGTGCTATCACGTGCTCATCTCGGCCTCCATCGTCGCTACCGCGATGACGTCCGCCTCGACTCGCGTTACGCTAAGACAGGGTGGCACTGGTGTCACATGCTTGTCTCGGCGTCCGTCATCATTACCGCGACGACGTCCGCCTCGACTCGCGTTACGCTAAGACAGGGAGGCACTGGTGTCACGTGCTCGTCTCGGCGTCCGTCGTCGCTACCGCGACGACGTCCGCCTCGACTCACTTACGCTAAGACAGGGTTGCAGTACTGTCACGTGCTCGTCTCGGCGTCTGTCGTCGCTACCGCGACGACGTCCGCCTCGACTCGCGTTACGCTAATACAGGGTGGCAATGATGTCACGTGCTCGTCTCGGCGTGAGTCGTCGCTACCGCGACGACGTCCGCCTCGACTCGCGTTATACTAAGACAGGGTGGCACTGGTGTCACGTGCTCGTCTCGGCGTCCGTCATCGCTACCACGACGACGTCCGCCTCGACTCGCGTTACGCTAAGACAGGATGGCAGTGTTGTCACGTGCTCGTCTCGGCGTCCGTCGTCGCTACCGCGACGACGTCCGCCTCGACTCGCGTTACGCTAAGACAGGGTTGCAGTGCTGTCACGTGCTCGTCTCGGCCTCCATCGTCGCTACCGCGACGACGTCCGCCTCGACTCGCGTTACACTAAGATAGGGTGGCACTGGTGTCACGTGCTCGTCTCGGCGTCTGTCGTCGTTACCGTGATGACGTCCGCCTCGACTCGCGTTACGCTAAGACAGGGAGGCACCGGTGTCACGTGCTCGTCTCGGCATCCGTCGTCGCTACCGCGACGACGTCCGCCTCGACTCGCTTACGCTAAGACAGGGTTGCAGTACTGTCACGTGCTCGTCTCGGCGTCTGTCGTCGCTACCGCGACGTCGTCCGCCTCGACTCGCGTTACGCTAAGACAGGGTCGAAATGGTGTCACGTGCTCGTCTCGGCGTCCGTCGTCGCTACCGCGACGACGTCCGCCTCGACTCGCGTTATGCTAAGACAGGATGGCACTGGTGTCACGTGCTCGTCTCGGCGTCCGTCGTTGCTACCGCGACGACGTCCGCCTCAACTCGCGTTACGCTAAGACAGGGTGACACTGGTGTCCCATGCTCGCCTCGTCGTCCGTCATCGCTACCGCGACGACGTCCGCCTCGACTCGCGTTACGCTAAGACAGGTTGGCAATGATGTCACATGCTCGTCTCAGCGTCCGTCGTCGCTACCGCGACGACGTCCGCCTCGACTCGCGTTACACTAAAAAAGGGAGGCAGTGCTGTCACGTGCTCGTCTCGGCGTCCGTCGTCGCTACCGCAACGACGTCTGCCTCGACTCGCGTTACGCTAAGACAGGGTGGCACTGGTGTCACGTGCTCGTCTCGGCGTCCGTCGTCGCTACCACGACGACGTCCGCCTCGACTCGCGTTACGCTAAGAAAGGGAGGCAGTGGTGTCACGTGCTCGTCTCGACGTCCGTCGACGCTACCGCGACGACGTCCGCCTCGACTCGCGTTACGCTAAGACAGGGTGGCACTGGTGTCACGTGCTCGTCTCGGCCTCCGTCATCGCTACCGCGACGACGTCCGCCTCGACTCGCGTTACGCTAAGACAGGGTGGCAGTGGTGTCACGTGCTCGTCTCGGCGTCCGTCGTCGCTACCGTGACGACGTCCGCCTTGACTCGCGTTACGCTAAGACAGGGTGGCAGTGGTGTCACGTGCTCATCTCGGCGTCCGTCGTCGCTACCGCGACGACGTCCGCCTCGACTCGCGTTACGCTAAGACAGGGAGGCACTGGTGTCAGGTGCTCGTCTCGGCGTCCGTCGTCGCTACCGCGACGACGTCCGCCTCGACTCGCCTACGCTAAGACAGGGTTGCAGTACTGTCATGTGCTCGTCTCGGCGTCTGTCGTCGCTACCGCGACGACGTCTGCCTCGACTCGCGTTACGCTAAGACAGGATGGCAATGGTGTCACGTGCTCGTCTCGGCGTCCGTCGTCGATATCGCGACGACGTCCGCCTCGACTCGCGTTACGCTAAGACAGGGTGGCACTGGTGTCACGTGCTCAACTCGGCGTCCGTCGTCGCTACCGCGACGATGTCCGCCTCGACTCGCGTTACGCTAACACAGGGTGGCAGTGGTGTCACGTGCTCGTCTCGGTGTCCGTCGTTGCTACCGCGACGACGTCCGCCTCGACTCGCGTTACGCTAAGACAGGGTTGCAGTGCTATCACGTGCTCATCTCGGCCTCCATTATCGCTACCGCGATGACGTCCGCCTCGACTCGCGTTACGCTAAGACAGGGTGGCACTGGTGTCACATGCTTGTCTCGGCGTCCGTCATCATTACCGCGACGACGTCCGCCTCGACTCGCGTTACGCTAAGACAGGGAGGCACTGGTGTCACGTGCTCGTCTCGGCGTCCGTCGTCGCTACCGCGACGACGTCCGCCTCGACTCACTTACGCTAAGACAGGGTTGCAGTACTGTCACGTGCTCGTCTCGGCGTCTGTCGTCGCTACCGCGACGACGTCCGCCTCGACTCGTGTTACGCTAATACAGGGTGGCAATGATGTCACGTGCTCGTCTCGGCGTGAGTCGTCGCTACCGCGACGACGTCCGCCTCGACTCGCGTTATACTAAGACAGGGTGGCACTGGTGTCACGTGCTCGTCTCGGCGTCCGTCATCGCTACCGCGACGACGTCCGCCTCGACTCGCGTTACGCTAAGACAGGATGGCAGTGTTGTCACGTGCTCGTCTCGGCGTCCGTCGTCGCTACCGCGACGACGTCCGCCTCGACTCGCGTTACGCTAAGACAGGGTTGCAGTGCTGTCACGTGCTCGTCTCGGCCTCCATCGTCGCTACCGCGACGACGTCCGCCTCGACTCGCGTTACACTAAGACAGGGTGGCACTGGTGTCACGTGCTCGTCTCGGCGTCTGTCGTCGTTACCGTGATGACGTCCGCCTCGACTCGCGTTACGCTAAGACAGGGAGGCACCGGTGTCACGTGCTCGTCTCGGCATCCGTCGTCGCTACCGCGACGATGTCCGCCTCGACTCGCTTACGCTAAGACAGGGTTGCAGTACTGTCACGTGCTCGTCTCGGCGTCTGTCGTCGCTACCGCGACGTCGTCCGCCTCGACTCGCGTTACGCTAAGACAGGGTCGAAATGGTGTCACGTGCTCGTCTCGGCGTCCGTCGTCGCTACCGCGACGATGTCCGCCTCGACTCGCGTTATGCTAAGACAGGATGGCACTGGTGTCACGTGCTCGTCTCGGCGTCCGTCGTCGCTACCGCGACGACGTCCGCCTCGACTCGCGTTACGCTAAGACAGGGTGACACTGGTGTCCCGTGCTCGTCTCGTCGTCCGTCATCGCTACCGCGACGACGTCCGCCTCGACTCGCATTACGCTAAGACAGGTTGGCAATGGTGTCACGTGCTCGTCTCAGCGTCCGTCGTCGCTACCGCGACGATGTCCGCCTCGACTCGCGTTACGCTAAAAAAGGGAGGCAGTGCTGTCACGTGCTCGTCTCAGCGTCCGTCGTCGCTACCGCAACGACGTCCGCCTCGACTCGCGTTACGCTCAGACAGGGTGGCACTGGTGTCACGTGCTCGTCTCGACGTCCGTCGTCGCTATCGCGACGACGTCCGCCTCGACTCACATTACGCTAAGACAGGGAGGCAGTGGTGTCACGTGCTCGTCTCGGCGTCCGTCGTCGCTACCGCGACGACGTCCGCCTCGACTCGCGTTACGCTAAGACAGGGTGGCACTGGTGTCACGTGCTCGTCTCGGCCTCCATCCTCGCTACCGCGACGACGTCCGCCTCGACTCGCGTTACGCTAAGACTGGGTGGCAGTGGTGTCACGTGCTCGTCTCGGCGTCCGTCGTCGCTACCGCGACTACGTCCGCCTCGACTCGCGTTACGCTAAGACAGGGTGGCAGTGGTGTCACGTGCTCGTCTCGGCGTCCGTCGTCGCTACCGCGATGACGTCCGCCTCGACTCGCGTTACGCTAAGATAGGAAGGCACTGGTGTCACGTGCTCGTCTCGGCGTCCGTCGTCGCTACCGCGACGACGTCCGCCTCGACTCGCTTATGCCAAGACAGGGTTGCAGTACTATCATGTGCTCGTCTCGGCGTCTGTCGTCGCTACCGCGACGACGTCCGCCTCGACTCGCGTTACGCTAAGACAGGATGGTAATGGTGTCACGTGCTCGTCTCGGCGTCCGTCGTCGATATCGCGACGACGTCCGCCTCGACTCGCGTTACACTAAGACAGGGTGGCACTGGTGTCACGTGCTCAACTCGGCGTCCATCGTCACTATCGCGACGATGTCCGCCTCGACTTGCGTTACGCTAACACAGGGTGGCAGTGGTGTCACATGCTCGTCTCGGCGTCCGTCGTTGCTACCGCGACGACGTCCGCCTCGACTCGCCTTACGCTAAGACAGGGTTGCAGTGCTGTCACGTGCTCGTCTCGGCCTCCATCGTCGCTACCGCGACGACGTCCGCCTCGACTCGCGTTACGCTAAGACAGGGTGGCACTGGTGTCACGTGCTCGTCTCGGCGTCCGTCGTCGTTACCGCGACGACGTCCACGTCAACTCGCGTTAAGCTAAGACAGGGAGGCACTGGTTTCACGTGCTCGTCTCGGCATCCGTCGTCGCTACCGCGACGACGTCCGCCTCGACTCACTTACGCTAAGACAAGGTTGCACTACTGTCACGTGCTCGTCTTGGCGTCTGTCATCGCTACCGCGACGACGTCCACCTCGACTCACGTTACGCTAATACAGGGTGGCAATGGTGTCACGTGCTCGTCTCGGCTTCCGTTGTCGCTACCGCGACGACGTCCGCCTCGACTCGCGTTATGCTAAGACAGGGTGGCACTGGTGTCATGTGCTCGTCTCGGCGTCCGTCGTCGCTACCGCGATGACGTCCGCCTCGACTCGCGTTACGCTAAGACAGGGTGACACTGGTGTCCCATGCTCGTCTCGTCGTCCGTCGTCGCTACCGCGACGACGTCCGCCTCGACTCGCGTTACGCTAAGACAGGTTGGCAATGGTGTCACGTGCTTGTCTCGGCGTCAGTCGTAGCTACCGCGACGACGTCCGCCTCGACTCGCGTTACACTAAAAAAGGGAGGCAGTGCTGTCACGTGCTCGTCTCGGCGTCCGTGGTCGCTACCGCAACGACGTCCGCCTCGACTCGCGTTACGCTAAGACAGGGTGGCACTGGTGTCACGTGCTCGTCTCGGCGTCCGTCGTCGCTACCGCGACGACGTCCGCCTCGACTCGCGTTACGCTAAGACAGGGAGGCAGTGGTGTCACGTGCTCGTCTCGGCGTCCATCGTCGCTACCGCGACGACGTCTGCCTCGACTCACGTTACGCTAAGACAGGGTGGCAGTGTTGTCACGTGCTCATCTCGGCGTCCGTCGTCGCTACCGCGACGACGTCCGCCTCGACTCGCGTTACGCTAAGACAGGGTTGCAATGCTGTCACGTGCTCGTCTCGGCCTCCATCGTCGCTACCGCGACGACGTCTGCCTCGACTCGTGTTACACTAAGACAGGGTGGCACTGGTGTCACGTGCTCGTCTCGGCGTCCGTCGTCGTTACCGCAACGACGTCCGCCTCGACTCGCATTACGCTAAGACAGGGAGGCACTGGTGTCACGTGCTCGTCTCGGCATCCGTCGTCGCTACCGCGACGACGTCCGCCTCGACTCGCTTACGCTAAGACAGGGTTGCAGTACTGTCACGTGCTCGTCTCGGCGTCTGTCGTCGCTACCGCGACGACGTCCGCCTCGACTCGCGTTACGCTAAGACAGGTTGGCAATGGTGTCACGTGCTCGTCTCGGCGTCCGTCGTCGCTACCGCGACGACGTCCGCCTCGACTCGCGTTACGCTAAGACAGGGTGACACTGGTGTCCCGTGCTCGTCTCGTCGTCCGTCATCGCTACCGCGACGACGTCCGCCTCGACTCGCGTTACGCTAAGACAGGTTGGCAATGGTGTCACGTGCTCGTCTCAGCGTCCGTCGTCGCTACCGCGATGACGTCCGCCTCGACTCGCATTACGCTAAAAAAGGGAGGCAGTGCTGTCACGTGCTCGTCTCAGCGTTCGTCGTTGCTACCGCAACGACGTCCGCCTCGACTCGCGTTACGCTGAGACAGGGTGGCACTGGTGTCACGTGCTCGTCTCGGCGTCCGTCGTCGCTATCGCGACGACGTCCGCCTCGACTCGCATTACGCTAAGACAGGGAGGCAGTGGTGTCACGTGCTCGTCTCGGCGTCCGTCGTCGCTACCACGACGACGTTCGCCTCGACTCGCGTTACGCTAAGACAGGGTGGCACTGGTGTCACGTGCTCGTCTCGGCCTCCGTCATTGCTACCGCGACGACGTCCGCCTCGACTCGCGTTACGCTAAGACAGGGTGGCAGTGGTGTCACGTGCTCGTCTCGGCGTCCGTCATCGCTACCGCGACGACGTCCGCCTCGACTCGCGTTACGCTAAGACAGGGTGGCAGTGGTGTCACGTGCTCGTCTCGGCGTCCGTCGTCGCTACCGCGACGACGTCCGCCTCGACTCGCTTATGCTAAGACAGGGTTGCAGGACTGTCATGTGCTCGTCTCGGCGTCTGTCGTCGCTACCGCGATGACGTCCGCCTCGACTCGCATTACGCTAAGACAGGATGGCAATGGTGTCACGTGCTCGTCTCGGCGTCCGTCGTCGATATCGCGACGACGTCCGCCTCGACTCGCGTTACGCTAAAATAGGGAGGCAGTGCTGTCACGTGCTCGTCTTAGCGTCCGTCGTCGCTACCGCAACGACGTCCGCCTCGACTCGCATTATGCTAGGACAGGGTGGCACTGGTGTCACGTGCTTGTCTCGGCGTCCGTCGTCGCTACCGCGACGACGTCCGCCTCGACTCGCGTTACGCTAAGGCAGGGTGGCACTGGTATCACGTGCTCGTCTCGGCGTCCGTCGTCGCTACCGCGACGCCGTCCGCCTCGACTCGCGTTACGTTAATACAGGGTGGCAATGGTGTCACGTGCTCGTCTCGGCTTCCGTCGTCGCTACCGTGACGACGTCCGCCTCGACTCGCGTTATGCTAAGACAGGGTTGCACTGGTGTCATGTGCTCGTCTCGGCGTCCATCGTCGCTACCGCGATGACGTCCGCCTCGACTCGCGTTACGCTAAGACAGGGTGACACTGGTGTCCCATGCTCGTCTCGTCGTCCGTCGTCGCTACCGCGACGACGTCCGCCTCAACTCGCGTTACGCTAAGACAGGTTGGCAATGGTGTCACGTGCTCGTCTCGGCGTCAGTCGTAGCTACCGCGACGACGTCCGCCTCGACTCGCGTTACGCTAAAAAAGGGAGGCAGTGCTGTCACGTGCTCGTCTCGGCGTCCGTCGTCGCTACCGCAACGACGTCCGCCTCGACTCGCGTTACGCTAAGACAGGGTGGCACTGGTGTCACGTGCTCGTCTCGGCGTCCGTCGTCGCTACCGCGACGACGTCCGCCTCGACTTGCGTTACGCTAAGACAGGGAGGCAGTGGTGTCACGTGCTCGTCTCGGCGTCCATCGTCGCTACCGCGACGACGTCCGCCTCGACTCGCGTTACGCTAAGACAGGGTGGCAGTGTTGTCACGTGCTCCTCTCGGCGTCCGTCGTCGCTACTGCGACGACGTCCGCCTCGACTCGCGTTACGCTAAGACAGGGTTGCAGTGCTGTCACGTGCTCGTCTTGGCCTCCATCGTCGCTACCGCGACGACGTCTGCCTCGACTCGCGTTACACTAAGACAGGGTGGCACTGGTGTCACGTGCTCGTCTCGGCGTCCGTCGTCGTTACCGCAACGACGTCCGCCTCGACTCGCGTTACGCTAAGACAGGGAGGCACTGGTGTCACGTGCTCGTTTCCGCGTCCGTCGTCGCTACCGCGACGACGTCTGCCTCGACTCGCTTACGCTAAGACAGGGTTGCAGTACTGTCACGTGCTCGTCTCGGCGTCTGTCGTCGCTACCGCGACGACGTCCGCCTCGACTCGCGTTACGCTAAGACAGGGTTGCAGTACTGTCACGTGCTCGTCTCGGCGTCTGTCGTCGCTACCGCGACGACGTCCGCCTCGACTCGCGTTACGCTAAGACAGGGTGGCAATGGTGTCACGTGCTCGTCTCGGCGTCCGTCGTCGCTACCGCGACGACGTCCGCCTCGACTCGTGTTACGCTAAGACAGGGTGACACTGGTGTCCCGTGCTCGTCTCGTCGTTCGTCATTGCTACCGCGACGACGTCCGCCTCGACTCGCGTTACGCTAAGACAGGTTGGCAATGGTGTCACGTGCTCGTCTCAGCGTCCGTCGTCGCTACCGCGATGACGTCCGCCTCGACTCGCGTTACGCTAAAAAAGGGAGGCAGTGCTGTCACGTGCTCGTCTCAGCGTTCGTCGTCGCTACCGCAACGACGTCCACCTCGACTTGCGTTACGCTAAGACAGGGTGGCACTGGTGTCACGTGCTCGTCTCGGCGTCCGTCGTCGCTATCGCGACGACGTCCTCCTCGACTCGCATTACGCTAAGACAGGGAGGCAGTGGTGTCACGTGCTCATCTCGGCGTCCGTCGTCGCTACCGCGACGACGTCCGCCTCGACTCTCGTTACGCTAAGACAGGGTGGCACTGGTGTCACGTGCTCGTCTCGGCCTCCATCATCGCTACCGCGACGACGTCCGCCTCGACTCGCGTTACGCTAAGACAGGGTGGCAGTGGTGTCACGTGCTCGTCTCGGCGTCCGTCGTCGCTACCGCGACGACGTCCGCCTCGACTCGCGTTACGCTAAGACAGGGTGGCAGTGGTGTCACGTGCTCGTCTCGGCGTCCGTCGTCGCTACCGCGACGACGTCCGCCTCGACTCGCTTACGCTAAGACAGGGTTGCAGTACTGTCATGTGCTCGTCTCGGCGTCTGTCATCGCTACCGCGATGACGTCCGCCTCGACTTGCGTTACGCTAAGACATGATGGCAATGGTGTCACGTGCTCATCTCGGCGTCCGTTGTCGATATCGCGACGACGTCCGCCTCGACTCGCGTTACGCTAAAAAAGGGAGGCAGTGCTGTCACGTGCTCGTCTCAGCGTCCGTCGTCGCTACCGCAACGACGTCCGCCTCGACTCGCGTTATGCTAGGACAGGGTGGCACTGGTGTCACGTGCTCGTCTCGGCGTCCGTCGTCGCTACCGCGACGACGTCCGCCTCGACTCGCGTTACGCTAAGGCAGGGTGGCACTGGTATGACGTGCTCGTCTCGGCGTCCGTCGTCGCTACTGCGACGATGTCCGCCTCGACTCACGTTATGCTAAGACAGGGTGGCACTGGTGTCCCATGCTCGTCTCGGCGTCCGTCGTCGCTACCGCAACGACGTCCGCCTCGACTCGCATTACGCTAAGACAGGGAGGCAGTGGTGTCACGTACTCGTCTCGGCGTCCGTCGTCGCTACCGCGACGACGTCCGCATCGACTCGCGTTACGCTAAGAAAGGGTGGCACTGGTGTCACGTGCTCGTCTCGGCATCCATCGTCGCTACCGCGATGACGTCCGCCTCGACTCGCGTTACGCTAAGACAGGTTGGCAATGGTGTCACGTGCTCGTCTCGGCGTCCGTCGTCGTTACCGCGATGACGTCCGCCTCGACTCGCGTTACGCTAAGACAGGGTGGCACTGGTGTCACGTGCTCGTCTCGGCGTCCGTCGTCCGCGATGACATCCGCCTCGACTCGCGTTACCCTAAGACAGGTTGTCAATGGTGTCACGTGCTCGTCTCGGCGTCCGTCGTCGCTACCGCGACGACGTCTGCCTCGATTCGCGTTACGCTAAAAAAGGGAGGCAGTGCTGTCACGTGCTCGTCTCGGCGTCCGTCGTCGCTACCGCAACGACGTCCGCCTCGACTCGCGTTACGCTAAGACAGGGTGGCACTGGTGTCACGTGCTCGTCTTGGCGTCCGTCGTCGCTACCGCGACGACGTCCGCCTCGACTCATGTTACGCTAAGACAGGGAGGCAGTGGTGTCACGTGCTCGTCTCGGCGTCCGTCGTCGCTACCGCGACGACTTCCGCCTCGACTCGCGTTACGCTAAGACAGGGTGGCAATGGTGTCACGTGCTCGTCTCGTCGTCCGTCATTGCTACCGCAACGACGTCCGCCTCGACTCGCGTTACGCTAAGACAGGTTGGCAATGGTGTCACGTGCTCGTCTCAGCGTCCGTCGTCGCTACCGCGATGACGTCCGCCTCGACTCGCATTACGCTAAAAAAGGGAGGTAGTGCTGTCACGTGCTCGTCTCAGCGTTCGTCGTCGCTACCGCAACGACGTCCACCTCGACTTGCGTTACACTAAGACAGGGTGGCACTGGTGTCACGTGCTCGTCTCAGCGTCCGTCGTCGCTATCGCGACGATGTCCGCCTCGACTCGCATTACGCTAAGACAGGGAGGCAGTGGTGTCACGTGCTCGTCTCGGCGTCCGTCGTCGCTACCGCGACGACGTCCGCCTCGACTCTCGTTACGCTAAGACAGGGTGGCACTGGTGTCACGTGCTCGTCTCGGCCTCCGTCATCGCTACCGCGACGACGTCCGCCTCGAGTCGCGTTACGCTAAGACAGGGTGGCAGTGGTGTCACGTGCTCGTCTCGGCGTCCGTCGTCGCTACCGCGACGACGTCCGCCTCGACTCGCGTTACGCTAAGACAGGGTGGCAGTGGTGTCACATGCTCGTCTCGGCGTCCGTCGTCGCTACCGCGACGACGTCCGCCTCGACTCGCTTACGCTAAGATAGGGTTGCAGTACTGTCATGTGCTCGTCTCGGCGTCTGTCATCGCTACCGCGATGACGTCCGCCTCGACTCGCGTTATGCTAAGACAGGATGGCAATGGTGTCACGTGCTCGTCTCGGCGTCCGTTGTCGATATCGCGACGACGTCCGCCTCGACTCGCGTTACGCTAAAAAAGGGAGGCAGTGCTGTCACGTGCTCGTCTCAGCATCCGTCGTCGCTACCGCAACGACGTCCGCCTCGACTCGCGTTATGCTAGGACAGGGTGGCACTGGTGTCACGTGCTCGTCTCGGCGTCCGTCGTCGCTACCGCGACGACGTCCGCCTCGACTCGCGTTACGCTAAGGCAGGGTGGCACTGGTATCACGTGCTCGTCTCGGCGTCCGTCGTCGCTACCGCGACGATGTCCGCCTCGACTCGCGTTATGCTAAGACAGGGCGGCACTGGTGTCCCGTGCTCGTCTCGGCGTCCGTCGTCGCTACCGCAACGACGTCCGCCTCGACTCGCATTACGCTAAGACAGGGAGGCAGTGGTGTCACGTACTCGTCTCGGCGTCCGTCGTCGCTACCGCGACGACGTCCGCATCGACTCGCGTTACGCTAAGAAAGGGTGGCACTGGTGTCACGTGCTCGTCTCGGCATCCATCGTCGCTACCACGACGACGTCCGCCTCGACTCGCGTTACGCTAAGACAGGTTGGCAATGGTGTCACGTGCTCGTCTCGGCGTCCGTCATCGTTACGGCGACGACGTCCGCCTCGACTCGCGTTACGCTAAGACAGGGTGGCACTGGTGTCACGTGCTTGTCTCGGTGTCCGTCGTCGTTACCGCGACGACGTCCGCCTCGACTCGCGTTATGCTAAGACAGGGTGGCATCGGTGTCACGTGCTCGTCTCGGCGTCCGTCGTCGCTACCGCGATGACATCTGCCTCGACTCGCGTTACGCTAAGACAGGTTAGCAATGGTGTCACGTGCTCATCTCGGCGTCCGTCGTCGCTACCGCGACGATGTCCGCCTCGACTCGCGTTACGCTAAAAAAGGGAGGCAGTGCTGTCACGTGCTCGTCTCGGCGTCCGTCGTCGCTACCGCAACGACGTCCGCCTCGACTCGCGTTACGCTAAGACAGGGTGGCACTGGTGTCACGTGCTCGTCTTGGCGTCCGTCGTCGCTACCGCGACGACGTCCGCCTCGACTCGCGTTACGCTAAGACAGGGAGGCAGTGGTGTCACGTGCTCGTCTCGGCGTCCGTCATCGCTACCGCGACGACTTCCGCCTCGACTCGCGTTACGCTAAGACAGGGTGGCAATGGTGTCACGTGCTCGTCTTGGCCTCCGTCCTCGCTACTGCGACGACGTCCGCCTCGACTCGCGTTACGCTAAGACAAGGTGGCAGTGGTGTCACGTGCTCGTCTCGGCGTCCGTCGTCGCTACCGCGACGACGTCCGCCTCGACTCGCATTACGCTAATACAGGGCGGCAGTGGTGTCACGTGCTCGTCTCCGCGTCCGTCGTCACTACCGCGACGACGTCTGCCTCGACTCGCGTTACACTAAGATAGGGTGGCAGTGGTGTCACGTGCTCGTCTTGGTGTCCGTCGTCGCTACCGCGACGACGTCCGCCTCGACTTGCGTTACGCTAAGACAGGGTTGCAGTGCTGTCACGTGCTCGTCTCGGCCTCCATCGTCGCTACGCGACGACGTCCGCCTCAACTCGCGTTATGCTAAGACAGGGTGGCATTGGTGTCACGTGCTTGTCTCGGCGTCCGTCGTCGTTACCGCGACGACGTCCGCCTCGACTCGCGTTACGCTAAGACAGGGAGGCACTGGTGTCACGTGCTCGTCTCGGCGTCCGTCGTCGGTACCGCGACGACGTCCGCCTCGGCTCGCTTACGCTAAGACAGGGTTGCAGTACTGTCACGTGCTCGTCTCGGCGTCTGTCGTCGCTACCGCGACAACGTCCGCCTCGACTCGCGTTACGCTAAGACAGGGTGGCAATGGTGTCACGTGCTCGTCTCGGCGTCCGTCGTCGCTACTGCGACGACGTCCGCCTCGACTCGCGTTATGCTAAGACAGGGTGGCACTGGTGTCACGTGCTCGTCTCGGCGTCCGTCGTCGCTATCGCGACGACGTCCGCCTCGACTCGCGTTTTCTAAGACAGGGTGACACTGGTGTCCCATGCTCGTCTCGTCGTCCGTCGTCGCTACTGCGACGACGTCCGCCTCGACTCACGTTACGCTAAGGCAGGTTGGCAATGGTGTCACGTGCTCGTCTCGGCGTCCGTCGTCGCTATCGCGTCGACGTCTGCCTCGACTCGCGTTACGCTAAGACAGGGTGACACTGGTGTCACGTGCTCGTCTCATCGTCCGTCGTCGCTACCGCGATGATGTCTGCCTCGACTCGCGTTACGCTAAGACAGGTTGGCAATGGTGTCACGTGCTCGTCTCGGCGTCCGTCGTCGCTACCGCGACGACGTCCGCCTCGACTCGCGTTACGCTAAGACAGGATGGCAATGGTGTCACGTGCTCGTCTCGGCGTCCGTCGTCGTTACCGCGACGACGTCCGCCTCGACTCGCGTTACGCTAAGACAGGGTGGCACTGGTGTCACATGCTCGTCTCGGCGTCCGTCGTCACTACCGCGACGACGTCCGCCTCGACTCGCTTACGCTAAGACAGGTTTGCACTGGTGTCCCGTGCTCGTCTCGGCGTCCGTCGTCGCTACCGGGATGACGTCCGCCTCGACTCGCGTTACGCTAAGACAGGGTGGCATTGGTCTCACGTGCTCGTCACGGCGTCCGTCATCGCTACCGCGACGACGTCCGCCTTGACTCGCGTTACGCTAAGACAGGGTGGCACTGGTGTCACGTGCTCGTGTCGGCGTCCGTCGTCGCTACCGCGAGGACGGCCACCTCGACTCGCGTTACGCTAAGACAGGGAGGCAGTGGTGTCACGTGCTCGTCTCGGCGTCCGTCTTCGCTACCGCTACAACGTCCGCCTCGACTCGCGTTACGCTAAGACACGGAGGCAGTGGTGTCACGTGCTCGTCTCGGCGGCCGTCGTCGCTACCGCGACGACGTCCGCCTCGACTCGCGTTACGCTAAGACAGGGAGGCAGTGGTGTCACGTGCTCATCTCGGCGTCCGTCGTTGCTACCGCGACGACGTCCGCCTCGACTCGCGTTACGCTAAGACAGGGTGCCACTGGTATCCCGTGCTCGTCTCGGCGTCCGTCGTCGCTACCGCGACGACGTCCGCCTCGACTCGCGTTACGCTAAGACAGGGTGGCACTGGTGTCACGTGCTCGTCTCGGCATCCATCGTCGCTACCGCGATGACATCCGCCTCGACTCGCGTTACGCTAAGACAGGTTGGCAATGGTGTCACGTGCTCGTCTCGGCGTCCGTCGTTGCTACCGCGACGACGTCCGCCTCGACTCGCGTTACGCTAAGACAGGGTGCCACTGGTATCCCGTGCTCGTCTCGGCGTCCGTCGTCGCTACCGCGACGACGTCCGCCTCGACTCGCGTTATGCTAAGACAGGGTGGCACTGGTGTCACGTGCTCGTCTCGGCGTCCGTCGTCGCTACCGCGATGACGTCCGCGTCGACTCGCGTTACACTAAGAAAGGGTGGCACTGGTGTCACGTGCTCGTCTCGGCATCCGTCGTCGCTACCGCGACGGCGTCCGCCTCAACTCACATTACGCTAAGACAGGGAGGCAGTGGTGTCACGTGCTCATCTCGGCGTCCGTCGTCGCTACCGCGATGACGTCCGCCTCGACTCGCGTTACGCTAAAAAAGGGAGGCAGTGCTGTCACGTGCTCGTCTCAGCGTTCGTCGTCGCTACCGCAACGACGTCCACCTCGACTTGCGTTACGCTAAGACAGGGTGGCACTGGTGTCACGTGCTCGTCTCGGCGTCCGTCGTCGCTATCGCGACGACGTCCTCCTCGACTCGCATTACGCTAAGACAGGGAGGCAGTGGTGTCACGTGCTCATCTCGGCGTCCGTCGTCGCTACCGCGACGACGTCCGCCTCGACTCTCGTTACGCTAAGACAGGGTGGCACTGGTGTCACGTGCTCGTCTCGGCCTCCATCATCGCTACCGCGACGACGTCCGCCTCGACTCGCGTTACGCTAAGACAGGGTGGCAGTGGTGTCACGTGCTCGTCTCGGCGTCCGTCGTCGCTACCGCGACGACGTCCGCCTCGACTCGCGTTACGCTAAGACAGGGTGGCAGTGGTGTCACGTGCTCGTCTCGGCGTCCGTCGTCGCTACCGCGACGACGTCCGCCTCGACTCGCTTACGCTAAGACAGGGTTGCAGTACTGTCATGTGCTCGTCTCGGCGTCTGTCATCGCTACCGCGATGACGTCCGCCTCGACTTGCGTTACGCTAAGACAGGATGGCAATGGTGTCACGTGCTCATCTCGGCGTCCGTTGTCGATATCGCGACGACGTCCGCCTCGACTCGCGTTACGCTAAAAAAGGGAGGCAGTGCTGTCACGTGCTCGTCTCAGCGTCCGTCGTCGCTACCGCAACGACGTCCGCCTCGACTCGCGTTATGCTAGGACAGGGTGGCACTGGTGTCACGTGCTCGTCTCGG
Organism: Triticum timopheevii; assembly: GCA_963921465.1. NCBI lineage: Eukaryota > Viridiplantae > Streptophyta > Magnoliopsida > Poales > Poaceae > Triticum > Triticum timopheevii. Next base: position 272,841,363 of record OY997270.1, read on the forward strand.
CGTCCGTCGTCGCTACCGCGACGACGTCCGCCTCGACTCGCGTTACGCTAAGGCAGGGTGGCACTGGTATGACGTGCTCGTCTCGGCGTCCGTCGTCGCTACTGCGACGATGTCCGCCTCGACTCACGTTATGCTAAGACAGGGTGGCACTGGTGTCCCATGCTCGTCTCGGCGTCCGTCGTCGCTACCGCAACGACGTCCGCCTCGACTCGCATTACGCTAAGACAGGGAGGCAGTGGTGTCACGTACTCGTCTCGGCGTCCGTCGTCGCTACCGCGACGACGTCCGCATCGACTCGCGTTACGCTAAGAAAGGGTGGCACTGGTGTCACGTGCTCGTCTCGGCATCCATCGTCGCTACCGCGATGACGTCCGCCTCGACTCGCGTTACGCTAAGACAGGTTGGCAATGGTGTCACGTGCTCGTCTCGGCGTCCGTCGTCGTTACCGCGATGACGTCCGCCTCGACTCGCGTTACGCTAAGACAGGGTGGCACTGGTGTCACGTGCTCGTCTCGGCGTCCGTCGTCCGCGATGACATCCGCCTCGACTCGCGTTACCCTAAGACAGGTTGTCAATGGTGTCACGTGCTCGTCTCGGCGTCCGTCGTCGCTACCGCGACGACGTCTGCCTCGATTCGCGTTACGCTAAAAAAGGGAGGCAGTGCTGTCACGTGCTCGTCTCGGCGTCCGTCGTCGCTACCGCAACGACGTCCGCCTCGACTCGCGTTACGCTAAGACAGGGTGGCACTGGTGTCACGTGCTCGTCTTGGCGTCCGTCGTCGCTACCGCGACGACGTCCGCCTCGACTCATGTTACGCTAAGACAGGGAGGCAGTGGTGTCACGTGCTCGTCTCGGCGTCCGTCGTCGCTACCGCGACGACTTCCGCCTCGACTCGCGTTACGCTAAGACAGGGTGGCAATGGTGTCACGTGCTCGTCTCGTCGTCCGTCATTGCTACCGCAACGACGTCCGCCTCGACTCGCGTTACGCTAAGACAGGTTGGCAATGGTGTCACGTGCTCGTCTCAGCGTCCGTCGTCGCTACCGCGATGACGTCCGCCTCGACTCGCATTACGCTAAAAAAGGGAGGCAGTGCTGTCACGTGCTCGTCTCAGCGTTCGTCGTCGCTACCGCAACGACGTCCACCTCGACTTGCGTTACACTAAGACAGGGTGGCACTGGTGTCACGTGCTCGTCTCAGCGTCCGTCGTCGCTATCGCGACGATGTCCGCCTCGACTCGCATTACGCTAAGACAGGGAGGCAGTGGTGTCACGTGCTCGTCTCGGCGTCCGTCGTCGCTACCGCGACGACGTCCGCCTCGACTCTCGTTACGCTAAGACAGGGTGGCACTGGTGTCACGTGCTCGTCTCGGCCTCCGTCATCGCTACCGCGACGACGTCCGCCTCGAGTCGCGTTACGCTAAGACAGGGTGGCAGTGGTGTCACGTGCTCGTCTCGGCGTCCGTCGTCGCTACCGCGACGACGTCCGCCTCGACTCGCGTTACGCTAAGACAGGGTGGCAGTGGTGTCACATGCTCGTCTCGGCGTCCGTCGTCGCTACCGCGACGACGTCCGCCTCGACTCGCTTACGCTAAGATAGGGTTGCAGTACTGTCATGTGCTCGTCTCGGCGTCTGTCATCGCTACCGCGATGACGTCCGCCTCGACTCGCGTTATGCTAAGACAGGATGGCAATGGTGTCACGTGCTCGTCTCGGCGTCCGTTGTCGATATCGCGACGACGTCCGCCTCGACTCGCGTTACGCTAAAAAAGGGAGGCAGTGCTGTCACGTGCTCGTCTCAGCATCCGTCGTCGCTACCGCAACGACGTCCGCCTCGACTCGCGTTATGCTAGGACAGGGTGGCACTGGTGTCACGTGCTCGTCTCGGCGTCCGTCGTCGCTACCGCGACGACGTCCGCCTCGACTCGCGTTACGCTAAGGCAGGGTGGCACTGGTATCACGTGCTCGTCTCGGCGTCCGTCGTCGCTACCGCGACGATGTCCGCCTCGACTCGCGTTATGCTAAGACAGGGCGGCACTGGTGTCCCGTGCTCGTCTCGGCGTCCGTCGTCGCTACCGCAACGACGTCCGCCTCGACTCGCATTACGCTAAGACAGGGAGGCAGTGGTGTCACGTACTCGTCTCGGCGTCCGTCGTCGCTACCGCGACGACGTCCGCATCGACTCGCGTTACGCTAAGAAAGGGTGGCACTGGTGTCACGTGCTCGTCTCGGCATCCATCGTCGCTACCACGACGACGTCCGCCTCGACTCGCGTTACGCTAAGACAGGTTGGCAATGGTGTCACGTGCTCGTCTCGGCGTCCGTCATCGTTACGGCGACGACGTCCGCCTCGACTCGCGTTACGCTAAGACAGGGTGGCACTGGTGTCACGTGCTTGTCTCGGTGTCCGTCGTCGTTACCGCGACGACGTCCGCCTCGACTCGCGTTATGCTAAGACAGGGTGGCATCGGTGTCACGTGCTCGTCTCGGCGTCCGTCGTCGCTACCGCGATGACATCTGCCTCGACTCGCGTTACGCTAAGACAGGTTAGCAATGGTGTCACGTGCTCATCTCGGCGTCCGTCGTCGCTACCGCGACGATGTCCGCCTCGACTCGCGTTACGCTAAAAAAGGGAGGCAGTGCTGTCACGTGCTCGTCTCGGCGTCCGTCGTCGCTACCGCAACGACGTCCGCCTCGACTCGCGTTACGCTAAGACAGGGTGGCACTGGTGTCACGTGCTCGTCTTGGCGTCCGTCGTCGCTACCGCGACGACGTCCGCCTCGACTCGCGTTACGCTAAGACAGGGAGGCAGTGGTGTCACGTGCTCGTCTCGGCGTCCGTCATCGCTACCGCGACGACTTCCGCCTCGACTCGCGTTACGCTAAGACAGGGTGGCAATGGTGTCACGTGCTCGTCTTGGCCTCCGTCCTCGCTACTGCGACGACGTCCGCCTCGACTCGCGTTACGCTAAGACAAGGTGGCAGTGGTGTCACGTGCTCGTCTCGGCGTCCGTCGTCGCTACCGCGACGACGTCCGCCTCGACTCGCATTACGCTAATACAGGGCGGCAGTGGTGTCACGTGCTCGTCTCCGCGTCCGTCGTCACTACCGCGACGACGTCTGCCTCGACTCGCGTTACACTAAGATAGGGTGGCAGTGGTGTCACGTGCTCGTCTTGGTGTCCGTCGTCGCTACCGCGACGACGTCCGCCTCGACTTGCGTTACGCTAAGACAGGGTTGCAGTGCTGTCACGTGCTCGTCTCGGCCTCCATCGTCGCTACGCGACGACGTCCGCCTCAACTCGCGTTATGCTAAGACAGGGTGGCATTGGTGTCACGTGCTTGTCTCGGCGTCCGTCGTCGTTACCGCGACGACGTCCGCCTCGACTCGCGTTACGCTAAGACAGGGAGGCACTGGTGTCACGTGCTCGTCTCGGCGTCCGTCGTCGGTACCGCGACGACGTCCGCCTCGGCTCGCTTACGCTAAGACAGGGTTGCAGTACTGTCACGTGCTCGTCTCGGCGTCTGTCGTCGCTACCGCGACAACGTCCGCCTCGACTCGCGTTACGCTAAGACAGGGTGGCAATGGTGTCACGTGCTCGTCTCGGCGTCCGTCGTCGCTACTGCGACGACGTCCGCCTCGACTCGCGTTATGCTAAGACAGGGTGGCACTGGTGTCACGTGCTCGTCTCGGCGTCCGTCGTCGCTATCGCGACGACGTCCGCCTCGACTCGCGTTTTCTAAGACAGGGTGACACTGGTGTCCCATGCTCGTCTCGTCGTCCGTCGTCGCTACTGCGACGACGTCCGCCTCGACTCACGTTACGCTAAGGCAGGTTGGCAATGGTGTCACGTGCTCGTCTCGGCGTCCGTCGTCGCTATCGCGTCGACGTCTGCCTCGACTCGCGTTACGCTAAGACAGGGTGACACTGGTGTCACGTGCTCGTCTCATCGTCCGTCGTCGCTACCGCGATGATGTCTGCCTCGACTCGCGTTACGCTAAGACAGGTTGGCAATGGTGTCACGTGCTCGTCTCGGCGTCCGTCGTCGCTACCGCGACGACGTCCGCCTCGACTCGCGTTACGCTAAGACAGGATGGCAATGGTGTCACGTGCTCGTCTCGGCGTCCGTCGTCGTTACCGCGACGACGTCCGCCTCGACTCGCGTTACGCTAAGACAGGGTGGCACTGGTGTCACATGCTCGTCTCGGCGTCCGTCGTCACTACCGCGACGACGTCCGCCTCGACTCGCTTACGCTAAGACAGGTTTGCACTGGTGTCCCGTGCTCGTCTCGGCGTCCGTCGTCGCTACCGGGATGACGTCCGCCTCGACTCGCGTTACGCTAAGACAGGGTGGCATTGGTCTCACGTGCTCGTCACGGCGTCCGTCATCGCTACCGCGACGACGTCCGCCTTGACTCGCGTTACGCTAAGACAGGGTGGCACTGGTGTCACGTGCTCGTGTCGGCGTCCGTCGTCGCTACCGCGAGGACGGCCACCTCGACTCGCGTTACGCTAAGACAGGGAGGCAGTGGTGTCACGTGCTCGTCTCGGCGTCCGTCTTCGCTACCGCTACAACGTCCGCCTCGACTCGCGTTACGCTAAGACACGGAGGCAGTGGTGTCACGTGCTCGTCTCGGCGGCCGTCGTCGCTACCGCGACGACGTCCGCCTCGACTCGCGTTACGCTAAGACAGGGAGGCAGTGGTGTCACGTGCTCATCTCGGCGTCCGTCGTTGCTACCGCGACGACGTCCGCCTCGACTCGCGTTACGCTAAGACAGGGTGCCACTGGTATCCCGTGCTCGTCTCGGCGTCCGTCGTCGCTACCGCGACGACGTCCGCCTCGACTCGCGTTACGCTAAGACAGGGTGGCACTGGTGTCACGTGCTCGTCTCGGCATCCATCGTCGCTACCGCGATGACATCCGCCTCGACTCGCGTTACGCTAAGACAGGTTGGCAATGGTGTCACGTGCTCGTCTCGGCGTCCGTCGTTGCTACCGCGACGACGTCCGCCTCGACTCGCGTTACGCTAAGACAGGGTGCCACTGGTATCCCGTGCTCGTCTCGGCGTCCGTCGTCGCTACCGCGACGACGTCCGCCTCGACTCGCGTTATGCTAAGACAGGGTGGCACTGGTGTCACGTGCTCGTCTCGGCGTCCGTCGTCGCTACCGCGATGACGTCCGCGTCGACTCGCGTTACACTAAGAAAGGGTGGCACTGGTGTCACGTGCTCGTCTCGGCATCCGTCGTCGCTACCGCGACGGCGTCCGCCTCAACTCACATTACGCTAAGACTGGGAGGCAGTGGTGTCACGTGCTCGTCTCGGCGGCGTCGTCGCTACCGCGACGACGTCCGCCTCGACTCGCGTTACGCTAAGACAGGGAGGCAGTGGTGTCACGTGCTCGTCTCGGCGTCCGTCGTTGCTACCGCGACGACGTCCGCCTCGACTCGCGTTACGCTAAGACAGTGTGGCAGTGGTGTCACGTGCTCGTCTCGGCGTCCGTCGTCGCTACCGCGACGACGTCCGCCTCGACTCGCGTTACGCTAAGGCAGGATGGCACTGGTATCACGTGCTCGTCTCGGCGTCCGTCGTCGCTACCGCGACGACGTCCGCCTCGACTCGCGTTACGCTAAGACATGGTGGCACTGGTGTCCCGTGCTCGTCTCGGCATCCGTCGTCGCTACCGCAACGACGTCCGCCTCGACTCGCGTTACGCTAAGACAGGGAGGCAGTGGTGTCACGTACTCGTCTCGGCGTCCGTCGTCGCTACAGCCTCGACTCGCGTTAAGACAGGGTTGCAGTACTGTCACGTGCTTGTCTCGGCGTCTGTCGTCGCTACCGCGAAGACGTCCGCCTCGACTCGCGTTATGCTAAGACAGGATGGCAATGGTGTCACGTGCTCGTCTCGGCGTCCGTCGTCGCTACCGCGACGACGTCCGCCTCGACTCGCGTTACGCTAAGACAGGGTGACACTGGTGTCCCGTGCTCGTCTTGTCGTCCGTCGTCGCTACCGCGACGACGTCCGCCTCGACTCGCGTTATGCTAAGACAGGTTGGCAATGGTGTCACGTGCTCGTCTCGGCGTCCGTCGTCGCTACCGCGACGATGTCCGCCTCGACTCGCGTTATGCTAAAAAAGGGAGGCAGTGCTGTCATGTGCTCGTCTCGGCGTCCGTCGTCGCTACCGCAACGACGTCCGCCTCGACTAGCGTTACGCTAAGACAGGGTGGCACTGGTGTCACGTGCTCGTCTCGGCGTCCGTCGTCGCTACCGCGACGACGTCCGCCTCGACTCGCGTTACGCTAAGATAGGGAGGCAGTGGTGTCACGTGCTCGTCTCGGCGTCCGTCGTCGCTACCGCGACGACTTCCGCCTCGACTCGCATTACGCTAAGACAGGGTGGCAATGGTGTCACGTGCTCGTCTCGGCCTCCGTCCTCGCTACCGCGACGACGTGCGCCTCGACTCGCGTTACGCTAAGACAAGGTGGCAGTGGTGTCACGTGCTCGTCTCGGTGTCCGTCGTCGCTACCGCGACGACGTCCGCCTCGACTCGCATTACGCTAAGACAGGGTGGCAGTGGTGTCACGTGCTCGTCTTCGCGTCCGTCGTCGCTACCGCGATGACGTCTGCCTCGACTCGCGTTACGCTAAGATAGGGTGACAGTGGTGTCACGTGCTCGTCTCGGCGTCCGTCGTCGCTACCGCGACGACGTCCGCCTCGACTCGCGTTACGCTAATACAGGGTGGCAATGGTGTCACGTGCTCGTCTCGGCGTCCGTCGTCGCTACCACGACGACGTCCTCCTCGACTCGCATTATGCTAAGACAGGGTGGCACTGGTGTCACGTGCTCGTCTCGGCGTCCGTCGTCGCTACCGCAACGACGTCCGCCTCGACTCGCGTTACGCTAAGACAGGGTGACACTGGTGTCACGTGCTCGTCGACTCGCGTTACGCTAAGACAGGGAGGCAGTGGTGTCACGTGCTCGTCTCGGCGTCCGTCGTCGCTACCGCAACGACGTCCGCCTCGACTCGCGTTACACTAAGACAGGGTGGCAATGGTGTCACGTGCTCGTCTCGGCCTCCGTCATCGCTACCGCGACGACGTCCGCCTCGACTCGCGTTACGCTAAGACAGGGAGGCAGTGGTGTCACGTGCTCATCTCGGCGTCCGTCGTTGCTACCGCGACGACGTCCGCCTCGACTCGCGTTACGCTAAGACAGGGTGCCACTGGTATCCCGTGCTCGTCTCGGCGTCCGTCGTCGCTACCGCGACGACGTCCGCCTCGACTCGCGTTACGCTAAGACAGGGTGGCACTGGTGTCACGTGCTCGTCTCGGCATCCATCGTCACTACCGCGATGACATCCGCCTCGACTCGCGTTACGCTAAGACAGGTTGGCAATGGTGTCACGTGCTCGTCTCGGCGTCCGTCATTGCTACCGCGATGACGTCCGCCTCGACTCGCGTTACGCTAAGACAGGGTGCCACAGGTATCCCGTGCTCGTCTCGGCGTCCGTCGTCGCTACCGCGACGACGTCCGCCTCGACTCGCGTTATGCTAAGACAGGGTGGCACTGGTGTCACGTGCTCGTCTCGGCGTCCGTCGTCGCTACCGCGATGACGTCCGCGTCGACTCGCGTTACGCTAAGAAAGGGTGGCACTGGTGTCACGTGCTCGTCTCGGCATCCGTCGTCGCTACCGCGACGGCGTCCGCCTCAACTCACATTACGCTAAGACTGGGAGGCAGTGGTGTCACGTGCTCGTCTCGGCGGCGTCGTCGCTACCGCGACGACGTCCGCCTCGACTTGCGTTACGCTAAGACAGGGAGGCAGTGGTGTCACGTGCTCGTCTCGGCGTCCGTCGTTGCTACCGCGACGACGTCCGCCTCGACTCGCGTTACGCTAAGACAGTGTGGCAGTGGTGTCACGTGCTCGTCTCGGCGTCCGTCGTCGCTACCGCGACGACGTCCGCCTCGACTCGCGTTACGCTAAGGCAGGATGGCACTGGTATCACGTGCTCGTCTCGGCGTCCGTCGTCGCTACCGCGACGACGTCCGCCTCGACTCGCGTTACGCTAAGACATGGTGGCACTGGTGTCCCGTGCTCGTCTCGGCATCCGTCGTCGCTACCGCAACGACGTCCGCCTCGACTCGCGTTACGCTAAGACAGGGAGGCAGTGGTGTCACGTACTCGTCTCGGCGTCCGTCGTCGCTACAGCCTCGACTCGCGTTAAGACAGGGTTGCAGTACTGTCACGTACTTGTCTCGGCGTCTGTCGTCGCTACCGCGAAGACGTCCACCTCGACTCGCGTTACGCTAAGACAGGGTGGCAATGGTGTCACGTGCTCGTCTCGGCGTCCGTCGTCGCTACCGCGACGACGTCCGCCTCGACTCGCGTTACGCTAAGACAGGGTGACACTGGTGTCCCGTGCTCGTCTTCTCGTCCGTCGTCGCTACCGCGACGACGTCCGCCTCGACTCGCGTTATGCTAAGACAGGTTGGCAATGGTGTCACGTGCTCGTCTCGGCGTCCGTCGTCGCTACCGCGACGATGTCCGCCTCGACTCGCGTTACGCTAAAAAAGGGAGGCAGTGCTGTCATGTGCTCGTCTCGGCGTCCGTCGTCGCTACCGCAACGACGTCCGCCTCGACTCGCGTTACGCTAAGACAGGGTGGCACTGGTGTCACGTGCTCGTCTCGGCGTCCGTCGTCGCTACCGCGACGACGTCCGCCTCGACTCGCGTTACGCTAAGATAGGGAGGCAGTGGTGTCACGTGCTCGTCTCAGCGTCCGTCGTCGCTACCGCGACGACTTCCGCCTCGACTCGCATTACGCTAAGACAGGGTGGCAATGGTGTCACGTGCTCGTCTCGGCCTCCGTCCTCGCTACCGCGACGACGTCTGCCTCGACTCGCGTTACGCTAAGACAAGGTGGCAGTGGTGTCACGTGCTCGTCTCGGTGTCCGTCGTCGCTACCGCGACGACGTCCGCCTCGACTCGCGTTACGCTAAGACAGGGTGACACTGGTGTCCCGTGCTCGTCTTGTCGTCCGTCGTCGCTACCGCGACGACGTCCGCCTCGACTCGCGTTATGCTAAGACAGGTTGCCAATGGTGTCACGTGCTCGTCTCGGCGTCCGTCGTCGCTACCGCGACGATGTCCGCCTCGACTCGCGTTATGCTAAAAAAGGGAGGCAGTGCTGTCATGTGCTCGTCTCGGCGTCCGTCGTCGCTACCGCAACGACGTCCGCCTCGACTAGCGTTACGCTAAGACAGGGTGGCACTGGTGTCACGTGCTCGTCTCGGCGTCCGTCGTCGCTACCGCGACGACGTCCGCCTCGACTCGCGTTACGCTAAGATAGGGAGGCAGTGGTGTCACGTGCTCGTCTCGGCGTCCGTCGTCGCTACCGCGACGACTTCCGCCTCGACTCGCATTACGCTAAGACAGGGTGGCAATGGTGTCACGTGCTCGTCTCGGCCTCCGTCCTCGCTACCGCGACGACGTGCGCCTCGACTCGCGTTACGCTAAGACAAGGTGGCAGTGGTGTCACGTGCTCGTCTCGGTGTCCGTCGTCGCTACCGCGACGACGTCCGCCTCGACTCGCATTACGCTAAGACAGGGTGGCAGTGGTGTCACGTGCTCGTCTTCGCGTCCGTCGTCGCTACCGCGATGACGTCTGCCTCGACTCGCGTTACGCTAAGATAGGGTGACAGTGGTGTCACGTGCTCGTCTCGGCGTCCGTCGTCGCTACCGCGACGACGTCCGCCTCGACTCGCGTTACGCTAATACAGGGTGGCAATGGTGTCACGTGCTCGTCTCGGCGTCCGTCGTCGCTACCACGACGACGTCCTCCTCGACTCGCATTATGCTAAGACAGGGTGGCACTGGTGTCACGTGCTCGTCTCGGCGTCCGTCGTCGCTACCGCAACGACGTCCGCCTCGACTCGCGTTACGCTAAGACAGGGTGACACTGGTGTCACGTGCTCGTCGACTCGCGTTACGCTAAGACAGGGAGGCAGTGGTGTCACGTGCTCGTCTCGGCGTCCGTCGTCGCTACCGCAACGACGTCCGCCTCGACTCGCGTTACACTAAGACAGGGTGGCAATGGTGTCACGTGCTCGTCTCGGCCTCCGTCATCGCTACCGCGACGACGTCCGCCTCGACTCGCGTTACGCTAAGACAGGGAGGCAGTGGTGTCACGTGCTCATCTCGGCGTCCGTCGTTGCTACCGCGACGACGTCCGCCTCGACTCGCGTTACGCTAAGACAGGGTGCCACTGGTATCCCGTGCTCGTCTCGGCGTCCGTCGTCGCTACCGCGACGACGTCCGCCTCGACTCGCGTTACGCTAAGACAGGGTGGCACTGGTGTCACGTGCTCGTCTCGGCATCCATCGTCACTACCGCGATGACATCCGCCTCGACTCGCGTTACGCTAAGACAGGTTGGCAATGGTGTCACGTGCTCGTCTCGGCGTCCGTCATTGCTACCGCGATGACGTCCGCCTCGACTCGCGTTACGCTAAGACAGGGTGCCACAGGTATCCCGTGCTCGTCTCGGCGTCCGTCGTCGCTACCGCGACGACGTCCGCCTCGACTCGCGTTATGCTAAGACAGGGTGGCACTGGTGTCACGTGCTCGTCTCGGCGTCCGTCGTCGCTACCGCGATGACGTCCGCGTCGACTCGCGTTACGCTAAGAAAGGGTGGCACTGGTGTCACGTGCTCGTCTCGGCATCCGTCGTCGCTACCGCGACGGCGTCCGCCTCAACTCACATTACGCTAAGACTGGGAGGCAGTGGTGTCACGTGCTCGTCTCGGCGGCGTCGTCGCTACCGCGACGACGTCCGCCTCGACTTGCGTTACGCTAAGACAGGGAGGCAGTGGTGTCACGTGCTCGTCTCGGCGTCCGTCGTTGCTACCGCGACGACGTCCGCCTCGACTCGCGTTACGCTAAGACAGTGTGGCAGTGGTGTCACGTGCTCGTCTCGGCGTCCGTCGTCGCTACCGCGACGACGTCCGCCTCGACTCGCGTTACGCTAAGGCAGGATGGCACTGGTATCACGTGCTCGTCTCGGCGTCCGTCGTCGCTACCGCGACGACGTCCGCCTCGACTCGCGTTACGCTAAGACATGGTGGCACTGGTGTCCCGTGCTCGTCTCGGCATCCGTCGTCGCTACCGCAACGACGTCCGCCTCGACTCGCGTTACGCTAAGACAGGGAGGCAGTGGTGTCACGTACTCGTCTCGGCGTCCGTCGTCGCTACAGCCTCGACTCGCGTTAAGACAGGGTTGCAGTACTGTCACGTACTTGTCTCGGCGTCTGTCGTCGCTACCGCGAAGACGTCCACCTCGACTCGCGTTACGCTAAGACAGGGTGGCAATGGTGTCACGTGCTCGTCTCGGCGTCCGTCGTCGCTACCGCGACGACGTCCGCCTCGACTCGCGTTACGCTAAGACAGGGTGACACTGGTGTCCCGTGCTCGTCTTCTCGTCCGTCGTCGCTACCGCGACGACGTCCGCCTCGACTCGCGTTATGCTAAGACAGGTTGGCAATGGTGTCACGTGCTCGTCTCGGCGTCCGTCGTCGCTACCGCGACGATGTCCGCCTCGACTCGCGTTACGCTAAAAAAGGGAGGCAGTGCTGTCATGTGCTCGTCTCGGCGTCCGTCGTCGCTACCGCAACGACGTCCGCCTCGACTCGCGTTACGCTAAGACAGGGTGGCACTGGTGTCACGTGCTCGTCTCGGCGTCCGTCGTCGCTACCGCGACGACGTCCGCCTCGACTCGCGTTACGCTAAGATAGGGAGGCAGTGGTGTCACGTGCTCGTCTCAGCGTCCGTCGTCGCTACCGCGACGACTTCCGCCTCGACTCGCATTACGCTAAGACAGGGTGGCAATGGTGTCACGTGCTCGTCTCGGCCTCCGTCCTCGCTACCGCGACGACGTCTGCCTCGACTCGCGTTACGCTAAGACAAGGTGGCAGTGGTGTCACGTGCTCGTCTCGGTGTCCGTCGTCGCTACCGCGACGACGTCCGCCTCGACTCGCATTACGCTAAGACAGGGTGGCAGTGGTGTCACGTGCTCGTCTTCGCGTCCGTCGTCGCTACCGCGATGACGTCTGCCTCGACTCGCGTTACGCTAAGATAGGGTGGCAGTGGTGTCACGTGCTCGTCTCGGCGTCCGTCGTCGCTACCGCGACGACGTCCGCCTCGACTCGCGTTACGCTAATACAGGGTGGCAATGGTGTCACGTGCTCGTCTCGGCGTCCGTCGTCGCTACCACGACGACATCCTCCTCGACTCGCATTATGCTAAGACAGGGTGGCACTGGTGTCACGTGCTCGTCTCGGCGTCCGTCGTCGCTACCGCAACGACGTCCGCCTCGACTCGCATTACGCTAAGACAGGGTGAAACTGGTGTCACGTGCTCGTCGACTCGCGTTACGCTAAGACAGGGAGGCAGTGGTGTCACGTGCTCGTCTCGGCGTCCGTCGTCGCTACCGCAACGACGTCCACCTCGACTCGCGTTACACTAAAACAGGGTGGCAATGGTGTCACGTGCTCGTCTCGGCCTCCGTCATCACTACCGCGACGACGTCCGCCTCGACTCGCGTTACGCTAAGACAGGGTGGCAGTGGTGTCACGTGCTCGTCTCGGCGTCCGTCGTCGCTACCGCGACGACGTCCGCCTTGACTCGCGTTACGCTAAGACAGGGTGGCAGTGGTGTCACGTGCTCGTCTCGGTGTCCGTCGTCGCTACCGCGACGACGTCCGCCTCGACTCGCGTTACGCTAAGACAGGATGGCAGTGTTGTCACGTGCTCGTCTCGGCGTCAGTCGTCGCTACCACGACGACGTCCGCCTCGACTCGCGTTACGCTAAGACAGGGTTGCAGTGCTGTCACGTGCTCGTCTCGGCCTCCATCGTCGCTACCGCGACGACGTCCGCCTCGACTCGCGTTACACTAAGACAGGGTGGCACTGGTGTCACGTGCTAGTCTTGGCGTCCGTCGTCGTTACCGCGACGACGTCCGCCTCGACTCGCGTTACGCTAAGACAGGGAGGCACTGGTGTCACGTGCTCGTCTCGGCGTCCGTCGTCGCTACCGCGACGACGTCCGCCTCGACTCGCTTACGCTAAGACAGGGTTGCCGTACTGTCACATGCTCGTCTCGGCATCTGTCGTCGCTACCGCGACGACGTCCGCCTCGACTCGCGTTACGCTAAGACAGGGTGGCAATGGTGTCACGTGCTCGTCTCGGCGTCCGTCGTCGCTACCGCGACGACGTCCGCCTCGACTCGCGTTATGCTAAGATAGGATGGCACTGGTGTCACGTGCTCGTCTCGGCGTCCGTCGTTGCTACCGCGACGACGTCCGCCTCGACTCGCGTTACGCTAAGACAGGGTGACACTGGTGTCCCGTGCTCGTCTCGTCGTCCGTCATCGCTACCGCGACGACGTCCGCCTCGACTCGCGTTACGCTTAGACAGGTTGGCAATGATGTCACGTGCTCGTCTCAGCGTCCGTCGTCGCTACCGCGACGACGTCCGCCTCGACTCGCGTTACACTAAAAAAGGGAGGCAGTGCTGTCACGTGCTCGTCTCGGCGTCCGTCGTCACTACCGCAATGACGTCTGCCTCGACTCGCGTTACGCTAAGACAGGGTGGCACTGGTGTCACGTGCTCGTCTCGGCGTCCGTCGTCGCTACCACGACGACGTCCGCCTCGACTCGCGTTATGCTAAGAAAGGGAGGCAGTGGTGTCACGTGCTCGTCTCGACGTCCGTCGACGCTACCGCGACGACGTCCGCCTCGACTCGCGTTACGCTAAGACAGGGTGGCACTGGTGTCACGTGCTCGTCTCGGCCTCCATCATCGCTACCGCGACGACGTCCGCCTCGACTCGCGTTACGCTAAGACAGGGTGGCAGTGGTGTCACGTGCTCGTCTCGGCGTCCGTCGTCGCTACCGTGACGACGTCCGCCTTGACTCGCGTTACGCTAAGACAGGGTGGCAGTGGTGTCACGTGCTCATCTCGGCGTCCGTCGTCGCTACCGCGACGACGTCCGCCTCGACTCGCGTTACGCTAAGACAGGAAGGCACTGGTGTCAGGTGCTCGTCTCGGCGTCCGTCGTCGCTACCGCGACGACGTCCGCCTCGACTCGCTTACGCTAAGACAGGGTTGCAGAACTGTCATGTGCTCGTCTCGGCGTCTGTCGTCGCTACCGCGACGACGTCTGCCTCGACTCGCGTTACGCTAAGACAGGATGGCAATGGTGTCACGTGCTCGTCTCGGCGTCCGTCGTGGATATCGCGACGACGTCCGCCTCGACTCGCGTTATGCTAAGACAGGGTGGCACTGGTGTCACGTGCTCAACTCGGCGTCCGTCGTCGCTACCGCGACGATGTCCGCCTCGACTCGCGTTACGCTAACACAGGGTGGCAGTGGTGTCACGTGCTCGTCTCGGCGTCCATCGTTGCTACCGCGACGACGTCCGCCTCGACTCGCTTACGCTAAGACAGGGTTGCAGTGCTATCACGTGCTCATCTCGGCCTCCATCGTCGCTACCGCGATGACGTCCGCCTCGACTCGCGTTACGCTAAGACAGGGTGGCACTGGTGTCACATGCTCGTCTCGGCGTCCGTCGTCATTACCGCGACGACGTCCGCCTCGACTCGCGTTACGCTAAGACAGGGAGGCACTGGTGTCACGTGCTCGTCTCGGCGTCCGTCGTCGCTACCGCGACGACGTCCGCCTCGACTCACTTACGCTAAGACAGGGTTGCAGTACTGTCACGTGCTCGTCTCGGCGTCTGTCGTCGCTACCGCGACGACGTCCGCCTCGACTCGCGTTACGCTAATACAGGGTGGCAATGATGTCACGTGCTCGTCTCGGCGTGAGTCGTCGCTACCGCGACGACGTCCGCCTCGACTCGCGTTATACTAAGACGGGGTGGCACTGGTGTCACGTGCTCGTCTCGGCATCCGTCATCGCTACCGCGATGACGTCCGCCTCGACTCGCGTTACGCTAAGACAGGATGGCAGTGTTGTCACGTGCTCGTCTCGGCGTCCGTCGTCGCTACCGCGACGACGTCCGCCTCGACTCGCGTTGCGCTAAGACAGGGTTGCAATGCTGTCACGTGCTCGTCTCGGCCTCCATCGTCGCTACCGCGACGACGTCTGCCTCGACTCGCGTTACACTAAGACAGGGTGGCACTGGTGTCACGTGCTCGTCTCGGCGTCCGTCGTCGCTACCGCGATGACGTCCGCCTCGACTCGCGTTACGCTAAGACAGGATGGCAGTGTTGTCACGTGCTCGTCTCGGCGTCCGTCGTCGCTACCGCGACGACGTCCGCCTCGACTCGCGTTACGCTAAGACAGGGTTGAAGTGCTGTCACGTGCTCGTCTCGGCCTCCATCGTCGCTACCGCGACGACGTCCGCCTCGACTCGCGTTACACTAAGACAGGGTGGCACTGGTGTCACGTGCTCGTCTTGGCGTCCGTCGTCGTTACCGCGACGACATCCGCCTCGACTCGCGTTACGCTAAGACAGGGAGGCACTGGTGTCACGTGCTCGTCTCGGCGTCCGTCGTCGCTGCCGCGACGACATCCGCCTCGACTCGCTTACGCTAAGACAGGGTTGCCGTACTGTCACATGCTCGTCTCGGCATCTGTCGTCGCTACCGCGACGACGTCCGCCTCGACTCGCGTTACGCTAAGACAGGGTGACACTGGTGTCCCGTGCTCGTCTCGTCGTCCGTCATCGCTACCGCGACGACGTCCGCCTCGACTCGCGTTACGCTAAGACAGGTTGCCAATGATGTCACGTGCTCGTCTCAGCGTCCGTCGTCGCTACCGCGACGACGTCCGCCTCGACTCGCGTTACACTAAAAAAGGGAGGCAGTGCTGTCACGTGCTCGTCTCGGCGTCCGTCGTCACTACCGCAACGACGTCCGCCTCGACTCGCGTTACGCTAAGAAAGGGAGGCAGTGGTGTCACGTGCTCGTCTCGACGTCCGCCCACGCTACCGCGACGACGTCCGCCTCGACTCGCGTTACGCTAAGACAGGGTGGCACTGGTGTCACGTGCTCGTCTCGGCCTCCGTCATCGCTACCGCGACGACGTCCGCCTCGACTCGCGTTACGCTAAGACAGGGTGGCAGTACTGTCACGTGCTTGTCTCGGCGTCTGTCGTCGCTACCGCGAAGACGTCCACCTCGACTCGCGTTACGCTAAGACAGGGTGGCAATGGTGTCACGTGCTCGTCTCGGCGTCCGTCGTCGCTACCGCGACGACGTCCGCCTCGACTCGCGTTACGCTAAGACAGGGTGACACTGGTGTCCCGTGCTCGTCTTGTCGTCCGTCGTCGCTACCGCGACGACGTCCGCCTCGACTCGCGTTATGCTAAGACAGGTTGGCAATGGTGTCACGTGCTCGTCTCGGCGTCCGTCGTCGCTACCGCGACGATGTCCGCCTCGACTCGCGTTACGCTAAAAAAGGGAGGCAGTGCTGTCATGTGCTCGTCTCGGCGTCCGTCGTCGCTACCGCAACGACGTCCGCCTCGACTCGCGTTACGCTAAGACAGGGTGGCACTGGTGTCTCGTGCTCGTCTCGGCGTCCGTCGTCGCTACCGCGACGACGTCCGCCTCGACTCGCGTTACGCTAAGATAGGGAGGCAGTGGTGTCACGTGCTCGTCTCGTCGTCCGTCGTCGCTACCGCGACGACTTCCGCCTCGACTCGCATTACGCTAAGACAGGGTGGCAATGGTCTCACATGCTCGTCTCGGCCTCCGTCCTCGCTACCGCGACGACGTCTGCCTCGACTCGCGTTACGCTAAGACAAGGTGGCAGTGGTGTCACGTGCTCGTCTCGGTGTCCGTCGTCGCTACCGCGACGACGTCCGCCTCGACTCGCATTACGCTAAGACAGGGTGGCAGTGGTGTCACGTGCTCGTCTTCGCGTCCGTCGTCGCTACCGCGATGACGTCTGCCTCGACTCGCGTTACGCTAAGATAGGGTGGCAGTGGTGTCACGTGCTCGTCTCGGCGTCCGTCGTCGCTACCGCGACGACGTCCGCCTCGACTCGCGTTACGCTAATACAGGGTGGCAATGGTGTCACGTGCTCGTCTCGGCGTCCGTCGTCGCTACCACGACGACGTCCTCCTCGACTCGCATTATGCTAAGACAGGGTGGCACTGGTGTCACGTGCTCGTCTCGGCGTCCGTCGTCGCTACCGCAACGACGTCCGCCTCGACTCGCATTACGCTAAGACAGGGTGACACTGGTGTCACGTGCTCGTCGACTCGCGTTACGCTAAGACAGGGAGGCAGTGGTGTCACGTGCTCGTCTCGGCGTCCGTCGTCGCTACCGCAACGACGTCCGCCTCGACTCGCGTTACACTAAGACAGGGTGGCAATGGTGTCACGTGCTCGTCTCGGCCTCCGTCATCACTACCGCGACGACGTCTGCCTCGACTCGCGTTACGCTAAGACAGGGTGGCAGTGGTGTCACGTGCTCGTCTCGGCGTCCGTCGTCACTACCGCGACGACGTCCGCCTTGACTCGCGTTACGCTAAGACAGGGTGGCAGTGGTGTCACGTGCTCGTCTCGGCGTCCGTCGTCGCTACCGCGACGACGTCCGCCTCGACTCGCGTTACGCTAAGACAGGATGGCAGTGTTGTCACGTGCTCGTCTCGGCGTCCGTCGTCGCTACCGCGACGACGTCCGCCTCGACTCGCGTTACGCTAAGACAGGGTTGCAGTGCTGTCACGTGCTCGTCTCGGCCTCCATCGTCGCTACCGCGACGACGTCCGCCTCGACTCGCGTTACACTAAGACAGGGTGGCACTGGTGTCACGTGCTCGTCTTGGCGTCCGTCGTCGTTACCGCGACGACGTCCGCCTCGACTCGCGTTACGCTAAGACAGGGAGGCACTGGTGTCACGTGCTCGTCTCGGCGTCCGTCGTCGCTACCGCGACGACGTCCGCCTCGACTCGCTTACGCTAAGACAGGGTTGCCGTACTGTCACATGCTCGTCTCGGCATCTGTCGTCGCTACCGCGACGACGTCCGCCTCGACTCGCGTTACGCTAAGACAGGGTGGCAATGGTGTCACGTGCTCGTCTCGGCGTCCGTCGTCGCTACCGCGACGACGTCCGCCTCGACTCGCGTTATGCTAAGACAGGATGGCACTGGTGTCACGTGCTCGTCTCGGCGTCCGTCGTTGCTACCGCGACGACGTCCGCCTCGACTCGCGTTACGCTAAGACAGGATGACACTGGTGTCCCGTGCTCGTCTCGTCGTCCGTCATCGCTACCGCGACGACGTCCGCCTCGACTCGCGTTACGCTAAGACAGGTTGGCAATGATGTCACGTGCTCGTCTCAGCGTCCGTCGTCGCTACCGCGACGACGTCCGCCTCGACTCGCGTTACACTAAAAAAGGGAGGTAGTGCTGTCACGTGCTCGTCTCGGCGTCCGTCGTCACTACCGCAACGACGTCTGCCTCGACTCACGTTACGCTAAGACAGGGTGGCACTGGTGTCACGTGCTCGTCTCGGCGTTCGTCGTCGCTACCACGACGACGTCCGCCTCGACTCGCGTTACGCTAAGAAAGGGAGGCAGTGGTGTCACGTGCTCGTCTCGACGTCCGTCG
This sequence comes from Triticum timopheevii, assembly GCA_963921465.1. Classification (NCBI taxonomy): domain Eukaryota; kingdom Viridiplantae; phylum Streptophyta; class Magnoliopsida; order Poales; family Poaceae; genus Triticum; species Triticum timopheevii. The sequence goes on from OY997270.1 coordinate 272,859,984, forward strand.
ACGCTACCGCGACGACGTCCGCCTCGACTCGCGTTACGCTAAGACAGGGTGGCACTGGTGTCACGTGCTCGTCTCGGCCTCCGTCATCGCTACCGCGACGACGTCCGCCTCGACTCGCGTTACGCTAAGACAGGGTGGCAGTGGTGTCACGTGCTCGTCTCGGCGTCCGTCGTCGCTACCGTGACGACGTCCGCCTTGACTCGCGTTACGCTAAGACAGGGTGGCAGTGGTGTCACGTGCTCATCTCGGCGTCCGTCGTCGCTACCGCGACGACGTCCGCCTCGACTCGCGTTACGCTAAGACAGGGAGGCACTGGTGTCAGGTGCTCGTCTCGGCGTCCGTCATCGCTACCGCGACGACGTCCGCCTCGACTCGCTTACGCTAAGACAGGGTTGCAGTACTGTCATGTGCTCTTCTCGGCGTCTGTCGTCGCTACCGCGACGACGTCTGCCTCGACTCGCGTTACGCTAAGACAGGATGGCAATGGTGTCACGTGCTCGTCTTGGCGTCCGTCGTCGATATCGCGACGACGTCCGCCTCGACTCGCGTTACGCTAAGACAGGGTGGCACTGGTGTCACGTGCTCAACTCGGTGTCCGTCGTCGCTACCGCGACGATGTCCGCCTCGACTCGCGTTACGCTAACACAGGGAGGCAGTGGTGTCACGTGCTCGTCTCAGCGTCCGTCGTTGCTACCGCGACGACGTCCGCCTCGACTCGCGTTACGCTAAGACAGGGTTGCAGTGCTATCACGTGCTCATCTCGGCCTCCATCGTCGCTACCGCGATGACGTCCGCCTCGACTCGCGTTACGCTAAGACAGGGTGGCACTGGTGTCACATGCTCGTCTCGGCGTCCGTCGTCATTACCGCGACGACGTCCGCCTCGACTCGCGTTACGCTAAGACAGGGAGGCACTGGTGTCACGTGCTCGTCTCGGCGTCCGTCGTCGCTACCGCGACGACGTCCGCCTCGACTCACTTACGCTAAGACAGGGTTGCAGTACTGTCACGTGCTCGTCTCGGCGTCTGTCGTCGCTACCGCGACGACGTCCGCCTCGACTCGCGTTACGCTAATACAGGGTGGCAATGATGTCACGTGCTCGTCTCGGCGTGAGTCGTCGCTACCGCGACGACGTCCGCCTCGACTCGCGTTATACTAAGACAGGGTGGCACTGGTGTCACGTGCTCGTCTCGGCGTCCGTCATCGCTACCGCGACGACGTCTGCCTCGACTCGCGTTACGCTAAGACAGGATGGCAGTGTTGTCACGTGCTCGTCTCGGCGTCCGTCGTCGCTACCGCGACGACGTCCGCCTCGACTCGCGTTACGCTAAGACAGGGTTGCAGTGCTGTCACGTGCTCGTCTCGGCCTCCATCGTCGCTACCGCGACGACGTCGGCCTTGACTCGCGTTACACTAAGACAGGGTGGCACTGGTGTCACGTGCTCGTCTCGGCGTCTGTCGTCATTACCGCGATGACGTCCGCCTCGACTCGCGTTACGCTAAGACAGGGAGGCACCGGTGTCACGTGCTCGTCTCGGCATCCGCAGTCGCTACCGCGACGACGTCCGCCTCGACGCGCTTAGGCTAAGACTGGGTTGCAGTACTGTCACGTGCTCGTCTCGGCGTCTGTCGTCGCTACCGCGACGTCGTCCGCCTCGACTCGCGTTACGCTAAGACAGGGTCGCAATGGTGTCACGTGCTCGTCTCGGCGTCCGTCGTCGCTACCGCGACGACGTCCGCCTCGACTCGCGTTATGCTAAGACAGGATGGCACTGGTGTCACGTGCTCATCTCGGCGTCCGTCGTCGCTACCGCGACGACGTCCGCCTCGACTCGCGTTACGCTAAGACAGGGTGACACTGGTGTCCCGTGCTCGTCTCGTCGTCCGTCATCGCTACCGCGACGACGTTCGCCTCGACTCGCATTACGCTAAGACAGGTTGGCAATGGTGTCACGTGCTCGTCTCAGCGTCCGTCGTCGCTACCGCGACGATGTCCGCCTCGACTCGCGTTACGCTAAAAAAGGGAGGCAGTGCTGTCACGTGCTCGTCTCAGCGTCCGTCGTCGCTACCGCAACGACGTCCGCCTCGACTCGCGTTACGCTAAGACAGGGTGGCACTGGTGTCACGTGCTCGTCTCGACGTCCGTCGTCGCTATCGCGACGACGTCCGCCTCGACTCGCATTACGCTAAGACAGGGAGGCAGTGGTGTCACGTGCTCGTCTCGGCGTCCGTCGTCGCTACCGCGACGACGTCCGCCTCGACTCGCGTTACGCTAAGACAGGGTGGCACTGGTGTCACGTGCTCGTCTCGGCCTCCGTCCTCGCTACCGCGACGACGTCCGCCTCGACTCGCGTTACGCTAAGACAGGGTGGCAGTGGTGTCACGTGCTCGTCTCGGCGTCGGTCGTCGCTACCGCGACTACGTCCGCCTCGACTCGGGTTACGCTAAGACAGGGTGGCAGTGGTGTCACGTGCTCGTCTCGGCGTCCGTCGTCGCTACCGCGATGACGTCCGCCTCGACTCGCGTTACGCTAAGACAGGGAGGCACTGGTGTCACGTGCTCGTCTCGGCGTCCGTCGTCGCTACCGCGACGACGTCCGCCTCGACTCGCTTATGCTAAGACAGGGTAGCAGTACTATCATGTGCTCGTCTCGGCGTCTGTCGTCGCTACCACGACGACGTCCGTCTCGACTCGCGTTACGCTAAGACAGGATGGTAATGGTGTCACGTGCTCGTCTCGGCGTCCGTCGTCGATATCGCGACGACGTCCGCCTCGACTCGCGTTACACTAAGACAGGGTGGCACTGGTGTCACGTGCTCAACTCGGCGTCCGTCGTCGCTATCGCGACGATGTCCGCCTCGACTTGCGTTACGCTAACACAGGGTGGCAGTGGTGTCACGTGCTCGTCTCGGCGTCCGTCGTTGCTACCGCGACGACGTCCGCCTCGACTCGCATTACGCTAAGACAGGGTTGAAGTGCTGTCACGTGCTCGTCTCGGCCTCCATCGTCGCTACCGCGACGACGTCCGCCTCGACTCGCGTTACGCTAAGACAGGGTGGCACTGGTGTCACGTGCTCGTCTCGGCGTCCGTCGTCGTTACCGCGACGACGTCCGCCTCGACTCACTTACGCTAAGACAAGGTTGCACTACTGTCACGTGCTCGTCTCGGCGTCTGTCGTCGCTACCGCGACGACGTCCACCTCGACTCACGTTACGCTAATACAGGGTGGCAATGGTGTCACGTGCTCATCTCGGCTTTCGTCGTCGCTACCGCGACGACGTCCGCCTCGACTCGCGTTATGCTAAGACAGGGTGGCACTGGTGTCATGTGCTCGTCTCGGCGTCCGTCGTCGCTACCGCGATGACGTCCGCCTCGACTCGCGTTACGCTAAGACAGGGTGACACTGGTGTCCCATGCTCGTCTCGTCGTCCGTCGTCGCTACCGCGACGACGTCCGCCTCGACTCGCGTTACGCTAAGACAGGTTGGCAATGGTGTCACGTGCTCGTCTCGGCGTCAGTCGTAGCTACCGCGACGACGTCCGCCTCGACTCGCGTTACACTAAAAAAGGGAGGCAGTGCTGTCACGTGCTCGTCTCGGCGTCCATCGTCGCTACCGCAACGACGTCCGCCTCGACTCGCGTTACGCTAAGACAGGATGACACTGGTGTCACGTGCTCGTCTCGGCGTCCGTCGTCGCTACCGCGACGACGTCCGCCTCGACTCGCGTTACGCTAAGACAGGGAGGCAGTGGTGTCACGTGCTCGTCTCGGCGTCCATCGTCGCTACCGCGACGACGTCCGCCTCGACTCACGTTACGCTAAGACAGGGTGGCAGTGTTGTCACGTGCTCATCTCGGCGTCCGTCGTCGCTACCGCGACGACGTCCGCCTCGACTCGCGTTGCGCTAAGACAGGGTTGCAATGCTGTCACGTGCTCGTCTCGGCCTCCATCGTCGCTACCGCGACGACGTCTGCCTCGACTCGCGTTACACTAAGACAGGGTGGCACTGGTGTCACGTGCTCGTCTCGGCGTCCGTCGTCGTTACCGCAACGACGTCCGCCTCGACTCGCATTACGCTAAGACAGGGAGGCACTGGTGTCACGTGCTCGTCTCGGCATCCGTCGTCGCTACCGCGACGACGTCCGCCTCGACTCGCTTACGCTAAGACAGGGTTGCAGTACTGTCACGTGCTCGTCTCGGCGTCTGTCGTCGCTACCGCGACGACGTCCGCCTCGACTCGCGTTACGCTAAGACAGGGTGGCAATGGTGTCACGTGCTCGTCTCGGCGTCCGTCGTCGCTACCGCGACGACGTCCGCCTCGACTCGCGTTACGCTAAGACAGGGTGACACTGGTGTCCCGTGCTCGTCTCGTCGTCCGTCATCGCTACCGCGACGACGTCCGCCTCGACTCGCGTTACGCTAAGACAGGTTGGCAATGGTGTCACGTGCTCGTCTCAGCGTCCGTCGTCGCTACCGCGATGACGTCCGCCTCGACTCGCATTACGCTAAAAAAGGGAGGCAGTGCTGTCACGTGCTCGTCTCAGCGTTCGTCGTCGCTACCGCAACGACGTCCGCCTCGACTCGCGTTACGCTGAGACAGGGTGGCACTGGTGTCACGTGCTCGTCTCGGTGTCCGTCGTCGCTATCGCGACGACGTCCGCCTCGACTCGCATTACGCTAAGACAGGGAGGCAGTGGTGTCACGTGCTCGTCTCGGCGTGAGTCGTCGCTACCGCGACGACGTCCGCCTCGACTCGCGTTATACTAAGACAGGGTGGCACTGGTGTCACGTGCTCGTCTCGGCGTCCGTCATCGCTACCGCGACGACGTCCGCCTCGACTCGCGTTACGCTAAGACAGGATGGCAGTGTTGTCACGTGCTCGTCTCGGCGTCCGTCGTCGCTACCGCGACGACGTCCGCCTCGACTCGCGTTGCGCTAAGACAGGGTTGCAATGCTGTCACGTGCTCGTCTCGGCCTCCATCGTCGCTACCGCGACGACGTCTGCCTCGACTCGCGTTACACTAAGACAGGGTGGCACTGGTGTCACGTGCTCGTCTCGGCGTCCGTCGTCGCTACCGCGACGACGTCCGCCTCGACTCGCGTTACGCTAAGACAGGATGGCAGTGTTGTCACGTGCTCGTCTCGGCGTCCGTCGTCGCTACCGCGACGACGTCCGCCTCGACTCGCGTTACGCTAAGACAGGGTTGAAGTGCTGTCACGTGCTCGTCTCGGCCTCCATCGTCGCTACCGCGACGACGTCCGCCTCGACTCGCGTTACACTAAGACAGGGTGGCACTGGTGTCACGTGCTCGTCTTGGCGTCCGTCGTCGTTACCGCGACGACATCCGCCTCGACTCGCGTTACGCTAAGACAGGGAGGCACTGGTGTCACGTGCTCGTCTCGGCGTCCGTCGTCGCTACCGCGACGACATCCGCCTCGACTCGCTTACGCTAAGACAGGGTTGCCGTACTGTCACATGCTCGTCTCGGCATCTGTCGTCGCTACCGCGACGACGTCCGCCTCGACTCGCGTTACGCTAAGACAGGGTGACACTGGTGTCCCGTGCTCGTCTCGTCGTCCGTCATCGCTACCGCGACGACGTCCGCCTCGACTCGCGTTACGCTAAGACAGGTTGCCAATGATGTCACGTGCTCGTCTCAGCGTCCGTCGTCGCTACCGCGACGACGTCCGCCTCGACTCGCGTTACACTAAAAAAGGGAGGCAGTGCTGTCACGTGCTCGTCTCGGCGTCCGTCGTCACTACCGCAACGACGTCTGCCTCGACTCGCGTTACGCTAAGACAGGGTGGCACTGGTGTCACATGCTCGTCTCGGCGTTCGTCGTCGCTACCACGACGACGTCCGCCTCGACTCGCGTTACGCTAAGAAAGGGAGGCAGTGGTGTCACGTGCTCGTCTCGACGTCCGCCCACGCTACCGCGACGACGTCCGCCTCGACTCGCGTTACGCTAAGACAGGGTGGCACTGGTGTCACGTGCTCGTCTCGGCCTCCGTCATCGCTACCGCGACGACGTCCGCCTCGACTCGCGTTACGCTAAGACAGGGTGGCAGTACTGTCACGTGCTTGTCTCGGCGTCTGTCGTCGCTACCGCGAAGACGTCCACCTCGACTCGCGTTACGCTAAGACAGGGTGGCAATGGTGTCACGTGCTCGTCTCGGCGTCCGTCGTCGCTACCGCGACGACGTCCGCCTCGACTCGCGTTACGCTAAGACAGGGTGACACTGGTGTCCCGTGCTCGTCTTGTCGTCCGTCGTCGCTACCGCGACGACGTCCGCCTCGACTCGCGTTATGCTAAGACAGGTTGGCAATGGTGTCACGTGCTCGTCTCGGCGTCCGTCGTCGCTACCGCGACGATGTCCGCCTCGACTCGCGTTACGCTAAAAAAGGGAGGCAGTGCTGTCATGTGCTCGTCTCGGCGTCCGTCGTCGCTACCGCAACGACGTCCGCCTCGACTCGCGTTACGCTAAGACAGGGTGGCACTGGTGTCACGTGCTCGTCTCGGCGTCCGTCGTCGCTACCGCGACGACGTCCGCCTCGACTCGCGTTACGCTAAGATAGGGAGGCAGTGGTGTCACGTGCTCGTCTCGTCGTCCGTCGTCGCTACCGCGACGACTTCCGCCTCGACTCGCATTACGCTAAGACAGGGTGGCAATGGTGTCACGTGCTCGTCTCGGCCTCCGTCCTCGCTACCGCGACGACGTCTGCCTCGACTCGCGTTACGCTAAGACAAGGTGGCAGTGGTGTCACGTGCTCGTCTCGGTGTCCGTCGTCGCTACCGCGACGACGTCCGCCTCGACTCGCATTACGCTAAGACAGGGTGGCAGTGGTGTCACGTGCTCGTCTTCGCGTCCGTCGTCGCTACCGCGATGACGTCTGCCTCGACTCGCGTTACGCTAAGATAGGGTGGCAGTGGTGTCACGTGCTCGTCTCGGCGTCCGTCGTCGCTACCGCGACGACGTCCGCCTCGACTCGCGTTACGCTAATACAGGGTGGCAATGGTGTCACGTGCTCGTCTCGGCGTCCGTCGTCGCTACCACGACGACGTCCTCCTCGACTCGCATTATGCTAAGACAGGGTGGCACTGGTGTCACGTGCTCGTCTCGGCGTCCGTCGTCGCTACCGCAACGACGTCCGCCTCGACTCGCATTACGCTAAGACAGGGTGACACTGGTGTCACGTGCTCGTCGACTCGCGTTACGCTAAGACAGGGAGGCAGTGGTGTCACGTGCTCGTCTCGGCGTCCGTCGTCGCTACCGCAACGACGTCCGCCTCGACTCGCGTTACACTAAGACAGGGTGGCAATGGTGTCACGTGCTCGTCTCGGCCTCCGTCATCACTACCGCGACGACGTCTGCCTCGACTCGCGTTACGCTAAGACAGGGTGGCAGTGGTGTCACGTGCTCGTCTCGGCGTCCGTCGTCACTACCGCGACGACGTCCGCCTTGACTCGCGTTACGCTAAGACAGGGTGGCAGTGGTGTCACGTGCTCGTCTCGGCGTCCGTCGTCGCTACCGCGACGACGTCCGCCTCGACTCGCGTTACGCTAAGACAGGATGGCAGTGTTGTCACGTGCTCGTCTCGGCGTCCGTCGTCGCTACCGCGACGACGTCCGCCTCGACTCGCGTTACGCTAAGACAGGGTTGCAGTGCTGTCACGTGCTCGTCTCGGCCTCCATCGTCGCTACCGCGACGACGTCCGCCTCGACTCGCGTTACACTAAGACAGGGTGGCACTGGTGTCACGTGCTCGTCTTGGCGTCCGTCGTCGTTACCGCGACGACGTCCGCCTCGACTCGCGTTACGCTAAGACAGGGAGGCACTGGTGTCACGTGCTCGTCTCGGCGTCCGTCGTCGCTACCGCGACGACGTCCGCCTCGACTCGCTTACGCTAAGACAGGGTTGCCGTACTGTCACATGCTCGTCTCGGCATCTGTCGTCGCTACCGCGACGACGTCCGCCTCGACTCGCGTTACGCTAAGACAGGGTGGCAATGGTGTCATGTGCTCTTCTCGGCGTCCGTCGTCGCTACCGCGACGACGTCCGCCTCGACTCGCGTTATGCTAAGACAGGATGGCACTGGTGTCACGTGCTCGTCTCGGCGTCCGTCGTTGCTACCGCGACGACGTCCGCCTCGACTCGCGTTACGCTAAGACAGGGTGACACTGGTGTCCCGTGCTCGTCTCGTCGTCCGTCATCGCTACCGCGACGACGTCCGCCTCGACTCGCGTTACGCTAAGACAGGTTGGCAATGATGTCACGTGCTCGTCTCAGCGTCCGTCGTCGCTACCGCGACGACGTCCGCCTCGACTCGCGTTACACTAAAAAAGGGAGGCAGTGCTGTCACGTGCTCGTCTCGGCGTCCGTCGTCACTACCGCAATGACGTCTGCCTCGACTCGCGTTACGCTAAGACAGGGTGGCACTGGTGTCACGTGCTCGTCTCGGCGTCCGTCGTCGCTACCACGACGACGTCCGCCTCGACTCGCGTTATGCTAAGAAAGGGAGGCAGTGGTGTCACGTGCTCGTCTCGACGTCCGTCGACGCTACCGCGACGACGTCCGCCTCGACTCGCGTTACGCTAAGACAGGGTGGCACTGGTGTCACGTGCTCGTCTCGGCCTCCGTCATCGCTACCGCGACGACGTCCGCCTCGACTCGCGTTACGCTAAAAAAGGGAGGCAGTGCTGTCATGTGCTCGTCTCGGCGTCCGTCGTCGCTACCGCAACGACGTCCGCCTCGACTCGCGTTACGCTAAGACAGGGTGGCACTGGTGTCACGTGCTCGTCTCGGCGTCCGTCGTCGCTACCGCGACGACGTCCGCCTCGACTCGCGTTACGCTAAGATAGGGAGGCAGTGGTGTCACGTGCTCGTCTCGTCGTCCGTCGTCGCTACCGCGACGACTTCCGCCTCGACTCGCATTACGCTAAGACAGGGTGGCAATGGTGTCACGTGCTCGTCTCGGCCTCCGTCCTCGCTACCGCGACGACGTCTGCCTCGACTCGCGTTACGCTAAGACAAGGTGGCAGTGGTGTCACGTGCTCGTCTCGGTGTCCGTCGTCGCTACCTCGACGACGTCCGCCTCGACTCGCATTACGCTAAGACAGGGTGGCAGTGGTGTCACGTGCTCGTCTTCGCGTCCGTCGTCGCTACCGCGATGACGTCTGCCTCGACTCGCGTTACGCTAAGATAGGGTGGCAGTGGTGTCACGTGCTCGTCTCGGCGTCCGTCGTCGCTACCGCGACGACGTCCGCCTCGACTCGCGTTACGCTAATACAGGGTGGCAATGGTGTCACGTGCTCGTCTCGGCGTCCGTCGTCGCTACCACGACGACGTCCTCCTCGACTCGCATTATGCTAAGACAGGGTGGCACTGGTGTCACGTGCTCGTCTCGGCGTCCGTCGTCGCTACCGCAACGACGTCCGCCTCGACTCGCATTACGCTAAGACAGGGTGACACTGGTGTCACGTGCTCGTCGACTCGCGTTACGCTAAGACAGGGAGGCAGTGGTGTCACGTGCTCGTCTCGGCGTCCGTCGTCGCTACCGCAACGACGTCCGCCTCGACTCGCGTTACACTAAGACAGGGTGGCAATGGTGTCACGTGCTCGTCTCGGCCTCCGTCATCACTACCGCGACGACGTCTGCCTCGACTCGCGTTACGCTAAGACAGGGTGGCAGTGGTGTCACGTGCTCGTCTCGGCGTCCGTCGTCACTACCGCGACGACGTCCGCCTTGACTCGCGTTACGCTAAGACAGGGTGGCAGTGGTGTCACGTGCTCGTCTCGGCGTCCGTCGTCGCTACCGCGACGACGTCCGCCTCGACTCGCGTTACGCTAAGACAGGATGGCAGTGTTGTCACGTGCTCGTCTCGGCGTCCGTCGTCGCTACCGCGACGACGTCCGCCTCGACTCGCGTTACGCTAAGACAGGGTTGCAGTGCTGTCACGTGCTCGTCTCGGCCTCCATCGTCGCTACCGCGACGACGTCCGCCTCGACTCGCGTTACACTAAGACAGGGTGGCACTGGTGTCACGTGCTCGTCTTGGCGTCCGTCGTCGTTACCGCGACGACGTCCGCCTCGACTCGCGTTACGCTAAGACAGGGAGGCACTGGTGTCACGTGCTCGTCTCGGCGTCCGTCGTCGCTACCGCGACGACGTCCGCCTCGACTCGCTTACGCTAAGACAGGGTTGCCGTACTGTCACATGCTCGTCTCGGCATCTGTCGTCGCTACCGCGACGACGTCCGCCTCGACTCGCGTTACGCTAAGACAGGGTGGCAATGGTGTCACGTGCTCTTCTCGGCGTCCGTCGTCGCTACCGCGACGACGTCCGCCTCGACTCGCGTTATGCTAAGACAGGATGGCACTGGTGTCACGTGCTCGTCTCGGCGTCCGTCGTTGCTACCGCGACGACGTCCGCCTCGACTCGCGTTACGCTAAGACAGGGTGACACTGGTGTCCCGTGCTCGTCTCGTCGTCCGTCATCGCTACCGCGACGACGTCCGCCTCGACTCGCGTTACGCTAAGACAGGTTGGCAATGATGTCACGTGCTCGTCTCAGCGTCCGTCGTCGCTACCGCGACGACGTCCGCCTCGACTCGCGTTACACTAAAAAAGGGAGGCAGTGCTGTCACGTGCTCGTCTCGGCGTCCGTCGTCACTACCGCAATGACGTCTGCCTCGACTCGCGTTACGCTAAGACAGGGTGGCACTGGTGTCACGTGCTCGTCTCGGCGTCCGTCGTCGCTACCACGACGACGTCCGCCTCGACTCGCGTTATGCTAAGAAAGGGAGGCAGTGGTGTCACGTGCTCGTCTCGACGTCCGTCGACGCTACCGCGACGACGTCCGCCTCGACTCGCGTTACGCTAAGACAGGGTGGCACTGGTGTCACGTGCTCGTCTCGGCCTCCGTCATCGCTACCGCGACGACGTCCGCCTCGACTCGCGTTACGCTAAGACAGGGTGGCAGTGGTGTCACGTGCTCGTCTCGGCGTCCGTCGTCGCTACCGTGACGACGTCCGCCTTGACTCGCGTTACGCTAAGACAGGGTGGCAGTGGTGTCACGTGCTCATCTCGGCGTCCGTCGTCGCTACCGCGACGACGTCCGCCTCGACTCGCGTTACGCTAATACAGGGTGGCAATGGTGTCACGTGCTCGTCTCGGCGTCCGTCGTCGCTACCACGACGACGTCCTCCTCGACTCGCATTATGCTAAGACAGGGTGGCACTGGTGTCACGTGCTCGTCTCGGCGTCCGTCGTCGCTACCGCAACGACGTCCGCCTCGACTCGCATTACGCTAAGACAGGGTGACACTGGTGTCACGTGCTCGTCGACTCGCGTTACGCTAAGACAGGGAGGCAGTGGTGTCACGTGCTCGTCTCGGCGTCCGTCGTCGCTACCGCAACGACGTCCGCCTCGACTCGCGTTACACTAAGACAGGGTGGCAATGGTGTCACGTGCTCGTCTCGGCCTCCGTCATCACTACCGCGACGACGTCTGCCTCGACTCGCGTTACGCTAAGACAGGGTGGCAGTGGTGTCACGTGCTCATCTCGGCGTCCGTCGTCACTACCGCGACGACGTCCGCCTTGACTCGCGTTACGCTAAGACAGGGTGGCAGTGGTGTCACGTGCTCGTCTCGGCGTCCGTCGTCGCTACCGCGACGACGTCCGCCTCGACTCGCGTTACGCTAAGACAGGATGGCAGTGTTGTCACGTGCTCGTCTCGGCGTCCGTCGTCGCTACCGCGACGACGTCCGCCTCGACTCGCGTTACGCTAAGACAGGGTTGCAGTGCTGTCACGTGCTCGTCTCGGCCTCCATCGTCGCTACCGCGACGACGTCCGCCTCGACTCGCGTTACACTAAGACAGGGTGGCACTGGTGTCACGTGCTCGTCTTGGCGTCCGTCGTCGTTACCGCGACGACGTCCGCCTCGACTCGCGTTACGCTAAGACAGGGAGGCACTGGTGTCACGTGCTCGTCTCGGCGTCCGTCGTCGCTACCGCGACGACGTCCGCCTCGACTCGCTTACGCTAAGACAGGGTTGCCGTACTGTCACATGCTCGTCTCGGCATCTGTCGTCGCTACCGCGACGACGTCCGCCTCGACTCGCGTTACGCTAAGACAGGGTGGCAATGGTGTCACGTGCTCTTCTCGGCGTCCGTCGTCGCTACCGCGACGACGTCCGCCTCGACTCGCGTTATGCTAAGACAGGATGGCACTGGTGTCACGTGCTCGTCTCGGCGTCCGTCGTTGCTACCGCGACGACGTCCGCCTCGACTCGCGTTACGCTAAGACAGGGTGACACTGGTGTCCCGTGCTCGTCTCGTCGTCCGTCATCGCTACCGCGACGACGTCCGCCTCGACTCGCGTTACGCTAAGACAGGTTGGCAATGATGTCACGTGCTCGTCTCAGCGTCCGTCGTCGCTACCGCGACGACGTCCGCCTCGACTCGCGTTACACTAAAAAAGGGAGGCAGTGCTGTCACGTGCTCGTCTCGGCGTCCGTCGTCACTACCGCAATGACGTCTGCCTCGACTCGCGTTACGCTAAGACAGGGTGGCACTGGTGTCACGTGCTCGTCTCGGCATCCGTCGTCGCTACCACGACGACGTCCGCCTCGACTCGCGTTATGCTAAGAAAGGGAGGCAGTGGTGTCACGTGCTCGTCTCGACGTCCGTCGACGCTACCGCGACGACGTCCGCCTCGACTCGCGTTACGCTAAGACAGGGTGGCACTGGTGTCACGTGCTCGTCTCGGCCTCCATCATCGCTACCGCGACGACGTCCGCCTCGACTCGCGTTACGCTAAGACAGGGTGGCAGTGGTGTCACGTGCTCGTCTCGGCGTCCGTCGTCGCTACCGTGACGACGTCCGCCTTGACTCGCGTTACGCTAAGACAGGGTGGCAGTGGTGTCACGTGCTCATCTCGGCGTCCGTCGTCGCTACCGCGACGACGTCCGCCTCGACTCGCGTTACGCTAAGACAGGGAGGCACTGGTGTCAGGTGCTCGTCTCGGCGTCCGTCGTCGCTACCGCGACGACGTCCGCCTCGACTCGCTTACGCTAAGACAGGGTTGCAGTACTGTCATGTGCTCGTCTCGGCGTCTGTCGTCGCTACCGCGACGACGTCTGCCTCGACTCGCGTTACGCTAAGACAGGATGGCAATGGTGTCACGTGCTCGTCTCGGCGTCCGTCGTCGATATCGCGACGACGTCCGCCTCGACTCGCGTTATGCTAAGACAGGGTGGCACTGGTGTCACGTGCTCAACTCGGCGTCCGTCGTCGCTACCGCGACGATGTCCGCCTCGACTCGCGTTACGCTAACACAGGGTGGCAGTGGTGTCACGTGCTCGTCTCGGCGTCCGTCGTTGCTACCGCGACGACGTCCGCCTCGACTCGCTTACGCTAAGACAGGGTTGCAGTGCTATCACGTGCTCATCTCGGCCTCCATCGTCGCTACCGCGATGACGTCCGCCTCGACTCGCGTTACGCTAAGACAGGGTGGCACTGGTGTCACATGCTCGTCTCGACGTCCGTCGTCATTACCGCGACGACGTCCGCCTCGACTCGCGTTACGCTAAGACAGGGAGGCACTGGTGTCACGTGCTCGTCTCGGCGTCCGTCGTCGCTACCGCGACGACGTCCGCCTCGACTCACTTACGCTAAGACAGGGTTGCAGTACTGTCACGTGCTCGTCTCGGCGTCTGTCGTCGCTACCGCGACGACGTCCGCCTCGACTCGCGTTACGCTAATACAGGGTGGCAATGATGTCACGTGCTCGTCTCGGCGTGAGTCGTCGCTACCGCGACGACGTCCGCCTCGACTCGCGTTATACTAAGACAGGGTGGCACTGGTGTCACGTGCTCGTCTCGGCGTCCGTCATCGCTACCGCGACGACGTCCGCCTCGACTCGCGTTACGCTAAGACAGGATGGCAGTGTTGTCACGTGCTCGTCTCGGCGTCCGTCGTCGCTACCGCGACGACGTCCGCCTCGACTTGCGTTGCGCTAAGACAGGGTTGCAATGCTGTCACGTGCTCGTCTCGGCCTCCATCGTCGCTACCGCGACGACGTCTGCCTCGACTCGCGTTACACTAAGACAGGGTGGCACTGGTGTCACGTGCTCGTCTCGGCGTCCGTCGTCGCTACCGCGACGACGTCCGCCTCGACTCGCGTTACGCTAAGACAGGATGGCAGTGTTGTCACGTGCTCGTCTCGGCGTCCGTCGTCGCTACCGCGACGACGTCCGCCTCGACTCGCGTTACACTAAGACAGGGTTGAAGTGCTGTCACGTGCTCGTCTCGGCCTCCATCGTCGCTACCGCGACGACGTCCGCCTCGACTCGCGTTACACTAAGACAGGGTGGCACTGGTGTCACGTGCTCGTCTTGGCGTCCGTCGTCGTTACCGCGACGATGTCCGCCTCGACTCGCGTTACGCTAAGACAGGGAGGCACTGGTGTCACGTGCTCGTCTCGGCGTCCGTCGTCGCTACCGCGACGACATCCGCCTCGACTCGCTTACGCTAAGATAGGGTTGCCGTACTGTCACATGCTCGTCTCGGCATCTGTCGTCGCTACCGCGACGACGTCCGCCTCGACTCGCGTTACGCTAAGACAGGGTGGCAATGGTGTCACGTGCTCGTCTCGGCGTCCGTCGTCGCTACCGCGACGACGTCCGCCTCGACTCGCGTTATGCTAAGACAGGATGGCACTGGTGTCACGTGCTCATCTCGGCGTCCGTCGTTGCTACCGCGACGACGTCCGCCTCGACTCGCGTTACGCTAAGACAGGATGACACTGGTGTCCCGTGCTCGTCTCGTCGTCCGTCATCGCTACCGCGACGACGTCCGCCTCGACTCGCGTTACGCTAAGACAGGTTGGCAATGATGTCACGTGCTCGTCTCAGCGTCCGTCGTCGCTACCGCGACGACGTCCGCCTCGACTCGCGTTACACTAAAAAAGGGAGGCAGTGCTGTCACGTGCTCGTCTCGGCGTCCGTCGTCACTACCGCAACGACGTCTGCCTCGACTCACGTTACGCTAAGACAGGGTGGCACTGGTGTCACGTGCTCGTCTCGGCGTTCGTCGTCGCTACCACGACGACGTCCGCCTCGACTCGCGTTACGCTAAGAAAGGGAGGCAGTGGTGTCACGTGCTCGTCTCGACGTCCGTCGACGCTACCGCGACGACGTCCGCCTCGACTCGCGTTACGCTAAGACAGGGTGGCACTGGTGTCACGTGCTCGTCTCGGCCTCCGTCATCGCTACCGCGACGACGTCCGCCTCGACTCGCGTTACGCTAAGACAGGCTGGCAGTGGTGTCACGTGCTCGTCTCGGCGTCCGTCGTCGCTACCGTGACGACGTCCGCCTTGACTCGCGTTACGCTAAGACAGGGTGGCAGTGGTGTCACGTGCTCATCTCGGCGTCCGTCGTCGCTACCGCGACGACGTCCGCCTCGACTCGCGTTACGCTAAGACAGGGAGGCACTGGTGTCAGGTGCTCGTCTCGGCGTCCGTCATCGCTACCGCGACGACGTCCGCCTCGACTCGCTTACGCTAAGACAGGGTTGCAGTACTGTCATGTGCTCGTCTCGGCGTCTGTCGTCGCTACCGCGACGACGTCTGCCTCGACTCGCGTTACGCTAAGACAGGATGGCAATGGTGTCACGTGCTCGTCTTGGCGTCCGTCGTCGATATCGCGACGACGTCCGCCTCGACTCGCGTTACGCTAAGACAGGGTGGCACTGGTGTCACGTGCTCAACTCGGCGTCCGTCGTCGCTACCGCGACGATGTCCGCCTCGACTCGCGTTACGCTAACACAGGGAGGCAGTGGTGTCACGTGCTCGTCTCGGCGTCCGTCGTTGCTACCGCGACGACGTCCGCCTCGACTCGCGTTACGCTAAGACAGGGTTGCAGTGCTATCACGTGCTCATCTCGGCCTCCATCGTCGCTACCGCGATGACGTCCGCCTCGACTCGCGTTACGCTAAGACAGGGTGGCACTGGTGTCACATGCTCGTCTCGGCGTCCGTCGTCATTACCGCGACGACGTCCGCCTCGACTCGCGTTACGCTAAGACAGGGAGGCACTGGTGTCACGTGCTCGTCTCGGCGTCCGTCGTCGCTACCGCGACGACGTTCGCCTCGACTCGCGTTACGCTAATACAGGGTGGCAATGATGTCACGTGCTCGTCTCGGCGTGAGTCGTCGCTACCGCGACGACGTTCGCCTCGACTCGCGTTATACTAAGACAGGGTGGCACTGGTGTCACGTGCTCGTCTCGGCGTCCGTCATCGCTACCGCGACGACGTCCGCCTCGACTCGCGTTACGCTAAGACAGGCTGGCAGTGTTGTCACGTGCTCGTCTCGGCGTCCGTCGTCGCTACCGCGACGACGTCCGCCTCGACTCGCGTTACGCTAAGACAGGGTTGCAGTGCTGTCACGTGCTCGTCTCGGCCTCCATCGTCGCTACCGCGACGACGTCGGCCTTGACTCGCGTTACACTAAGACAGGGTGGCACTGGTGTCACGTGCTCGTCTCGGCGTCTGTCGTCGTTACCGCGATGACGTCCGCCTCGACTCGCGTTACGCTAAGACAGGGAGGCACCGGTGTCACGTGCTCGTCTCGGCATCCGCAGTCGCTACCGCGACGACGTCCGCCTCGACGCGCTTAGGCTAAGACTGGGTTGCAGTACTGTCACGTGCTCGTCTCGGCGTCTGTCGTCGCTACCGCGACGTCGTCCGCCTCGACTCGCGTTACGCTAAGACAGGGTCGCAATGGTGTCACGTGCTCGTCTCGGCGTTCGTCGTCGCTACCGCGACGACGTCCGCCTCGACTCGCGTTATGCTAAGACAGGATGGCACCGGTGTCACGTGCTCATCTCGGCGTCCGTCGTCGCTACCGCGACGACGTCCGCCTCGACTCGCGTTACGCTAAGACAGGGTGACACTGGTGTCCCGTGCTCGTCTCGTCGTCCGTCATCGCTACCGCGACGACGTTCGCCTCGACTCGCATTACGCTAAGACAGGTTGGCAATGGTGTCACGTGCTCGTCTCAGCGTCCGTCGTCGCTACCGCGACGATGTCCGCCTCGACTCGCGTTACGCTAAAAAAGGGAGGCAGTGCTGTCACGTGCTCGTCTCAGCGTCCGTCGTCGCTACCGCAACGACGTCCGCCTCGACTCGCGTTACGCTAAGACAGGGTGGCACTGGTGTCACGTGCTCGTCTCGACGTCCGTCGTCGCTATCGCGACGACGTCCGCCTCGACTCGCATTACGCTAAGACAGGGAGGCAGTGGTGTCACGTGCTCGTCTCGGCGTCCGTCGTCGCTACCGCGACGACGTCCGCCTCGACTCGCGTTACGCTAAGACAGGGTGGCACTGGTGTCACGTGCTCGTCTCGGCCTCCGTCCTCGCTACCGCGACGACGTCCGCCTCGACTCGCGTTACGCTAAGACAGGGTGGCAGTGGTGTCACGTGCTCGTCTCGGCGTCGGTCGTCGCTACCGCGACTACGTCCGCCTCGACTCGTGTTACGCTAAGACAGGGTGGCAGTGGTGTCACGTGCTCGTCTCGGCGTCCGTCGTCGCTACCGCGATGACGTCCGCCTCGACTCGCGTTACGCTAAGACAGGGAGGCACTGGTGTCACGTGCTCGTCTCGGCGTCCGTCGTCGCTACCGCGACGACGTCCGCCTCGACTCGCTTATGCTAAGACAGGGTAGCAGTACTATCATGTGCTCGTCTCGGCGTCTGTCGTCGCTACCACGACGACGTCCGTCTCGACTCGCGTTACGCTAAGACAGGATGGTAATGGTGTCACGTGCTCGTCTCGGCGTCCGTCGTCGATATCGCGACGACGTCCGCCTCGACTCGCGTTACACTAAGACAGGGTGGCACTGGTGTCACGTGCTCAACTCGGCGTCCGTCGTCGCTATCGCGACGATGTCCGCCTCGACTTGCGTTACGCTAACACAGGGTGGCAGTGGTGTCACGTGCTCGTCTCGGCGTCCGTCGTTGCTACCGCGACGACGTCCGCCTCGACTCGCATTACGCTAAGACAGGGTTGAAGTGCTGTCACGTGCTCGTCTCGGCCTCCATCGTCGCTACCGCGACGACGTCCGCCTCGACTCGCGTTACGCTAAGACAGGGTGGCACTGGTGTCACGTGCTCGTCTCGGCGTCCGTCGTCGTTACCGCGACGACGTCCGCCTCGACTCACTTACGCTAAGACAAGGTTGCACTACTGTCACGTGCTCGTCTCGGCGTCTGTCGTCGCTACCGCGACGACGTCCACCTCGACTCACGTTACGCTAATACAGGGTGGCAATGGTGTCACGTGCTCATCTCGGCTTTCGTCGTCGCTACCGCGACGACGTCCGCCTCGACTCGCATTATGCTAAGACAGGGTGGCACTGGTGTCATGTGCTCGTCTCGGCGTCCGTCGTCGCTACCGCGATGACGTCCGCCTCGACTCGCGTTACGCTAAGACAGGGTGACACTGGTGTCCCATGCTCGTCTCGTCGTCCGTCGTCGCTACCGCGACGACGTCCGCCTCGACTCGCGTTACGCTAAGACAGGTTGGCAATGGTGTCACGTGCTCGTCTCGGCGTCAGTCGTAGCTACCGCGACGACGTCCGCCTCGACTCGCGTTACACTAAAAAAGGGAGGCAGTGCTGTCACGTGCTCGTCTCGGCGTCCATCGTCGCTACCGCAACGACGTCCGCCTCGACTCGCGTTACGCTAAGACAGGATGGCACTGGTGTCACGTGCTCGTCTCGGCGTCCGTCGTCGCTACCGCGACGACGTCCGCCTCGACTCGCGTTACGCTAAGACAGGGAGGCAGTGGTGTCACGTGCTCGTCTCGGCGTCCATCGTCGCTACCGCGACGACGTCCGCCTCGACTCACGTTACGCTAAGACAGGGTGGCAGTGTTGTCACGTGCTCATCTCGGCGTCCGTCGTCGCTACCGCGACGACGTCCGCCTCGACTCGCGTTGCGCTAAGACAGGGTTGCAATGCTGTCACGTGCTCGTCTCGGCCTCCATCGTCGCTACCGCGACGACGTCTGCCTCGACTCGCGTTACACTAAGACAGGGTGGCACTGGTGTCACGTGCTCGTCTCGGCGTCCGTCGTCGTTACCGCAACGACGTCCGCCTCGACTCGCATTACGCTAAGACAGGGAGGCACTGGTGTCACGTGCTCGTCTCGGCATCCGTCGTCGCTACCGCGACGACGTCCGCCTCGACTCGCTTACGCTAAGACAGGGTTGCAGTACTGTCACGTGCTCGTCTCGGCGTCTGTCGTCGCTACCGCGACGACGTCCGCCTCGACTCGCGTTACGCTAAGACAGGGTGGCAATGGTGTCACGTGCTCGTCTCGGCGTCCGTCGTCGCTACCGCGACGACGTCCGCCTCGACTCGCGTTACGCTAAGACAGGGTGACACTGGTGTCCCGTGCTCGTCTCGTCGTCCGTCATCGCTACCGCGACGACGTCCGCCTCGACTCGCGTTACGCTAAGACAGGTTGGCAATGGTGTCACGTGCTCGTCTCAGCGTCCGTCGTCGCTACCGCGATGACGTCCGCCTCGACTCGCATTACGCTAAAAAAGGGAGGCAGTGCTGTCACGTGCTCGTCTCAGCGTTCGTCGTCGCTACCGCAACGACGTCCGCCTCGACTCGCGTTACGTTGAGACAGGGTGGCACTGGTGTCACGTGCTCGTCTCGGTGTCCGTCGTCGCTATCGCGACGACGTCCGCCTCGACTCGCATTACGCTAAGACAGGGAGGCAGTGGTGTCACGTGCTCGTCTCGGCGTCCGTCGTCGCTACCGCAACGACGTTCGCCTCGACTCGCGTTACGCTAAGACAGGGTGGCACTGGTGTCACGTGCTCGTCTCGGCCTCCGTCATTGCTACCGCGACGACGTCCGCCTCGACTCGCGTTACGCTAAGACAGGGTGGCAGTGGTGTCACGTGCTCGTCTCGGCGTCCGTCGTCGCTACCGCGACGACGTCCGCCTCGACTCGCGTTACGCTAAGACAGGGTGGCAGTGGTGTCACGTGCTCGTCTCGGCGTCCGTCGTCGCTACCGCGACGATGTCCGCCTCGACTCGCGTTACGCTAAGACAGGGAGGCACTGGTGTCACGTGCTCGTCTCGGCGTCTGTCGTCGCTACCGCGACGACGTCCCCCTCGACTCGCTTATGCTAAGACAGGGTTGCAGTACTGTCATGTGCTTGTCTCGGCGTCTGTCGTCGCTACCGCGATGACGTCCGCCTCGACTCGCGTTACGCTAAGACAGGATGGCAATGGTGTCACGTGCTCGTCTCGGCGTCCATCGTCGATATCGCGACGACGTCCGCCTCGACTCGCGTTACGCTAAAATAGGGAGGCAGTGCTGTCACGTGCTCGTCTCAGCGTCCGTCGTCGCTACCGCAACGACGTCCGCCTCGACTCGCGTTATGCTAGGACAGGGTGGCACTGGTGTCACGTGCTTGTCTCGGCGTCCGTCGTCGCTACCGCGACGACGTCCGCCTCGACTCGCGTTACGCTAAGGCAGGGTGGCACTGGTATCACGTGCTCGTCTCGGCGTCCGTCGTCGCTACCGCGACGACGTCCGCCTCGACTCGCGTTACGCTAATACAGGGTGGCAATGGTGTCACGTGCTCGTCTCGGCTTCCGTCGTCGCTACCGTGACGACGTCCGCCTCGACTCGCGTTATGCTAAGACATGGTGGCACTGGTGTCATGTGCTCGTCTCGGCGTCCATCGTCGCTACCGCGATGACGTCCGCCTCGACTCGCGTTACGCTAAGACAGGGTGACACTGGTGTCCCATGCTCGTCTCGTCGTCCGTCGTCGCTACCGCGACGACGTCCGCCTCAACTCGCGTTACGCTAAGACAGGTTGGCAATGGTGTCACGTGCTCGTCTCGGCGTCAGTCGTAGCTACCGCGACGACGTCCGCCTCGACTCGCGTTACGCTAAAAAAGGGAGGCAGTGCTGTCACGTGCTTGTCTCGGCGTCCGTCGTCGCTACCGCAATGACGTCCGCCTCGACTCGCGTTACTCTAAGACAGGGTGGCACTGGTGTCACGTGCTCGTCTCGGCGTCCGTCGTCGCTACCGCGACGACGTCCGCCTCGACTTGCGTTACGCTAAGACAGGGAGGCAGTGGTGTCACGTGCTCGTCTCGGCGTCCATCGTCGCTACCGCGACGACGTCCGCCTCGACTCGCGTTACGCTAAGACAGGGTGGCAGTGTTGTCACGTGCTCATCTCGGCGTCCGTCGTCGCTACCGCGACGACGTCCGCCTCGACTCGCGTTACGCTAAGACAGGGTTGCAGTGCTGTCACGTGCTCGTCTCGGCCTCCATCGTCGCTACCGCGACGACGTCTGCCTCGACTCGCGTTACACTAAGACAGGGTGGCACTGGTGTCACGTGCTCGTCTCGGCGTCCGTCGTCGTTACCGCAACGACGTCCGCCTCGACTCGCGTTACGCTAAGACAGGGTTGCAGTACTGTCATGTGCTCGTCTCGGCGTCTGTCATCGCTACCGCGATGACGTCCGCCTCGACTTGCGTTACGCTAAGACAGGATGGCAATGGTGTCACGTGCTCGTCTCGGCGTCCGTTGTCGATATCGCGATGACGTCCGCCTCGACTCGCGTTACGCTAAAAAAGGGAGTCAGTGCTGTCACGTGCTCGTCCCAGCGTCCGTCGTCGCTACCGCAACGACGTCCGCCTCGACTCGCGTTATGCTAGGACAGGGTGGCACTGGTGTCACGTGCTCGTCTCGGCGTCCGTCGTCGCTACCGCGACGACGTCCGCCTCGACTCGTGTTACGCTAAGGCAGGGTGGCACTGGTATCACGTGCTCGTCTCGGCGTCCGTCGTCGCTACTGCGACGATGTCCGCCTCGACTCGCGTTATGCTAAGACAGGGTGGCACTGGTGTCCCGTGCTCGTCTCGGCATCCGTCGTCGCTACCGCAACGACGTCCACCTCGACTCGCATTACGCTAAGACAGGGAGGCAGTGGTGTCACGTACTCGTCTTGGCGTCCGTCGTCGCTACCGCGACGACGTCCGCATCGACTCGCGTTACGCTAAGAAAGGGTGGCACTGGTGTCACGTGCTCGTCTCGGCATCCATCGTCGCTACCGCGACGACGTCCGCCTCGACTCGCGTTACGCTAAGACAGGTTGGCAATGGTGTCACGTGCTCGTCTCGGCGTCCGTCGTCGCTACCGCGACGACGTCCGCCTCGACTCACGTTACGCTAAGACAGGGTGGCAGTGTTGTCACGTGCTCATCTCGGCGTCCGTCGTCGCTACCGCGACGACGTCCGCCTCGACTCGCGTTGCGCTAAGACAGGGTTGCAATGCTGTCACGTGCTCGTCTCGGCCTCCATCGTCGCTACCGCGACGACGTCTGCCTCGACTCGCGTTACACTAAGACAGGGTGGCACTGGTGTCACGTGCTCGTCTCGGCGTCCGTCGTCGTTACCGCAACGACGTCCGCCTCGACTCGCATTACGCTAAGACAGGGAGGCACTGGTGTCACGTGCTCGTCTCGGCATCCGTCGTCGCTACCGCGACGACGTCCGCCTCGACTCGCTTACGCTAAGACAGGGTTGCAGTACTGTCACGTGCTCGTCTCGGCGTCTGTCGTCGCTACCGCGACGACGTCCGCCTCGACTCGCGTTACGCTAAGACAGGGTGGCAATGGTGTCACGTGCTCGTCTCGGCGTCCGTCGTTGCTACCGCGACGACGTCCGCCTCGACTCGCGTTACGCTAAGACAGGGTGACACTGGTGTCCCGTGCTCGTCTCGTCGTCCGTCATCGCTACCGCGACGACGTCCGCCTCGACTCGCGTTACGCTAAGACAGGTTGGCAATGGTGTCACGTGCTCGTCTCAGCGTCCGTCGTCGCTACCGCGATGACGTCCGCCTCGACTCGCATTACGCTAAAAAAGGGAGGCAGTGCTGTCACGTGCTCGTCTCAGCGTTCCTCGTCGCTACCGCAACGACGTCCGCCTCGACTCGCGTTACGCTGAGACAGGGTGGCACTGGTGTCACGTGCTCGTCTCGGTGTCCGTCGTCGCTATCGCGACGACGTCCGCCTCGACTCGCATTACGCTAAGACAGGGAGGCAGTGGTGTCACGTGCTCGTCTCGGCGTCCGTCGTCGCTACCGCGACGACGTTCGCCTCGACTCGCGTTACGCTAAGACAGGGTGGCACTGGTGTCACGTGCTCGTCTCGGCCTCCGTCATTGCTACCGCGACGACGTCCGCCTCGACTCGCGTTACGCTAAGACAGGGTGGCAGTGGTGTCACGTGCTCGTCTCGGCGTCCGTCGTCGCTACCGCGACGACGTCCGCCTCGACTCGCGTTACGCTAAGACAGGGTGGCAGTGGTGTCACGTGCTCGTCTCGGCGTCCGTCGTCGCTACCGCGACGACGTCCGCCTCGACTCGCGTTACGCTAAGACAGGGAGGCACTGGTGTCACGTGCTCGTCTCGGCGTCTGTCGTCGCTACCGCGACGACGTCCGCCTCGACTCGCTTATGCTAAGACAGGGTTGCAGTACTGTCATGTGCTTGTCTCGGCGTCTGTCGTCGCTACCGCGATGACGTCCGCCTCGACTCGCGTTACGCTAAGACAGGATGGCAATGGTGTCACGTGCTCGTCTCGGCGTCCGTCGTCGATATCGCGACGACGTCCGCCTCGACTCGCGTTACGCTAAAATAGGGAGGCAGTGCTGTCACGTGCTCGTCTCAGCGTCCGTCGTCGCTACCGCAACGACGTCCGCCTCGACTCGCGTTATGCTAGGACAGGGTGGCACTGGTGTCACGTGCTTGTCTCGGCGTCCGTCGTCGCTACCGCGACGACGTCCGCCTCGACTCGCGTTACGCTAAGGCAGGGTGGCACTGGTATCACGTGCTCGTCTCGGCGTCCGTCGTCGCTACCGCGACGACGTCCGCCTCGACTCGCGTTACGCTAATACAGGGTGGCAATGGTGTCACGTGCTCGTCTCGGCTTCCGTCGTCGCTACCGTGACGACGTCCGCCTCGACTCGCGTTATGCTAAGACATGGTGGCACTGGTGTCATGTGCTCGTCTCGGCGTCCATCGTCGCTACCGCGATGACGTCCGCCTCGACTCGCGTTACGCTAAGACAGGGTGACACTGGTGTCCCATGCTCGTCTCGTCGTCCGTCGTCGCTACCGCGACGACGTCCGCCTCAACTCGCGTTACGCTAAGACAGGTTGGCAATGGTGTCACGTGCTCGTCTCGGCGTCAGTCGTAGCTACCGCGACGACGTCCGCCTCGACTCGCGTTACGCTAAAAAAGGGAGGCAGTGCTGTCACGTGCTCGTCTCGGCGTCCGTCGTCGCTACCGCAATGACGTCCGCCTCGACTCGCGTTACTCTAAGACAGGGTGGCACTGGTGTCACGTGCTCGTCTCGGCGTCCGTCGCCGCTACCGCGACGACGTCCGCCTCGACTTGCGTTACGCTAAGACAGGGAGGCAGTGGTGTCACGTGCTCGTCTCGGCGTCCATCGTCGCTACCGCGACGACGTCCGCCTCGACTCGCGTTACGCTAAGACAGGGTGGCAGTGTTGTCACGTGCTCATCTCGGCGTCCGTCGTCGCTACCGCGACGACGTCCGCCTCGACTCGCGTTACGCTAAGACAGGGTTGCAGTGCTGTCACGTGCTCGTCTCGGCCTCCATCGTCGCTACCGCGACGACGTCTGCCTCGACTCGCGTTACACTAAGACAGGTTGGCACTGGTGTCACGTGCTCGTCTCGGCGTCCGTCGTCGTTACCGCAACGACGTCTGCCTCGACTCGCGTTACGCTAAGACAGGGTTGCAGTACTGTCATGTGCTCGTCTCGGCGTCTGTCATCGCTACCGCGATGACGTCCGCCTCGACTTGCGTTACGCTAAGACAGGATGGCAATGGTGTCACGTGCTCGTCTCGGCGTCCGTTGTCGATATCGCGACGACGTCCGCCTCGACTCGCGTTACGCTAAAAAAGGGAGGCAGTGCTGTCACGTGCTCGTCCCAGCGTCCGTCGTCGCTACCGCAACGACGTCCGCCTCGACTCGCGTTATGCTAGGACAGGGTGGCACTGGTGTCACGTGCTCGTCTCGGCGTCCGTCGTCGCTACCGCGACGACGTCCGCCTCGACTCGCGTTACGCTAAGGCAGGGTGGCACTGGTATCACGTGCTCGTCTCGGCGTCCGTCGTCGCTACTGCGACGATGTCCGCCTCGACTCGCGTTATGCTAAGACAGGGTGGCACTGGTGTCCCGTGCTCGTCTCGGCGTCCGTCGTCGCTACCGCAACGACGTCCACCTCGACTCGCATTACGCTAAGACAGGGAGGCAGTGGTGTCACGTACTCGTCTTGGCGTCCGTCGTCGCTACCGCGACGACGTCCGCATCGACTCGCGTTACGCTAAGAAAGGGTGGCACTGGTGTCACGTGCTCGTCTCGGCATCCATCGTCGCTACCGCGACGACGTCCGCCTCGACTCGCGTTACGCTAAGACAGGTTGGCAATGGTGTCACGTGCTCGTCTCGGCGTCCGTCGTCGTTACCGCGACGATGTCCGCCTCGACTCGCGTTACGCTAAGACAGGGTGGCACTGGTGTCACGTGCTTGTCTCGGCGTCCGTCGTCGTTACCGCGACGACGTCCGCCTCGACTCGCGTTATGCTAAGACAGGGTGGCACTGGTGTCACGTGCTCGTCTCGGCGTCCGTCGTCGCTACCGCGATGACATCCGCCTCGACTCGCGTTACGCTAAGACAGGTTGTCAATGGTGTCACGTGCTCGTCTCGGCGTCCGTCGTCGCTACCGCGACGACGTCCGCCTCGATTCGCGTTACGCTAAAAAAGGGAGGCAGTGCTGTCACGTGCTCGTCTCGGCGTCCGTCGTCGCTACCGCAACGACGTCCGCCTCGACTCGCGTTACGCTAAGACAGGGTGGCACTGGTGTCACGTGCTCGTCTTGGCGTCCGTCGTCGCTACCGCGACGACGTCCGCCTCGACTCGCGTTACGCTAAGACAGGGAGGCAGTGGTGTCACGTGCTCGTCTCGGCGTTCGTCGTCGCTACCGCGACGACTTCCGCCTCGACTCGCGTTACGCTAAGACAGGGTGGCAATGGTGTCACGTGCTCGTCTCGTCGTCCGTCATTGCTACCGCGACGACGTCCGCCTCGACTCGCGTTACGCTAAGACAGGTTGGCAATGGTGTCACGTGCTCGTCTTAGCGTCCGTCGTCGCTACCGCGACGACGTCCGCCTCGACTCGCGTTACGCTAAAAAAGGGAGGCAGTGCTGTCACGTGCTCGTCTCAGCGTTCGTCGTCGCTACCGCAACGACGTCCACCTCGACTTGCGTTACGCTAAGACAGGGTGGCACTGGTGTCACGTGCTCGTCTCAGCGTCCGTCGTCGCTATCGCGACGACGTCCGCCTCGACTCGCCTTACGCTAAGACAGGGAGGCAGTGGTGTCACGTGCTCGTCTCGGCGTCCGTCGTCGCTACCGCGACGACGTCCGCCTCGACTCTCGTTATGCTAAGACAGGGTGGCACTGGTGTCACGTGCTCGTCTCGGCCTCCGTCATCGCTACCGCGACGACGTCCGCCTCGAGTCGCGTTACGCTAAGACAGGGTGGCAGTGGTGTCACGTGCTCGTCTCGGCGTCCGTCGTCGCTACCGCGACGACGTCCGCCTCGACTCGCGTTACGCTAAGACAGGGTGGCAGTGGTGTCACGTGCTCGTCTCCGCGTCCGTCGTCGCTACCGCGACGACGTCCGCCTCGACTCGCTTACGCTAAGATAGGGTTGCAGTACTGTCATGTGCTCGTCTCGGCGTCTGTCATCGCTACCGCGATGACGTCCGCCTCGACTCGCGTTATGCTAAGACAGGATGGCAATGGTGTCACGTGCTCGTCTCGGCGTCCGTTGTCGATATCGCGACGACGTCCGCCTCGACTCGCGTTACGCTAAAAAAGGGAGGCAGTGCTGTCACGTGCTCGTCTCAGCGTCCGTCGTCCGCCTCGACTCGCGTTATGCTAGGACAGGGTGGCACTGGTGTCACGTGCTCGTCTCGGCGTCCGTCGTCGCTACCGCGACGACGTCCGCCTCGACTCGCGTTACGCTAAGGCAGGGTGGCACTGGTATCACGTGCTCGTCTCGCCGTCCGTCGTCGCTACCGCGACGATGTCCGCCTCGACTCGCATTATGCTAAGACAGGGTGGCACTGGTGTCCCGTGCTCGTCTCGGCGTCCGTAGTCGCTACCGCAATGACGTCCGCCTCGACTCGCATTACGCTAAGACAGGGAGGCAGTGGTGTCACGTACTCGTCTCGGCGTCCGTCGTCGCTACCGCGACGACGTCCGCATCGACTCGCGTTACGCTAAGAAAGGGTGGCACTGGTGTCACGTGCTCGTCTCGGCATCCATCGTCGCTACCGCGACGACGTCCGCCTCGACTCGCGTTACGCTAAGACAGGTTGGCAATGGTGTCACGTGCTCGTCTCGGCGTCCGTCGTCGTTACCGCGACAACGTCCGCCTCGACTCGCGTTACGCTAAGACAGGGTGGCACTGGTGTCACGTGCTTGTCTCGGCGTCCGTCGTCGTTACCGCGACGACGTCCGCCTCGACTCGCGTTATGCTAAGACAGGGTGGCACAGGTGTCACGTGCTCGTCTCGGCGTCCGTCATCGCTACCGCGATGACATCTGCCTCGACTCGCGTTACGCTAAGACAGGTTGCCAATGGTGTCACGTGCTCGTCTCGGCGTCCGTCGTCGCTACCGCGACGACGTCCGCCTCGACTCGCGTTACGCTAAAAAGGGAGGCAGTGCTGTCACGTGCTCGTCTCGGCGTCCGTCGTCGCTACCGCAACGACGTCCGCCTCGACTCGCGTTACGCTAAGACAGGGTGGCACTGGTGTCACGTGCTCGTCTTGGCGTCCGTCGTCGCTACCGCGACGACGTCCGCCTCGACTCGCGTTACGCTAAGACAGGGAGGCAGTGGTGTCACGTGCTCGTCTCGGCGTCCGTCATCGCTACCGCGACGACTTCCGCCTCGACTCGCGTTACGCTAAGACAGGGTGGCAATGGTGTCAAGTGCTCGTCTCGGCCTCCGTCCTCGCTACTACGACGACGTCCGCCTCGACTCGCGTTACGCTAAGACAAGGTGGCAGTGGTGTCACGTGCTCGTCTCGGCGTCCGTCGTCGCTACCGCGACGACATCCGCCTCGACTCGCATTACGCTAATACAGGGTGGCAGTGGTGTCACGTGCTCGTCTCCGCATCCGTCGTCGCTACCGCGATGACGTCTGCCTCGACTCGCGTTACGCTAAGATAGGGTGGCAGTGGTGTCACGTGCTCGTCTTGGTGTCCGTCGTCGCTACCGCGACGACGTCCGCCTCGACTTGCGTTACGCTAAGACAGGGTTGCAGTGCTGTCACGTGCTCGTCTCGGCCTCCATCGTCGCTACGCGACGATGTCCGCCTCAACTCGCGTTATGCTAAGACAGGGTGGCATTGGTGTCACGTGCTTGTCTCGGCGTCCGTCGTCGTTACCGCGACGACGTCCGCCTCGACTCGCGTTACGCTAAGACAGGGAGGCACTGGTGTCACGTGCTCGTCTCGGCGTCCGTCGTCGGTACCGCGACGACGTCCGCCTCGACTCGCTTACGCTAAGACAGGGTTGCAGTACTGTCACGTGCTCGTCTCGGCGTCTGTCGTCGCTACCGCGACGACGTCCGCCTCGACTCGCGTTACGCTAAGACACGGTGGCAATGGTGTCACGTGCTCGTCTCGGCGTCCGTCGTCGCTACCGCGACGACGTCCGCCTCGACTCGCGTTATGCTAAGACAGGGTGGCAGTGGTGTCACGTGCTCGTCTCGGCGTCTGTCGTCGCTATCGCAACGACGTCCGCCTCGACTCGCGTTTTCTAAGACAGGGTGACACTGGTGTCCCGTGCTCGTCTCGTCGTCCGTCGTCGCTACTGCGACGACGTCCGCCTCGACTCACGTTACGCTAAGGCAGGTTGGCAATGGTGTCACGTGCTCGTCTCGGCGTCCGTCTTCGCTATCGCGTCGACGTCCGCCTCGACTCGCGTTACGCTAAGACAGGGTGACACTGGTGTCACGTGCTCGTGTCATCGTCCGTCGTCGCTACCGCGACGATGTCGGCCTCGACTCGCGTTACGCTAAGACAGATTGGCAATGGTGTCACGTGCTCGTCTCGGCGTCCGTCGTCGCTACCGCGACGACGTCCGCCTCGACTCGCGTCACGCTAAGACAGGATGGCAATGGTGTCACGTGCTCGTCTCGGCGTCCGTCGTCGTTACCGCGACGACGTCCGCCTCGACTCGCGTTACGCTAAGACAGGGTGGCACTGGTGTCACATGCTCGTCTCGGCGTCCGTCGTCGCTACCGCGACGACGTCCGCCTCGACTCGCTTACGCTAAGACAGGGTTGCCGTACTGTCACATGCTCGTCTCGGCGTCCGTCGTCGCTACCGGGATGACGTCCGCCTCGACTCGCGTTACGCTAAGACAGGGTGGCACTGGTGTCACGTGCTTGTCTCAGCGTCCGTCGTCGCTACCGCGACGACGTCCGCCTTGACTCGCGTTACGCTAAGACAGGGTGGCATTGGTCTCACGTGCTCGTCTCGGCGTCCGTCATCGCTACCGCGACGACGTCCGCCTTGACTCGCGTTACGCTAAGACAGGGTGGCACTGGTGTCACGTGCTCGTGTCGGCGTCCGTCGTCGCTACCGCGAGGACGGCTGCCTCGACTCGCGTTACGCTAAGACAGGGAGGCAGTGGTGTCACGTGCTCGTCTCGGCGTCCGTCTTCGCTACCGCTACAACGTCCGCCTCGACTCGCGTTACGCTAAGACACGGAGGCAGTGGTGTCACGTGCTCGTCTCGGCGTCTGTCGTCGCTACCGCGAAGACGTCCGCCTCGACTCGCGTTACGCTAAGACAGGGTGGCAATGGTGTCACGTGCTCGTCTCGGCGTCCGTCGTCGCTACCGCGACGACGTCCGCCTCGACTCGTACGCTAAGACAGGGTGACACTGGTGTCCCGTGCTCGTCTTGTCGTCCGTCGTCGCTACCGCGACGACTTCCGCCTCGACTCGCGTTATGCTAAGACAGGTTGGCAATGGTGTCACGTGCTCGTCTCGGCGTCCGTCGTCGCTACCGCGACGATGTCCGCCTCGACTCGCGTTATGCTAAAAAAGGGAGGCAGTGCTGTCATGTGCTCGTCTCGGCGTCCGTCGTCGCTACCGCAACGACGTCCGCCTCGACTCGCGTTACGCTAAGACAGGGTGGCACTGGTGTCACGTGCTCGTCTCGGCGTCCGTCGTCGCTACCGCGACGACGTCCGCCTCGACTCGCGTTACGCTAAGATAGGGAGGCAGTGGTGTCACGTGCTCGTCTCGGCGTCCGTCGTCGCTACCGCGACGACTTCCGCGTCGACTCGCATTACGCTAAGACAGGGTGGCAATGGTGTCACGTGCTCGTCTCGGCCTCCGTCCTCGCTACCGCGACGACGTGCGCCTCGACTCGCGTTACGCTAAGAAAAGGTGGCAGTGGTGTCACGTGCTCGTCTCGGTGTCCGTCGTCGCTACCGCGACGACGTCCGCCTCGACTCACATTACGCTAAGACAGGGTGGCAGTGGTGTCACGTGCTCGTCTTCGCGTCCGTCGTCGCTACCGCGATGACGTCTGCCTCGACTCGCGTTACGCTAAGATAGGGTGGCAGTGGTGTCACGTGCTCGTCTCGGCGTCCGTCGTCGCTACCGCGACGACGTCCGCCTCGACTCGCGTTACGCTAATACAGGGTGGCAATGGTGTCACGTGCTCGTCTCGGCGTCCGTCGTCGCTACCACGACGACGTCCTCCTCGACTCGCATTATGCTAAGACAGGGTGGCACTGGTGTCACGTGCTCGTCTCGGCCTCCGTCATCGCTACCGCGACGACGTCCGCCTCGAGTTGCGTTACGCTAAGACAGGGTGGCAGCGGTGTCACGTGCTCGTCTCGGCGTCCGTCGTCGCTACCGCGACGACGTCCGCCTCGACTCGCGTTACGCTAAGACAGGGTGGCAGTGGTGTCACGTGCTCGTCTCCGCGTCCGTCGTCGCTACCGCGACGACGTCCGCCTCGACTCGCTTACGCTAAGATAGGGTTGCAGTACTGTCATGTGCTCGTCTCGGCGTCTGTCATCGCTACCGCGATGACGTCCGCCTCGACTCGCGTTATGCTAAGACAGGATGGCAATGGTGTCACGTGCTCGTCTCGGCGTCCGTTGTCGATATCGCGACGACGTCCGCCTCGACTCGCGTTACGCTAAAAAAGGGAGGCAGTGCTGTCACGTGCTCGTCTCAGCGTCCGTCGTCCGCCTCGACTCGCGTTATGCTAGGACAGGGTGGCACTGGTGTCACGTGCTCGTCTCGGCGTCCGTCGTCGCTACCGCGACGACGTCCGCCTCGACTCGCGTTACGCTAAGGCAGGGTGGCACTGGTATCACGTGCTCGTCTCGGCGTCCGTCGTCGCTACCGCGACGATGTCCGCCTCGACTCGCGTTATGCTAAGACAGGGTGGCACTGGTGTCCCGTGCTCGTCTCGGTGTCCGTAGTCGCTACCGCAACGACGTCCGCCTCGACTCGCATTACGCTAAGACAGGGAGGCAGTGGTGTCACGTACTCGTCTCGGCGTCCGTCGTCGCTACCGCGACGACGTCCGCATCGACTCGCGTTACGCTAAGAAAGGGTGGCACTGGTGTCACGTGCTCGTCTCGGCATCCATCGTCGCTACCGCGACGACGTCCGCCTCGACTCGCGTTACGCTAAGACAGGTTGGCAATGGTGTCACGTGCTCGTCTCGGCGTCCGTCGTCGTTACCGCGACAACGTCCGCCTCGACTCGCGTTACGCTAAGACAGGGTGGCACTGGTGTCACGTGCTTGTCTCGGTGTCCGTCGTCGTTACCGCGACGACGTCCGCCTCGACTCGCGTTATGCTAAGACAGGGTGGCACAGGTGTCACGTGCTCGTCTCGGCGTCCGTCATCGCTACCGCGATGACATCTGCCTCGACTCGCGTTACGCTAAGACAGGTTGCCAATGGTGTCACGTGCTCGTCTCGGCGTCCGTCGTCGCTACCGCGACGACGTCCGCCTCGACTCGCGTTACGCTAAAAAGGGAGGCAGTGCTGTCACGTGCTCGTCTCGGGGTCCGTCGTCGCTACCGCAACGACGTCCGCCTCGACTCGCGTTACGCTAAGACAGGGTGGCACTGGTGTCACGTGCTCGTCTTGGCGTCCGTCGTCGCTACCGCGACGACGTCCGCCTCGACTCGCGTTACGCTAAGACAGGGAGGCAGTGGTGTCACGTGCTCGTCTCGGCGTCCGTCATCGCTACCGCGACGACTTCCGCCTCGACTCGCGTTACGCTAAGACAGGGTGGCAATGGTGTCAAGTGCTCGTCTCGGCCTCCGTCCTCGCTACTGCGACGACGTCCGCCTCGACTCGCGTTACGCTAAGACAAGGTGGCAGTGGTGTCACGTGCTCGTCTCGGCGTCCGTCGTCGCTACCGCGACGACATCCGCCTCGACTCGCATTACGCTAATACAGGGTGGCAGTGGTGTCACGTGCTCGTCTCCGCATCCGTCGTCGCTACCGCGACGACGTCTGCCTCGACTCGCGTTACGCTAAGATAGGGTGGCAGTGGTGTCACGTGCTCGTCTTGGTGTCCGTCGTCGCTACCGCGACGACGTCCGCCTCGACTTGCGTTACGCTAAGACAGGGTTGCAGTGCTGTCACGTGCTCGTCTCGGCCTCCATCGTCGCTACGCGACGATGTCCGCCTCAACTCGCGTTATGCTAAGACAGGGTGGCATTGGTGTCACGTGCTTGTCTCGGCGTCCGTCGTCGTTACCGCGACGACGTCCGCCTCGACTCGCGTTACGCTAAGACAGGGAGGCACTGGTGTCACGTGCTCGTCTCGGCGTCCGTCGTCGGTACCGCGACGACGTCCGCCTCGACTCGCTTACGCTAAGACAGGGTGGCACTGGTGTCACGTGCTTGTCTCGGCGTCCGTCGTCGCTACCGCGACGACGTCCGCCTCGACTCGCGTTACGCTAAGGCAGGGTGGCACTGGTATCACGTGCTCGTCTCGGCGTCCATCGTCGCTACCGCGACGACGTCCGCCTCGACTCACGTTACGCTAAGACAGGGTGGCAGTGTTGTCACGTGCTCATCTCGGCGTCCGTCGTCGCTACCGCGACGACGTCCGCCTCGACTCGCGTTGCGCTAAGACAGGGTTGCAATGCTGTCACGTGCTCGTCTCGGCCTCCATCGTCGCTACCGCGACGACGTCTGCCTCGACTCGCGTTACACTAAGACAGGGTGGCACTGGTGTCACGTGCTCGTCTCGGCGTCCGTCGTCGTTACCGCAACGACGTCCGCCTCGACTCGCATTACGCTAAGACAGGGAGGCACTGGTGTCACGTGCTCGTCTCGGCATCCGTCGTCGCTACCGCGACGACGTCCGCCTCGACTCGCTTACGCTAAGACAGGGTTGCAGTACTGTCACGTGCTCGTCTCGGCGTCTGTCGTCGCTACCGCGACGACGTCCGCCTCGACTCGCGTTACGCTAAGACAGGGTGGCAATGGTGTCACGTGCTCGTCTCGGCGTCCGTCGTCGCTACCGCGACGACGTCCGCCTCGACTCGCGTTACGCTAAGACAGGGTGACACTGGTGTCCCGTGCTCGTCTCGTCGTCCGTCATCGCTACCGCGACGACGTCCGCCTCGACTCGCGTTACGCTAAGACAGGTTGGCAATGGTGTCACGTGCTCGTCTCAGCGTCCGTCGTCGCTACCGCGATGACGTCCGCCTCGACTCGCATTACGCTAAAAAAGGGAGGCAGTGCTGTCACGTGCTCGTCTCAGCGTTCGTCGTCGCTACCGCAACGACGTCCGCCTCGACTCGCGTTACGTTGAGACAGGGTGGCACTGGTGTCACGTGCTCGTCTCGGTGTCCGTCGTCGCTATCGCGACGACGTCCGCCTCGACTCGCATTACGCTAAGACAGGGAGGCAGTGGTGTCACGTGCTCGTCTCGGCGTCCGTCGTCGCTACCGCAACGACGTTCGCCTCGACTCGCGTTACGCTAAGACAGGGTGGCACTGGTGTCACGTGCTCGTCTCGGCCTCCGTCATTGCTACCGCGACGACGTCCGCCTCGACTCGCGTTACGCTAAGACAGGGTGGCAGTGGTGTCACGTGCTCGTCTCGGCGTCCGTCGTCGCTACCGCGACGACGTCCGCCTCGACTCGCGTTACGCTAAGACAGGGTGGCAGTGGTGTCACGTGCTCGTCTCGGCGTCCGTCGTCGCTACCGCGACGACGTCCGCCTCGACTCGCGTTACGCTAAGACAGGGAGGCACTGGTGTCACGTGCTCGTCTCGGCGTCTGTCGTCGCTACCGCGACGACGTCCGCCTCGACTCGCTTATGCTAAGACAGGGTTGCAGTACTGTCATGTGCTTGTCTCGGCGTCTGTCGTCGCTACCGCGATGACGTCCGCCTCGACTCGCGTTACGCTAAGACAGGATGGCAATGGTGTCACGTGCTCGTCTCGGCGTCCATCGTCGATATCGCGACGACGTCCGCCTCGACTCGCGTTACGCTAAAATAGGGAGGCAGTGCTGTCACGTGCTCGTCTCAGCGTCCGTCGTCGCTACCGCAACGACGTCCGCCTCGACTCGCGTTATGCTAGGACAGGGTGGCACTGGTGTCACGTGCTTGTCTCGGCGTCCGTCGTCGCTACCGCGACGACGTCCGCCTCGACTCGCGTTACGCTAAGGCAGGGTGGCACTGGTATCACGTGCTCGTCTCGGCGTCCGTCGTCGCTACCGCGACGACGTCCGCCTCGACTCGCGTTACGCTAATACAGGGTGGCAATGGTGTCACGTGCTCGTCTCGGCTTCCGTCGTCGCTACCGTGACGACGTCCGCCTCGACTCGCGTTATGCTAAGACATGGTGGCACTGGTGTCATGTGCTCGTCTCGGCGTCCATCGTCGCTACCGCGATGACGTCCGCCTCGACTCGCGTTACGCTAAGACAGGGTGACACTGGTGTCCCATGCTCGTCTCGTCGTCCGTCGTCGCTACCGCGACGACGTCCGCCTCAACTCGCGTTACGCTAAGACAGGTTGGCAATGGTGTCACGTGCTCGTCTCGGCGTCAGTCGTAGCTACCGCGACGACGTCCGCCTCGACTCGCGTTACGCTAAAAAAGGGAGGCAGTGCTGTCACGTGCTTGTCTCGGCGTCCGTCGTCGCTACCGCAATGACGTCCGCCTCGACTCGCGTTACTCTAAGACAGGGTGGCACTGGTGTCACGTGCTCGTCTCGGCGTCCGTCGTCGCTACCGCGACGACGTCCGCCTCGACTTGCGTTACGCTAAGACAGGGAGGCAGTGGTGTCACGTGCTCGTCTCGGCGTCCATCGTCGCTACCGCGACGACGTCCGCCTCGACTCGCGTTACGCTAAGACAGGGTGGCAGTGTTGTCACGTGCTCATCTCGGCGTCCATCGTCGCTACCGCGACGACGTCCGCCTCGACTCGCGTTACGCTAAGACAGGGTTGCAGTGCTGTCACGTGCTCGTCTCGGCCTCCATCGTCGCTACCGCGACGACGTCTGCCTCGACTCGCGTTACACTAAGACAGGGTGGCACTGGTGTCACGTGCTCGTCTCGGCGTCCGTCGTCGTTACCGCAACGACGTCCGCCTCGACTCGCGTTACGCTAAGACAGGGTTGCAGTACTGTCATGTGCTCGTCTCGGCGTCTGTCATCGCTACCGCGATGACGTCCGCCTCGACTTGCGTTACGCTAAGACAGGATGGCAATGGTGTCACGTGCTCGTCTCGGCGTCCGTTGTCGATATCGCGATGACGTCCGCCTCGACTCGCGTTACGCTAAAAAAGGGAGTCAGTGCTGTCACGTGCTCGTCCCAGCGTCCGTCGTCGCTACCGCAACGACGTCCGCCTCGACTCGCGTTATGCTAGGACAGGGTGGCACTGGTGTCACGTGCTCGTCTCGGCGTCCGTCGTCGCTACCGCGACGACGTCCGCCTCGACTCGCGTTACGCTAAGGCAGGGTGGCACTGGTATCACGTGCTCGTCTCGGCGTCCGTCGTCGCTACTGCGACGATGTCCGCCTCGACTCGCGTTATGCTAAGACAGGGTGGCACTGGTGTCCCGTGCTCGTCTCGGCGTCCGTCGTCGCTACCGCAACGACGTCCACCTCGACTCGCATTACGCTAAGACAGGGAGGCAGTGGTGTCACGTACTCGTCTTGGCGTCCGTCGTCGCTACCGCGACGACGTCCGCATCGACTCGCGTTACGCTAAGAAAGGGTGGCACTGGTGTCACGTGCTCGTCTCGGCATCCATCGTCGCTACCGCGACGACGTCCGCCTCGACTCGCGTTACGCTAAGACAGGTTGGCAATGGTGTCACGTGCTCGTCTCGGCGTCCGTCGTCGCTACCGCGACGACGTCCGCCTCGACTCACGTTACGCTAAGACAGGGTGGCAGTGTTGTCACGTGCTCATCTCGGCGTCCGTCGTCGCTACCGCGACGACGTCCGCCTCGACTCGCGTTGCGCTAAGACAGGGTTGCAATGCTGTCACGTGCTCGTCTCGGCCTCCATCGTCGCTACCGCGACGACGTCTGCCTCGACTCGCGTTACACTAAGACAGGGTGGCACTGGTGTCACGTGCTCGTCTCGGCGTCCGTCGTCGTTACCGCAACGACGTCCGCCTCGACTCGCATTACGCTAAGACAGGGAGGCACTGGTGTCACGTGCTCGTCTCGGCATCCGTCGTCGCTACCGCGACGACGTCCGCCTCGACTCGCTTACGCTAAGACAGGGTTGCAGTACTGTCACGTGCTCGTCTCGGCGTCTGTCGTCGCTACCGCGACGACGTCCGCCTCGACTCGCGTTACGCTAAGACAGGGTGGCAATGGTGTCACGTGCTCGTCTCGGCGTCCGTCGTTGCTACCGCGACGACGTCCGCCTCGACTCGCGTTACGCTAAGACAGGGTGACACTGGTGTCCCGTGCTCGTCTCGTCGTCCGTCATCGCTACCGCGACGACGTCCGCCTCGACTCGCGTTACGCTAAGACAGGTTGGCAATGGTGTCACGTGCTCGTCTCAGCGTCCGTCGTCGCTACCGCGATGACGTCCGCCTCGACTCGCATTACGCTAAAAAAGGGAGGCAGTGCTGTCACGTGCTCGTCTCAGCGTTCCTCGTCGCTACCGCAACGACGTCCGCCTCGACTCGCGTTACGCTGAGACAGGGTGGCACTGGTGTCACGTGCTCGTCTCGGTGTCCGTCGTCGCTATCGCGACGACGTCCGCCTCGACTCGCATTACGCTAAGACAGGGAGGCAGTGGTGTCACGTGCTCGTCTCGGCGTCCGTCGTCGCTACCGCGACGACGTTCGCCTCGACTCGCGTTACGCTAAGACAGGGTGGCACTGGTGTCACGTGCTCGTCTCGGCCTCCGTCGTCGCTACCGCGACGACGTCCGCCTCGACTCGCGTTACGCTAAGACAGGGTGGCAGTGGTGTCACGTGCTCGTCTCGGCGTCCGTCGTCGCTACCGCGACGACGTCCGCCTCGACTCGCGTTACGCTAAGACAGGGAGGCACTGGTGTCACGTGCTCGTCTCGGCGTCTGTCGTCGCTACCGCGACGACGTCCGCGTCGACTCGCTTATGCTAAGACAGGGTTGCAGTACTGTCATGTGCTTGTCTCGGCGTCTGTCGTCGCTACCGCGATGACGTCCGCCTCGACTCGCGTTACGCTAAGACAGGATGGCAATGGTGTCACGTGCTCGTCTCGGCGTCCGTCGTCGATATCGCGACGACGTCCGCCTCGACTCGCGTTACGCTAAAATAGGGAGGCAGTGCTGTCACGTGCTCGTCTCAGCGTCCGTCGTCGCTACCGCAACGACGTCCGCCTCGACTCGCGTTATGCTAGGACAGGGTGGCACTGGTGTCACGTGCTTGTCTCGGCGTCCGTCGTCGCTACCGCGACGACGTCCGCCTCGACTCGCGTTACGCTAAGGCAGGGTGGCACTGGTATCACGTGCTCGTCTCGGCGTCCGTCGTCGCTACCGCGACGATGTCCGCCTCGACTCGCGTTACGCTAATACAGGGTGGCAATGGTGTCACGTGCTCGTCTCGGCTTCCGTCGTCGCTACCGTGACGACGTCCGCCTCGACTCGCGTTATGCTAAGACATGGTGGCACTGGTGTCATGTGCTCGTCTCGGCGTCCATCGTCGCTACCGCGATGACGTCCGCCTCGACTCGCGTTACGCTAAGACAGGGTGACACTGGTGTCCCATGCTCGTCTCGTCGTCCGTCGTCGCTACCGCGACGACGTCCGCCTCAACTCGCGTTACGCTAAGACAGGTTGGCAATGGTGTCACGTGCTCGTCTCGGCGTCAGTCGTAGCTACCGCGACGACGTCCGCCTCGACTCGCGTTACGCTAAAAAAGGGAGGCAGTGCTGTCACGTGCTCGTCTCGGCGTCCGTCGTCGCTACCGCAATGACGTCCGCCTCGACTCGCGTTACTCTAAGACAGGGTGGCACTGGTGTCACGTGCTCGTCTCGGCGTCCGTCGCCGCTACCGCGACGACGTCCGCCTCGACTTGCGTTACGCTAAGACAGGGAGGCAGTGGTGTCACGTGCTCGTCTCGGCGTCCATCGTCGCTACCGCGACGACGTCCGCCTCGACTCGCGTTACGCTAAGACAGGGTGGCAGTGTTGTCACGTGCTCATCTCGGCGTCCGTCGTCGCTACCGCGACGACGTCCGCCTCGACTCGCGTTACGCTAAGACAGGGTTGCAGTGCTGTCACGTGCTCGTCTCGGCCTCCATCGTCGCTACCGCGACGACGTCTGCCTCGACTCGCGTTACACTAAGACAGGTTGGCACTGGTGTCACGTGCTCATCTCGGCGTCCGTCGTCGTTACCGCAACGACGTCTGCCTCGACTCGCGTTACGCTAAGACAGGGTTGCAGTACTGTCATGTGCTCGTCTCGGCGTCTGTCATCGCTACCGCGATGACGTCCGCCTCGACTTGCGTTACGCTAAGACAGGATGGCAATGGTGTCACGTGCTCGTCTCGGCGTCCGTTGTCGATATCGCGACGACGTCCGCCTCGACTCGCGTTACGCTAAAAAAGGGAGGCAGTGCTGTCACGTGCTCGTCCCAGCGTCCGTCGTCGCTACCGCAACGACGTCCGCCTCGACTCGCGTTATGCTAGGACAGGGTGGCACTGGTGTCACGTGCTCGTCTCGGCGTCCGTCGTCGCTACCGCGACGACGTCCGCCTCGACTCGCGTTACGCTAAGGCAGGGTGGCACTGGTATCACGTACTCGTCTCGGCGTCCGTCGTCGCTACTGCGACGATGTCCGCCTCGACTCGCGTTATGCTAAGACAGGGTGGCACTGGTGTCCCGTGCTCGTCTCGGCGTCCGTCGTCGCTACCGTAACGACGTCCACCTCGACTCGCATTACGCTAAGACAGGGAGGCAGTGGTGTCACGTACTCGTCTTGGCGTCCGTCGTCGCTACCGCGACGACGTCCGCATCGACTCGCGTTACGCTAAGAAAGGGTGGCACTGGTGTCACGTGCTCGTCTCGGCATCCATCGTCGCTACCGCGACGACGTCCGCCTCGACTCGCGTTACGCTAAGACAGGTTGGCAATGGTGTCACGTGCTCGTCTCGGCGTCCGTCGTCGTTACCGCGACGATGTCCGCCTCGACTCGCGTTACGCTAAGACAGGGTGGCACTGGTGTCACGTGCTTGTCTCGGCGTCCGTCGTCGTTACCGCGACGACGTCCGCCTCGACTCGCGTTATGCTAAGACAGGGTGGCACTGGTGTCACGTGCTCGTCTCGGCGTCCGTCGTCGCTACCGCGATGACATCCGCCTCGACTCGCGTTACGCTAAGACAGGTTGTCAATGGTGTCACGTGCTCGTCTCGGCGTCCGTCGTTGCTACCGCGACGACGTCCGCCTCGATTCGCGTTACGCTAAAAAAGGGAGGCAGTGCTGTCACGTGCTCGTCTCGGCGTCCGTCGTCGCTACCGCAACGACGTCCGCCTCGACTCGCGTTAGGCTAAGACAGGGTGGCACTGGTGTCACGTGCTCGTCTCGGCGTCCGTCGTCGCTACCGCGACGACGTCCGCCTCGACTCGCGTTACGCTAAGATAGGGAGGCAGTGGTGTCACGTGCTCGTCTCGGCGTCCGTCGTCGCTACCGCGACGACTTCCGCGTCGACTCGCATTACGCTAAGACAGGGTGGCAATGGTGTCACGTGCTCGTCTCGGCCTCCGTCCTCGCTACCGCGACGACGTGCGCCTCGACTCGCGTTACGCTAAGAAAAGGTGGCAGTGGTGTCACGTGCTCGTCTCGGTGTCCGTCGTCGCTACCGCGACGACGTCCGCCTCGACTCACATTACGCTAAGACAGGGTGGCAGTGGTGTCACGTGCTCGTCTTCGCGTCCGTCGTCGCTACCGCGATGACGTCTGCCTCGACTCGCGTTACGCTAAGATAGGGTGGCAGTGGTGTCACGTGCTCGTCTCGGCGTCCGTCGTCGCTACCGCGACGACGTCCGCCTCGACTCGCGTTACGCTAATACAGGGTGGCAATGGTGTCACGTGCTCGTCTCGGCGTCCGTCGTCGCTACCACGACGACGTCCTCCTCGACTCGCATTATGCTAAGACAGGGT
The DNA here is from genome assembly GCA_963921465.1 of Triticum timopheevii. Taxonomy (NCBI): domain Eukaryota; kingdom Viridiplantae; phylum Streptophyta; class Magnoliopsida; order Poales; family Poaceae; genus Triticum; species Triticum timopheevii. Next base: position 272,900,783 of record OY997270.1, read on the forward strand.
GGCACTGGTGTCACGTGCTCGTCTCGGCCTCCGTCATCGCTACCGCGACGACGTCCGCCTCGAGTTGCGTTACGCTAAGACAGGGTGGCAGTGGTGTCACGTGCTCGTCTCGGCGTCCGTCGTCGCTACCGCGACGACGTCCGCCTCGACTCGCGTTACGCTAAGACAGGGTGGCAGTGGTGTCACGTGCTCGTCTCCGCGTCCGTCGTCGCTACCGCGACGACGTCCGCCTCGACTCGCTTACGCTAAGATAGGGTTGCAGTACTGTCATGTGCTCGTCTCGGCGTCTGTCATCGCTACCGCGATGACGTCCGCCTCGACTCGCGTTATGCTAAGACAGGATGGCAATGGTGTCACGTGCTCGTCTCGGCGTCCGTTGTCGATATCGCGACGACGTCCGCCTCGACTCGCGTTACGCTAAAAAAGGGAGGCAGTGCTGTCACGTGCTCGTCTCAGCGTCCGTCGTCCGCCTCGACTCGCGTTATGCTAGGACAGGGTGGCACTGGTGTCACGTGCTCGTCTCGGCGTCCGTCGTCGCTACCGCGACGACGTCCGCCTCGACTCGCGTTACGCTAAGGCAGGGTGGCACTGGTATCACGTGCTCGTCTCGGCGTCCGTCGTCGCTACCGCGACGATGTCCGCCTCGACTCGCGTTATGCTAAGACAGGGTGGCACTGGTGTCCCGTGCTCGTCTCGGTGTCCGTAGTCGCTACCGCAACGACGTCCGCCTCGACTCGCATTACGCTAAGACAGGGAGGCAGTGGTGTCACGTACTCGTCTCGGCGTCCGTCGTCGCTACCGCGACGACGTCCGCATCGACTCGCGTTACGCTAAGAAAGGGTGGCACTGGTGTCACGTGCTCGTCTCGGCATCCATCGTCGCTACCGCGACGACGTCCGCCTCGACTCGCGTTACGCTAAGACAGGTTGGCAATGGTGTCACGTGCTCGTCTCGGCGTCCGTCGTCGTTACCGCGACAACGTCCGCCTCGACTCGCGTTACGCTAAGACAGGGTGGCACTGGTGTCACGTGCTTGTCTCGGCGTCCGTCGTCGTTACCGCGACGACGTCCGCCTCGACTCGCGTTATGCTAAGACAGGGTGGCACAGGTGTCACGTGCTCGTCTCGGCGTCCGTCATCGCTACCGCGATGACATCTGCCTCGACTCGCGTTACGCTAAGACAGGTTGCCAATGGTGTCACGTGCTCGTCTCGGCGTCCGTCGTCGCTACCGCGACGACGTCCGCCTCGACTCGCGTTACGCTAAAAAGGGAGGCAGTGCTGTCACGTGCTCGTCTCGGCGTCCGTCGTCGCTACCGCAACGACGTCCGCCTCGACTCGCGTTACGCTAAGACAGGGTGGCACTGGTGTCACGTGCTCGTCTTGGCGTCCGTCGTCGCTACCGCGACGACGTCCGCCTCGACTCGCGTTACGCTAAGACAGGGAGGCAGTGGTGTCACGTGCTCGTCTCGGCGTCCGTCATCGCTACCGCGACGACTTCCGCCTCGACTCGCGTTACGCTAAGACAGGGTGGCAATGGTGTCAAGTGCTCGTCTCGGCCTCCGTCCTCGCTACTACGACGACGTCCGCCTCGACTCGCGTTACGCTAAGACAAGGTGGCAGTGGTGTCACGTGCTCGTCTCGGCGTCCGTCGTCGCTACCGCGACGACATCCGCCTCGACTCGCATTACGCTAATACAGGGTGGCAGTGGTGTCACGTGCTCGTCTCCGCATCCGTCGTCGCTACCGCGACGACGTCTGCCTCGACTCGCGTTACGCTAAGATAGGGTGGCAGTGGTGTCACGTGCTCGTCTTGGTGTCCGTCGTCGCTACCGCGACGACGTCCGCCTCGACTTGCGTTACGCTAAGACAGGGTTGCAGTGCTGTCACGTGCTCGTCTCGGCCTCCATCGTCGCTACGCGACGATGTCCGCCTCAACTCGCGTTATGCTAAGACAGGGTGGCATTGGTGTCACGTGCTTGTCTCGGCGTCCGTCGTCGTTACCGCGACGACGTCCGCCTCGACTCGCGTTACGCTAAGACAGGGAGGCACTGGTGTCACGTGCTCGTCTCGGCGTCCGTCGTCGGTACCGCGACGACGTCCGCCTCGACTCGCTTACGCTAAGACAGGGTTGCAGTACTGTCACGTGCTCGTCTCGGTGTCTGTCGTCGCTACCGCGACGACGTCCGCCTCGACTCGCGTTACGCTAAGACACGGTGGCAATGGTGTCACGTGCTCGTCTCGGCGTCCGTCGTCGCTACCGCGACGACGTCCGCCTCGACTCGCGTTATGCTAAGACAGGGTGGCACTGGTGTCACGTGCTCGTCTCGGCGTCCGTCGTCGCTATCGCAACGACGTCCGCCTCGACTCGCGTTTTCTAAGACAGGGTGACACTGGTGTCCCGTGCTCGTCTCGTCGTCCGTCGTCGCTACTGCGACGACGTCCGCCTCGACTCACGTTACGCTAAGGCAGGTTGGCAATGGTGTCACGTGCTCGTCTCGGCGTCCGTCGTCGCTATCGCGTCGACGTCCGCCTCGACTCGCGTTACGCTAAGACAGGGTGACACTGGTGTCACGTGCTCGTGTCATCGTCCGTCGTCGCTACCGCGACGATGTCGGCCTCGACTCGCGTTACGCTAAGACAGATTGGCAATGGTGTCACGTGCTCGTCTCGGCGTCCGTCGCCGCTACCGCGACGACGTCCGCCTCGACTCGCGTCACGCTAAGACAGGATGGCAATGGTGTCACGTGCTCGTCTCGGCGTCCGTCGTCGTTACCGCGACGACGTCCGCCTCGACTCGCGTTACGCTAAGACAGGGTGGCACTGGTGTCACATGCTCGTCTCGGCGTCCGTCGTCGCTACCGCGACGACGTCCGCCTCGACTCGCTTACGCTAAGACAGGGTTGCACTGGTGTCCCGTGCTCGTCTCGGCGTCCGTCGTCGCTACCGGGATGACGTCCGCCTCGACTCGCGTTACGCTAAGACAGGGTGGCACTGGTGTCACGTGCTCGTCTCAGCGTCCGTCGTCGCTACCGCGACGACGTCTCCCTCGACTCGCGCTACGCTCAGGCAGGGTGGCACTAGTGTCACGTGCTCGTCTCGGCGTCCGTCATCGCTACCGCGACGACGTCCGCCTTGACTCGCGTTACGCTAAGACAGGGTGGCATTGGTCTCACGTGCTCGTCTCGGCGTCCGTCATCGCTACCGCGACGACGTCCGCCTTGACTCGCGTTACGCTAAGACAGGGTGGCACTGGTGTCACGTGCTCGTGTCGGCGTCCGTCGTCGCTACCGCGAGGACGGCTGCCTCGACTCGCGTTACGCTAAGACAGGGAGGCAGTGGTGTCACGTGCTCGTCTCGGCGTCCGTCTTCGCTACCGCTACAACGTCCGTCTCGACTCGCGTTACGCTAAGACACGGAGGCAGTGGTGTCACATGCTCGTCTCGGCGTCTGTCGTCGCTACCGCGAAGACGTCCGCCTCGACTCGCGTTACGCTAAGACAGGGTGGCAATGGTGTCACGTGCTCGTCTCGGCGTCCGTCGTCGCTACCGCGACGACGTCCGCCTCGACTCGCGTTACGCTAATACAGGGTGACACTGGTGTCCCGTGCTCGTCTTGTCGTCCGTCGTCGCTACCGCGACGACGTCCGCCTCGACTCGCGTTATGCTAAGACAGGTTGGCAATGGTGTCACGTGCTCGTCTCGGCGTCCGTCGTCGCTACCGCGACGATGTCCGCCTCGACTCGCGTTATGCTAAAAAAGGGAGGCAGTGCTGTCATGTGCTCGTCTCGGCGTCCGTCGTCGCTACCGCAACGACGTCCGCCTCGACTCGCGTTACGCTAAGACAGGGTGGCACTGGTGTCACGTGCTCGTCTCGGCGTCCGTCGTCGCTACCGCGACGACGTCCGCCTCGACTCGCGTTACGCTAAGATAGGGAGGCAGTGGTGTCACGTGCTCGTCTCGGCGTCCGTCGTCGCTACCGCGACGACTTCCGCCTCGACTCGCATTACGCTAAGACAGGGTGGCAATGGTGTCACATGCTCGTCTCGGCCTCCGTCCTCGCTACCGCGACGACGTGCGCCTCGACTCGCGTTACGCTAAGAAAAGGTGGCAGTGGTGTCACATGCTCGTCTCGGTGTCCGTCGTCGCTACCGCGACGACGTCCGCCTCGACTCGCATTACGCTAAGACAGGGTGGCAGTGGTGTCACGTGCTCGTCTTCGCGTCCGTCGTCGCTACCGCGATGACGTCTGCCTCGACTCGCGTTACGCTAAGATAGGGTGGCAGTGGTGTCACGTGCTCGTCTCGGCGTCCGTCGTCGCTACCGCGACGACGTCCGCCTCGACTCGCGTTACGCTAATGCAGGGTGGCAATGGTGTCACGTGCTCGTCTCGGCGTCCGTCGTCGCTACCACGACGACGTCCTCCTCGACTCGCATTATGCTAAGACAGGGTGGCACTGGTGTCACGTGCTCGTCTCGGCGTCCGTCGTCGCTACCGCAACGACGTCCGCCTCGACTCGCGTTACGCTAAGACAGGGTGACACTGGTGTCACGTGCTCGTCGACTCGCGTTACGCTAAGACAGGGAGGCAGTGGTGTCACGTGCTCGTCTCGGCGTCCGTCGTCGCTACCGCAACGACGTCCGCCTCGACTCGCGTTACACTAAGACAGGGTGGCAATGGTGTCACGTGCTTGTCTCGGCCTCCGTCATCGCTACCGCGACGACGTCCGCCTCGACTCGCGTTACGCTAAGACAGGGAGGCAGTGGTGTCACGTGCTCATCTCGGCGTCCGTCGTTGCTACCGCGACGACGTCCGCCTCGACTCGCGTTACGCTAAGACAGGGTGCCACTGGTATCCCGTGCTCGTCTCGGCGTCCGTCGTCGCTACCGCGACGACGTCCGCCTCGACTCGCGTTATGCTAAGACAGGGTGGCACTGGTGTCACGTGCTCGTCTCGGCGTCCGTCGTCGCTACCGCGATGATGTCCGCGTCGACTCGCGTTACGCTAAGAAAGGGTGGCACTGGTGTCACGTGCTCGTCTCGGCATCCGTCGTCGCTACCGCGACGGCGTCCGCCTCAACTCACATTACGCTAAGACTGGGAGGCAGTGGTGTCACGTGCTCGTCTCGGCGGCGTCGTCGCTACCGCGACGACGTCCGCCTCGACTCGCGTTACGCTAAGACAGGGAGGCAGTGGTGTCACGTGCTCGTCTCGGCGTCCGTCGTTGCTACCGCGACGACGTCCGCCTCGACTCGCGTTACGCTAAGACAGTGTGGCAGTGGTGTCACGTGCTCGTCTCGGCGTCCGTCGTCGCTACCGCGACGACGTCCGCCTCGACTCGCGTTACGCTAAGGCAGGATGGCACTGGTATCACGTGCTCGTCTCGGCGTCCGTCGTCGCTACCGCGACGACGTCCGCCTCGACTCGCATTACGCTAAGACATGGTGGCACTGGTGTCCCGTGCTCGTCTCGGCATCCGTCGTCGCTACCGCAACGACGTCCGCCTCGACTCGCGTTACGCTAAGACAGGGAGGCAGTGGTGTCACGTACTCGTCTCGGCGTCCGTCGTCGCTACAGCCTCGACTCGCGTTAAGACAGGGTTGCAGTACTGTCACGTGCTTGTCTCGGCGTCTGTCGTCGCTACCGCGAAGACGTCCACCTCGACTCGCGTTACGCTAAGATAGGGTGGCAATGGTGTCACGTGCTCGTCTCGGCGTCCGTCGTTGCTACCGCGACGACGTCCGCCTCGACTCGCGTTACGCTAAGACAGGGTGACACTGGTGTCCCGTGCTCGTGTTGTCGTCCGTCGTCGCTACCGCAACGACGTCCGCCTCGACTCGCGTTACGCTAAGACAGGGTGGCACTGGTGTCACGTGCTCGTCTCGGCGTCCGTCGTCGCTACCGCGACGACGTCCGCCTCGACTCGCGTTACGCTAAGATAGGGAGGCAGTGGTGTCACGTGCTCGTCTCGGCGTCCGTCGTCGCTACCGCGACGACTTCCGCCTCGACTCGCATTACGCTAAGACAGGGTGGCAATGGTGTCACGTGCTCGTCTCGGCCTCCGTCCTCGCTACCGCGACGACGTGCGCCTCGACTCGCGTTACGCTAAGAAAAGGTGGCAGTGGTGTCACGTGCTCGTCTCGGTGTCCGTCGTCGCTACCGCGACGACGTCCGCCTCGACTCGCATTACGCTAAGACAGGGTGGCAGTGGTGTCACGTGCTCGTCTTCGCGTCCGTCGTCGCTACCGCGATGACGTCTGCCTCGACTCGCGTTACGCTAAGATAGGGTGGCAGTGGTGTCACGTGCTCGTCTCGGCGTCCGTCGTCGCTACCGCGACGACGTCCGCCTCGACTCGCGTTACGCTAATACAGGGTGGCAATGGTGTCACGTGCTCGTCTCGGCGTCCGTCGTCGCTACCACGACGACGTCCTCCTCGACTCGCATTATGCTAAGACAGGGTGGCACTGGTGTCACGTGCTCGTCTCGGCGTCCGTCGTCGCTACCGCAACGACGTCCGCCTCGACTCGCGTTACGCTAAGACAGGGTGACACTGGTGTCACGTGCTCGTCGACTCGCGTTACGCTAAGACAGGGAGGCAGTGGTGTCACGTGCTCGTCTCGGCGTCCGTCGTCGCTACCGCAACGACGTCCGCCTCGACTCGCGTTACACTAAGACAGGGTGGCAATGGTGTCACGTGCTCGTCTCGGCCTCCGTCATCGCTACCGCGACGACGTCCGCCTCGACTCGCGTTACGCTAAGACAGGGAGGCAGTGGTGTCACGTGCTCATCTCGGCGTCCGTCGTTGCTACCGCGACGACGTCCGCCTCGACTCGCGTTACGCTAAGACAGGGTGCCACTGGTATCCCGTGCTCGTCTCGGCGTCCGTCGTCGCTACCGCGACGACGTCCGCCTCGACTCGCGTTACGCTAAGATAGGGTGGCACTGGTGTCACGTGCTCGTCTCGGCATCCATCGTCGCTACCGCGATGACATCCGCCTCGACTCGCGTTACGCTAAGACAGGTTGGCAATGGTGTCACGTGCTCGTCTCGGCGTCCGTCATTGCTACCGCGACGACGTCCGCCTCGACTCGCGTTACGCTAAGACAGGGTGCCACTTGTATCCCGTGCTCGTCTCGGCGTCCGTCGTCGCTACCGCGACGACGTCCGCCTCGACTTGCGTTATGCTAAGACAGGGTGGCACTGGTGTCACGTGCTCGTCTCGGCGTCCGTCGTCGCTACCGCGATGATGTCCGCGTCGACTCGCGTTACGCTAAGAAAGGGTGGCACTGGTGTCACGTGCTCGTCTCGGCATCCGTCGTCGCTACCGCGACGGCGTCCGCCTCAACTCACATTACGCTAAGACTGGGAGGCAGTGGTGTCACGTGCTCGTCTCGGCGGTGTCGTCGCTACCGCGACGACGTCCGCCTCGACTCGCGTTACACTAAGACAGGGAGGCAGTGGTGTCACGTGCTCGTCTCGGCGTCCGTCGTTGCTACCGCGACGACGTCCGCCTCGACTCGCGTTACGCTAAGACAGTGTGGCAGTGGTGTCACGTGCTCGTCTCGGCGTCCGTCGTCGCTACCGCGACGACGTCCGCCTCGACTCGCGTTACGCTAAGGCAGGATGGCACTGGTATCACGTGCTCGTCTCGGCGTCCGTCGTCGCTACCGCGACGACGTCCGCCTCGACTCGCATTACGCTAAGACATGGTGGCACTGGTGTCCCGTGCTCGTCTCGGCATCCGTCGTCGCTACCGCAACGACGTCCGCCTCGACTCGCGTTACGCTAAGACAGGGAGGCAGTGGTGTCACGTACTCGTCTCGGCGTCCGTCGTCGCTACAGCCTCGACTCGCGTTAAGACAGGGTTGCAGTACTGTCACGTGCTTGTCTCGGCGTCTGTCGTCGCTACCGCGAAGACGTCCACCTCGACTCGCGTTACGCTAAGACAGGGTGGCAATGGTGTCACGTGCTCGTCTCGGCGTCCGTCGTCGCTACCGCGACGACGTCCGCCTCGACTCGCGTTACGCTAAGACAGGGTGACACTGGTGTCCCGTGCTCGTCTTGTCGTCCGTCGTCGCTACCGCGACGACGTCCGCCTCGACTCGCGTTATGCTAAGACAGGTTGGCAATGGTGTCACGTGCTCGTCTCGGCGTCCGTCGTCGCTACCGCGACGATGTCCGCCTCGACTCGCGTTACGCTAAAAAAGGGAGGCAGTGCTGTCATGTGCTCGTCTCGGCGTCCGTCGTCGCTACCGCAACGACGTCCGCCTCGACTCGCGTTACGCTAAGACAGGGTGGCACTGGTGTCACGTGCTCGTCTCGGCGTCCGTCGTCGCTACCGCGACGACGTCCGCCTCGACTCGCGTTACGCTAAGATAGGGAGGCAGTGGTGTCACGTGCTCGTCTCGGCGTCCGTCGTCGCTACCGCGACGACTTCCGCCTCGACTCGCATTACGCTAAGACAGGGTGGCAATGGTGTCACGTGCTCGTCTCGGCCTCCGTCCTCGCTACCGCGACGACGTCTGCCTCGACTCGCGTTACGCTAAGACAAGGTGGCAGTGGTGTCACGTGCTCGTCTAGGTGTCCGTCGTCGCTACCGCGACGACGTCCGCCTCGACTCGCATTACGCTAAGACAGGGTGGCAGTGGTGTCACGTGCTCGTCTTCGCGTCCGTCGTCGCTACCGCGATGACGTCTGCCTCGACTCGCGTTACGCTAAGATAGGGTGGCAGTGGTGTCACGTGCTCGTCTCGGCGTCCGTCGTCGCTACCGCGACGACGTCCGCCTCGACTCGCGTTACGCTAATACAGGGTGGCAATGGTGTCACGTGCTCGTCTCGGCGTCCGTCGTCGCTACCACGACGACGTCCTCCTCGACTCGCATTATGCTAAGACAGGGTGGCACTGGTGTCACGTGCTCGTCTCGGCGTCCGTCGTCGCTACCGCAACGACGTCCGCCTCGACTCGCATTACGCTAAGACAGGGTGACACTGGTGTCACGTGCTCGTCGACTCGCGTTACGCTAAGACAGGGAGGCAGTGGTGTCACGTGCTCGTCTCGGCGTCCGTCGTCGCTACCGCAACGACGTCCGCCTCGACTCGCGTTACACTAAGACAGGGTGGCAATGGTGTCACGTGCTCGTCTCGGCCTCCGTCATCACTACCGCGACGACGTCCGCCTCGACTCGCGTTACGCTAAGACAGGGTGGCAGTGGTGTCACGTGCTCGTCTCGGCGTCCGTCGTCGCTACCGCGACGACGTCCGCCTTGACTCGCGTTACGCTAAGACAGGGTGGCAGTGGTGTCACGTGCTCGTCTCGGCGTCCGTCGTCGCTACCGCGACGACGTCCGCCTCGACTCGCGTTACGCTAAGACAGGATGGCAGTGTTGTCACGTGCTCGTCTCGGCGTCCGTCGTCGCTACCGCGACGACGTCCGCCTCGACTCGCGTTACGCTAAGACAGGGTTGCAGTGCTGTCACGTGCTCATCTCGGCCTCCATCGTCGCTACCGCGACGTCGTCCGCCTCGACTCGCGTTACACTAAGACAGGGTGGCACTGGTGTCACGTGCTCGTCTTGGCGTCCGTCGTCGTTACCGCGACGACGTCCGCCTCGACTCGCGTTACGCTAAGACAGGGAGGCACTGGTGTCACGTGCTCGTCTCGGCGTCCGTCGTCGCTACCGCGACGACGTCCGCCTCGACTCGCTTACGCTAAGACAGGGTTGCCGTACTGTCACATGCTCGTCTCGGCATCTGTCGTCGCTACCGCGACGACGTCCGCCTCGAATCGCGTTACGCTAAGACAGGGTGGCAATGGTGTCACGTGCTCGTCTCGGCGTCCGTCGTCGCTACCGCGACGACGTCCGCCTCGACTCGCGTTATGCTAAGACAGGATGGCACTGGTGTCACGTGCTCGTCTCGGCATCCGTCGTTCCTACCGCGACGACGTCCGCCTCGACTCGCGTTACGCTAAGACAGGGTGACACTGGTGTCCCGTGCTCGTCTCGTCGTCCGTCATCGCTACCGCGACGACGTCCGCCTCGACTCGCGTTACGCTAAGACAGGTTGGCAATGATGTCACGTGCTCGTCTCAGCGTCCGTCGTCGCTACCGCGACGACGTCCGCCTCGACTCGCGTTACACTAAAAAAGGGAGGCAGTGCTGTCACGTGCTCGTCTCGGCGTCCGTCGTCACTACCGCAACGACGTCTGCCTCGACTCGCGTTACGCTAAGACAGGGTGGCACTGGTGTCACGTGCTCGTCTCGGCGTCCGTCGTCGCTACCACGACGACGTCCGCCTCGACTCGCGTTACACTAAGAAAGGGAGGCAGTGGTGTCACGTGCTCGTCTCGACGTCCGTCGACGCTACCGCGACAACGTCCGCCTCGACTCGCGTTACGCTAAGACAGGGTGGCACTGGTGTCACGTGCTCGTCTCGGCCTCCGTCATCGCTACCTCGACGACGTCCGCCTCGACTCGCGTTACGCTAAGACAGGGTGGCAGTGGTGTCACGTGCTCGTCTCGGCGTCCGTCGTCGCTACCGTGACGACGTCCGCCTTGACTCGCGTTACACTAAGACAGGGTGGCAGTGGTGTCACGTGCTCATCTCGGCGTCCGTCGTCGCTACCGCGACGACGTCCGCCTCGACTCGCGTTACGCTAAGACAGGGAGGCACTGGTGTCAGGTGCTCGTCTCGGCGTCCGTCGTCGCTACCGCGACGACGTCCGCCTCGACTCGCTTACGCTAAGACAGGGTTGCAGTACTGTCATGTGTTCGTCTCGGCGTCTGTCGCCGCTACCGCGACGACGTCTGCCTCGACTTGCGTTACGGTAAGACAGGATGGCAATGGTGTCACGTGCTCGTCTCGGCGTCCGTCGTCGATATCGCGACGACGTCCGCCTCGACTCGCGTTACGCTAAGACAGGGTGGCACTGGTGTCACGTGCTCAACTCGGCGTCCGTCGTCGCTACCGCGACGATGTCCGCCTCGACTCGCGTTACGCTAACACAGGGTGGCAGTGGTGTCACGTGCTCGTCTCGGCGTCCGTCGTTGCTACCGCGACGACGTCCGCCTCGACTCGCGTTACGCTAAGACAGGGTTGCAGTGCTATCACGTGCTCATCTCGGCCTCCATCGTCGCTACCGCGATGACGTCCGCCTCGACTCGCGTTACGCTAAGACAGGGTGGCACTGGTGTCACATGCTCGTCTCGGCGTCCGTCGTCATTACCGCGACGACGTCCGCCTCGACTCGCGTTACGCTAAGACAGGGAGGCACTGGTGTCACGTGCTCGTCTCGGCGTCCGTCGTCGCTACCGCGACGACGTCCGCCTCGACTCACTTACGCTAAGACAGGGTTGCAGTACTGTCACGTGCTCGTCTCGGCGTCTGTCGTCGCTACCGCGACGACGTCCGCCTCGACTCGCGTTACGCTAATACAGGGTGGCAATGATGTCACGTGCTCGTCTCGGCGTGAGTCGTCGCTACCGCGACGACGTCCGCCTCGACTCGCGTTATACTAAGACAGGGTGGCACTGGTGTCACGTGCTCGTCTCGGCGTCCGTCATCGCTACCGCGACGACGTCCGCCTCGACTCGCGTTACGCTAAGACAGGATGGCAGTGTTGTCACGTGCTCGTCTCGGCGTCCGTCGTCGCTACCGCGACGACGTCCGCCTCGACTCGCGTTACGCTAAGACAGGGTTGCAGTGCTGTCACGTGCTCGTCTCGGCCTCCATCGTCGCTACCGCGACGACGTCGGCCTTGACTCGCGTTACACTAAGACAGGGTGGCACTGGTGTCACGTGCTCGTCTCGGCGTCTGTCGTCGTTACCGCGATGACGTCCGCCTCGACTCGCGTTACGCTAAGACAGGGAGGCACCGGTGTCACGTGCTCGTCTCGGCATCCGTCGTCGCTACCGCGACGACGTCCGCCTCGACTCGCGTTACGCTAAGACAGGGTGACACTGGTGTCACGTGCTCGTCGACTCGCGTTACGCTAAGACAGGGAGGCAGTGGTGTCACGTGCTCGTCTCGGCGTCCGTCGTCGCTACCGCAACGACGTCCGCCTCGACTCGCGTTACACTAAGACAGGGTGGCAATGGTGTCACGTGCTCGTCTCGGCCTCCGTCATCGCTACCGCGACGACGTCCGCCTCGACTCGCGTTACGCTAAGACAGGGTGGCAGTGGTGTGACGTGCTCGTCTCGGCGTCCGTCGTCGCTACCGCGACGACGTCCGCCTTGACTCGCGTTACGCTAAGACAGGGTGGCAGTGGTGTCACGTGCTCGTCTCGGCGTCCGTCGTCGCTACCGCGACGACGTCCGCCTCGACTCGCGTTACGCTAAGACAGGATGGCAGTGTTGTCACGTGCTCGTCTCGGCGTCCGTCGTCGCTACCGCGACGACGTCCGCCTCGACTCGCGTTACGCTAAGACAGGGTTGCAGTGCTGTCACGTGCTCGTCTCGGCCTCCATCGTCGCTACCGCGACGTCGTCCGCCTCGACTCGCGTTACACTAAGACAGGGTGGCACTGGTGTCACGTGCTCGTCTTGGCGTCCGTCGTCGTTACCGCGACGACGTCCGCCTCGACTCGCGTTACGCTAAGACAGGGAGGCACTGGTGTCACGTGCTCGTCTCGGCGTCCGTCGTCGCTACCGCGACGACGTCCGCCTCGACTCGCTTACGCTAAGACAGGGTTGCCGTACTGTCACATGCTCGTCTCGGCATCTGTCGTCGCTACCGCGACGACGTCCGCCTCGAATCGCGTTACGCTAAGACAGGGTGGCAATGGTGTCACGTGCTCGTCTCGGCGTCCGTCGTCGCTACCGCGACGACGTCCGCCTCGACTCGCGTTATGCTAAGACAGGATGGCACTGGTGTCACGTGCTCGTCTCGGCATCCGTCGTTGCTACCGCGACGACGTCCGCCTCGACTCGCGTTACGCTAAGACAGGGTGACACTGGTGTCCCGTGCTCGTCTCGTCGTCCGTCATCGCTACCGCGACGACGTCCGCCTCGACTCGCGTTACGCTAAGACAGGGTGACACTGGTGTCCCGTGCTCGTCTCGTCGTCCGTCATCGCTACCGCGACGACGTCCGCCTCGACTCGCGTTACGCTAAGACAGGTTGGCAATGATGTCACGTGCTCGTCTCAGCGTCCGTCGTCGCTACCGCGACGACGTCCGCCTCGACTCGCGTTACACTAAAAAAGGGAGGCAGTGCTGTCACGTGCTCGTCTCGGCGTCCGTCGTCACTACCGCAACGACGTCTGCCTCGACTCGCGTTACGCTAAGACAGGGTGGCACTGGTGTCACGTGCTCGTCTCGGCGTCCGTCGTCGCTACCACGACGACGTCCGCCTCGACTCGCGTTACACTAAGAAAGGGAGGCAGTGGTGTCACGTGCTCGTCTCGACGTCCGTCGACGCTACCGCGACAACGTCCGCCTCGACTCGCGTTACGCTAAGACAGGGTGGCACTGGTGTCACGTGCTCGTCTCGGCCTCCGTCATCGCTACCTCGACGACGTCCGCCTCGACTCGCGTTACGCTAAGACAGGGTGGCAGTGGTGTCACGTGCTCGTCTCGGCGTCCGTCGTCGCTACCGTGACGACGTCCGCCTTGACTCGCGTTACACTAAGACAGGGTGGCAGTGGTGTCACGTGCTCATCTCGGCGTCCGTCGTCGCTACCGCGACGACGTCCGCCTCGACTCGCGTTACGCTAAGACAGGGAGGCACTGGTGTCAGGTGCTCGTCTCGGCGTCCGTCGTCGCTACCGCGACGACGTCCGCCTCGACTCGCTTACGCTAAGACAGGGTTGCAGTACTGTCATGTGTTCGTCTCGGCGTCTGTCGCCGCTACCGCGACGACGTCTGCCTCGACTTGCGTTACGGTAAGACAGGATGGCAATGGTGTCACGTGCTCGTCTCGGCGTCCGTCGTCGATATCGCGACGACGTCCGCCTCGACTCGCGTTACGCTAAGACAGGGTGGCACTGGTGTCACGTGCTCAACTCGGCGTCCGTCGTCGCTACCGCGACGATGTCCGCCTCGACTCGCGTTACGCTAACACAGGGTGGCAGTGGTGTCACGTGCTCGTCTCGGCGTCCGTCGTTGCTACCGCGACGACGTCCGCCTCGACTCGCGTTACGCTAAGACAGGGTTGCAGTGCTATCACGTGCTCATCTCGGCCTCCATCGTCGCTACCGCGATGACGTCCGCCTCGACTCGCGTTACGCTAAGACAGGGTGGCACTGGTGTCACATGCTCGTCTCGGCGTCCGTCGTCATTACCGCGACGACGTCCGCCTCGACTCGCGTTACGCTAAGACAGGGAGGCACTGGTGTCACGTGCTCGTCTCGGCGTCCGTCGTCGCTACCGCGACGACGTCCGCCTCGACTCACTTACGCTAAGACAGGGTTGCAGTACTGTCACGTGCTCGTCTCGGCGTCTGTCGTCGCTACCGCGACGACGTCCGCCTCGACTCGCGTTACGCTAATACAGGGTGGCAATGATGTCACGTGCTCGTCTCGGCGTGAGTCGTCGCTACCGCGACGACGTCCGCCTCGACTCGCGTTATACTAAGACAGGGTGGCACTGGTGTCACGTGCTCGTCTCGGCGTCCGTCATCGCTACCGCGACGACGTCCGCCTCGACTCGCGTTACGCTAAGACAGGATGGCAGTGTTGTCACGTGCTCGTCTCGGCGTCCGTCGTCGCTACCGCGACGACGTCCGCCTCGACTCGCGTTACGCTAAGACAGGGTTGCAGTGCTGTCACGTGCTCGTCTCGGCCTCCATCGTCGCTACCGCGACGACGTCGGCCTTGACTCGCGTTACACTAAGACAGGGTGGCACTGGTGTCACGTGCTCGTCTCGGCGTCTGTCGTCGTTACCGCGATGACGTCCGCCTCGACTCGCGTTACGCTAAGACAGGGAGGCACCGGTGTCACGTGCTCGTCTCGGCATCCGTCGTCGCTACCGCGACGACGTCCGCCTCGACTCGCGTTACGCTAAGACAGGGTGACACTGGTGTCACGTGCTCGTCGACTCGCGTTACGCTAAGACAGGGAGGCAGTGGTGTCACGTGCTCGTCTCGGCGTCCGTCGTCGCTACCGCAACGACGTCCGCCTCGACTCGCGTTACACTAAGACAGGGTGGCAATGGTGTCACGTGCTCGTCTCGGCCTCCGTCATCGCTACCGCGACGACGTCCGCCTCGACTCGCGTTACGCTAAGACAGGGTGGCAGTGGTGTGACGTGCTCGTCTCGGCGTCCGTCGTCGCTACCGCGACGACGTCCGCCTTGACTCGCGTTACGCTAAGACAGGGTGGCAGTGGTGTCACGTGCTCGTCTCGGCGTCCGTCGTCGCTACCGCGACGACGTCCGCCTCGACTCGCGTTACGCTAAGACAGGATGGCAGTGTTGTCACGTGCTCGTCTCGGCGTCCGTCGTCGCTACCGCGACGACGTCCGCCTCGACTCGCGTTACGCTAAGACAGGGTTGCAGTGCTGTCACGTGCTCGTCTCGGCCTCCATCATCGCTACCGCGACGTCGTCCGCCTCGACTCGCGTTACACTAAGACAGGGTGGCACTGGTGTCACGTGCTCGTCTTGGCGTCCGTCGTCGTTACCGCGACGACGTCCGCCTCGACTCGCGTTACGCTAAGACAGGGAGGCACTGGTGTCACGTGCTCGTCTCGGCGTCCGTCGTCGCTACCGCGACGACGTCCGCCTCGACTCGCTTACGCTAAGACAGGGTTGCCGTACTGTCACATGCTCGTCTCGGCATCTGTCGTCGCTACCGCGACGACGTCCGCCTCGAATCGCGTTACGCTAAGACAGGGTGGCAATGGTGTCACGTGCTCGTCTCGGCGTCCGTCGTCGCTACCGCGACGACGTCCGCCTCGACTCGCGTTATGCTAAGACAGGATGGCACTGGTGTCACGTGCTCGTCTCGGCATCCGTCGTTGCTACCGCGACGACGTCCGCCTCGACTCGCGTTACGCTAAGACAGGGTGACACTGGTGTCCCGTGCTCGTCTCGTCGTCCGTCATCGCTACCGCGACGACGTCCGCCTCGACTCGCGTTACGCTAAGACAGGTTGGCAATGATGTCACGTGCTCGTCTCAGCGTCCGTCGTCGCTACCGCGACGACGTCCGCCTCGACTCGCGTTACACTAAAAAAGGGAGGCAGTGCTGTCACGTGCTCGTCTCGGCGTCCGTCGTCACTACCGCAACGACGTCTGCCTCGACTCGCGTTACGCTAAGACAGGGTGGCACTGGTGTCACGTGCTCGTCTCGGCGTCCGTCGTCGCTACCACGACGACGTCCGCCTCGACTCGCGTTACGCTAAGAAAGGGAGGCAGTGGTGTCACGTGCTCGTCTCGACGTCCGTCGACGCTACCGCGACAACGTCCGCCTCGACTCGCGTTATGCTAAGACAGGGTGGCACTGGTGTCACGTGCTCGTCTCGGCCTCCGTCATCGCTACCTCGACGACGTCCGCCTCGACTCGCGTTACGCTAAGACAGGGTGGCAGTGGTGTCACGTGCTCGTCTCGGCGTCCGTCGTCGCTACCGTGACGACGTCCGCCTTGACTCGCGTTACGCTAAGACAGGGTGGCAGTGGTGTCACGTGCTCATCTCGGCGTCCGTCGTCGCTACCGCGACGACGTCCGCCTCGACTCGCGTTACGCTAAGACAGGGAGGCACTGGTGTCAGGTGCTCGTCTCGGCGTCCGTCGTCGCTACCGCGACGACGTCCGCCTCGACTCGCTTACGCTAAGACAGGGTTGCAGTACTGTCATGTGCTCGTCTCGGCGTCTGTCGCCGCTACCGCGACGACGTCTGCCTCGACTTGCGTTACGGTAAGACAGGATGGCAATGGTGTCACGTGCTCGTCTCGGCGTCCGTCGTCGATATCGCGACGACGTCCGCCTCGACTCGCGTTACGCTAAGACAGGGTGGCACTGGTGTCACGTGCTCAACTCGGCGTCCGTCGTCGCTACCGCGACGATGTCCGCCTCGACTCGCGTTACGCTAACACAGGGTGGCAGTGGTGTCACGTGCTCGTCTCGGCGTCCGTCGTTGCTACCGCGACGACTTCCGCCTCGACTCGCGTTACGCTAAGACAGGGTTGCAGTGCTATCACGTGCTCATCTCGGCCTCCATCGTCGCTACCGCGATGACGTCCGCCTCGACTCGCGTTACGCTAAGACAGGGTGGCACTGGTGTCACATGCTCGTCTCGGCGTCCGTCGTCATTACCGCGACGACGTCCGCCTCGACTCGCGTTACGCTAAGACAGGGAGGCACTGGTGTCACGTGCTCGTCTCGGCGTCCGCCGTCGCTACCGCGACGACGTCCGCCTCGACTCACTTACGCTAAGACAGGGTTGCAGTACTGTCACGTGCTCGTCTCGGCGTCTGTCGTCGCTACCGCGACGACGTCCGCCTCGACTCGCGTTACGCTAATACAGGGTGGCAATGATGTCACGTGCTCGTCTCGGCGTGAGTCGTCGCTACCGCGACGACGTCCGCCTCGACTCGCGTTATACTAAGACAGGGTGGCACTGGTGTCACGTGCTCGTCTCGGCGTCCGTCATCGCTACCGCGACGACGTCCGCCTCGACTCGCGTTACGCTAAGACAGGATGGCAGTGTTGTCACGTGCTCGTCTCGGCGTCCGTCGTCGCTACCGCGACGACGTCCGCCTCGACTCGCGTTACGCTAAGACAGGGTTGCAGTGCTGTCACGTGCTCGTCTCGGCCTCCATCGTCGCTACCGCGACGACGTCGGCCTTGACTCGCGTTACACTAAGACAGGGTGGCACTGGTGTCACGTGCTCGTCTCGGCGTCTGTCGTCGTTACCGCGATGACGTCCGCCTCGACTCGCGTTACGCTAAGACAGGGAGGCACCGGTGTCACGTGCTCGTCTCGGCATCCGTCGTCGCTACCGCGACGACGTCCGCCTCGACTCGCGTTACGCTAAGATAGGGTGACACTGTTGTCACGTGCTCGTCGACTCGCGTTACGCTAAGACAGGGAGGCAGTGGTGTCACGTGCTCGTCTCGGCGTCCGTCGTCGCTACCGCAACGACGTCCGCCTCGACTCGCGTTACACTAAGACAGGGTGGCAATGGTGTCACGTGCTCGTCTCGGCCTCCGTCATCGCTACCGCGACGACGTCCGCCTCGACTCGCGTTACGCTAAGACTGGGTGGCAGTGGTGTGACGTGCTCGTCTCGGCGTCCGTCGTCGCTACCGCGACGACGTCCGCCTTGACTCGCGTTACGCTAAGACAGGGTGGCAGTGGTGTCACGTGCTCGTCTCGGCGTCCGTCGTCGCTACCGCGACGACGTCCGCCTCGACTCGCGTTACGCTAAGACAGGATGGCAGTGTTGTCACGTGCTCGTTTCGGCGTCCGTCGTCGCTACCGCGACGACATCCACCTCGACTCGCGTTACGCTAAGACAGGGTTGAAGTGCTGTCACGTGCTCGTCTCGGCCTCCATCGTCGCTACCGCGACGACGTCCGCCTCGACTCGCGTTACACTAAGACAGGGTGGCACTGGTGTCACGTGCTCGTCTTGGCGTCCGTCGTCGTTACCGCGACGACGTCCGCCTCGACTCGCGTTACGCTAAGACAGGGAGGCACTGGTGTCACGTGCTCGTCTCGGCGTCCGTCGTCGCTACCGCGACGACATCCGCCTCGACTCGCTTACGCTAAGACAGGGTTGCCGTACTGTCACATGCTCGTCTCGGCATCTGTCGTCGCTACCGCGACGACGTCCGCCTCGACTCGCGTTACGCTAAGACAGGGTGGCAATGGTGTCACGTGCTCGTCTCGGCGTCCGTCGTCGCTACCGCGACGACGTCCGCCTCGACTCGCGTTATGCTAAGACAGGATGGCACTGGTGTCACGTGCTCGTCTCGGCGTCCGTCGTTGCTACCGCGACGACGTCCGCCTCGACTCGCGTTACGCTAAGACAGGGTGACACTGGTGTCCCGTGCTCGTCTCGTCGTCCGTCATCGCTACCGCGACGACGTCCGCCTCGACTCGCGTTACACTAAAAAAGGGAGGCAGTGCTGTCACGTGCTCGTCTCGGCGTCCGTCGTCACTACCGCAACGACGTCTGCCTCGACTCGCGTTACGCTAAGACAGGGTGGCACTGGTGTCACGTGCTCGTCTCGGCGTTCGTCGTCGCTACCACGACGACGTCCGCCTCGACTCGCGTTACGCTAAGAAAGGGAGGCAGTGGTGTCACGTGCTCGTCTCGACGTCCGTCGACGCTACCGCGACGACGTCCGCCTCGACTCGCGTTACGCTAAGACAGGGTGGCACTGGTGTCACGTGCTCGTCTCGGCCTCCGTCATCGCTACCGCGACGATGTCCGCCTCGACTCGCGTTACGCTAAGACAGGGTGGCAGTGGTGTCACGTGCTCGTCTCGGCGTCCGTCGTCGCTACCGTGACGACGTCCGCCTTGACTCGCGTTACGCTAAGACAGGGTGGCAGTGGTGTCACGTGCTCATCTCGGCGTCCGTCGTCGCTACCGCGACGACGTCCACCTCGACTCGCGTTACGCTAAGACAGGGAGGCACTGGTGTCAGGTGCTCGTCTCGGCGTCCGTCGTCGCTACCGCGACGACGTCCGCCTCGACTCGCTTACGCTAAGACAGGGTTGCAGTACTGTCATGTGCTTGTCTCGGCGTCTGTCGTCGCTACCGCGACGACGTCTGCCTCGACTCGCGTTACGCTAAGACAGGATGGCAATGGTGTCACGTGCTCGTCTCGGCGTCCGTCGTCGATATCGCGACGACGTCCGCCTCGACTCGCGTTACGCTAAGACAGGGTGGCACTGGTGTCACGTGCTCAACTCGGCGTCCGTCGTCGCTACCGCGACGATGTCCGCCTCGACTCGCGTTACGCTAACACAGGGTGGCAGTGGTGTCACGTGCTCGTCTCGGCGTCCGTCGTTGCTACCGCGACGACGTCCGCGTCGACTCGCGTTACGCTAAGACAGGGTTGCAGTGCTATCACGTGCTCATCTCGGCCTCCATCGTCGCTACCGCGATGACGTCCGCCTCGACTCGCGTTACGCTAAGACAGGGTGGCACTGGTGTCACATGCTCGTCTCGGCGTCCGTCGTCATTACCGCGACGACGTCCGCCTCGACTCGCGTTACGCTAAGACAGGGAGGCACTGGTGTCACGTGCTCGTCTCGGCGTCCGTCGTCGCCACCGCGACGACGTCCGCCTCGACTCACTTACGCTAAGACAGGGTTGCAGTACTGTCACGTGCTCGTCTCGGCGTCTGTCGTCGCTACCGCGACGACGTCCGCCTCGACTCGCGTTACGCTAATACAGGGTGGCAATGATGTCACGTGCTCGTCTCGGCGTGAGTCGTCGCTACCGCGACGACGTCCGCCTCGACTCGCGTTATACTAAGACAGGGTGGCACTGGTGTCACGTGCTCGTCTCGGCGTCCGTCATCGCTACCGCGACGACGTCCGCCTCGACTCGCGTTACGCTAAGACAGGATGGCAGTGTTGTCACGTGCTCGTCTCGGCGTCCGTCATCGCTACCGCGACGACGTCCGCCTCGACTCGCGTTACGCTAAGACAGGTTGGCAATGATGTCACGTGCTCGTCTCAGCGTCCGTCGTCGCTACCGCGACGACGTCCGCCTCGACTCGCGTTACACTAAAAAAGGGAGGCAGTGCTGTCACGTGCTCGTCTCAGCGTCCGTCGTCACTACCGCAACGACGTCTGCCTCGACTCGCGTTACGCTAAGACAGGGTGGCACTGGTGTCACGTGCTCGTCTCGGCGTTCGTCGTCGCTACCACGACGACGTCCGCCTCGACTCGCGTTACGCTAAGAAAGGGAGGCAGTGGTGTCACGTGCTCGTCTCGACGTCCGTCGACGCTACCGCGACGACGTCCGCCTCGACTCGCGTTACGCTAAGACAGGGTGGCACTGGTGTCACGTGCTCGTCTCGGCCTCCGTCATCGCTACCGCGACGACGTCCGCCTCGACTCGCGTTACGCTAAGACAGGGTGGCAGTGGTGTCACGTGCTCGTCTCGGCGTCCGTCGTCGCTACCGTGACGACGTCCGCCTTGACTCGCGTTACGCTAAGACAGGGTGGCAGTGGTGTCACGTGCTCATCTCGGCGTCCGTCGTCGCTACCGCGACGACGTCCACCTCGACTCGCGTTACGCTAAGACAGGGAGGCACTGGTGTCAGGTGCTCGTCTCGGCGTCCGTCGTCGCTACCGCGACGACGTCCGCCTCGACTCGCTTACGCTAAGACAGGGTTGCAGTACTGTCATGTGCTCGTCTCGGCGTCTGTCGTCGCTACCGCGACGACGTCTGCCTCGACTCGCGTTACGCTAAGACAGGATGGCAATGGTGTCACGTGCTCGTCTCGGCGTCCGTCGTCGATATCGCGACGACGTCCGCCTCGTCTCGCGTTACGCTAAGACAGGGTGGCACTGGTGTCACGTGCTCAACTCGGCGTCCGTCGTCGCTACCGCGACGATGTCCGCCTCGACTCGCGTTACGCTAACACAGGGTGGCAGTGGTGTCACGTGCTCGTCTCGGCGTCCGTCGTTGCTACCGCGACGACGTCCGCCTCGACTCGCGTTACGCTAAGACAGGGTTGCAGTGCTATCACGTGCTCATCTCGGCCTCCATCGTCGCTACCGCGATGACGTCCGCCTCGACTCGCGTTACGCTAAGACAGGGTGGCACTGGTGTCACATGCTCGTCTCGGCGTCCGTCGTCATTACCGCGATGACGTCCGCCTCGACTCGCGTTACGCTAAGACAGGGAGGCACTGGTGTCACGTGCTCGTCTCGGCGTCCGTCGTCGCCACCGCGACGACGTCCGCCTCGACTCACTTACGCTAAGACAGGGTTGCAGTACTGTCACGTGCTCGTCTCGGCGTCTGTCGTCGCTACCGCGACGACGTCCGCCTCGACTCGCGTTACGCTAATACAGGGTGGCAATGATGTCACGTGCTCGTCTCGGCGTGAGTCGTCGCTACCGCGACGACGTCTGCCTCGACTCGCGTTATACTAAGACAGGGTGGCACTGGTGTCACGTGCTCGTCTCGGCGTCCGTCATCGCTACCGCGACGACGTCCGCCTCGACTCGCGTTACGCTAAGACAGGATGGCAGTGTTGTCACGTGCTCGTCTCGGCGTCCGTCGTCGCTACCGCGACGACGTCCGCCTCGACTCGCGTTACGCTAAGACAGGGTTGCAGTGCTGTCACGTGCTCGTCTCGGCCTCCATCGTCGCTACCGCGACGACATCGGCCTTGACTCGCGTTACACTAAGACAGGGTGGCACTGGTGTCACGTGCTCGTCTCGGCGTCTGTCGTCGTTACCGCGATGACGTCCGCCTCGACTCGCGTTACGCTAAGACAGGGAGGCACCGGTGTCACGTGCTCGTCTCGGCATCCGTCGTCGCTACCGCGACGACGTCCGCCTCGACGCGCTTACGCTAAGACTGGGTTGCAGTACTGTCATGTGCTCGTCTCGGCGTCTGTCGTCGCTACCGCGACGTCGTCCGCCTCGACTCGCGTTACGCTAAGACAGGGTCGCAATGGTGTCACGTGCTCGTCTCGGCGTCCGTCGTCGCTACCGCGACGACGTCCGCCTCGACTCGCGTTATGCTAAGACAGGATGGCACTGGTGTCACGTGCTCATCTCGGCGTCCGTCGTCGCTACCGCGATGACGTCCGCCTCGACTCGCGTTACGCTAAGACAGGGTGACACTGGTGTCCCGTGCTCGTCTCGTCGTCCGTCATCGCTACCGCGACGACGTCCGCCTCGACTCGCATTACGCTAAGACAGGTTGGCAATGGTGTCACGTGCTCGTCTCAGCGTCCGTCGTCGCTACCGCGACGATGTCCGCCTCGACTCGCGTTACGCTAAAAAAGGGAGGCAGTGCTGTCACGTGCTCGTCTCAGCGTCCGTCGTCGCTACCGCAACGACGTCCGCCTCGACTCGCGTTACGCTAAGACAGGGTGGCACTGGTGTCACGTGCTCGTCTCGACGTCCGTCGTCGCTATCGCGACGACGTCCGCCTCGACTCGCATTACGCTAAGACAGGGAGGCAGTGGTGTCACGTGCTCGTCTCGGCGTCCGTCGTCGCTACCGCGACGACGTCCGCCTCGACTCGCGTTACGCTAAGACAGGGTGGCACTGGTGTCACATGCTCGTCTCGGCCTCCGTCCTCGCTACCGCGACGACGTCCGCCTCGACTCGCGTTACGCTAAGACAGGGTGGCAGTGGTGTCACGTGCTCGTCTCGGCGTCGGTCGTCGCTACCGCGACTACGTCCGCCTCGACTCGTGTTACGCTAAGACAGGGTGGCAGTGGTGTCACGTGCTCGTCTCGGCGTCCGTCGTCGCTACCGCGATGACGTCCGCCTCGACTCGCGTTACGCTAAGACAGGGAGGCACTGGTGTCACGTGCTCGTCTCGGCGTCCGTCGTCGCTACCGCGACGACGTCCGCCTCGACTCGCTTATGCTAAGACAGGGTTGCAGTACTATCATGTGCTCGTCTCGGCGTCTGTCATCGCTACCGCGACGACGTCCGCCTCGACTCGCGTTACGCTAAGACAGGATGGTAATGGTGTCACGTGCTCGTCTCGGCGTCCGTCGTCGATATCGCGACGACGTCCGCCTCGACTCGCGTTACACTAAGACAGGGTGGCACTGGTGTCACGTGCTCAACTCGGCGTCCGTCGTCGCTATCGCGACGATGTCCGCCTCGACTTGCGTTACGCTAACACAGGGTGGCAGTGGTGTCACGTGCTCGTCTCGGCGTCCGTCGTTGCTACCGCGACGACGTCCGCCTCGACTCGCATTACGCTAAGACAGGGTTGAAGTGCTGTCACGTGCTCGTCTCGGCCTCCATCGTCGCTACCGCGACGACGTCCGCCTCGACTCGCGTTACGCTAAGACAGGGTGGCACTGGTGTCATGTGCTCGTCTCGGCGTCCGTCGTCGTTACCGCGACGACGTCCGCCTCGACTCACTTACGCTAAGACAAGGTTGCACTACTGTCACGTGCTCGTCTCGGCGTCTGTCGTCGCTACCGCGACGACGTCCACCTCGACTCACGTTACGCTAATACAGGGTGGCAATGGTGTCACGTGCTCGTCTCGGCTTCCGTCGTCGCTACCGCGACGACGTCCGCCTCGACTCGCGTTATGCTAAGACAGGGTGGCACTGGTGTCATGTGCTCGTCTCGGCGTCCGTCGTCGCTACCGCGATGACGTCCGCCTCGACTCGCGTTACGCTAAGACAGTGTGACACTGGTGTCCCATGCTCGTCTCGTCGTCCGTCGTCGCTACCGCGACGACGTCCGCCTCGACTCGCGTTACGCTAAGACAGGTTCGCAATGGTGTCACGTGCTCGTCTCGGCGTCAGTCGTAGCTACCGCGACGACGTCCGCCTCGACTCGCGTTACACTAAAAAAGGGAGGCAGTGCTGTCACGTGCTCGTCTCGGCGTCCGTCGTCGCTACCGCAACGACGTCCGCCTCGACTCGCGTTACGCTAAGACAGGGTGGCACTGGTGTCACGTGCTCGTCTCGGCATCCGTCGTCGCTACCGCGACGACGTCCGCCTCGACTCGCGTTACGCTAAGACAGGGAGGCAGTGGTGTCACGTGCTCGTCTCGGCGTCCATCGTCGCTACCGCGACGACGTCCGCCTCGACTCATGTTACGCTAAGACAGGGTGGCAGTGTTGTCACGTGCTCATCTCGGCGTCCGTCGTCGCTACCGCGACGACGTCCGCCTCGACTCGCGTTGCGCTAAGACAGGGTTGCAATGCTGTCACGTGCTCGTCTCGGCCTCCATCGTCGCTACCGCGACGACGTCTGCCTCGACTCGCGTTACACTAAGACAGGGTGGCACTGGTGTCACGTGCTCGTCTCGGCGTCCGTCGTCGTTACCGCAACGACGTCCGCCTCGACTCGCATTACGCTAAGACAGGGAGGCACTGGTGTCACGTGCTCGTCTCGGCATCCGTCGTCGCTACCGCGACGACGTCCGCCTCGACTCGCTTACGCTAAGACAGGGTTGCAGTACTGTCACGTGCTCGTCTCGGCGTCTGTCGTCGCTACCGCGACGACGTCCGCCTCGACTCGCGTTACGCTAAGACAGGGTGGCAATGGTGTCACGTGCTCGTCTCGGCGTCCGTCGTCGCTACCGCGACGACGTCCGCCTCGACTCGCGTTACGCTAAGACAGGGTGACACTGGTGTCCCGTGCTCCTCTCGTCGTCCGTCATCGCTACCGCGACGACGTCCGCCTCGACTCGCGTTACGCTAAGACAGGTTGGCAATGGTGTCACGTGCTCGTCTCAGCGTCCGTCGTCGCTACCGCGATGACGTCCGCCTCGACTCGCATTACGCTAAATAAGGGAGGCAGTGCTGTCACGTGCTCGTCTCAGCGTTCGTCGTCGCTACCGCAACGACGTCCGCCTCGACTCGCGTTACGCTGAGACAGGGTGGCACTGGTGTCACGTGCTCGTCTCGGTGTCCGTCGTCGCTATCGCGACGACGTCCGCCTCGACTCGCATTACGCTAAGACAGGGAGGCAGTGGTGTCACGTGCTCGTCTCGGCGTCCGTCGTCGCTACCGCGACGACGTTCGCCTCGACTCGCGTTACGCCAAGACAGGGTGGCACTGGTGTCACGTGCTCGTCTCGGCCTCCGTCATTGCTACCGCGACAACGTCCGCCTCGACTCGCGTTACGCTAAGACAGGGTGGCAGTGGTGTCACGTGCTCGTCTCGGCGTCCGTCGTCGCTACCGCGACGACGTCCGCCTCGACTCGCGTTACGCTAAGACAGGGTGGCAGTGGTGTCACGTGCTCGTCTCGGCGTCCGTCGTCGCTACCGCGACGACGTCCGCCTCGACTCGCGTTACGCTAAGACAGGGAGGCAGTGGTGTCACGTGCTCGTCTCGGCGTCCGTCGTCGCTACCGCGACGACGTTCGCCTCGACTCGCGTTACGCTAAGACAGGGTGGCACTGGTGTCACGTGCTCGTCTCGGCCTCCGTCATTGCTACCGCGACGACGTCCGCCTCTACTCGCGTTACGCTAAGACAGGGTGGCAGTGGTGTCACGTGCTCGTCTCGGCGTCTGTCGTCGCTACCGCGACGACGTCCGCCTCGACTCGCTTATGCTAAGACAGGGTTGCAGTACTGTCATGTGCTCGTCTCGGCGTCTGTCGTCGCTACCGCGATGACGTCCGCCTCGACTCGCGCTACGCTAAGACAGGATGGCAATGGTGTCACGTGCTCGTCTCGGCGTCCGTCGTCGATATCGCGACGACGTCCGCCTCGACTCGCGCTACGCTAAAATAGGGAGGCAGTGCTGTCATGTGCTCGTCTCAGCGTCCGTCGTCGCTACCGCAACGACGTCCGCCTCGACTCGCGTTATGCTAGGACAGGGTGGCACTGGTGTCACGTGCTTGTCTCGGCGTCCGTCGTCGCTACCGCGACGACGTCCGCCTCGACTCGCGTTACGCTAAGGCAGGGTGGCACTGGTATCACGTGCTCGTCTCGGCGTCCGTCGTCGCTACCGCGACGACGTCCGCCTCGACTCACGTTACGCTAATACAGGGTGGCAATGGTGTCACGTGCTCGTCTCGGCTTCCGTCGTCGCTACCGTGACGACGTCCGCCTCGACTCGCGTTATGCTAAGACAAGGTGGCACTGGTGTCATGTGCTCGTCTCGGCGTCCATCGTCGCTACCGCGATGACGTCCGCCTCGACTCGCGTTACGCTAAGACAGGGTGACACTGGTGTCCCATGCTCGTCTCGTCGTCCGTCGTCGCTACGGCGACGACGTCCGCCTCGACTCGCGTTACGCTAAGACAGGATGGCAGTGTTGTCACGTGCTCGTCTCGGCGTCCGTCATCGCTACCGCGACGACGTCCGCCTCGACTCGCGTTACGCTAAGACAGGTTGGCAATGATGTCACGTGCTCGTCTCAGCGTCCGTCGTCGCTACCGCGACGACGTCCGCCTCGACTCGCGTTACACTAAAAAAGGGAGGCAGTGCTGTCACGTGCTCGTCTCAGCGTCCGTCGTCACTACCGCAACGACGTCTGCCTCGACTCGCGTTACGCTAAGACAGGGTGGCACTGGTGTCACGTGCTCGTCTCGGCGTTCGTCGTCGCTACCACGACGACGTCCGCCTCGACTCGCGTTACGCTAAGAAAGGGAGGCAGTGGTGTCACGTGCTCGTCTCGACGTCCGTCGACGCTACCGCGACGACGTCCACCTCGACTCGCGTTACGCTAAGACAGGGTGGCACTGGTGTCACGTGCTCGTCTCGGCCTCCGTCATCGCTACCGCGACGACGTCCGCCTCGACTCGCGTTACGCTAAGACAGGGTGGCAGTGGTGTCACGTGCTCGTCTCGGCGTCCGTCGTCGCTACCGTGACGACGTCCGCCTTGACTCGCGTTACGCTAAGACAGGGTGGCAGTGGTGTCACGTGCTCATCTCGGCGTCCGTCGTCGCTACCGCGACGACGTCCACCTCGACTCGCGTTACGCTAAGACAGGGAGGCACTGGTGTCAGGTGCTCGTCTCGGCGTCCGTCGTCGCTACCGCGACGACGTCCGCCTCGACTCGCTTACGCTAAGACAGGGTTGCAGTACTGTCATGTGCTCGTCTCGGCGTCTGTCGTCGCTACCGCGACGACGTCTGCCTCGACTCGCGTTACGCTAAGACAGGATGGCAATGGTGTCACGTGCTCGTCTCGGCGTCCGTCGTCGATATCGCGACGACGTCCGCCTCGTCTCGCGTTACGCTAAGACAGGGTGGCACTGGTGTCACGTGCTCAACTCGGCGTCCGTCGTCGCTACCGCGACGATGTCCGCCTCGACTCGCGTTACGCTAACACAGGGTGGCAGTGGTGTCACGTGCTCGTCTCGGCGTCCGTCGTTGCTACCGCGACGACGTCCGCTTCGACTCGCGTTACGCTAAGACAGGGTTGCAGTGCTATCACGTGCTCATCTCGGCCTCCATCGTCGCTACCGCGATGACGTCCGCCTCGACTCGCGTTACGCTAAGACAGGGTGGCACTGGTGTCACATGCTCGTCTCGGCGTCCGTCGTCATTACCGCGATGACGTCCGCCTCGACTCGCGTTACGCTAAGACAGGGAGGCACTGGTGTCACGTGCTCGTCTCGGCGTCCGTCGTCGCCACCGCGACGACGTCCGCCTCGACTCACTTACGCTAAGACAGGGTTGCAGTACTGTCACGTGCTCGTCTCGGCGTCTGTCGTCGCTACCGCGACGACGTCCGCCTCGACTCGCGTTACGCTAATACAGGGTGGCAATGATGTCACGTGCTCGTCTCGGCGTGAGTCGTCGCTACCGCGACGACGTCTGCCTCGACTCGCGTTATACTAAGACAGGGTGGCACTGGTGTCACGTGCTCGTCTCGGCGTCCGTCATCGCTACCGCGACGACGTCCGCCTCGACTCGCGTTACGCTAAGACAGGATGCCAGTGTTGTCACGTGCTCGTCTCGGCGTCCGTCGTCGCTACCGCGACGACGTCCGCCTCGACTCGCGTTACGCTAAGACAGGGTTGCAGTGCTGTCACGTGCTCGTCTCGGCCTCCATCGTCGCTACCGCGACGACATCGGCCTTGACTCGCGTTACACTAAGACAGGGTGGCACTGGTGTCACGTGCTCGTCTCGGCGTCTGTCGTCGTTACCGCGATGACGTCCGCCTCGACTCGCGTTACGCTAAGACAGGGAGGCACCGGTGTCACGTGCTCGTCTCGGCATCCGTCGTCGCTACCGCGACGACGTCCGCCTCGACGCGCTTACGCTAAGACTGGGTTGCAGTACTGTCATGTGCTCGTCTCGGCGTCTGTCGTCGCTACCGCGACGTCGTCCGCCTCGACTCGCGTTACGCTAAGACAGGGTCGCAATGGTGTCACGTGCTCGTCTCGGCGTCCGTCGTCGCTACCGCGACGACGTCCGCCTCGACTCGCGTTATGCTAAGACAGGATGGCACTGGTGTCACGTGCTCATCTCGGCGTCCGTCGTCGCTACCGCGATGACGTCCGCCTCGACTCGCGTTACGCTAAGACAGGGTGACACTGGTGTCCCGTGCTCGTCTCGTCGTCCGTCATCGCTACCGCGACGACGTCCGCCTCGACTCGCATTACGCTAAGACAGGTTGGCAATGGTGTCACGTGCTCGTCTCGGCTTCCGTCGTCGCTACCGTGACGACGTCCGCCTCGACTCGCGTTATGCTAAGACAAGGTGGCACTGGTGTCATGTGCTCGTCTCGGCGTCCATCGTCGCTACCGCGATGACGTCCGCCTCGACTCGCGTTACGCTAAGACAGGGTGACACTGGTGTCCCATGCTCGTCTCGTCGTCCGTCGTCGCTACGGCGACGACGTCCGCCTCGACTCGCGTTACGCTAAGACAGGATGGCAGTGTTGTCACGTGCTCGTCTCGGCGTCCGTCATCGCTACCGCGACGACGTCCGCCTCGACTCGCGTTACGCTAAGACAGGTTGGCAATGATGTCACGTGCTCGTCTCAGCGTCCGTCGTCGCTACCGCGACGACGTCCGCCTCGACTCGCGTTACACTAAAAAAGGGAGGCAGTGCTGTCACGTGCTCGTCTCAGCGTCCGTCGTCACTACCGCAACGACGTCTGCCTCGACTCGCGTTACGCTAAGACAGGGTGGCACTGGTGTCACGTGCTCGTCTCGGCGTTCGTCGTCGCTACCACGACGACGTCCGCCTCGACTCGCGTTACGCTAAGAAAGGGAGGCAGTGGTGTCACGTGCTCGTCTCGACGTCCGTCGACGCTACCGCGACGACGTCCACCTCGACTCGCGTTACGCTAAGACAGGGTGGCACTGGTGTCACGTGCTCGTCTCGGCCTCCGTCATCGCTACCGCGACGACGTCCGCCTCGACTCGCGTTACGCTAAGACAGGGTGGCAGTGGTGTCACGTGCTCGTCTCGGCGTCCGTCGTCGCTACCGTGACGACGTCCGCCTTGACTCGCGTTACGCTAAGACAGGGTGGCAGTGGTGTCACGTGCTCATCTCGGCGTCCGTCGTCGCTACCGCGACGACGTCCACCTCGACTCGCGTTACGCTAAGACAGGGAGGCACTGGTGTCAGGTGCTCGTCTCGGCGTCCGTCGTCGCTACCGCGACGACGTCCGCCTCGACTCGCTTACGCTAAGACAGGGTTGCAGTACTGTCATGTGCTCGTCTCGGCATCTATCGTCGCTACCGCGACGACGTCTGCCTCGACTCGCGTTACGCTAAGACAGGATGGCAATGGTGTCACGTGCTCGTCTCGGCGTCCGTCGTCGATATCGCGACGACGTCCGCCTCGTCTCGCGTTACGCTAAGACAGGGTGGCACTGGTGTCACGTGCTCAACTCGGCGTCCGTCGTCGCTACCGCGACGATGTCCGCCTCGACTCGCGTTACGCTAACACAGGGTGGCAGTGGTGTCACGTGCTCGTCTCGGCGTCCGTCGTTGCTACCGCGACGACGTCCGCTTCGACTCGCGTTACGCTAAGACAGGGTTGCAGTGCTATCACGTGCTCATCTCGGCCTCCATCGTCGCTACCGCGATGACGTCCGCCTCGACTCGCGTTACGCTAAGACAGGGTGGCACTGGTGTCACATGCTCGTCTCGGCGTCCGTCGTCATTACCGCGATGACGTCCGCCTCGACTCGCGTTACGCTAAGACAGGGAGGCACTGGTGTCACGTGCTCGTCTCGGCGTCCGTCGTCGCCACCGCGACGACGTCCGCCTCGACTCACTTACGCTAAGACAGGGTTGCAGTACTGTCACGTGCTCGTCTCGGCGTCTGTCGTCGCTACCGCGACGACGTCCGCCTCGACTCGCGTTACGCTAATACAGGGTGGCAATGATGTCACGTGCTCGTCTCGGCGTGAGTCGTCGCTACCGCGACGACGTCTGCCTCGACTCGCGTTATACTAAGACAGGGTGGCACTGGTGTCACGTGCTCGTCTCGGCGTCCGTCATCGCTACCGCGACGACGTCCGCCTCGACTCGCGTTACGCTAAGACAGGATGGCAGTGTTGTCACGTGCTCGTCTCGGCGTCCGTCGTCGCTACCGCGACGACGTCCGCCTCGACTCGCGTTACGCTAAGACAGGGTTGCAGTGCTGTCACGTGCTCGTCTCGGCCTCCATCGTCGCTACCGCGACGACATCGGCCTTGACTCGCGTTACACTAAGACAGGGTGGCACTGGTGTCACGTGCTCGTCTCGGCGTCTGTCGTCGTTACCGCGATGACGTCCGCCTCGACTCGCGTTACGCTAAGACAGGGAGGCACCGGTGTCACGTGCTCGTCTCGGCATCCGTCGTCGCTACCGCGACGACGTCCGCCTCGACGCGCTTACGCTAAGACTGGGTTGCAGTACTGTCATGTGCTCGTCTCGGCGTCTGTCGTCGCTACCGCGACGTCGTCCGCCTCGACTCGCGTTACGCTAAGACAGGGTCGCAATGGTGTCACGTGCTCGTCTCGGCGTCCGTCGTCGCTACCGCGACGACGTCCGCCTCGACTCGCGTTATGCTAAGACAGGATGGCACTGGTGTCACGTGCTCATCTCGGCGTCCGTCGTCGCTACCGCGATGACGTCCGCCTCGAC
The DNA here is from genome assembly GCA_963921465.1 of Triticum timopheevii. NCBI lineage: Eukaryota > Viridiplantae > Streptophyta > Magnoliopsida > Poales > Poaceae > Triticum > Triticum timopheevii. The sequence continues at coordinate 272,932,441 of OY997270.1, forward strand.
TCGCGTTACGCTAAGACAGGGTGACACTGGTGTCCCGTGCTCGTCTCGTCGTCCGTCATCGCTACCGCGACGACGTCCGCCTCGACTCGCATTACGCTAAGACAGGTTGGCAATGGTGTCACGTGCTCGTCTCGGCTTCCGTCGTCGCTACCGCGACGACGTCCGCCTCGACTCGCGTTACGCTAAGACAGGGTGGCAATGGTGTCACGTGCTCGTCTCGGCGTCCGTCGTCGCTACCGCGACGACGTCCGCCTCGACTCGCGTTACGCTAAGACAGGGTGACACTGGTGTCCCGTGCTCGTCTCGTCGTCCGTCATCGCTACCGCGACGACGTCCGCCTCGACTCGCATTACGCTAAGACAGGTTGGCAATGGTGTCACGTGCTCGTCTCAGCGTCCGTCGTCGCTACCGCGACGATGTCCGCCTCGACTCGCGTTACGCTAAAAAAGGGAGGCAGTGCTGTCACGTGCTCGTCTCAGCGTCCGTCGTCGCTACCGCAACGACGTCCGCCTCGACTCGCGTTACGCTAAGACAGGGTGGCACTGGTGTCACGTGCTCGTCTCGACGTCCGTCGTCGCTATCGCGACGACGTCCGCCTCGACTCGCATTACGCTAAGACAGGGAGGCAGTGGTGTCACGTGCTCGTCTCGGCGTCCGTCGTCGCTACCGCGACGACGTCCGCCTCGACTCGCGTTACGCTAAGACAGGGTGGCACTGGTGTCACATGCTCGTCTCGGCCTCCGTCCTCGCTACCGCGACGACGTCCGCCTCGACTCGCGTTACGCTAAGACAGGGTGGCAGTGGTGTCACGTGCTCGTCTCGGCGTCGGTCGTCGCTACCGCGACTACGTCCGCCTCGACTCGTGTTACGCTAAGACAGGGTGGCAGTGGTGTCACGTGCTCGTCTCGGCGTCCGTCGTCGCTACCGCGATGACGTCCGCCTCGACTCGCGTTACGCTAAGACAGGGAGGCACTGGTGTCACGTGCTCGTCTCGGCGTCCGTCGTCGCTACCGCGACGACGTCCGCCTCGACTCGCTTATGCTAAGACAGGGTTGCAGTACTATCATGTGCTCGTCTCGGCGTCTGTCATCGCTACCGCGACGACGTCCGCCTCGACTCGCGTTACGCTAAGACAGGATGGTACTGGTGTCACGTGCTCGTCTCGGCGTCCGTCGTCGATATCGCGACGACGTCCGCCTCGACTCGCGTTACACTAAGACAGGGTGGCACTGGTGTCACGTGCTCAACTCGGCGTCCGTCGTCGCTATCGCGACGATGTCCGCCTCGACTTGCGTTACGCTAACACAGGGTGGCAGTGGTGTCACGTGCTCGTCTCGGCGTCCGTCGTTGCTACCGCGACGACGTCCGCCTCGACTCGCATTACGCTAAGACAGGGTTGAAGTGCTGTCACGTGCTCGTCTCGGCCTCCATCGTCGCTACCGCGACGACGTCCGCCTCGACTCGCGTTACGCTAAGACAGGGTGGCACTGGTGTCACGTGCTCGTCTCGGCGTCCGTCGTCGTTACCGCGACGACGTCCGCCTCGACTCACTTACGCTAAGACAAGGTTGCACTACTGTCACGTGCTCGTCTCGGCGTCTGTCGTCGCTACCGCGACGACGTCCACCTCGACTCACGTTACGCTAATACAGGGTGGCAATGGTGTCACGTGCTCGTCTCGGCTTCCGTCGTCGCTACCGCGACGACGTCCGCCTCGACTCGCGTTATGCTAAGACAGGGTGGCACTGGTGTCATGTGCTCGTCTCGGTGTCCGTCGTCGCTACCGCGATGACGTCCGCCTCGACTCGCGTTACGCTAAGACAGTGTGACACTGGTGTCCCATGCTCGTCTCGTCGTCCGTCGTCGCTACCGCGACGACGTCCGCCTCGACTCGCGTTACGCTAAGACAGGTTGGCAATGGTGTCACGTGCTCGTCTCGGCGTCAGTCGTAGCTACCGCGACGACGTCCGCCTCGACTCGCGTTACACTAAAAAAGGGAGGCAGTGCTGTCACGTGCTCGTCTCGGCGTCCGTCGTCGCTACCGCAACGACGTCCGCCTCGACTCGCGTTACGCTAAGACAGGGTGGCACTGGTGTCACGTGCTCGTCTCGGCATCCGTCGTCGCTACCGCGACGACGTCCGCCTCGACTCGCGTTACGCTAAGACAGGGAGGCAGTGGTGTCACGTGCTCGTCTCGGCGTCCATCGTCGCTACCGCGACGACGTCCGCCTCGACTCATGTTACGCTAAGACAGGGTGGCAGTGTTGTCACGTGCTCATCTCGGCGTCCGTCGTCGCTACCGCGACGACGTCCGCCTCGACTCGCGTTGCGCTAAGACAGGGTTGCAATGCTGTCACGTGCTCGTCTCGGCCTCCATCGTCGCTACCGCGACGACGTCTGCCTCGACTCGCGTTACACTAAGACAGGGTGGCACTGGTGTCACGTGCTCGTCTCGGCGTCCGTCGTCGTTACCGCAACGACGTCCGCCTCGACTCGCATTACGCTAAGACAGGGAGGCACTGGTGTCACGTGCTCGTCTCGGCATCCGTCGTCGCTACCGCGACGACGTCCGCCTCGACTCGCTTACGCTAAGACAGGGTTGCAGTACTGTCACGTGCTCGTCTCGGCGTCTGTCGTCGCTACCGCGACGACGTCCGCCTCGACTCGCGTTACGCTAAGACAGGGTGGCAATGGTGTCACGTGCTCGTCTCGGCGTCCGTCGTCGCTACCGCGACGACGTCCGCCTCGACTCGCGTTACGCTAAGACAGGGTGACACTGGTGTCCCGTGCTCCTCTCGTCGTCCGTCATCGCTACCGCGACGACGTCCGCCTCGACTCGCGTTACGCTAAGACAGGTTGGCAATGGTGTCACGTGCTCGTCTCAGCGTCCGTCGTCGCTACCGCGATGACGTCCGCCTCGACTCGCATTACGCTAAAAAAGGGAGGCAGTGCTGTCACGTGCTCGTCTCAGCGTTCGTCGTCGCTACCGCAACGACGTCCGCCTCGACTCGCGTTACGCTGAGACAGGGTGGCACTGGTGTCACGTGCTCGTCTCGGTGTCCGTCGTCGCTATCGCGACGACGTCCGCCTCGACTCGCATTACGCTAAGAAAGGGAGGCAGTGGTGTCACGTGCTCGTCTCGGCGTCCGTCGTCGCTACCGCGACGACGTTCGCCTCGACTCGCGTTACGCCAAGACAGGGTGGCACTGGTGTCACGTGCTCGTCTCGGCCTCCGTCATTGCTACCGCGACGACGTCCGCCTCGACTCGCGTTACGCTAAGACAGGGTGGCAGTGGTGTCACGTGCTCGTCTCGGCGTCCGTCGTCGCTACCGCGACGACGTCCGCCTCGACTCGCGTTACGCTAAGACAGGGTGGCAGTGGTGTCACGTGCTCGTCTCGGCGTCCGTCGTCGCTACCGCGACGACGTCCGCCTCGACTCGCGTTACGCTAAGACAGGGAGGCAGTGGTGTCACGTGCTCGTCTCGGCGTCCGTCGTCGCTACCGCGACGACGTTCGCCTCGACTCGCGTTACGCTAAGACAGGGTGGCACTGGTGTCACGTGCTCGTCTCGGCCTCCGTCATTGCTACCGCGACGACGTCCGCCTCTACTCGCGTTACGCTAAGACAGGGTGGCAGTGGTGTCACGTGCTCGTCTCGGCGTCTGTCGTCGCTACCGCGACGACGTCCGCCTCGACTCGCTTATGCTAAGACAGGGTTGCAGTACTGTCATGTGCTCGTCTCGGCGTCTGTCGTCGCTACCGCGATGACGTCCGCCTCGACTCGCGCTACGCTAAGACAGGATGGCAATGGTGTCACGTGCTCGTCTCGGCGTCCGTCGTCGATATCGCGACGACGTCCGCCTCGACTCGCGCTACGCTAAAATAGGGAGGCAGTGCTGTCATGTGCTCGTCTCAGCGTCCGTCGTCGCTACCGCAACGACGTCCGCCTCGACTCGCGTTATGCTAGGACAGGGTGGCACTGGTGTCACGTGCTTGTCTCGGCGTCCGTCGTCGCTACCGCGACGACGTCCGCCTCGACTCGCGTTACGCTAAGGCAGGGTGGCACTGGTATCACGTGCTCGTCTCGGCGTCCGTCGTCGCTACCGCGACGACGTCCGCCTCGACTCACGTTACGCTAATACAGGGTGGCAATGGTGTCACGTGCTCGTCTCGGCTTCCGTCGTCGCTACCGTGACGACGTCCGCCTCGACTCGCGTTATGCTAAGACTAGGTGGCACTGGTGTCATGTGCTCGTCTCGGCGTCCATCGTCGCTACCGCGATGACGTCCGCCTCGACTCGCGTTACGCTAAGACAGGGTGACACTGGTGTCCCATGCTCGTCTCGTCGTCCGTCGTCGCTACGGCGACGACGTCCGCCTCAACTCGCGTTACGCTAAGACAGGTTGGCAATGGTGTCACGTGCTCGTCTTGGCGTCAGTCGTAGCTACCGCGACGACGTCCGCCTCGACTCGCGTTACGCTAAAAAAGGGAGGCAGTGCTGTCACGTGCTCGTCTCGGCGTCCGTCGTCGCTACCGCAATGACGTCCGCCTCGACTCGCGTTACTCTAAGACAGGGTGGCACTGGTGTCACGTGCTCGTCTCGGCGTCCGTCGTCGCTACCGCGACGACGTCCGCCTCGACTTGCGTTACGCTAAGACAGGGAGGCAGTGGTGTCACGTGCTCGTCTCGGCGTCCATCGTCGCTACCGCGACGACGTCCGCCTCGACTCGCGTTACGCTAAGACAGGGTGGCAGTGTTGTCACGAGCTCATCTCGGCGTCCGTCGTCGCTACCGCGACGACGTCCGCCTCGACTCGCGTTACGCTAAGACAGGGTTGCAGTGCTGTCACGTGCTCGTCTCGGCCTCCATCGTCGCTACCGCGACGACGTCTGCCTCGACTCGCGTTACACTAAGACAGGGTGGCACTGGTGTCACGTGCTCGTCTCGGCGTCCGTCGTCGTTACCGCAACGACGTCCGCCTCGACTCGCGTTACGCTAAGACAGGGAGGCACTGGTGTCAGGTGCTCGTTTCCGCGTCCGTCGTCGCTACCGCGACGACGTCCGCCTCGACTCGCTTACGCTAAGACAGGGTTGCAGTACTGTCACGTGCTCGTCTCGGCGTCTGTCGTCGCTACCGCGACGACGTCCGCCTCGACTCGCGTTATGCTAAGACAGGGTTGCAGTACTGTCACGTGCTCGTCTCGGCGTCTGTCGTCGCTACCGCGACGACGTCCGCCTCGACTCGCGTTACGCTAAGACAGGGTGGCAATGGTGTCACGTGCTCGTCTCGGCGTCCGTCGTCGCTACCGCGACGACGTCCGCCTCGACTCGCGTTACGCTAAGACAGGGTGACACTGGTGTCCCGTGCTCGTCTCGTCGTCCGTCATTGCTACGGCGACGACGTCCGCCTCGACTCGCGTTACGCTAAGACAGGTTGGCAATGGTGTCACGTGCTCGTCTCAGCGTCCGTCGTCGCTACCGCGATGACGTCCGCCTCGACTCGCGTTACGCTAAAAAAGGGAGGCAGTGCTGTCACGTGCTCGTCTCAGTGTTCGTCGTCGCTACCGCAACGACGTCCACCTCGACTTGTGTTACGCTAAGACAGGGTGGCACTGGTGTCACGTGCTCGTCTCGGCGTCCGTCGTCGCTATCGCGACGACGTCCGCCTCGACTCGCATTACGCTAAGACAGGGAGGCAGGGGTGTCACGTGCTCGTCTCGGCGTCCGTCGTCGCTACCGCGACGACGTCCGCCTCGACTCTCGTTACGCTAAGACAGGGTGGCACTGGTGTCACGTGCTCGTCTCGGCCTCCGTCATCGCTACCGTGACGACGTCCGCCTCGACTCGCGTTACGCTAAGACAGGGTGGCAGTGGTGTCACGTGCTCATCTCGGCGTCCGTCGTCGCTACCGCGACGACGTCCGCCTCGACTCGCGTTACGCTAAGACAGGGTGGCAGTGGTGTCACGTGCTCGTCTCGGCGTCCGTCGTCGCTACCGCGACGACGTCCGCCTCGACTCGCTTAGGCTAAGACAGGGTTGCAGTACTGTCATGTGCTCGTCTCGGCGTCTGTCATCGCTACCGCGATGACGTCCGCCTCGACTTGCGTTACGCTAAGACAGGATGGCAATGGTGTCACGTGCTCGTCTCGGCGTCCGTTGTCGATATCGCGACGACGTCCGCCTCGACTTGCGTTACGCTAAAAAAGGGAGGCAGTGCTGTCACGTGCTCGTCCCAGCGTCCGTCGTCGCTACCGCAACGACGTCCGCCTCGACTCGCGTTATGCTAGGACAGGGTGGCACTGGAGTCACGTGCTCGTCTCGGCGTCCGTCGTCGCTACCGCGACGACGTCCGCCTCGACTCGCGTTACTCTAAGGCAGGGTGGCACTGGTATCACGTGCTCGTCTCGGCGTCCGTCGTCGCTACTGCGACGATGTCTGCCTCGACTCGCGTTATGCTAAGACAGGGTGGCACTGGTGTCCCGTGCTCGTCTCGGCGTCCGTCGTCGCTACCGCAACGACGTCCGCCTCGACTCGCATTACGCTAAGACAGGGAGGCAGTGGTGTCACGTACTCGTCTCGGCGTCCGTCGTCGCTACCGCGACGACGTCCGCATCGACTCGCGTTACGCTAAGAAAGGGTGGCACTGGTGTCACGTGCTCGTCTCGGCATCCATCGTCGCTACCGCGACGACGTCCGCCTCGACTCGCGTTACGCTAAGACAGGTTGGCAATGGTGTCACGTGCTCGTCTCGGCGTCCGTCGTCGTTACCGCGACGATGTCCGCCTCGACTCGCGTTACGCTAAGACTGGGTGGCACTGGTGTCACGTGCTTGTCTCGGCGTCCGTCGTCGTTACCGCGACGACGTCCGCCTCGACTCGCGTTATGCTAAGACAGGGTGGCACTGGTGTCACGTGCTCGTCTCGGCGTCCGTCGTCGCTACCGCGATGACATCCGCCTCGACTCGCGTTACGCTAAGACAGGTTGTCAATGGTGTCACGTGCTCGTCTCGGCGTCCGTCGTCGCTACCGCGATGATGTCCGCCTCGATTCGCGTTACGCTAAAAAAGGGAGGCAGTGCTGTCACGTGCTCGTCTCGGCGTCCGTCGTCGCTACCGCAACGACGTCCGCCTCGACTCGCGTTACGCTAAGACAGGGTGGCACTGGTGTCACGTGCTCGTCTTGGCGTCCGTCGTCGCTACCGCGACGACGTCCGCCTCGACTCGCGTTACGTTAAGACAGGGAGGCAGTGGTGTCACGTGCTCATCTCGGCGTCCGTCGTCGCTACCGCGACGACTTCCGCCTCGACTCGCGTTACGCTAAGACCGGGTGGCAATGGTGTCACGTGCTCGTCTCGTCGTCCGTCATTGCTACCGCGACGACGTCCGCCTCGACTCGCGTTACGCTAAGACAGGTTGGCAATGGTGTCACGTGCTCGTCTTAGCGTCCGTCGTCGCTACCGCGATGACGTCCGCCTCGACTCGCGTTACGCTAAAAAAGGGAGGCAGTGCTGTCACGTGCTCGTCTCAGCGTTCGTCGTCGCTACCGCAACGACGTCCACCTCGACTTGCGTTACGCTAAGACAGGGTGGCACTGGTGTCACGTGCTCGTCTCAGCGTCCGTCGTCGCTATCGCGACGACGTCCGCCTCGACTCGCATTACGCTAAGACAGGGAGGCAGTGGTGTCACGTGCTCGTCTCGGCGTCCGTCGTCGCTACCGCGACGACGTCCGCCTCGACTCTCGTTATGCTAAGACAGGGTGGCACTGGTGTCACGTGCTCGTCTCGGCCTCCGTCATCGCTACCGCGACGACGTCCGCCTCGAGTCGCGTTACGCTAAGACAGGGTGGCAGTGGTGTCACGTGCTCGTCTCGGCGTCCGTCGTCGCTACCGCGACGACGTCCGCCTCGACTCGCGTTACGCTAAGACAGGGTGGCAGTGGTGTCACGTGCTCGTCTCCGCGTCCGTCGTCGCTACCGCGACGACGTCCGCCTCGACTCGCTTACGCTAAGATAGGGTTGCAGTACTGTCATGTGCTCGTCTCGGCGTCTGTCATCGCTACCGCGATGACGTCCGCCTCGACTCGCGTTATGCTAAGACAGGATGGCAATGGTGTCACGTGCTCGTCTCGGCGTCCGTTGTCGATATCGCGACGACGTCCGCCTCGACTCGCGTTACGCTAAAAAAGGGAGGCAGTGCTGTCACGTGCTCGTCTCAGCGTCCGTCGTCCGCCTCGACTCGCGTTAAGCTAGGACAGGGTGGCACTGGTGTCAACTGCTCGTCTCGGCGTCCGTCGTCGCTACCGCGACGACGTCCGCCTCGACTCGCGTTAAGCTAGGACAGGGTGGCACTGGTGTCAACTGCTCGTCTCGGCGTCCGTCGTCGCTACCGCGACGACGTCCGCCTCGACTCGCGTTACGCTAAGGCAGGGTGGCACTGGTATCACGTGCTCGTCTCGGCGTCCGTCGTCGCTACCGCGACGATGTCCGCCTCGACTCGCGTTATGCTAAGACAGGGTGGCACTGGTGTCCCGTGCTCGTCTCGGCGTCCGTCGTCGCTACCGCAACGACGTCCGCCTCGACTCGCATTACGCTAAGATAGGGAGGCAGTGGTGTCACGTACTCGTCTCGGCGTCCGTCGTCGCTACCGCGACGACGTCCGCATCGACTCGCGTTACGCTAAGAAAGGGTGGCACTGGTGTCACGCGCTCGTCTCGGCATCCATCGTCGCTACCGCGACGACGTCCGCCTCGACTCGCGTTACGCTAAGACAGGTTGGCAATGGTGTCACGTGCTCGTCTCGGCGTCCGTCGTCGTTACCTCGACAACGTCCGCCTCGACTCGCGTTACGCTAAGACAGGGTGGCACTGGTGTCACGTGCTTGTCTCGGCGTCCGTCGTCGTTACCGCGACGACGTCCGCCTCGACTCGCGTTATGCTAAGACAGGGTGGCACAGGTGTCACGTGCTCGTCTCGGCGTCCGTCATCGCTACCGCGATGACATCTGCCTCGACTCGCGTTACGCTAAGACAGGTTGCCAATGGTGTCACGTGCTCGTCTCGGCGTCCGTCGTCGCTACCGCGACGACTTCCGCCTCGACTCGCGTTACGCTAAGACCGGGTGGCAATGGTGTCACGTGCTCGTCTCGTCGTCCGTCATTGCTACCGCGACGACGTCCGCCTCGACTCGCGTTACGCTAAGACAGGTTGGCAATGGTGTCACGTGCTCGTCTTAGCGTCCGTCGTCGCTACCGCGATGACGTCCGCCTCGACTCGCGTTACGCTAAAAAAGGGAGGCAGTGCTGTCACGTGCTCGTCTCAGCGTTCGTCGTCGCTACCGCAACGACGTCCACCTCGACTTGCGTTACGCTAAGACAGGGTGGCACTGGTGTCACGTGCTCGTCTCAGCGTCCGTCGTCGCTATCGCGACGACGTCCGCCTCGACTCGCATTACGCTAAGACAGGGAGGCAGTGGTGTCACGTGCTCGTCTCGGCGTCCGTCGTCGCTACCGCGACGACGTCCGCCTCGACTCTCGTTATGCTAAGACAGGGTGGCACTGGTGTCACGTGCTCGTCTCGGCCTCCGTCATCGCTACCGCGACGACGTCCGCCTCGAGTCGCGTTACGCTAAGACAGGGTGGCAGTGGTGTCACGTGCTCGTCTCGGCGTCCGTCGTCGCTACCGCGACGACGTCCGCCTCGACTCGCGTTACGCTAAGACAGGGTGGCAGTGGTGTCACGTGCTCGTCTCCGCGTCCGTCGTCGCTACCGCGACGACGTCCGCCTCGACTCGCTTACGCTAAGATAGGGTTGCAGTACTGTCATGTGCTCGTCTCGGCGTCTGTCATCGCTACCGCGATGACGTCCGCCTCGACTCGCGTTATGCTAAGACAGGATGGCAATGGTGTCACGTGCTCGTCTCGGCGTCCGTTGTCGATATCGCGACGACGTCCGCCTCGACTCGCGTTACGCTAAAAAAGGGAGGCAGTGCTGTCACGTGCTCGTCTCAGCGTCCGTCGTCCGCCTCGACTCGCGTTAAGCTAGGACAGGGTGGCACTGGTGTCAACTGCTCGTCTCGGCGTCCGTCGTCGCTACCGCGACGACGTCCGCCTCGACTCGCGTTACGCTAAGGCAGGGTGGCACTGGTATCACGTGCTCGTCTCGGCGTCCGTCGTCGCTACCGCGACGATGTCCGCCTCGACTCGCGTTATGCTAAGACAGGGTGGCACTGGTGTCCCGTGCTCGTCTCGGCGTCCGTCGTCGCTACCGCAACGACGTCCGCCTCGACTCGCATTACGCTAAGATAGGGAGGCAGTGGTGTCACGTACTCGTCTCGGCGTCCGTCGTCGCTACCGCGACGACGTCCGCATCGACTCGCGTTACGCTAAGAAAGGGTGGCACTGGTGTCACGCGCTCGTCTCGGCATCCATCGTCGCTACCGCGACGACGTCCGCCTCGACTCGCGTTACGCTAAGACAGGTTGGCAATGGTGTCACGTGCTCGTCTCGGCGTCCGTCGTCGTTACCTCGACAACGTCCGCCTCGACTCGCGTTACGCTAAGACAGGGTGGCACTGGTGTCACGTGCTTGTCTCGGCGTCCGTCGTCGTTACCGCGACGACGTCCGCCTCGACTCGCGTTATGCTAAGACAGGGTGGCACAGGTGTCACGTGCTCGTCTCGGCGTCCGTCGTCGCTACCGCGATGACATCTGCCTCGACTCGCGTTACGCTAAGACAGGTTGCCAATGGTGTCACGTGCTCGTCTCGGCGTCCGTCGTCGCTACCGCGACGACGTCCGCCTCGACTCGCGTTACGCTAAAAAGGGAGGCAGTGCTGTCACGTGCTCGTCTCGGCGTCCGTCGTCGCTACTGCAACGACGTCCGCCTCGACTCGCGTTACGCTAAGACAGGGTGGCACTGGTGTCACGTGCTCGTCTTGGCGTCCGTCGTCGCTACCGCGACGACGTCCGCCTCGACTCGCGTTACGCTAAGACAGGGAGGCAGTGGTGTCACGTGCTCGTCTCGGCGTCCGTCATCGCTACCGCGACGACTTCCGCCTCGACTCGCGTTACGCTAAGACAGGGTGGCAATGGTGTCACGTGCTCGTCTCGGCCTCCGTCCTCGCTACTGCGACGACGTCCGCCTCGACTCGCGTTACGCTAAGACAAGGTGGCAGTGGTGTCACGTGCTCGTCTCGGCGTCCGTCGTCGCTACCGCGACGACATCCGCCTCGACTCGCATTACGCTAATACAGGGTGGCAGTGGTGTCACGTGCTCGTCTCCGCATCCGTCGTCGTTACCGCGACGACGTCTGCCTCGACTCGCGTTACGCTAAGATAGGGTGGCAGTGGTGTCACGTGCTCGTCTTGGTGTCCGTCGTCGCTACCGCGACGACGTCCGCCTCGACTTGCGTTACGCTAAGACAGGGTTGCAGTGCTGTCACGTGCTCGTCTCGGCCTCCATCGTCGCTACGCGATGATGTCCGCCTCAACTCGCGTTATGCTAAGACAGGGTGGCATTGGTGTCACGTGCTTGTCTCGGCGTCCGTCGTCGTTACCGCGACGACGTCCGCCTCGACTCGCGTTACGCTAAGACAGGGAGGCACTGGTGTCACGTGCTCGTCTCGGCGTCCGTCGTCGGTACCGCGACGACGTCCGCCTCGACTCGCTTACGCTAAGACAGGGTTGCAGTACTATCACGTGCTCGTCTCGGCGTCTGTCGTCGCTACCGCGACGACGTCCGCCTCGACTCGCGTTACGCTAAGACACGGTGGCAATGGTGTCACGTGCTCGTCTCGGCGTCCGTCGTCGCTACCGCGACGACGTCCGCCTCGACTCGCGTTATGCTAAGACAGGGTGGCACTGGTGTCACGTGCTCGTCTCGGCGTCCGTCGTCGCTATCGCAACGACGTCCGCCTCGACTCGCGTTTTCTAAGACAGGGTGACACTGGTGTCCCGTGCTCGTCTCGTCGTCCGTCGTCGCTACTGCGACGACGTCCGCCTCGACTCACGTTACGCTAAGGCAGGTTGGCAATGGTGTCACGTGCTCGTCTCGGCGTCCGTCGTCGCTATCGCGTCGACGTCCGCCTCGACTCGCGTAACGCTAAGACAGGGTGACACTGGTGTCACGTGCTCGTGTCATCGTCCGTCGTCGCTACCGCGACGATGTCGGCCTCGACTCGCGTTACGCTAAGACAGGTTGGCAATGGTGTCACGTGCTCGTCTCGGCGTCCGTCGTCGCTACCGCGACGACGTCCGCCTCGACTCGCGTTACGCTAAGACAGGTTGGCAATGGTGTCACGTGCTCGTCTCGGCGTCCGTCGTCGCTACCGCGACGACGTCCGCCTCGACTCGCTTACGCTAAGACAGGGTTGCACTGGTGTCCCGTGCTCGTCTCGGCGTCCGTCGTCGCTACCGGGATGACGTCTGCCTCGACTCGCGTTACGCTAAGACAGGGTGGCACTGGTGTCACGTGCTCGTCTCAGCGTCCGTCGTCGCTACCGCGACGACGTCTCCCTCGACTCGCGCTACGCTCACGCAGGGTGGCACTAGTGTCACGTGCTCGTCTCGGCGTCCGTCATCGCTACCGCGACGACGTCCGCCTTGACTCGCGTTACGCTAAGACAGGGTGGCATTGGTCTCACGTGCTCGTCTCGGCGTCCGTCATCGCTACCGCGACGACGTCCGCCTTGACTCGCGTTACGCTAAGACAGGGTGGCACTGGTGTCACGTGCTCGTGTCGGCGTCCGTCGTCGCTACCGCGAGGACGGCTGCCTCGACTCGCGTTACGCTAAGACAGGGAGGCAGTGGTGTCACGTGCTCGTCTCGGCGTCCGTCTTCGCTACCGCTACAACGTCCGCCTCGACTCGCGTTACGCTAAGACACGGAGGCAGTGGTGTCACGTGCTCGTCTCGGCGGCCGTCGTCGCTACCGCGACGACGTCCGCCTCGACTCGCGTTACGCTAAGACAGGGAGGCAGTGGTGTCACGTGCTCGTCTCGGCGTCCGTCGTTGCTACCGCGACGACTTCCGCCTCGACTCGCGTTACGCTAAGACAGGGTGCCACTGGTATCCCGTGCTCGTCTTGGCGTCCTTCGTCGCTACCGCGACGACGTCCGCCTCGACTCGCGTTACGCTAAGACAGGGTGGCACTGGTGTCACGTGCTCGTCTCGGCATCCGTCGTCGCTACCGCGATGACATCCGCCTCGACTAGCGTTACGCTAAGACAGGTTGGCAATGGTGTCACGTGCTCGTCTCGGCGTCCGTCGTTGCTACCGCGACGACGTCCGCCTCGACTCGCGTTACGCTAAGACAGGGTGCCACTGGTATCCCGTGCTCGTCTCGGCGTCCATCGTCGCTACCGCGACGACATCCGCCTCGACTCGCGTTATGCTAAGACAGGTTGGCACTGGTGTCACGTGCTCGTCTCGGCGTCCGTCGTCGCTACCGCGATGACGTCCGCGTCGACTCGCGTTACGCTAAGAAAGGGTGGCACTGGTGTCACGTGCTCGTCTCGGCATCCGTCGTCGCTACCGCGACGGCGTCCGCCTCGACTCACATTACGCTAAGACTGGGAGGCAGTGGTGTCACGTGCTCGTCTCGGCGGCCGTCGTCGCTACCGCGACGACGTCCGCCTCGACTCGCGTTACGCTAAGATAGGGAGGCAGTGGTGTCACGTGCTCGTCTCGGCGTCCGTCGTTGCTACCGCGACGACGTCCGCCTCGACTCGCATTACGCTAAGACAGTGTGGCAGTGGTGTCACGTGCTCGTCTCGGCGTCCGTCGTCGCTACCGCGACGACGTCCGCCTCGACTCGCATTACGCTAAGGCAGGATGGCACTGGTATCACGTGCTCGTCTCGGCGTCCGTCGTCGCTACCGCGACGACGTCCGCCTCGACTCGCGTTACGCTCAGACATGGTGGCACTGGTGTCCCGTGCTCGTCTCGGCATCCGTCGTCGCTACCGCAACAACGTCCGCCTCGACTCGCGTTACGCTAAGACAGCGAGGCAGTGGTGTCACGTACTCGTCTCGGCGTCCGTCGTCGCTACAGCCTCGACTCGCGTTAAGACAGGGTTGCAGTACTGTCACGTGCTTGTCTCGGCTTCTGTCGTCGCTACCGCGAAGACGTCCGCCTCGACTCGCGTTACGCTAAGACAGGGTGGCAATGGTGTCACGTGCTCGTCTCGGCGTCAGTCGTCGCTACCGCGACGACGTCCGCCTCGACTTGCGTTACGCTAAGACAGGGTGACACTGGTGTCCCGTGCTCGTCTTGTCGTCCGTCGTCGCTACCGCGACGACGTCCGCCTCGACTCGCGTTACGCTAAGACAGGTTGGCAATGGTGTCACGTGCTCGTCTCGGCGTCCGTCGTCGCTACCGCGACGACGTCCGCCTCGACTCGCGTTACGCTAAAAAAGGGAGGCAGTGCTGTCATGTGCTCGTCTCGGCGTCCGTCGTCGCTACCGCAACGACGTCCGCCTCGACTCGCGTTACGCTAAGACAGGGTGGCACTGGTGTCACGTGCTCGTCTCGGCGTTCATCGTCGCTACCGCGACGACGTCCGCCTCGACTCGCGTTACGCTAAGATAGGGAGGCAGTGGTGTCACGTGCTCGTCTCGGCGTCCGTCGTCGCTACCGCGACGACTTCCGCCTCGACTCGCATTACGCTAAGACAGGGTGGCAATGGTGTCACGTGCTCGTCTCGGCCTCCGTCCTCGCTACCGCGACGATGTCCGCCTCGACTCGCGTTACGCTAAGACAAGGTGGCAGTGGTGTCACGTGCTCGTCTCGGTGTCCGTCGTCGCTACCGCGACGACGTCCGCCTCGACTCGCATTACGCTAAGACAGGGTGGCAGTGGTGTCACGTGCTCGTCTTCGCGTCCGTCGTCGCTACCGTGATGACGTCTGCCTCGACTCGCGTTACGCTAAGATAGGGTGGCAGTGGTGTCACGTGCTCGTCTCGGCGTCCGTCGTCGCTACCGCGACGACGTCCGCCTCGACTCGCGTTACGCTAATACAGGGTGGCAATGGTGTCACGTGCTCGTCTCGGTGTCCGTCGTCACTACCGCGACGACGTCCTCCTCGACTCGCATTATGCTAAGACAAGGTGGCACTGGTGTCACGTGCTCGTCTTAGCGTCCGTCGTCGCTACCGCGACAACGTCCGCCTCGACTCGCGTTACGCTAAGACAGGGTGACACTGGTGTCACGTACTCGTCTTGTCATCCGTCGTCGCTACCGCGACGACGTCCGCCTCGACTCGCGTTACGCTAAGACAGGTTGGCAATGGTATCACGTGCTCGTCTCGGCGTCCGTCGTCGCTACCGCGACGACGTCCGCCTCGACTCGCGTTACGCTAAAAAAGGGAGGCAGTGCTGTCATGTGCTCGTCTCGCCGTCCGTCGTCGCTACCGCAACGACGTCCGCCTCGACTCGCGTTACGCTAAGACAGGTTGACAATGGTGTCACGTGCTCGTCTCGGCGTCCGTCGTCGCTACAGCGACGACGTCCGCCTCGACTCGCGTTACGCTAAGACAGGATGGCAATGGTGTCACGTGCTCGTCTCGGCGTCCGTCGTCGTTACCGCGACGACGTCCGCCTCGACTCGCATTACGCTAAGACAGGGTGGCACTGGTGTCACGTGCTCGTCTTGGCGTCCATCGTCGCTACCGCGACGACGTCCGCCTCGACTCGCTTACGCTAAGACAGGGTTGCACTGGTGTCCCGTGCTCGTCTCGGCGTCCGTTGCCGCTACCGGGATGACGTCCGCCTCGACTCGCGTTACGCTAAGACAGGGTGGCACTGGTGTCACGTGCTCATCTCGGCGTCCGTCGTTGTTACCGCGACGACGTCTCCCTCGACTCGCGTTACGCTCAAGCAGGGTGGCATTGGTGTCACGTGCTCGTCTCGGCGTCCGTCATCGCTACCGCGATGACGTCCGCCTTGACTCGCGTTACGCTAAGACAGGGTGGCATTGGTATCACGTGCTCGTCTCGGCGTCCGTCATCGCTACCGCGACGACGTCCGCCTTGACTCGCCTTACCCTAAGACAGGGTGGCACTGGTGTCACGTGCTCGTGTCGGCGTCCGTCGTCGCTACCGCGAGGACGGCCGCCTCGACTCGCGTTACGCTAAGACAGGGAGGCAGTGGTGTCACGTGCTCGTCTCGGCGTCCGTCTTCGCTACCGCTACAACGTCCGCCTCGACTCGCGTTACGCTAAGACAGGGAGGCAGTGGTGTCACGTGCTCGTCTCGGCGGCCGTCGTCGCTACCGTGACGACGTCCGCCTCGACTCGCGTTACGCTAAGACAGGGAGGCAGTGGTGTCACGTGCTCGTCTCGGCGTCCGTCGTCGCTACCGTGACGACGTCCGCCTCGACTCGCGTTACGCTAAGACAGGGTGGCACTGGTGTCACGTGCTTGTCTCGGCGTCCGTCGTCGTTACCGCGACGACGTCCGCCTCGACTCGCGTTATGCTAAGACAGGGTGGCACAGGTGTCACGTGCTCGTCTCGGCGTCCGTCGTCGCTACCGCGATGACATCTGCCTCGACTCGCGTTACGCTAAGACAGGTTGCCAATGGTGTCACGTGCTCGTCTCGGCGTCCGTCGTCGCTACCGCGACGACGTCCGCCTCGACTCGCGTTACGCTAAAAAGGGAGGCAGTGCTGTCACGTGCTCGTCTCGGCGTCCGTCGTCGCTACTGCAACGACGTCCGCCTCGACTCGCGTTACGCTAAGACAGGGTGGCACTGGTGTCACGTGCTCGTCTTGGCGTCCGTCGTCGCTACCGCGACGACGTCCGCCTCGACTCGCGTTACGCTAAGACAGGGAGGCAGTGGTGTCACGTGCTCGTCTCGGCGTCCGTCATCGCTACCGCGACGACTTCCGCCTCGACTCGCGTTACGCTAAGACAGGGTGGCAATGGTGTCACGTGCTCGTCTCGGCCTCCGTCCTCGCTACTGCGACGACGTCCGCCTCGACTCGCGTTACGCTAAGACAAGGTGGCAGTGGTGTCACGTGCTCGTCTCGGCGTCCGTCGTCGCTACCGCGACGACATCCGCCTCGACTCGCATTACGCTAATACAGGGTGGCAGTGGTGTCACGTGCTCGTCTCCGCATCCGTCGTCGTTACCGCGACGACGTCTGCCTCGACTCGCGTTACGCTAAGATAGGGTGGCAGTGGTGTCACGTGCTCGTCTTGGTGTCCGTCGTCGCTACCGCGACGACGTCCGCCTCGACTTGCGTTACGCTAAGACAGGGTTGCAGTGCTGTCACGTGCTCGTCTCGGCCTCCATCGTCGCTACGCGATGATGTCCGCCTCAACTCGCGTTATGCTAAGACAGGGTGGCATTGGTGTCACGTGCTTGTCTCGGCGTCCGTCGTCGTTACCGCGACGACGTCCGCCTCGACTCGCGTTACGCTAAGACAGGGAGGCACTGGTGTCACGTGCTCGTCTCGGCGTCCGTCGTCGGTACCGCGACGACGTCCGCCTCGACTCGCTTACGCTAAGACAGGGTTGCAGTACTATCACGTGCTCGTCTCGGCGTCTGTCGTCGCTACCGCGACGACGTCCGCCTCGACTCGCGTTACGCTAAGACACGGTGGCAATGGTGTCACGTGCTCGTCTCGGCGTCCGTCGTCGCTACCGCGACGACGTCCGCCTCGACTCGCGTTATGCTAAGACAGGGTGGCACTGGTGTCACGTGCTCGTCTCGGCGTCCGTCGTCGCTATCGCAACGACGTCCGCCTCGACTCGCGTTTTCTAAGACAGGGTGACACTGGTGTCCCGTGCTCGTCTCGTCGTCCGTCGTCGCTACTGCGACGACGTCCGCCTCGACTCACGTTACGCTAAGGCAGGTTGGCAATGGTGTCACGTGCTCGTCTCGGCGTCCGTCGTCGCTATCGCGTCGACGTCCGCCTCGACTCGCGTAACGCTAAGACAGGGTGACACTGGTGTCACGTGCTCGTGTCATCGTCCGTCGTCGCTACCGCGACGATGTCGGCCTCGACTCGCGTTACGCTAAGACAGGTTGGCAATGGTGTCACGTGCTCGTCTCGGCGTCCGTCGTCGCTACCGCGACGACGTCCGCCTCGACTCGCGTTACGCTAAGACAGGTTGGCAATGGTGTCACGTGCTCGTCTCGGCGTCCGTCGTCGCTACCGCGACGACGTCCGCCTCGACTCGCTTACGCTAAGACAGGGTTGCACTGGTGTCCCGTGCTCGTCTCGGCGTCCGTCGTCGCTACCGGGATGACGTCTGCCTCGACTCGCGTTACGCTAAGACAGGGTGGCACTGGTGTCACGTGCTCGTCTCAGCGTCCGTCGTCGCTACCGCGACGACGTCTCCCTCGACTCGCGCTACGCTCACGCAGGGTGGCACTAGTGTCACGTGCTCGTCTCGGCGTCCGTCATCGCTACCGCGACGACGTCCGCCTTGACTCGCGTTACGCTAAGACAGGGTGGCAATGGTATCCCGTGCTCGTCTCGGCGTCCGTCGTCGCTACCGCGACGACGTCCGCCTGGACTCGCGTTACGCTAAGACAAGGTGGCACTGGTATCCCGTGCTCGTCTCGGCGTCCGTCGTCGCTACCGGGACGACGTCTGCCTCGACTCGCGTTACGCTAAGACAGGGTGGCACTGGTGTCACGTGCTCGTCTCGGCGTCCGTCGTCGCTACCGCGACGATGTCCGCCTCGACTTGCGTTACGCTAAGGCAGGGTGGCACTGGTATCACGTGCTCGTCTCGGCGTCCGTCGTCACTACGGCGACGACGTCCGCCTCGACTCGCGTTACGCTAAGACAGGGTGGCACTGGTGTCCCGTGCTCGTCTCGGCGTCCGTCGTCGCTACCGCAACGACGTCCGCCTCGACTCGCGTTACGCTAAGATAGGGAGGCAGTGGTGTCACGTACTCGTCTCGGCGTCCGTCGTCGCTACCGCGACGACGTCCGCATCGACTCGCGTTACGCTAAGAAAGGGTGGCACTGGTGTCACGTGCTCGTCTCGGCATCCGTCGTCGCTACCGCGACGACGTCCGCCTCGACTCGCATTACGCTAAGACTGGGAGGCAGTGGTGTCACGTGCTCGTCTCGGCGGCCGTCGTCGCTACCGCGATGACGTCCGCCTCGACTCGCGTTACGCTAAGACAGGGAGGCAGTGGTGTCACGTGCTCATCTCGGCGTCCGTCGTGGCTACCGCGACGACGTCTGCCTCGACTCGCGTTACGCTAAGACAGTGTGGCAGTGGTGTCACGTGCTCGTCTCGGCGTCCGTCGTCGCTACCGCGACGACGTCCGCCTCGACTCGCGTTACGCTAAGGCAGGGTGGCACTGGTATCACGTGCTCGTCTCGGCGTCCATCGTCGCTACCGCGACGACGTCCGCCTCGACTCGCGTTACGCTAAGACATGGTGGCACTGGTGTCCCGTGCTCGTCTCGGCGTCCGTCGTCGCTACCACAACGACGTCCGCCTCGACTCGCGTTACGCTAAGACAGGGAGGCAGTGGTGTCACGTACTCGTCTCGGCGTCCGTCGTCGCTACCGCCTCGACTCGCGTTAAGACAGGGTTGCAGTACTGTCACGTGCTTGTCTCGGCGTCTGTCGTCGCTACCGCGAAGACGTCCACCTCGACTCGCGTTACGCTAATACAGGGTGGCAATGGTGTCACGTGCTCGTCTCGGCGTCCGTCGTCACTACCGCGATGACGTCCGCCTCGACTCGCGTTACGCTAAGACAGGTTGGCAATGGTGTCACGTGCTCGTCTCGGCGTCCGTCGTCGCTACCGCGACGACGTCCGCCTCGACTCGCGTTACGCTAAAAAAGGGAGGCAGTGCTGTCATGTGCTCGTCTCGGCGTCCGTCGTCGCTACCGCAACGACGTCCGCCTCGACTCGCGTTACGCTAAGACAGGGTGGCACTGGTGTCACGTGCTCGTCTCGGCGTCCGTCGTCGCTACCGCGACGACGTCCGCCTCGACTCGCGTTACGCTAAGATAGGGAGGCAGTGGTGTCACGTGCTCGTCTCGGCGTCCGTCGTCGCTACCGCGACGACTTCCGCCTCGACTCGCATTACGCTAAGACAGGGTGGCAATGGTGTCACGTGCTCGTCTCGGCCTCCGTCCTCGCTACCGCGACGATGTCCGCCTCGACTCGCGTTACGCTAAGGCAAGGTGGCAGTGGTGTCACGTGCTCGTCTCGGTGTCCGTCGTCGCTACCGCGACGACGTCCGCCTCGACTCGCATTACGCTAAGACAGGGTGGCAGTGGTGTCACGTGCTCGTCTTCGCGTCCGTCGTCGCTACCGCGATGACGTCTGCCTCGACTCGCGTTACGCTAAGATAGGGTGGCAGTGGTGTCACGTGCTCGTCTCGGCGTCCGTCGTCGTTACCGCGACGACGTCCTCCTCGACTCGCGTTATGCTAAGACAAGGTGGCACTGGTGTCACGTGCTCGTCTCGGCGTCCGTCGTCGCTACCGCGACGACGTCCGCCTCGACTCGCGTTACGCTAAGACAGGGTGACACTGGTGTCACGTACTCGTCTTGTCGTCCGTCGTCGTTACCGCGACGACGTCCGCCTCGACTCGCGTTACGCTAAGACAGGTTGGCAATGGTGTCACGTGCTCGTCTCGGCGTCCGTCGTCGCTACCGCGATGACGTCCGCCTCGACTCGCGTTACGCTAAGACAGGTTGACAATGGTGTCACGTGCTCGTCTCGGCGTCCGTCGTCGCTACCGCGACGACGTCCGCCTCGACTCGCGTTACGCTAAGACAGGATGGCAATGGTGTCACGTGCTCGTCTCGGCGTCCGTCGTTGTTACCGCGACGACGTCCGCCTCGACTCGCATTACGCTAAGACAGGGTGGCACTGGTGTCACGTGCTCGTCTTGCCGTCCATCGTCGCTACCGCGACGACGTCCGCCTCGACTCGCTTACGCTAAGACAGGGTTGCACTGGTGTCCCGTGCTCGTCTCGGCGTCCGTTGCCGCTACCGGGATGACGTCCGCCTCGACTCGCGTTACGCTAAGACAGGGTGGCACTGGTGTCACGTGCTCATCTCGGCGTCCGTCGTTGTTACCGCGACGACGTCTCCCTCGACTCGCGTTACGCTCAAGCAGGGTGGCACTGGTGTCACGTGCTCGTCTCGGCGTCCGTCATCGCTACCGCGATGACGTCCGCCTTGACTCGCGTTACGCTAAGACAGGGTGGCATTGGTATCACGTGCTCGTCTCGGCGTCCGTCATCGCTACCGCGACGACGTCCGCCTTGACTCGCCTTACCCTAAGACAGGGTGGCACTGGTGTCACGTGCTCGTGTCGGCGTCCGTCGTCGCTACCGCGAGGACGGCCGCCTCGACTCGCGTTACGCTAAGACAGGGAGGCAGTGGTGTCACGTGCTCGTCTCGGCGTCCGTCTTCGCTACCGCTACAACGTCCGCCTCGACTCGCGTTACGCTAAGACAGGGAGGCAGTGGTGTCACGTGCTCGTCTCGGCGGCCGTCGTCGCTACCGTGACGACGTCCGCCTCGACTCGCGTTACGCTAAGACAGGGAGGCAGTGGTGTCACGTGCTCGTCTCAGCGTCCGTCGTTGCTACCGCGACGACGTCCGCCTCGACTCGCGTTACGCTAAGACAAGGTGGCACTGGTATCCCGTGCTCGTCTCGGCGTCCGTCGTCGCTACCGGGACGACGTCCGCCTCGACTCGCGTTACGCTAAGACAGGGTGGCACTGGTGTCACGTGCTCGTCTCGGCGTCCGTCGTCGCTACCGCGACGATGTCTGCCTCGACTTGCGTTACGCTAAGGCAGGGTGGCACTGGTATCACGTGCTCGTCTCGGCGTCCGTCGTCACTACTGCGACGACGTCCGCCTCGACTCGCGTTACGCTAAGACAGGGTGGCACTGGTGTCCCGTGCTCGTCTCGGCGTCCGTCGTCGCTACCGCAACGACGTCCGCCTCGACTCGCGTTACGCTAAGATAGGGAGGCAGTGGTGTCACGTACTCGTCTCGGCGTCCGTCGTCGCTACCGCGACGACGTCCGCATCGACTCGCGTTACGCTAAGAAAGGGTGGCACTGGTGTCACGTGCTCGTCTCGGCATCCGTCGTCGCTACCGCGACGACGTCCGCCTCGACTCGCATTACGCTAAGACTGGGAGGCAGTGGTGTCACGTGCTCGTCTCGGCGGCCGTCGTCGCTACCGCGATGACGTCCGCCTCGACTCGCGTTACGCTAAGACAGGGAGGCAGTGGTGTCACGTGCTCATCTCGGCGTCCGTCGTGGCTACCGCGACGACGTCTGCCTCGACTCGCGTTACGCTAAGACAGTGTGGCAGTGGTGTCACGTGCTCGTCTCGGCGTCCGTCGTCGCTACCGCGACGACGTCCGCCTCGACTCGCGTTACGCTAAGGCAGGGTGGCACTGGTATCACGTGCTCGTCTCGGCGTCCATCGTCGCTACCGCGACGACGTCCGCCTCGACTCGCGTTACGCTAAGACATGGTGGCACTGGTGTCCCGTGCTCGTCTCGGCGTCCGTCGTCGCTACCACAACGACGTCCGCCTCGACTCGCGTTACGCTAAGACAGGGAGGCAGTGGTGTCACGTACTCGTCTCGGCGTCCGTCGTCGCTACCGCCTCGACTCGCGTTAAGACAGGGTTGCAGTACTGTCACGTGCTTGTCTCGGCGTCTGTCGTCGCTACCGCGAAGACGTCCACCTCGACTCGCGTTACGCTAATACAGGGTGGCAATGGTGTCACGTGCTCGTCTCGGCGTCCGTCGTCACTACCGCGATGACGTCCGCCTCGACTCGCGTTACGCTAAGACAGGTTGGCAATGGTGTCACGTGCTCGTCTCGGCGTCCGTCGTCGCTACCGCGACGACGTCCGCCTCGACTCGCGTTACGCTAAAAAAGGGAGGCAGTGCTGTCATGTGCTCGTCTCGGCGTCCGTCGTCGCTACCGCAACGACGTCCGCCTCGACTCGCGTTACGCTAAGACAGGGTGGCACTGGTGTCACGTGCTCGTCTCGGCGTCCGTCGTCGCTACCGCGACGACGTCCGCCTCGACTCGCGTTACGCTAAGATAGGGAGGCAGTGGTGTCACGTGCTCGTCTCGGCGTCCGTCGTCGCTACCACGACGACTTCCGCCTCGACTCGCATTACGCTAAGACAGGGTGGCAATGGTGTCACGTGCTCGTCTCGGCCTCCGTCCTCGCTACCGCGACGATGTCCGCCTCGACTCGCGTTACGCTAAGGCAAGGTGGCAGTGGTGTCACGTGCTCGTCTCGGTGTCCGTCGTCGCTACCGCGACGACGTCCGCCTCGACTCGCATTACGCTAAGACAGGGTGGCAGTGGTGTCACGTGCTCGTCTTCGCGTCCGTCGTCGCTACCGCGATGACGTCTGCCTCGACTCGCGTTACGCTAAGATAGGGTGGCAGTGGTGTCACGTGCTCGTCTCGGCGTCCGTCGTCGTTACCGCGACGACGTCCTCCTCGACTCGCGTTATGCTAAGACAAGGTGGCACTGGTGTCACGTGCTCGTCTCGGCGTCCGTCGTCGCTACCGCGACGACGTCCGCCTCGACTCGCGTTACGCTAAGACAGGGTGACACTGGTGTCACGTACTCGTCTTGTCGTCCGTCGTCGCTACCGCGACGACGTCCGCCTCGACTCGCGTTACGCTAAGACAGGTTGGCAATGGTGTCACGTGCTCGTCTCGGCGTCCGTCGTCGCTACCGCGACGACGTCCGCCTCGACTCGCGTTACGCTAAAAAAGGGAGGCAGTGCTGTCATGTGCTCGTCTCGCCGTCCGTCGTCGCTACCGCAACAACGTCCGCCTCGACTCGCGTTACGCTAAGACAGGGTGGCACTGGTGTCACGTGCTCGTCTCGGCGTCCGTCGTCGCTACCGCGACGACGTCCGCCTCGACTCGCGTTACGCTAGGACAGGTTGGCAATGGTGTCACGTGCTCGTCTCGGCGTCCGTCGTCGCTACCGCGACGACGTCCACCTCGACTCGCGTTACGCTAAGACAGGATGGCAATGGTGTCACGTGCTCGTCTCGGCGTCCGTCGTCGTTACCGCGACGACGTCCGCCTCGACTCGCATTACGCTAAGACAGGGTGGCACTGGTGTCACGTGCTCGTCTTGGCGTCCATCGTCGCTACCGCGACGACGTCCGCCTCGACTCGCTTACGCTAAGACAAGGTTGCACTGGTGTCCCGTGCTCGTCTCGGCGTCCGTTTCCGCTACCGGGATGACGTCCGCCTCGACTCGCGTTACGCCAAGACAGGGTGGCACTGGTGTCACGTGCTCATCTCGGCGTCCGTCGTCGTTACCGCGACGACGTCTCCCTCGACTCGCGTTACGCTCAAGCAGGGTGGCACTGGTGTCACGTGCTCGTCTCGGCGTCCGTCATCGCTACCGCGATGACGTCCGCCTTGACTCGCGTTACGCTAAGACAGGGTGGCATTGGTATCACGTGCTCGTCTCGGCGTCCGTCATCGCTACCGCGACGACGTCCGCCTTGACTCGCCTTACGCTAAGACAGGGTGGCACTGGTGTCACGTGCTCGTGTCGGCGTCCGTCGTCGCTACCGCGAGGACGGCCGCCTCGACTCGTGTTACGCTAAGACAGGGAGGCAGTGGTGTCACGTGCTCGTCTCGGCGTCCGTCTTCGCTACCGCTACAACGTCCGCCTCGACTCGCGTTACGCTAAGACAGGGAGGCAGTGGTGTCACGTGCTCGTCTCGGCGGCCGTCGTCGCTACCGTGACGACGTCCGCCTCGACTCGCGTTACGCTAAGACAGTGTGGCAGTGGTGTCTCGTGCTCGTCTCGGCGTCCGTCGTCGCTACCGCGACGACGTCCGCCTCGACTCGCGTTACGCTAAGACAAGGAGGCAGTGTTGTCACGTACTCGTCTCGGCGTCCGTCGTCGCTACCGCCTCGACTCGCGTTAAGACAGGGTTGCAGTACTGTCACGTGCTTGTCTCGGCGTCTGTCGTCGCTACTGCGAAGACGTCCACCTCGACTCGCGTTACGCTAATACAGGGTGGCAATGGTGTCACGTGCTCGTCTCGGCGTCCGTCGTCACTACCGCGATGACGTCCGCCTCGACTCGCGTTATGCTAAGACAGGGTGGCACTGGTGTCACGTGCTCGTCTCGGCGTCCGTCGTCGCTACCGCGACGACGTCCGCCTCGACTCGCGTTACGCTAAGACAGTGTGACACTGGTGTCCCGTGCTCGTCTTGTCGTCCGTCATCGCTACCGCGACGACGTCTGCCTCGACTCGCGTTACGCTAAGACAGGTTGGCAATGGTGTCACGTGCTCGTCTCGGCGTCCATCGTCGCTACCGCGATGACGTCCGCCACGACTCGCGTTACGCTAAAAAAGGGAGGCAGTGCTGTCATGTGCTCGTCTCGGCGTCCGTCGTCGCTACCGCAACGACGTCCGCCTCGACTCGCGTTACGCTAAGACAGGGTGGCACTGGTGTCACGTGCTCGTCTCGGCGTCCGTCGTCGCTACCGCGACGACGTCCGCCTCGACTCGCGTTACGCTAAGACAGGGTGGCAATGGTGTCACGTGCTCGTCTCGGCGTCCGTCGTCACTACCGCGACGACGTCCGCCTCGACTCGCGTTACGCTAAGGCAGGTTGGCAATGGTGTCACGTGCTCGTCTCGGCGTCCGTCATCGTTACCGTGATGACGTCCGCCTTGACTCGCGTTAGGCTAAGACAGGGTGGCACTGGTGTCACGTGCTAGTCTCGGCGTCCGTCGTCGCTATCGCGACGACGTCCACCTCGACTCACGTTACGCTAAGACAGGGTGACACTGGCGTCCCGTGCTCGTCTCGTCGTCCGTCATCGCTACCGCGACGACGTCTGCCTCGACTCGCGTTACGCTAAGACAGGTTGGCAATGGTGTCACGTGCTCGTCTCGGCGTCCGTCGTCGCTACCGCGACGACGTTCGCCTCGACTCGCGTTACGCTAAGACAGGATGGCAATGGTGTCACGTGCTCGTCTTGGCGTCCGTCATCGTTACCGTGATGACGTCCGCCTCGACTCGTGTTACGCTAAGACAGGGTGGCATTGGTATCACGTGCTCGTCTCGGCGTCCGTCGTCGCTACCGTGACGACGTCCGCCTTGACTCGCGTTACGCTAAGACAGGGTGGCACTGGTGTCCCGTGCTCGTCTCGGCGTCCGTCGTTGCTACCGGGATGACGTCCGCCTCGACTCGCGTTACGTTAAGACAGGATGGCACTGGTGTCACGTGCTCGTCTCGGCGTCCGTCGCTGCTACCGCGACAACGTCTGCCTCGACTCGCGTTACGCTCAGGCAGGGAGGCAGTGGTGTCACGTGCTCGTCTCGGCGTCCGTCATCGCTACCGCGACGACGTCCGCCTCGACTCGCGTTACGCTAAGACAGGGCGGCACTGGTGTCACGTGCTCGTGTCGTCGTCCGTCGTCGCTACCGCGACGACGGCCGCCTCGACTCGCGTTACGCTAAGACAGGGAGGCAGTGGTGTCACGTGCTCGTCTCGGCGTCCGTCTTCGCTACCGCTACAACGTCCGCATCGACTCGCGTTACGCTAAGACAGGGTGGCACTGGTGTCACGTGCTCGTCTCGGCGTCCGTCGTCGCTACCGCGACGACGTCCGCCTCGACTCGCGTTACGCTAAGACAGGGAGGCAGTGGTGTCACGTGCTCGTCTCGGCGGCCGTCGTCGCTACCGCGACGACGTCCGCCTCGACTCGCGTTATGCTAAGACAGGGAGGCTGTGGTGTCACGTGCTCGTCTCGGCGTCCGTCGTTGCTACCGCGATGACGTCCGCCTCGACTCGCGTTACGCTAAGACAGGGTGGCACTGGTATCCCGTGCTCGTCTCGGCGTCCGTCATCGCTACCGGGACGACGTCCGCCTCGACTCGCGTTACGCTAAGACAGGGTGGCACTGGTGTCACGTGCTCGTCTCGGCCTCCGTCCTCGCTACCGCGACGATGTCCGCCTCGACTCGCGTTACGCTAAGGCAGGGTGGCACTGGTATCATGTGCTCGTCTCGGCGTCCGTCGTCGCTACCGCGATGACGTCCGCCTCGACTCGCGTTACGCTAAGACAGGGTGGCACTGGTGTCCCGTTCTCGTCTCGGCGTCCGTCGTCGCTACCGCAACGACGTCCGCCTCGACTCGCGTTACGCTAAGACAGGGAGGCAGTGGTGTCACGTACTCGTCTCGGCGTCCGTCGTCGCTACCGCGACGATGTCCGCATCGACTCGCGTTACACTAAGAAAGGTTGGCACTGGTGTCACGTGCTCGTCTCGGCATCCGTCTTCGCTACCGCGACGACGTCCGCCTCGGCTCGCATTAGGATAAGACTGGGAGGCAGTGGTGTCACGTGCTCGTCTCGGCGGCCGTCGTCGCTACCGCGACGATGTCCGCCTCGACTCGCGTTACGCTAAGACATTGAGGCAGTGGTGTCACGTGCTCGTCTCGGCGTCCGTCGTTGCCACCGCGACGACGTCCGCATCGACTCGCGTTACGCTAAGACTGGGAGGCAGTGGTGTCACGTGCTCGTCTCGGCGTCCGTCGTCGCTACCGCGAGTACGTCCGCCTCGACTCGCGTTACGCTAAGGCAGGGTGGCACTGGTATCACGTGCTCGTCTCGGCGTCCGTCGTCGCTACCGCGACGACGTCCGCCTTGACTCGCGTTACGCTAAGACAGGGTGGCACTGGTGTCCCGTGCTCGTCTCGGCGTCCGTCGTCACTACCGCAACGACGTCCGCCTCGACTCGCGTTACGCTAAGACAGGGAGGCAGTGGTGTGACGTACTCGTCTCCGCATCGACTCGCGTTACGCTAAGAAAGGGTGGCACTCGTGTCACGTGCTCGTCTCGGCATCCGTCGTCGCTACCGCGACGACGTCCGCCTCGACTCGCATTACGCTAAGACTGGGATGCAGTGGTGTCACGTGCTCGTCTCGGCGGCCATCGTCGCTACCGCGACGACGTCCGCCTCGACTCGCGTTACGCTAAGACAGGGAGGCAGTGGTGTCACGTGCTCGTCTCGGCGTCCATCGTGGCTACCGCGACGACGTCCGCCTCGACTCGCGTTACGCTAAGACAGGGTGGCACTGGTATCCCGTGCTCGTCTCGGCGTCCGTCGTCGCTACCAGGACGACGTCCGCCTCGACTCGCGTTACGCTAAGACAGGGTGGCACTGGTGTCACGTGCTCGTCTCGGCGTCCGTCGTTGCTACCGCGATGACGTCCGCCTCGACTCGCGTTACGCTAAGGCAGGGTGGCACTGGTATCACGTGCTCGTCTCGGCGTCCGTCGTCGCTACCGCGACGACGTCCGCCTCGACTCGCGTTACGCTAAGCCAGGGTGGCACTGGTGTCACGTGCTCGTCTCGGCGTCCGTCGTCGCTACCGCGACGACGTCTGCCTCGACTCGCGTTACGCTAAGACAGGGAGGCAGTGGTGTCACGTGCTCGTCTCGGCGTCCGTCGTCGCTACCGCGACGACGTCCGCCTCGACTCGCGTTACGCTAAGACAGGGTGGCAATGGTGTCACGTGCTCGTCTCGGCCTCCGTCCTTGCTACCGCGACGACGTCCGCCTCGACTCGCGTTACGCTAAGACAAGGTGGCAGTGGTGTCACGTGCTCGTCTCGGCGTCCGTCGTCGCTACCGCGACGACGTCCGCCTCGACTCGCGTTACGCTAAGACAGGGTGGCAGTGGTGTCACGTGCTCGTCTCGGCGTCCGTCGTCGCTATCGCGACGACGTCCGCCTCGACTCGCGTTTTTCTAAGACAGGGTGACACTGGTGTCCCGTGCTCGTCTCGTCGTCCGTCGTCGCTACTGCGACGAAGTCCGCCTCGACTCGCGTTATGCTAAGGCAGGTTGGCAATGGTGTCACGTGCTCGTCTTGGTGTCTGTCATCGCTATCGCGACGACGTCCGCCTCGACTCGCGTTACGCTAAGACAGGGTGACACTGGTGTCACGTGCTCGTCTCGTCGTCCGTCGTCGCTACCGCGACGATGTCTGCCTCGACTCGCGTTACGCTAAGACAGGTTGGCAATGGTGTCACGTGCTCGTCTCGGCGTCCGTCATCGCTACCGCGACGACGTCCGCCTCGACTCGCGTTACGCTAAGACAGGATGGCAATGGTGTCACGTGCTCGTCTCGGCGTCCGTCGTTGTTACCGCGACGACGTCCGCCTCGACTCGCATTACGCTAAGACAGGGTGGCACTGGTGTCACGTGCTCGTCTCGGCGTCCGTCGTCGCTACCGGGATGACGTCCGCCTCGACTCGCGTTACGCTAAGACAGGGTGGCACTGGTGTCACGTGCTCGTCTCGGCGTCCGTCGTCGCTACCGCGACGACGTCTCCCTCGACTCGCGTTACGCTCAGGCAGGGTGGCACTGGTGTCACGTGCTCGTCTCGGCGTCCGTCATCGCTACCGCGATGACGTCCGCCTTAACTCGCGTTACGCTAAGACAGGGTGGCATTGGTATCACGTGCTCGTCTCGGCGTCTGTCATCGCTACCACGACAACGTCCGCCTTGACTCGCGTTACGCTAAGACAGGGTGGCACTGGTGTCACGTGCTCGTGTCGGTGTCCGTCGTCGCTACCGCGAGGACGGCTGCCTCTACTCGCGTTACGCTAAGACAGGGAGGCAGTGGTGTCACGTGCTCATCTCGGCGTCCGTCTTCGCTACCGCTACAACGTCCGCCTCGACTCGCGTTACGCTAAGACAGGGAGGCAGTGGTGTCACGTGCTCGTCTCGGCGGCCGTCGTCGCTACCGCGACGACGTCCGCCTCGACTCGCGTTACGCTAAGACAGGGAGGCAGTGGTGTCACGTGCTCGTCTCGGCGTCCGTCGTTGCTACCGCGACGACGTCCGCCTCGACTCGCGTTACGCTAAGACAGGGTGGCACTGGTATCCCGTGCTCGTCTCGGCGTCCGTCGTCGCTACCGGGACGACGTCCGCCTCGACTCGCGTTACGCTAAGACAGGGTGGCACTGGTGTCACGTGCTCGTCTCGGCGTCCGTCGTCGCTACCGCGACGACGTCCGCCTCGACTCGCGTTACGCTAAGCCAGGGTGGCACTGGTATCACGTGCTCGTCTCGGCGTCCGTCGTCGCTACCGCGACGACGTCCGCCTCGACTCGCGTTACGCTAAGACAGGGTGGCACTGGTGTCCCGTGCTCGTCTCGGCGTCCGTCGTCGCTACCGCAACGACGTCCGCCTCGACTCCGTTACGCTAAGACAGGGAGGCAGTGGTGTCACGTACTCGTCTCGGCGTCCGTCGTCGCTACCGCGACGACGTCCGCATCGACTCGCGTTACGCTAAGAAAGGGTGGCACTGGTGTCACGTTCTCGTCTCGGCATCCGTCGTCGCTACCACGACGACGTCCGCCTCGACTCGCATTACGCTAAGACTGGGATGCAGTGGTGTCACGTGCTCGTCTCGGCGGCCGTCGTCGCTACCGCGACGACGTCCGCCTCGACTCGCGTTACGCTAAGACAGGGAGGCAGTGGTGTCACGTGCTCGTCTCGGCGTCCCTCATTGCTACCGTGACGACGTCCGCCTCGACTCGCGTTACGCTAAGACAGGGTGGCACTGGTATCCCGTGCTCATCTCGGCGTCCGTCGTCGCTACCAGGACGACGTCCGCCTCGACTCGCGTTACGCTAAGAAAGGGTGGCACTGGTGTCACGTGCTCGTCTCGGCGTCTGTCGTTGCTACCGCGACGACGTCCTCCTCGACTCGCGTTACGCTAAGGCAGGGTGGCACTGGTATTACGTGCTCGTCTCGGCGTCCGTCGTCGCTACCGCGACGACGTCCGCCTCGACTCGCGTTACGCTAAGCCAGGGTGGCACTGGTGTCACGTGCTCGTCTCGGCGTCCGTCGTCGCTACCGCGACAACGTCGGCCTCGACTCGCGTTACGCTAAGACAGGGAGACAGTGGTGTCACGTGCTCGTCTCGGCGTCCGTCGTCGCTACCGCGACGACGTCCGCCTCGACTCGCGTTACGCTAAGACAGGGTGGCAGTGGTGTCACGTGCTCGTCTCGGCGTCCGTCCTCGCTACCGCGACGACGTCCGCCTCGACTCGCGTTACGTTAAGACAAGGTGGCAGTGGTGTCACATGCTCGTCTCGGCGTCCGTCGTCGCTACCGCGACGACGTCCGCCTCGACTCGCATTACGCTAAGACAGGGTGGCAGTGGTGTCACGTGCTCGTCTCGGCGTCCGTCGTCGCTATCGCTACGACGTCCGCCTCGACTCGCGTTTTTCTAAGACAGGGTGACACTGGTGTCCCGTGCTCGTCTCGTCGTCCGTCGTCGCTACTACGACGACGTCCGCCTCGACTCGCGTTATGCTAAGGCAGGTTGGCAATGGTGTCACGTGCTCGTCTTGGTGTCCGTCGTCGCTATCGCGACGACGTCCGCCTCGACTCGCGTTACGCTAAGACAGGGTGACACTGGTGTCACGTGCTCGTCTCGTCGTCCGTCGTCGCTACCGCGACGATGTCTGCCTCGACTCGCGTTACGCTAAGACAGGTTGGCAATGGTGTCACGTGCTCGTCTCGGCGTCCATCGTCGCTACCGCGACGACGTCCGCCTCGACTCGCGTTACGCTAAGACAGGATGGCAATGGTGTCACGTGCTCGTCTCGGCGTCCGTCGTCGTTACCGCGACGACGTCCGCCTCGACTCGCATTACGCTAAGACAGGGTGGCACTGGTGTCACGTGCTCGTCTCGGCGTCCGTCGTCGCTACCGGGATGATGTCCGCCTCGACTCGCGTTACGCTAAGACAGGGTGGCACTGGTGTCACGTGCTCGTCTCGGCGTCCGTCGTCGCTACCGCGAAGACGTCTCCCTCGACTCGCGTTACGCTCAGGCAGGGTGGCACTGGTGTCACGTGCTCGTCTCGGCGTCCGTCATCGCTACCGCGATGACGTCCGCCTTAACTCGCGTTACGCTAAGACAGGGTGGCATTGGTATCACGTGCTCGTCTCGGCGTCCGTCATCGCTACCGCGACGACGTCCGCCTTGACTCGCGTTACGCTAAGACAGGGTGGCACTGGTGTCACGTGCTCGTGTCGGCGTCCGTCGTCGCGACCGCGAGGACGGCCGCCTCTACTCGCGTTACGCTAAGACAGGGAGGTAGTGGTGTCACGTGCTCATCTCGGCGTCCGTCTTTGCTACCGCTACAACATCCGCCTCGACTCGCGTTACGCTAAGACAGGGAGGCAGTGGTGTCACGTGCTCGTCTCGGCGGCCGTCGTCGCTACCGCGACGACGTCCGCCTCGACTCGCGTTACGCTAAGACAGGGAGGTAGTGGTGTCACGTGCTCGTCTCGGCGTCCGTCGTTGCTACCGTGACGACGTCCGCCTCGACTCGCGTTACGCTAAGACAGGGTGGCACTGGTATCCCGTGCTCGTCTCGGCGTCCGTCGTCGCTACCGGGACGACGTCCGCCTCGACTCGCGTTACGCTAAGACAGGGTGGCACTGGTGTCACGTGCTCGTCTCGGCGTCCGTCGTCGCTACCGCGACGACGTCCGCCTCGACTCGCGTTACGCTAAGGCAGGGTGGCACTGGTATCACGTGCTCGTCTCGGCGTCCGTCGTCGCTACCGCGACGACGTCCGCCTCGACTCGCGTTACGCTAAGACAGGGTGGCACTGGTGTCCCGTGCTCGTCTCGGCGTCCGTCGTCGCTACCGCAAAGACGTCCGCCTCGACTCCATTACGCTAAGACAGGGAGGCAGTGGTGTCACGTACTCGTCTCGGCGTCCGTCGTCGCTACCGCGACGACGTCCGCATCGACTCGCGTTACGCTAAGAAAGGGTGGCACTGGTGTCACGTTCTCGTCTCGGCATCCGTCGTCGCTACCGCGACGACGTCCGCCTCGACTCGCATTACGCTAAGACTGGGATGCAGTGGTGTCACGTGCTCGTCTCGGCGGCCGTCGTCGCTACCGCGACGACGTCCGCCTCGACTCGCGTTACGCTAAGACAGGGAGGCAGTGGTGTCACGTGCTCGTCTCGGCGTCCATCGTTGCTACCGCGACGACGTCCGCCTCGACTCGCGTTACGCTAAGACAGGGTGGCACTGGTATCCCGTGCTCATCTCGGTGTCCGTCGTCGCTACCAGGACGACGTCCGCCTCGACTCGCGTTACGCTGAGACAGGGTGGCACTGGTGTCACGTGCTCGTCTCGGCGTCTGTCGTTGCTACCGCGACGACGTCCGCCTCGACTCGCGTTACGCTAAGGCAGGGTGGCACTGGTATCACGTGCTCGTCTCGGCGTCCGTCATCGCTACCGCGACGACGTCCGCCTCGACTCGCGTGACGCTAAGCCATGGTGGCACTGGTGTCACGTGCTCGTCTCGGCGTCCGTCGTCGCTACCGCGACGACGTCCGCCTCGACTCGCGTTACGCTAAGACAGGGAGGTAGTGGTGTCACGTGCTCGTCTCGGCGTCCGTCGTCGCTACCGCGACGACGTCCGCCTCGACTCGCGTTACGCTAAGACAGGGTGGCAATGGTGTCACGTGCTCGTCTCGGCCTCCGTCCTCGCTACCGCGACGACGTCCGCCTCGACTCGCGTTACGCTAAGACAAGGTGGCAGTGGTGTCACGTGCTCGTCTCGGCGTCCGTCGTCGCTACCGCGACGACGTCCGCCTCGACTCGCGTTACGCTAAGACAGGGAGGCAGTGGTGTCACGTGCTCGTCTCGGTGTCCGTCGTCGCTATCGCGACGACGTCCGCCTCGACTCGCGTTTTTCTAACACAGGGTGACACTGGTGTCCCGTGCTCGTCTCGTCGTCCGTCGTCGCTACTGCGACGACGTCCACCTTGACTCGCGTTACGCTAAGGCAGGTTGGCAATGGTGTCACGTGCTCGTCTCGGCGTCCGTCGTCGCTATCGCGACGATGTCCGCCTTGACTCGCGTTACGCTAAGACAAGGTGACACTGGTGTCACGTGCTCGTCTCGTCGTCCGTCGTCGCTACCGCGACGATGTCTGCCTCGACCCGCGTTACGCTAAGACAGGTTGGCAATGGTGTCACGTGCTCGTCTCGGCGTCCGTCGTCGCTACCGCGACGACGTCCGCCTCGACTCGCGTTACGCTAAGACAGGATGGCAATGGTGTCACGTGCTCGTCTCGGCGTCCGTCGTCGTTACCGCGACGACGTCCGTCTCGACTCGCATTACGCTAAGACAGGGTGGCACTGGTGTCACGTGCTCGTCTCGGCGTCCGTCGTCGCTACCGCGACGACGTCCGCCTCGACTCGCTTACGCTAAGACAGGGTTGCACTGGTGTCCCGTGCTCGTCTCGGCGTCCGTCGTCGCTACCGGGATGACGTCCGCCTCGACTCGCGTTACGCTAAGACTGGGTGGCACTGGTGTCACGTGCTCGTCTCGGCGTCCGTCGTCGCTACCGCGACGACGTCTCCCTCGACTCGCGTTACGCTCAGGCAGGGTGGCACTGGTGTCACGTGCTCGTCTCAGCGTCCGTCATCGCTACCGCGATGACGTCCGCCTTGACTCGCGTTACGCTAAGACAGGGTGGCATTGGTATCACGTGCTCGTCTCGGCGCCCGTCATCGCTACCGCGACGACGTCTGCCTTGACTCGCGTTACGCTAAGACAGGGTGGCACTAGTGTCACGTGCTCGTGTCGGCGTCCGTCGTTGCTACCGCGACGACGTCCGCCTCGACTCGCGTTACGCTAAGACAGGGAGGCAGTGGTGTCACGTGCTCGTCTCGGCGTCCGTCGTCGCTACCGCGACGACGTCCGCCTCGACTCGCGTTACGCTAAGACAGGGTGGCAATGGTGTCACGTGCTCGTCTCGGCCTCTGTCCTCGCTACCGCGACGACGTCCGCCTCGACTCGCGTTACGCTAAGACAAGGTGGCAGTGGTGTCACGTGCTCGTCTCGGCGTCCGTCGTCGCTACCGCGACGACGTCCGCCTCGACTCGCGTTACGCTAAGACAGGGAGGCAGTGGTGTCACGTGCTCGTCTCGGCGTCCGTCGTCGCTATCGCGACGACGTCCGCCTCGACTCGCGTTTTTCTAAGACAGGGTGACACTGGTGCCCCGTGCTCGTCTCGTCGTCCGTCGTCGCTACTGCGACGACGTCCGCCTTGACTCGCGTTACGCTAAGGCAGGTTGGCAATGGTGTCACGTGCTCGTCTCGGCGTCCGTCGTCGCTATCGCGACGATGTCCGCCTTGACTCGCGTTACGCTAAGACAAGGTGACACTGGTGTCACGTGCTCGTCTCGTCGTCCGTCGTCGCTACCGCGACGACGTCCGCCTCGACTCGCGTTACGCTAAGACAGGGAGGTAGTGGTGTCACGTGCTCGTCTCGGCGTCCGTCGTTGCTACCGTGACGACGTCCGCCTCGACTCGCGTTACGCTAAGACAGGGTGGCACTGGTATCCCGTGCTCGTCTCGGCGTCCGTCGTCGCTACCGGGACGACGTCCGCCTCGACTCGCGTTACGCTAAGACAGGGTGGCACTGGTGTCACGTGCTCGTCTCGGCGTCCGTCGTCGCTACCGCGACGACGTCCGCCTCGACTCGCGTTACGCTAAGGCAGGGTGGCACTGGTATCACGTGCTCGTCTCGGCGTCCGTCGTCGCTACCGCGACGACGTCCGCCTCGACTCGCGTTACGCTAAGACAGGGTGGCACTGGTGTCCCGTGCTCGTCTCGGCGTCCGTCGTCGCTACCGCAAAGACGTCCGCCTCGACTCCATTACGCTAAGACAGGGAGGCAGTGGTGTCACGTACTCGTCTCGGCGTCCGTCGTCGCTACCGCGACGACGTCCGCATCGACTCGCGTTACGCTAAGAAAGGGTGGCACTGGTGTCACGTTCTCGTCTCGGCATCCGTCGTCGCTACCGCGACGACGTCCGCCTCGACTCGCATTACGCTAAGACTGGGATGCAGTGGTGTCACGTGCTCGTCTCGGCGGCCGTCGTCGCTACCGCGACGACGTCCGCCTCGACTCGCGTTACGCTAAGACAGGGAGGCAGTGGTGTCACGTGCTCGTCTCGGCGTCCATCGTTGCTACCGCGACGACGTCCGCCTCGACTCGCGTTACGCTAAGACAGGGTGGCACTGGTATCCCGTGCTCATCTCGGTGTCCGTCGTCGCTACCAGGACGACGTCCGCCTCGACTCGCGTTACGCTGAGACAGGGTGGCACTGGTGTCACGTGCTCGTCTCGGCGTCTGTCGTTGCTACCGCGACGACGTCCGCCTCGACTCGCGTTACGCTAAGGCAGGGTGGCACTGGTATCACGTGCTCGTCTCGGCGTCCGTCATCGCTACCGCGACGACGTCCGCCTCGACTCGCGTGACGCTAAGCCAGGGTGGCACTGGTGTCACGTGCTCGTCTCGGCGTCCGTCGTCGCTACCGCGACGACGTCCGCCTCGACTCGCGTTACGCTAAGACAGGGAGGTAGTGGTGTCACGTGCTCGTCTCGGCGTCCGTCGTCGCTACCGCGACGACGTCCGCCTCGACTCGCGTTACGCTAAGACAGGGTGGCAATGGTGTCACGTGCTCGTCTCGGCCTCCGTCCTCGCTACCGCGACGACGTCCGCCTCGACTCGCGTTACGCTAAGACAAGGTGGCAGTGGTGTCACGTGCTCGTCTCGGCGTCCGTCGTCGCTACCGCGACGACGTCCGCCTCGACTCGCGTTACGCTAAGACAGGGAGGCAGTGGTGTCACGTGCTCGTCTCGGTGTCCGTCGTCGCTATCGCGACGACGTCCGCCTCGACTCGCGTTTTTCTAACACAGGGTGACACTGGTGTCCCGTGCTCGTCTCGTCGTCCGTCGTCGCTACTGCGACGACGTCCACCTTGACTCGCGTTACGCTAAGGCAGGTTGGCAATGGTGTCACGTGCTCGTCTCGGCGTCCGTCGTCGCTATCGCGACGATGTCCGCCTTGACTCGCGTTACGCTAAGACAAGGTGACACTGGTGTCACGTGCTCGTCTCGTCGTCCGTCGTCGCTACCGCGACGATGTCTGCCTCGACCCGCGTTACGCTAAGACAGGTTGGCAATGGTGTCACGTGCTCGTCTCGGCGTCCGTCGTCGCTACCGCGACGACGTCCGCCTCGACTCGCGTTACGCTAAGACAGGATGGCAATGGTGTCACGTGCTCGTCTCGGCGTCCGTCGTCGTTACCGCGACGACGTCCGTCTCGACTCGCATTACGCTAAGACAGGGTGGCACTGGTGTCACGTGCTCGTCTCGGCGTCCGTCGTCGCTACCGCGACGACGTCCGCCTCGACTCGCTTACGCTAAGACAGGGTTGCACTGGTGTCCCGTGCTCGTCTCGGCGTCCGTCGTCGCTACCGGGATGACGTCCGCCTCGACTCGCGTTACGCTAAGATTGGGTGGCACTGGTGTCACGTGCTCGTCTCGGCGTCCGTCGTCGCTACCGCGACGACGTCTCCCTCGACTCGCGTTACGCTCAGGCAGGGTGGCACTGGTGTCACGTGCTCGTCTCAGCGTCCGTCATCGCTACCGCGATGACGTCCGCCTTGACTCGCGTTACGCTAAGACAGGGTGGCATTGGTATCACGTGCTCGTCTCGGCGCCCGTCATCGCTACCGCGACGACGTCTGCCTTGACTCGCGTTACGCTAAGACAGGGTGGCACTAGTGTCACGTGCTCGTGTCGGCGTCCGTCGTTGCTACCGCGACGACGTCCGCCTCGACTCGCGTTACGCTAAGACAGGGAGGCAGTGGTGTCACGTGCTCGTCTCGGCGTCCGTCGTCGCTACCGCGACGACGTCC
This sequence comes from Triticum timopheevii, assembly GCA_963921465.1. Classification (NCBI taxonomy): domain Eukaryota; kingdom Viridiplantae; phylum Streptophyta; class Magnoliopsida; order Poales; family Poaceae; genus Triticum; species Triticum timopheevii. The sequence goes on from OY997270.1 coordinate 272,970,201, forward strand.
GCCTCGACTCGCGTTACGCTAAGACAGGGTGGCAATGGTGTCACGTGCTCGTCTCGGCCTCTGTCCTCGCTACCGCGACGACGTCTGCCTCGACTCGCGTTACGCTAAGACAAGGTGGCAGTGGTGTCACGTGCTCGTCTCGGCGTCCGTCGTCGCTACCGCGACGACGTCCGCCTCGACTCGCGTTACGCTAAGACAGGGAGGCAGTGGTGTCACGTGCTCGTCTCGGCGTCCGTCGTCGCTATCGCGACGACGTCCGCCTCGACTCGCGTTTTTCTAAGACAGGGTGACACTGGTGTCCCGTGCTCGTCTCGTCGTCCGTCGTCGCTACTGCGACGACGTCCGCCTTGACTCGCGTTACGCTAAGGCAGGTTGGCAATGGTGTCACGTGCTCGTCTCGGCGTCCGTCGTCGCTATCGCGACGATGTCCGCCTTGACTCGCGTTACGCTAAGACAAGGTGACACTGGTGTCACGTGCTCGTCTCGTCGTCCGTCGTCGCTACCGCGACGATGTCTGCCTCGACTCGCGTTACGCTAAGACAGGTTGGCAATGGTGTCACGTGCTCGTCTCGGCGTCCGTCGTCGCTACCGTGACGATGTCCGCCTCGACTCGCGTTACGCTAAGACAGGATGGCAATGGTGTCACGTGCTCGTCTCGGCGTCCGTCGTCGTTACCGCGACGACGTCCGCCTCGACTCGCATTACGCTAAGACAGGGTGGCACTGGTGTCACGTGCTCGTCTCGGCGTCCGTCGTCGCTACCGCGACGACGTCCGCCTCGACTCGCTTACGCTAAGACAGGGTTGCACTGGTGTCCCGTGCTCGTCTCGGCGTCCATCGTCGCTACCGGGATGACGTCCGCCTCGACTCGGGTTACGCTAAGACAGGGTGGCACTGGTGTCACGTGCTCGTCTCGGCGTCCGTCGTCGCTACCGCGACGACGTCTCCCTCGACTCGCGTTACGCTCAGGGAGGGTGGCACTGGTGTCACGTGCTCGTCTCAGCGTCCGTCATCGCTACCGCGATGACGTCCGCCTTGACTCGCGTTACGCTAAGACAGGGTGGCATTGGTATCACGTGCTCGTCTCGGCGCTCGTTATCGCTACCGCGACGACGTCCGCCTTGACTCGCGTTACGCTAAGACAGGGTGGCACTGGTGTCACGTGCTCGTGTCGGCGTCCGTCGTCGCTACCGCGACGACGTCCGCCTCGACTCGCATTACGCTAAGACAGGGAGGCAGTGGTGTCACGTGCTCGTCTCGGCGTCCGTCGTCGCTACCGCGACGACGTCCGCCTCGACTCGCGTTACGCTAAGACAGGGTGGCAATGGTGTCACGTGCTCGTCTCGGCCTCTGTCCTCGCTACCGCGACGACGTCCGCCTCGACTCGCGTTACGCTAAGACAAGGTGGCAGTGGTGTCACGTGCTCGTCTCGGCGTCCGTCGTCGCTACCGCGACGACGTCCGCCTCGACTCGCGTTACGCTAAGACAGGGTGACACTGGTGTCCCGTGCTCGTCTCGTCGTCCGTCGTCGCTACTGCGACGATGTCCGCCTCGACTCGCGTTATGCTAAGGCAGGTTGGCAATGGTGTCACGTGCTCGTCTTGGTGTCCGTCATCGCTATCGCGACGACGTCCGCCTCGACTCGCGTTACGCTAAGACAGGGTGACACTGGTGTCACGTGCTCGTCTCGTCGTCCGTCGTCGCTACCGCGACGATGTCTGCCTCGACTCGCGTTACGCTAAGACAGGTTGGCAATGGTGTCACGTGCTCGTCTCGGCGTCCGTCGTCGCTACCGCGACGACGTCCGCCTCGACTCGCGTTACGCTAAGACAGGATGGCAATGGTGTCACGTGCTCGTCTCGGCGTCCGTCGTTGTTACCGCGACGACGTCCGCCTCGACTCGCATTACGCTAAGACAGGGTGGCACTGGTGTCACGTGCTCGTCTCGGCGTCCGTCGTCGCTACCGGGATGACGTCCGCCTCGACTCGCGTTACGCTAAGACAGGGTGGCACTGGTGTCACGTGCTCGTCTCGGCGTCCGTCGTCGCTACCGCGACGACGTCTCCCTCGACTCGCGTTACGCTCAGGCAGGGTGGCACTGGTGTCACGTGCTCGTCTCGGCGTCCGTCATCGCTACCGCGATGACGTCCACCTTAACTCGCGTTACGCTAAGACAGGGTGGCATTGGTATCACGTGCTCGTCTCGGCGTCCGTCATCGCTACCACGACGACGTCCGCCTTGACTCGCGTTACGCTAAGACAGGGTGGCACTGGTGTCACGTGCTCGTGTCGGTGTCCGTCGTCACTACCGCGAGGACGGCTGCCTCTACTCGCGTTACGCTAAGACAGGGAGGCAGTGGTGTCACGTGCTCATCTCGGCGTCCGTCTTCGCTACCGCTACAACGTCCGCCTCGACTCGCGTTACGCTAAGACAGGGAGGCAGTGGTGTCACGTGCTCGTCTCGGCGGCCGTCGTCGCTACCGCGACGACGTCCGCCTCGACTCGCGTTACGCTAAGACAGGGAGGCAGTGGTGTCACGTGCTCGTCTCGGCGTCCGTCGTTGCTACCGCGACGACGTCCGCCTCAACTCGCGTTACGCTAAGACAGGGTGGCACTGGTATCCCGTGCTCGTCTCGGCGTCCGTCGTCGCTACCGGGACGACGTCCGCCTCGACTCGCGTTACGCTAAGACAGGGTGGCACTGGTGTCACGTGCTCGTCTCGGCGTCCGTCGTCGCTACCGCGACGACGTCCGCCTCGACTCGCGTTACGCTAAGGCAGGGTGGCACTGGTATCACGTGCTCGTCTCGGCGTCCGTCGTCGCTACCGCGACGACGTCCGCCTCGACTCGCGTTACGCTAAGACAGGGTGGCACTGGTGTCCCGTGCTCGTCTCGGCGTCCGTCGTCGCTACCGCAACGACGTCCGCCTCGACTCCGTTACGCTAAGACAGGGAGGCAGTGGTGTCACGTACTCGTCTCGGCGTCCGTCGTCGCTACCGCGACGACGTCCGCATCGACTCGCGTTACGCTAAGAAAGGGTGGCACTGGTGTCACGTTCTCGTCTCGGCATCCGTCGTCGCTACCATGACGACGTCCGCCTCGACTCGCATTACGCTAAGACTGGGATGCAGTGGTGTCACGTGCTCGTCTCGGCGGCCGTCGTCGCTACCGCGACGACGTCTGCCTCGACTCGCGTTACGCTAAGACAGGGAGGCAGTGGTGTCACGTGCTCGTCTCGGCGTCCCTCGTTGCTACCGCGACGATGTCCGCCTCGACTCGCGTTACGCTAAGACAGGGTGGCACTGGTATCCCGTGCTCATCTCGGCGTCCGTCGTCGCTACCAGGACGACGTCCGCCTCGACTCGCGTTACGCTAAGACAGGGTGGCACTGGTGTCACGTGCTCGTCTCGGCGTCGGTCGTTGCTACCGCGACGACGTCCTCCTCGACTCGCGTTACGCTAAGGCAGGGTGGCACTGGTATCACGTGCTCGTCTCGGCGTCCGTCGTCGCTACTGCGACGACGTCCGCCTCGACTCGCGTTACGCTAAGCCAGGGTGGCACTGGTGTCACGTGCTCGTCTCGGCGTCCGTCGTCGCTACCGCGACGACGTCGGCCTCGACTCGCGTTACGCTAAGACAGGGAGACAGTGGTGTCACGTGCTCGTCTCGGCGTCCGTCGTCGCTACCGCGACGACGTCCGCCTCGACTCGCGTTACGCTAAGACAGGGTGGCAGTGGTGTCACGTGCTCGTCTCGGCGTCCGTCCTCGCTACCGCGACGACGTCCGCCTCAACTCGCGTTACGTTAAGACAAGGTGGCAGTGGTGTCACATGCTCGTCTCGGCGTCCGTCGTCGCTACCGCGACGACGTCCGCCTCGACTCGCATTACGCTAAGACAGGGTGGCAGTGGTGTCACGTGCTCGTCTCGGCGTCCGTCGTCGCTATCGCTACGACGTCCGCCTCGACTCGCGTTTTTCTAAGACAGGGTGACACTGGTGTCCCGTGCTCGTCTCGTCGTCCGTCGTCGCTACTGCGACGACGTCCGCCTCGACTCGCGTTATGCTAAGGCAGGTTGGCAATGGTGTCACGTGCTCGTCTTGGTGTCCGTCGTCGCTATCGCGACGACGTCCGCCTCGACTCGCGTTACGCTAAGACAGGGTGACACTGGTGTCACGTGCTCGTCTCGTCGTCCGTCGTCGCTACCGCGACGATGTCTGCCTCGACTCGCGTTACGCTAAGACAGGTTGGCAATGGTGTCACGTGCTCGTCTCGGCGTCCATCGTCGCTACCGCGACGACGTCCGCCTCGATTCGCGTTACGCTAAGACAGGATGGCAATGGTGTCACGTGCTCGTCTCGGCGTCCGCCTCGACTCGCATTACGCTAAGACAGGGTGGCACTGGTGTCACGTGCTCGTCTCGGCGTCCGTCGTCGCTACCGGGATGACGTCCGCCTCGACTCGCGTTACGCTAAGACAGGGTGGCACTGGTGTCACGTGCTCGTCTCGGCGTCCGTCGTCGCTACCGCGAAGAAGTCTCCCTCGACTCGCGTTACGCTCAAGCAGGGTGGCACTGGTGTCACGTGCTCGTCTCGGCGTCCGTCATCGCTACCGCGATGACGTCCGCCTTAACTCGCGTTACACTAAGACAGGGTGGCATTGGTATCACGTGCTCGTCTCGGCGTCCGTCATCGCTACCGCGACGACGTCCGCCTTGACTCGCGTTACGCTAAGACAGGGTGGCACTGGTGTCACGTGCTCGTGTCGGCGTCCGTCGTCGCGACCGCGAGGACGGCCGCCTCTACTCGCGTTACGCTAAGACAGGGAGGTAGTGGTGTCACGTGCTCATCTCGGCGTCCGTCTTTGCTACCGCTACAACATCCGCCTCGAATCGCGTTACGCTAAGACAGGGAGGCAGTGGTGTCACGTGCTCGTCTCGGCGGCCGTCGTCGCTACCGCGACGACGTCCGCCTCGACTCGCGTTACGCTAAGACAGGGAGGTAGTGGTGTCACGTGCTCGTCTCGGCGTCCGTCGTTGCTACCGTGACGACGTCCGCCTCGACTCGCGTTACGCTAAGACAGGGTGGCACTGGTATCCCGTGCTCGTCTCGGCGTCCGTCGTCGCTACCGGGACGACGTCCGCCTCGACTCGCGTTACGCTAAGACAGGGTGGCACTGGTGTCACGTGCTCGTCTCGGCGTCCGTCGTCGCTACCGCGACGACGTCCGCCTCGACTCGCGTTACGCTAAGGCAGGGTGGCACTGGTATCACGTGCTCGTCTCGGCATCCGTCGTCGCTACCGCGACGACGTCCGCCTCGACTCGCGTTACGCTAAGACAGGGTGGCACTGGTGTCCCGTGCTCGTCTCGGCGTCCGTCGTCGCTACCGCAACGACGTCCGCCTCGACTCCGTTACGCTAAGACAAGGAGGCAGTGGTGTCACGTACTCGTCTCGGAGTCCGTCGTCGCTACCGCGACGACGTCCGCATCGACTCGCGTTACGCTAAGAAAGGGTGGCACTGGTGTCACGTTCTCGTCTCGGCATCCGTCGTCGCTACCGCGACGACGTCCGCCTCGACTCGCATTACGCTAAGACTGGGATGCGGTGGTGTCACGTGCTCGTCTCGGCGGCCGTCGTCGCTACCGCGACGACGTCCGCCTCGACTCGCGTTACGCTAAGACAGGGAGGCAGTGGTGTCACGTGCTCGTCTCGGCGTCCATCGTTGCTACCGCGACGACGTCCGCCTCGACTCGCGTTACGCTAAGACAGGGTGGCACTGGTATCCCGTGCTCATCTCGGTGTCCGTCGTCGCTACCAGGACGACGTCCGCCTCGACTCGCGTTACGCTGAGACAGGGTGGCACTGGTGTCACGTGCTCGTCTCGGCGTCTGTCGTTGCTACCGCGATGACGTCCGCCTCGACTCGCGTTACGCTAAGGCAGGGTGGCACTGGTATCACGTGCTCGTCTCGGCGTCCGTCATCGCTACCGCGACGACGTCCGCCTCGACTCGCGTTACGCTAAGACAGGGAGGTAGTGGTGTCACGTGCTCGTCTCGGCGTCCGTCGTCGCTACCGCGACGACGTCCGCCTCGACTCGCGTTACGCTAAGACAGGGTGGCAATGGTGTCACGTGCTCGTCTCGGCCTCCGTCCTCGCTACCGCGACGACGTCCGCCTCGACTCGCGTTACGCTAAGACAAGGTGGCAGTGGTGTCACGTGCTCGTCTCGGCGTCCGTCGTCGCTACCGCGACGACGTCCGCCTCGACTCGCGTTACGCTAAGACAGGGAGGCAGTGGTGTCACGTGCTCGTCTCGGTGTCCGTCGTCGCTATCGCGACGACGTCCGCCTCGACTCGCGTTTTTCTAACACAGGGTGACACTGGTGTCCCGTGCTCGTCTCGTCGTCCGTCGTCGCTACTGCGACGATGTCCGCCTTGACTCGCGTTACGCTAAGGCAGGTTGGCAATGGTGTCACGTGCTCGTCTCGGCGTCCGTCGTCGCTATCGCGACGATGTCCGCCTTGACTCGCGTTACGCTAAGACAAGGTGACACTGGTGTCACGTGCTCGTCTCGTCGTCCGTCGTCGCTACCGCGACGATGTCTGCCTCCACCCGCGTTACGCTAAGACAGGTTGGCAATGGTGTCACGTGCTCGTCTCGGCGTCCGTCGTCGCTACCGCGACGACGTCCGCCTCGACTCACGTTACGCTAAGACAGGATGGCAATGGTGTCACGTGCTCGTCTCGGCGTCCGTCGTCGTTACCGCGACGACGTCCGCCTCGACTCGCATTACGCTAAGACAGGGTGGCACTGGTGTCACGTGCTCGTCTCGGCGTCCGTCGTCGCTACCGCGACGACGTCCTCCTCGACTCGCTTACGCTAAGACAGGGTTGCACTGGTGTCCCGTGCTCGTCTCGGCGTCCGTCGTCGCTACCGGGATGACGTCCGCCTCGACTCGCGTTACGCTAAGACAGGGTGGCACTGGTGTCACGTGCTCGTCTCGGCGTCCGTCGTCGCTACCGCGACGACGTCTCCCTCGACTCGCGTTACGCTCAGGTAGGGTGGCACTGGTGTCACGTGCTCGTCTCAGCGTCCGACATCGCTACCGCGATGACGTCCGCCTTGACTCGCGTTACGCTAAGACAGGATGGCATTGGTATCACGTGCTCGTCTCGGCGCCCGTCATCGCTACCGCGACGACGTCTGCCTTGACTCGCGTTACGCTAAGACAGGGTGGCACTAGTGTCACGTGCTCGTGTCGGCGTCCGTCGTTGCTACCGCGACGACGTCCGCCTCGACTCGCGTTACGCTAAGACAGGGAGGCAGTGGTGTCACGTGCTCGTCTCGGCGTCCGTCGTCGCTACCGCGACGACGTCCGCCTCGACTCGCGTTACGCTAAGACAGGGTGGCAATGGTGTCACGTGCTCGTCTCGGCCTCTGTCCTCGCTACCGCGACGACGTCCGCCTCGACTCGCGTTACGCTAAGACAAGGTGGCAGTGGTGTCACGTGCTCGTCTCGGCGTCCGTCGTCGCTACCGCGACGACGTCCGCCTCGACTCGCGTTACGCTAAGACAGGGAGGCAGTGGTGTCACGTGCTCGTCTCGGCGTCCGTCGTCGCTATCACGACGACGTCCGCCTCGACTCGCGTTTTTCTAAGACAGGGTGACACTGGTGTCCCGTGCTCGTCTCGTCGTCCGTCGTCGCTACTGCGACGACGTCCGCCTTGACTCGCGTTACGCTAAGGCAGGTTGGCAATGGTGTCACGTGCTCGTCTCGGCGTCCGTCGTCGCTATCGCGACGATGTCCGCCTTGACTCGCGTTACGCTAAGACAAGGTGACACTGGTGTCACGTGCTCGTCTCGTCGTCCGTCGTCGCTACCGCGACGATGTCTGCCTCGACTCGCGTTACGCTAAGACAGGTTGGCAATGGTGTCACGTGCTCGTCTCGGCGTCCGTCGTCGCTACCGCGACGACGTCCGCCTCGACTCGCGTTACGCTAAGACAGGATGGCAATGGTGTCACGTGCTCGTCTCGGCGTCCGTCGTCGTTACCGCGACGACGTCCGCCTCGACTCGCATTACGCTAAGACAGGGTGGCACTGGTGTCACGTGCTCGTCTCGGCGTCCGTCGTCGCTACCGCGACGACGTCCGCCTCGACTCGCTTACGCTAAGACAGGGTTGCACTGGTGTCCCGTGCTCGTCTCGGCGTCCATCGTCGCTACCGGGATGACGTCCGCCTCGACTCGCGTTACGCTAAGACAGGGTGGCACTGGTGTCACGTGCTCGTCTCGGCGTCCGTCGTCGCTACCGCGACGACGTCTCCCTCGACTCGCGTTACGCTCAGGTAGGGTGGCACTGGTGTCACGTGCTCGTCTCAGCGTCCGTCATCGCTACCGCGATGACGTCCGCCTTGACTCGCGTTACGCTAAGACAGGGTGGCATTGGTATCACGTGCTCGTCTCGGCGCTCGTCATCGCTACCGCGACGACGTCCGCCTTGACTCGCGTTACGCTAAGACAGGGTGGCACTGGTGTCACGTGCTCGTGTCGGCGTCCGTCGTCGCTACCGCGACGACGTCCGCCTCGACTCGCGTTACGCTAAGACAGGGAGGCAGTGGTGTCACGTGCTCGTCTCGGCGTCCGTCGTCGCTACCGCGACGACGTCCGCCTCGACTCGCGTTACGCTAAGACAGGGTGGCAATGGTGTCACGTGCTCGTCTCGGCCTCTGTCCTCGCTACCGCGACGACGTCCGCCTCGACTCGCGTTACGCTAAGACAAGGTGGCAGTGGTGTCACGTGCTCGTCTCGGCGTCCGTCGTCGCTACCGCGACGACGTCCGCCTCGACTCGCGTTACGCTAAGACAGGGAGGTAGTGGTGTCACGTGCTCGTCTCGGCGTCCGTCGTCGCTATCGCGACGACGTCCGCCTCGACTCGCGTTTTTCTAAGACAGGGTGACACTGGTGTCCCGTGCTCGTCTCGTCGTCCGTCGTCGCTACTGCGACGACGTCCGCCTTGACTCGCGTTACGCTAAGGCAGGTTGGCAATGGTGTCACGTGCTCGTCTCGGCGTCCGTCGTCGCTATCGCGACGATGTCCGCCTTGACTCGCGTTACGCTAAGACAAGGTGACACTGGTGTCACGTGCTCGTCTCATCGTCCGTCGTCGCTACCGCGACGATGTCTGCCTCGACTCGCGTTACGCTAAGACAGGTTGGCAATGGTGTCACGTGCTCGTCTCGGCGTCCGTCGTCGCTACCGCGACGACGTCCGCCTCGACTCGCGTTACGCTAAGACAGGATGGCAATGGTGTCACGTGCTCGTCTCGGCGTCCGTCGTCGTTACCGCGACGACGTCCGCCTCGACTCGCATTACGCTAAGACAGGGTGGCACTGGTGTCACGTGCTCGTCTCGGCGTCCGTCGTCGCTACCGCGATGACGTCCGCCTCGACTCGCTTACGCTAAGACAGGGTTGCACTGGTGTCCCGTGCTCGTCTCGGCGTCCGTCGTCGCTACCGGGATGACGTCCGCCTCGACTCGCGTTACGCTAAGACAAGGTGGCAGTGGTGTCACGTGCTCGTCTCGGCGTCCGTCGTCGCTACCGCGACGACGTCCGCCTCGACTCGCGTTACGCTAAGACAGGGAGGTAGTGGTGTCACGTGCTCGTCTCGGCGTCCGTCGTCGCTATCGCGACGACGTCCGCCTCGACTCGCGTTTTTCTAAGACAGGGTGACACTGGTGTCCCGTGCTCGTCTCGTCGTCCGTCGTCGCTACTGCGACGACGTCCGCCTTGACTCGCGTTACGCTAAGGCAGGTTGGCAATGGTGTCACGTGCTCGTCTCGGCGTCCGTCGTCGCTATCGCGACGATGTCCGCCTTGACTCGCGTTACGCTAAGACAAGGTGACACTGGTGTCACGTGCTCGTCTCATCGTCCGTCGTCGCTACCGCGACGATGTCTGCCTCGACTCGCGTTACGCTAAGACAGGTTGGCAATGGTGTCACGTGCTCGTCTCGGCGTCCGTCGTCGCTACCGCGACGACGTCCGCCTCGACTCGCGTTACGCTAAGACAGGATGGCAATGGTGTCACGTGCTCGTCTCGGCGTCCGTCGTCGTTACCGCGACGACGTCCGCCTCGACTCGCATTACGCTAAGACAGGGTGGCACTGGTGTCACGTGCTCGTCTCGGCGTCCGTCGTCGCTACCGCGATGACGTCCGCCTCGACTCGCTTACGCTAAGACAGGGTTGCACTGGTGTCCCGTGCTCGTCTCGGCGTCCGTCGTCGCTACCGGGATGACGTCCGCCTCGACTCGCGTTACGCTAAGACAGGGTGGCACTGGTGTCACGTGCTCGTCTCGGCGTCCGTCGTCGCTACCGCGACGACGTCTCCCTCGACTCGTGTTACGCTCAGGCAGGGTGATACTGGTGTCACGTGCTCGTCTCAGCGTCCGTCATCGCTACCGCGATGACGTCCGCCTTGACTCGCGTTACGCTAAGACAGGGTGGCATTGGTATCACGTGCTCGTCTCGGCGCCCGTCATCGCTACCGCGACAACGTCCGCCTTGACTCGCGTTACGCTAAGACAGGGTGGCACTGGTGTCACGTGCTCGTGTCGGCGTCCGTCGTCGCTACCGCGAGGACGGCCGCCTCGACTCGCGTTACGCTAAGACAGGGAGGCAGTGGTGTCACGTGCTCGTCTCGGCGTCCGTCTTCGCTACCGCTACAACGTCCGCCTCGACTCCCGTTACGCTAAGACAGGGAGGCAGTGGTGTCAGGTGCTCGTCTCGGCGGCCGTCGTCGCTACCGCGACGACGTCCGCCTCGACTCGCATTACGCTAAGACAGGGAGGCAGTGGTGTCACGTTCTCGTCTCGGCGTCCGTCGTTGCTACCGCGATGACGTCCGCCTCGACTCGCGTTACGCTAAGACAGGGTGGCACTGGTATCCTGTGCTCGTCTCGGCGTGCGTCGTCGCTACCGCGACGATGTCCGCCTCGACTCGCATTACGCTAAGACAGGGTGGCACTGGTATCCCGTGCTCGTCTCGGCGTCCGTCGTCGCTACCGGGACAACGTCCGCCTCGACTCGCGTTACGCTAAGACAGGGTGGCACTGGTGTCACGTGCTCGTGTCGGCGTCCGTCGTCGCTACCGCGACGACGTCCGCCTCGACTCGCGTTACGCTAAGACAGGGAGGCAGTGGTGTCACGTGCTCGTCTCGGCGTCCGTCGTCGCTACCGCGACGACGTCCGCCTCGACTCGCGTTACGCTAAGACAGGGTGGCAATGGTGTCACGTGCTCGTCTCGGCCTCTGTCCTCGCTACCGCGACGACGTCCGCCTCGACTCGCGTTACGCTAAGACAAGGTGGCAGTGGTGTCACGTGCTCGTCTCGGCGTCCGTCGTCGCTACCGCGACGACGTCCGCCTCGACTCGCGTTACGCTAAGACAGGGAGGTAGTGGTGTCACGTGCTCGTCTCGGCGTCCGTCGTCGCTATCGCGACGACGTCCGCCTCGACTCGCGTTTTTCTAAGACAGGGTGACACTGGTGTCCCGTGCTCGTCTCGTCGTCCGTCGTCGCTACTGCGACGACGTCCGCCTTGACTCGCGTTACGCTAAGGCAGGTTGGCAATGGTGTCACGTGCTCGTCTCGGCGTCCGTCGTCGCTATCGCGACGATGTCCGCCTTGACTCGCGTTACGCTAAGACAAGGTGACACTGGTGTCACGTGCTCGTCTCATCGTCCGTCGTCGCTACCGCGACGATGTCTGCCTCGACTCTCGTTACGCTAAGACAGGTTGGCAATGGTGTCACGTGCTCGTCTCGGCGTCCGTCGTCGCTACCGCGACGACGTCCGCCTCGACTCGCGTTACGCTAAGACAGGATGGCAATGGTGTCACGTGCTCGTCTCGGCGTCCGTCGTCGTTACCGCGACGACGTCCGCCTCGACTCGCATTACGCTAAGACAGGGTGGCACTGGTGTCACGTGCTCGTCTCGGCGTCCGTCGTCGCTACCGCGATGACGTCCGCCTCGACTCGCTTACGCTAAGACAGGGTTGCACTGGTGTCCCGTGCTCGTCTCGGCGTCCGTCGTCGCTACCGGGATGACGTCCGCCTCGACTCGCGTTACGCTAAGACAGGGTGGCACTGGTGTCACGTGCTCGTCTCGGCGTCCGTCGTCGCTACCGCGACGACGTCTCCCTCGACTCGTGTTACGCTCAGGCAGGGTGATACTGGTGTCACGTGCTCGTCTCAGCGTCCGTCATCGCTACCGCGATGACGTCCGCCTTGACTCGCGTTACGCTAAGACAGGGTGGCATTGGTATCACGTGCTCGTCTCGGCGCCCGTCATCGCTACCGCGACAACGTCCGCCTTGACTCGCGTTACGCTAAGACAGGGTGGCACTGGTGTCACGTGCTCGTGTCGGCGTCCGTCGTCGCTACCGCGAGGACGGCCGCCTCGACTCGCGTTACGCTAAGACAGGGAGGCAGTGGTGTCACGTGCTCGTCTCGGCGTCCGTCTTCGCTACCGCTACAACGTCCGCCTCGACTCCCGTTACGCTAAGACAGGGAGGCAGTGGTGTCAGGTGCTCGTCTCGGCGGCCGTCGTCGCTACCGCGACGACGTCCGCCTCGACTCGCATTACGCTAAGACAGGGAGGCAGTGGTGTCACGTTCTCGTCTCGGCGTCCGTCGTTGCTACCGCGATGACGTCCGCCTCGACTCGCGTTACGCTAAGACAGGGTGGCACTGGTATCCTGTGCTCGTCTCGGCGTGCGTCGTCGCTACCGCGACGATGTCCGCCTCGACTCGCATTACGCTAAGACAGGGTGGCACTGGTATCCCGTGCTCGTCTCGGCGTCCGTCGTCGCTACCGGGACAACGTCCGCCTCGACTCGCGTTACGCTAAGACAGGGTGGCACTGGTGTCACGTGCTCGTCTCGGCGTCCGTCGTCGCTACCGCGACGACGTCCGCCTCGACTCGCGTTCCGCTAAGGCAGGGTGGCACTGGTATCACGTGCTCGTCTCGGCGTCCGTCGTCGCTACCGCGACGACGTCCGCCTCGACTCGCCTTACGCTAAGACAGGGTGGCACTGGTGTCCCGTGCTCGTCTCGGCGTCCGTCGTCGCTACCGCAACAACGTCTGCCTCGACTCGCGTTACGCTAAGACAGGGAGGCAGTGGTGTCACGTACTCGTCTCGGCGTCCGTCGTCGCTACCGCGACGACGTCCGCATCGACTCGCGTTACGCTAAGAAAGGGTGGCACTGGTGTGTCACGTGCTCGTCTCGGCATCCGTCGTCGCTACCGCGACGACGTCCGCCTCGACTCGCATTACGCTAAGACTGGGAGGCAGTGGTGTCACGTGCTCGTCTCGGCGGTCGTCGTCGCTACCGCGATGACGTCCGCCTCGACTCGCGTTACGCTAAGACAGGGAGGCAGTGGTGTCACGTGCTCATCTCGGCGTCCGTCGTTGCTACCGCGACGACGTCCGCCTCGACTCGCGTTACGCTAAGACAGTGTGGCAGTGGTGTCACGTGCTCGTCTCGGCATCCGTCGTCGCTACCGCGACGACGTCCGCCTCGACTCGCGTTACGCTAAGGCAGGGTGGCACTGGTATCACGTGCTCGTCTCGGCGTCCGTCGTCGCTACCGCGACGACGTCCGCCTCGACTCGCGTTACGCTAAGACATGGTGGCACTGGTGTCCCGTGCTCGTCTCGGCGTCCGTCGTCGCTACCACAACGACGTCCGCCTCGACTCGCGTTACGCTAAGACAGGGAGGCAGTGGTGTCACGTACTCGTCTCGGCGTCCGTCGTCGCTACCGCCTCGACTCGCGTTAAGACAGGGTTGCAGTACTGTCACGTGCTTGTCTCGGCGTCTGTCGTCGCTACCGCGAAGACGTCCGCCTCGACTCGCGTTATGCTAATACAGGGTGGCAATGGTATCACGTGCTCGTCTCGACGTCTGTCGTCACTACCGCGACGACGTCCGCTTCGACTCGCGTTACGCTAAGACAGGGTGACACTGGTGTCCCGTGCTCGTCTTGTCGTCCGTCGTCGCTACCGCGACGACGTCCGCCTCGAATCGCGTTACGCTAAGACAGGTTGGCAATGGTGTCACGTGCTCGTCTCGGCGTCCGTCATCGCTACCGCGACGACGTCCGCCTCGACTCGCGTTACGCTAAAAAAGGGAGGCAGTGCTGTCATGTGCTCGTCTCGGCGTCCGTCGTCGCTACCGCAACGACGTCCGCCTCGCTCGCGTTACGCTAAGACAGGGTGGCACTGGTGTCACGTGCTCGTCTCGGCCTCCGTCCTCGCTACCGCGACGATGTCCGCCTCGACTCGCGTTACGCTAAGGCAGGGTGGCACTGTTATCATGTGCTCGTCTCGGCGTCCGTCGTCGCTACCGCGATGACGTCCGCCTCGACTCGCGTTACGCTAAGACAGGGTGGCACTGGTGTCCCGTGCTCGTCTCGGCGTCCGTCGTCGCTACCGCAACGACGTCCGCCTCGACTCGCGTTACGCTAAGACAGGGAGGCAGTGGTGTCACGTACTCGTCTCGGCGTCCGTCGTCGCTACCGCGACGATGTCCGCATCGACTCGCGTTACGCTAAGAAAGGTTGGCACTGGTGTCACGTGCTCGTCTCGGCATCCGTCTTCGCTACCGCGACGACGTCCGCCTCGGCTCGCATTAGGATAAGACTGGGAGGCAGTGGTGTCACGTGCTCGTCTCGGCGGCCGTCGTCGCTACCGCGATGATGTCCGCCTCGACTCGCGTTACGCTAAGACATTGAGGCAGTGGTGTCACGTGCTCGTCTCGGCGTCCGTCGTTGCCACCGCGACGACGTCCGCATCGACTCGCGTTACGCTAAGACAGGGAGGCAGTGGTGTCACGTGCTCGTCTCGGCGTCCGTCGTCGCTACCGCGAGTACGTCCGCCTCGACTCGCGTTACGCTAAGGCAGGGTGGCACTGGTATCACGTGCTCGTCTCGGCGTCCGTCGTCGCTACCGCGACGACGTCCGCCTTGACTCGCGTTACGCTAAGACAGGGTGGCACTGGTGTCCCGTGCTCGTCTCGGCGTCCGTCGTCACTACCGCAACGACGTCCGCCTCGACTCGCGTTACGCTAAGACAGGGAGGCAGTGGTGTGACGTACTCGTCTCCGCATCGACTCGCGTTACGCTAAGGCAGGGTGGCACTGGTGTCACGTGCTCGTCTCCGCATCCGTCGTCGCTACCGCGACGACGTCCGCCTTGACTCGCATTACGCTAAGACTGGGATGCAGTGGTGTCACGTGCTCGTCTCGGCGGCCGTCGTCGCTACCGCGACGACGTCCGCCTCGACTCGCGTTACGCTAAGACAGGGAGGCAGTGGTGTCACGTGCTCGTCTCGGCGTCCATCGTGGCTACCGCGACGACGTCCGCCTCGACTCGCGTTACGCTAAGACAGGGTGGCACTGGTATCCCGTGCTCGTCTCGGCGTCCGTCGTCGCTACCAGGACGACGTCCGCCTCGACTCGCGTTACGCTAAGACAGGGTGGCACTGGTGTCACGTGCTCGTCTCGGCGTCCGTCGTTGCTACCGCGATGACGTCCGCCTCGACTCGCGTTACGCTAAGGCAGGGTGGCACTGGTATCACGTGCTCGTCTCGGCGTCCGTCGTCGCTACCGCGACGACGTCCGCCTCGACTCGCGTTACGCTAAGCCAGGGTGGCACTGGTGTCACGTGCTCGTCTCGGCGTCCGTCGTCGCTACCGCGACGACGTCTGCCTCGACTCGCGTTACGCTAAGACAGGGAGGCAGTGGTGTCACGTGCTCGTCTCGGCGTCCGTCGTCGCTACCGCGACGACGTCCGCCTCGACTCGCGTTACGCTAAGACAGGGTGGCAATGGTGTCACGTGCTCGTCTCGGCCTCCGTCCTTGCTACCGCGACGACGTCCGCCTCGACTCGCGTTACGCTAAGACAAGGTGGCAGTGGTGTCACGTGCTCGTCTCGGCGTCCGTCGTCGCTACCGCGACGACGTCCGCCTCGACTCGCGTTACGCTAAGACAGGGTGGCAGTGGTGTCACGTGCTCGTCTCGGCGTCCGTCGTCGCTATCGCGACGACGTCCGCCTCGACTCGCGTTTTTCTAAGACAGGGTGACACTGGTGTCCCGTGCTCGTCTCGTCGTCCGTCGTCGCTACTGCGACGAAGTCCGCCTCGACTCGCGTTATGCTAAGGCAGGTTGGCAATGGTGTCACGTGCTCGTCTTGGTGTCTGTCATCGCTATCGCGACGACGTCCGCCTCGACTCGCGTTACGCTAAGACAGGGTGACACTGGTGTCACGTGCTCGTCTCGTCGTCCGTCGTCGCTACCGCGACGATGTCTGCCTCGACTCGCGTTACGCTAAGACAGGTTGGCAATGGTGTCACGTGCTCGTCTCGGCGTCCGTCGTCGCTACCGCGACGACGTCCGCCTCGACTCGCGTTACGCTAAGACAGGATGGCAATGGTGTCACGTGCTCGTCTCGGCGTCCGTCGTTGTTACCGCGACGACGTCCGCCTCGACTCGCCTTACACTAAGACAGGGTGGCACTGGTGTCACGTGCTCGTCTCGGCGTCCGTCGTCGCTACCGGGATGACGTCCGCCTCGACTCGCGTTACGCTAAGACAGGGTGGCACTGGTGTCACGTGCTCGTCTCGGCGTCCGTCGTCGCTACCGCGACGACGTCTCCCTCGACTCGCGTTACGCTCAGGCAGGGTGGCACTGGTGTCACGTGCTCGTCTCGGCGTCCGTCATCGCTACCGCGATGACGTCCGCCTTAACTCGCGTTACGCTAAGACAGGGTGGCATTGGTATCACGTGCTCGTCTCGGCGTCCGTCATCGCTACCACGACGACGTCCGCCTTGACTCGCGTTACGCTAAGACAGGGTGGCACTGGTGTCACGTGCTCGTGTCGGTGTCCGTCGTCGCTACCGCGAGGACGGCTGCCTCTACTCGCGTTACGCTAAGACAGGGAGGCAGTGGTGTCACGTGCTCATCTCGGCGTCCGTCTTCGCTACCGCTACAACGTCCGCCTCGACTCGCGTTACGCTAAGACAGGGAGGCAGTGGTGTCACGTGCTCGTCTCGGCGGCCGTCGTCGCTACCGCGACGACGTCCGCCTCGACTCGCGTTACGCTAAGACAGGGAGGCAGTGGTGTCACGTGCTCGTCTCGGCGTCCGTCGTTGCTACCGCGACGACGTCCGCCTCGACTCGCGTTACGCTAAGACAGGGTGGCACTGGTATCCCGTGCTCGTCTCGGCGTCCGTCGTCGCTACCGGGACGACGTCCGCCTCGACTCGCGTTACGCTAAGACAGGGTGGCACTGGTGTCACGTGCTCGTCTCGGCGTCCGTCGTCGCTACCGCGACGACGTCCGCCTCGACTCGCGTTACGCTAAGGCAGGGTGGCACTGGTATCACGTGCTCGTCTCGGCGTCCGTCGTCGCTACCGCGACGACGTCCGCCTCGACTCGCGTTACGCTAAGACAGGGTGGCACTGGTGTCCCGTGCTCGTCTCGGCGTCCGTCGTCGCTACCGCAACGACGTCCGCCTCGACTCCGTTACGCTAAGACAGGGAGGCAGTGGTGTCACGTACTCGTCTCGGCGTCCGTCGTCGCTACCGCGACGACGTCCGCATCGACTCGCGTTACGCTAAGAAAGGGTGGCACTGGTGTCACGTTCTCGTCTCGGCATCCGTCGTCGCTACCACGACGACGTCCGCCTCGACTCGCATTACGCTAAGACTGGGATGCAGTGGTGTCACGTGCTCGTCTCGGCGGCCGTCGTCGCTACCGCGACGACGTCCGCCTCGACTCGCGTTACGCTAAGACAGGGAGGCAGTGGTGTCACGTGCTCGTCTCGGCGTCCCTCATTGCTACCGCGACGACGTCCGCCTCGACTCGCGTTACGCTAAGACAGGGTGGCACTGGTATCCCGTGCTCCTCTCGGCGTCCGTCGTCGCTACCAGGACGACGTCCGCCTCGACTCGCGTTACGCTAAGACAGGGTGGCACTGGTGTCACGTGCTCGTCTCGGCGTCTGTCGTTGCTACCGCGACGACGTCCTCCTCGACTCGCGTTACGCTAAGGCAGGGTGGCACTGGTATCACGTGCTCGTCTCGGCGTCCGTCGTCGCTACCGCGACGACGTCCGCCTCGACTCGTGTTATGCTAAGCCAGGGTGGCACTGGTGTCACGTGCTCGTCTCGGCGTCCGTCGTCGCTACCGCGACGACGTCGGCCTCGACTCGCGTTACGCTAAGACAGGGAGACAGTGGTGTCACGTGCTCGTCTCGGCGTCCGTCGTCGCTACCGCGACGACGTCCGCCTCGACTCGCGTTACGCTAAGACAGGGTGGCAGTGGTGTCACGTGCTCGTCTCGGCGTCCGTCCTCGCTACCGCGACGACGTCCGCCTCGACTCGCGTTACGTTAAGACAAGGTGGCAGTGGTGTCACATGCTCGTCTCGGCGTCCGTCGTCGCTACCGCGACGACGTCCGCCTCGACTCGCATTACGCTAAGACAGGGTGGCAGTGGTGTCACGTGCTCGTCTCTGCGTCCGTCGTCGCTATCGCTACGACGTCCGCCTCGACTCGCGTTTTTCTAAGACAGGGTGACACTGGTGTCCCGTGCTCGTCTCGTCGTCCGTCGTCGCTACTACGACGACGTCCGCCTCGACTCGCGTTATGCTAAGGCAGGTTGGCAATGGTGTCACGTGCTCGTCTTGGTGTCCGTCGTCGCTATCGCGACGACGTCCGCCTCGACTCGCGTTACGCTAAGACAGGGTGACACTGGTGTCACGTGCTCGTCTCGTCGTCCGTCGTCGCTACCGCGACGATGTCTGCCTCGACTCGCGTTACGCTAAGACAGGTTGGCAATGGTGTCACGTGCTCGTCTCGGCGTCCATCGTCGCTACCGCGACGACGTCCGCCTCGACTCGCGTTACGCTAAGATAGGATGGCAATGGTGTCACGTGCTCGTCTCGGCGTCCGTCGTCGTTACCGCGACGACGTCCGCCTCGACTCGCATTACGCTAAGACAGGGTGGCACTGGTGTCACGTGCTCGTCTCGGCGTCCGTCGTCGCTACTGGGATGACGTCCGCCTCGACTCGCGTTACGCTAAGACAGGGTGGCACTGGTGTCACGTGCTCGTCTCGGCGTCCGTCGTCGCTACCGCGAAGACGTCTCCCTCGACTCGCGTTACGCTCAGGCAGGGTGGCACTGGTGTCACGTGCTCGTCTCGGCGTCCGTCATCGCTACCGCGATGACGTCCGCCTTAACTCGCGTTACGCTAAGACAGGGTGGCATTGGTATCACGTGCTCGTCTCGGCGTCCGTCATCGCTACCGCGACGACGTCCGCCTTGACTCGCGTTACGCTAAGACAGGGTGGCACTGGTGTCACGTGCTCGTGTCGGCGTCCGTCGTCGCGACCGCGAGGACGGCCGCCTCTACTCGCGTTACGCTAAGACAGGGAGGTAGTGGTGTCACGTGCTCATCTCGGCGTCCGTCTTTGCTACCGCTACAACATCCGCCTCGACTCGCGTTACGCTAAGACAGGGAGGCAGTGGTGTCACGTGCTCGTCTCGGCGGCCGTCGTCGCTACCGCGACGACGTCCGCCTCGACTCGCGTTACGCTAAGACAGGGAGGTAGTGGTGTCACGTGCTCGTCTCGGCGTCCGTCGTTGCTACCGTGACGACGTCCGCCTCGACTCGCGTTACGCTAAGACAGGGTGGCACTGGTATCCCGTGCTCGTCTCGGCGTCCGTCGTCGCTACCGGGACGACGTCTGCCTCGACTCGCGTTACGCTAAGACAGGGTGGCACTGGTGTCACGTGCTCGTCTCGGCGTCCGTCGTCGCTACCGCGACGACGTCCGCCTCGACTCGCGTTATGCTAAGGCAGGGTGGCACTGGTATCACGTGCTCGTCTCGGCGTCCGTCGTCGCTACCGCGACGACGTCCGCATCGACTTGCGTTACGCTAAGAAAGGGTGGCACTGGTGTCACGTTCTCGTCTCGGCATCCGTCGTCGCTACCGCGACGACGTCCGCCTCGACTCGCATTACGCTAAGACTGGGATGCAGTGGTGTCACGTGCTCGTCTCGGCGGCCGTCGTCGCTACCGCGACGACGTCCGCCTCGACTCGCGTTACGCTAAGACAGGGAGGCAGTGGTGTCACGTCCTCGTCTCGGCGTCCATCGTTGCTACCGCGACGACGTCCGCCTCGACTCGCGTTACGCTAAGACAGGGTGGCACTGGTATCCCGTGCTCATCTCGGTGTCCGTCGTCGCTACCAGGACGACGTCCGCCTCGACTCGCGTTACGCTGAGACAGGGTGGCACTGGTGTCACGTGCTCGTCTCGGCGTCTGTCGTTGCTACCGCGACGACGTCCGCCTCGACTCGCGTTACGCTAAGGCAGGGTGGCACTGGTATCACGTGCTCGTCTCGGCGTCCGTCATCGCTACCGCGACGACGTCCGCCTCGACTCGCGTGACGCTAAGCCAGGGTGGCACTGGTGTCACGTGCTCGTCTCGGCGTCCGTCGTCGCTACCGCGACGACGTCCGCCTCGACTCGCGTTACGCTAAGACAGGGAGGTAGTGGTGTCACGTGCTCGTCTCGGCGTCCGTCGTCGCTACCGCGACGACGTCCGCCTCGACTCGCGTTACGCTAAGACAGGGTGGCAATGGTGTCACGTGCTCGTCTCGGCCTCCGTCCTCGCTACCGCGACGACGTCCGCCTCGACTCGCGTTACGCTAAGACAAGGTGGCAGTGGTGTCACGTGCTCGTCTCGGCGTCCGTCGTCGCTACCGCGACGACGTCCGCCTCGACTCGCGTTACGCTAAGACAGGGAGGCAGTGGTGTCACGTGCTCGTCTCGGTGTCCGTCGTCGCTATCGCGACGACGTCCGCCTCGACTCGCGTTTTTCTAACACAGGGTGACACTGGTGTCCCGTGCTCGTCTCGTCGTCCGTCGTCGCTACTGCGACGACGTCCACCTTGACTCGCGTTACGCTAAGGCAGGTTGGCAATGGTGTCACGTGCTCGTCTCGGCGTCCGTCGTCGCTATCGCGACGATGTCCGCCTTGACTTGCGTTACGCTAAGACAAGGTGACACTGGTGTCACGTGCTCGTCTCGTCGTCCGTCGTCGCTACCGCGACGATGTCTGCCTCGACCCGCGTTACGCTAAGACAGGTTGGCAATGGTGTCACGTGCTCGTCTCGGCGTCCGTCGTCGCTACCGCGACGACGTCCGCCTCGACTCGCGTTACGCTAAGACAGGATGGCAATGGTGTCACGTGCTCGTCTCGGCGTCCGTCGTCGTTACCGCGACGACGTCCGCCTCGACTCGCATTACGCTAAGACAGGGTGGCACTGGTGTCACGTGCTCGTCTCGGCGTCCGTCGTCGCTACCGCGACGACGTCCGCCTCGACTCGCTTACGCTAAGACAGGGTTGCACTGGTGTCCCGTGCTCGTCTCGGCGTCCGTCGTCGCTACCGGGATGACGTCCGCCTCGACTCGCGTTACGCTAAGACTGGGTGGCACTGGTGTCACGTGCTCGTCTCGGCGTCCGTCGTCGCTACCGCGACGACGTCTCCCTCGACTCGCGTTACGCTCAGGCAGGGTGGCACTGGTGTCACGTGCTCGTCTCAGCGTCCGTCATCGCTACCGCGATGACATCCGCCTTGACTCGCGTTACGCTAAGACAGGGTGGCATTGGTATCACGTGCTCGTCTCGGCGCCCGTCATCGCTACCGCGACGGCGTCTGCCTTGACTCGCGTTACGCTAAGACAGGGTGGCACTAGTGTCACGTGCTCGTGTCGGCGTCGGTCGTTGCTACCGCGACGACGTCCGCCTCGACTCGCGTTATGCTAAGACAGGGAGGCAGTGGTGTCACGTGCTCGTCTCGGCGTCCGTCGTCGCTACCGCGACGACGTCCGCCTCGACTCGCGTTACGCTAAGACAGGGTGGCAATGGTGTCACGTGCTCGTCTCGGCCTCTGTCCTCGCTACCGCGACGACGTCCGCCTCGACTCGCGTTACGCTAAGACAAGGTGGCAGTGGTGTCACGTGCTCGTCTCGGCGTCCGTCGTCGCTACCGCGACGACGTCCGCCTCGACTCGCGTTACGCTAAGACAGGGAGGCAGTGGTGTCACGTGCTCGTCTCGGCGTCCGTCGTCGCTATCGCGACGACGTCCGCCTCGACTCGCGTTTTTCTAAGACAGGGTGACACTGGTGTCCCGTGCTCGTCTCGTCGTCCATCGTCGCTACTGCGACGACGTCCGCCTTGACTCGCGTTACGCTAAGGCAGGTTGGCAATGGTGTCACGTGCTCGTCTCGGCGTCCGTCGTCGCTATCGCGACGATGTCCGCCTTGACTCGCGTTACGCTAAGACAAGGTGACACTGGTGTCACGTGCTCGTCTCGTCGTCCGTCGTCGCTACCGCGACGATGTCTGCCTCGACTCGCGTTACGCTAAGACAGGTTGGCAATGGTGTCACGTGCTCGTCTCGGCGTCCGTCGTCGCTACCGTGACGACGTCCGCCTCGACTCGCGTTACGCTAAGACAGGATGGCAATGGTGTCACGTGCTCGTCTCGGCGTCCGTCGTCGTTACCGCGACGACGTCCGCCTCGACTCGCATTACGCTAAGACAGGGTGGCACTGGTGTCACGTGCTCGTCTCGGCGTCCGTCGTCGCTACCGCGACGACGTCCGCCTCGACTCGCTTACGCTAAGACAGGGTTGCACTGGTGTCCCGTGCTCGTCTCGGCGTCCATCGTCGCTACCGGGATGACGTCCGCCTCGACTCGCGTTACGCTAAGACAGGGTGGCACTGGTGTCACGTGCTCGTCTCGGCGTCCGTCGTCGCTACCGCGACGACGTCTCCCTCGACTCGCGTTACGCTCAGGGAGGGTGGCACTGGTGTCACGTGCTCGTCTCAGCGTCCGTCATCGCTACCGCGATGACGTCCGCCTTGACTCGCGTTACGCTAAGACAGGGTGGCATTGGTATCACGTGCTCGTCTCGGCGCTCGTTATCGCTACCGCGACGACGTCCGCCTTGACTCGCGTTACGCTAAGACAGGGTGGCACTGGTGTCACGTGCTCGTGTCGGCGTCCGTCGTCGCTACCGCGACGACGTCCGCCTCGACTCGCGTTACGCTAAGACAGGGAGGCAGTGGTGTCACGTGCTCGTCTCGGCGTCCGTCGTCGCTACCGCGACGACGTCCGCCTCGACTCGCGTTACGCTAAGACAGGGTGGCAATGGTGTCACGTGCTCGTCTCGGCCTCTGTCCTCGCTACCGCGACGACGTCCGCCTCGACTCGCGTTACGCTAAGACAAGGTGGCAGTGGTGTCACGTGCTCGTCTCGGCGTCCGTCGTCGCTACCGCGACGACGTCCGCCTCGACTCGCGTTACGCTAAGACAGGGAGGCAGTGGTGTCACGTGCTCGTCTCGGCGTCCGTCGTCGCTATCGCGACGACGTCCGCCTCGACTCGCGTTTTTCTAAGACAGGGTGACACTGGTGTCCCGTGCTCGTCTCGTCGTCCGTCGTCGCTACTGCGACGATGTCCGCCTCGACTCGCGTTATGCTAAGGCAGGTTGGCAATGGTGTCACGTGCTCGTCTTGGTGTCCGTCATCGCTATCGCGACGACGTCCGCCTCGACTCGCGTTACGCTAAGACAGGGTGACACTGGTGTCACGTGCTCGTCTCGTCGTCCGTCATCGCTACCGCGACGATGTCTGCCTCGACTCGCGTTACGCTAAGACAGGTTGGCAATGGTGTCACGTGCTCGTCTCGGCGTCCGTCGTCGCTACCGCGACGACGTCCGCCTCGACTCGCGTTACGCTAAGACAGGATGGCAATGGTGTCACATGCTCGTCTCGGCGTCCGTCGTTGTTACCGCGACGACGTCCGCCTCGACTCGCATTACGCTAAGACAGGGTGGCACTGGTGTCACGTGCTCGTCTCGGCGTCCGTCGTCGCTACCGGGATGACGTCCGCCTCGACTCGCGTTACGCTAAGACAGGGTGGCACTGGTGTCACGTGCTCGTCTCGGCGTCCGTCGTCGCTACCGCGATGACGTCCGCCTTAACTCGCGTTACGCTAAGACAGGGTGGCATTGGTATCACGTGCTCGTCTCGGCGTCCGTCATCGCTACCACGACGACGTCCGCCTTGACTCGCGTTACGCTAAGACAGGGTGGCACTGGTGTCACGTGCTCGTGTCGGTGTCCGTCGTCGCTACCGCGAGGACGGCTGCCTCTACTCGCGTTACGCTAAGACAGGGAGGCAGTGGTGTCACGTGCTCATCTCGGCGTCCGTCTTCGCTACCGCTACAACGTCCGCCTCGACTCGCGTTACGCTAAGACAGGGAGGCAGTGGTGTCACGTGCTCGTCTCGGCGGCCGTCGTCGCTACCGCGACGACGTCCGCCTCGACTCACGTTACGCTAAGACAGGAAGGCAGTGGTGTCACGTGCTCGTCTCGGCGTCCGTCGTTGCTACCGCGACGACGTCCGCCTCGACTCGCGTTACGCTAAGACAGGGTGGCACTGGTATCCCATGCTCGTCTCGGCGTCCGTCGTCGCTACCGGGACGACGTCCGCCTCGACTCGCGTTACGCTAAGACAGGGTGGCACTGGTGTCCCGTGCTCGTCTCGGCGTCCGTCGTCGCTACCGCAAAGACGTCCGCCTCGACTCCGTTACGCTAAGACAGGGAGGCAGTGGTGTCACGTACTCGTCTCGGCGTCCGTCGTCGCTACCGCGACGACGTCCGCATCGACTTGCGTTACGCTAAGAAAGGGTGGCACTGGTGTCACGTTCTCGTCTCGGCATCCGTCGTCGCTACCGCGACGACGTCCGCCTCGACTCGCATTACGCTAAGACTGGGATGCAGTGGTGTCACGTGCTCGTCTCGGCGGCCGTCGTCGCTACCGCGACGACGTCCGCCTCGACTCGCGTTACGCTAAGACAGGGAGGCAGTGGTGTCACGTGCTCGTCTCGGCGTCCATCGTTGCTACCGCGACGACGTCCGCCTCGACTCGCGTTACGCTAAGACAGGGTGGCACTGGTATCCCGTGCTCATCTCGGTGTCCGTCGTCGCTACCAGGACGACGTCCGCCTCGACTCGCGTTACGCTGAGACAGGGTGGCACTGGTGTCACGTGCTCGTCTCGGCGTCTGTCGTTGCTACCGCGACGACGTCCGCCTCGACTCGCGTTACGCTAAGGCAGGGTGGCACTAGTATCACGTGCTCGTCTCGGCGTCCGTCATCGCTACCGCGACGACGTCCGCCTCGACTCGCGTGACGCTAAGCCAGGGTGGCACTGGTGTCACGTGCTCGTCTCGGCGTCCGTCGTCGCTACCGCGACGACGTCCGCCTCGACTCGCGTTACGCTAAGACAGGGAGGTAGTGGTGTCACGTGCTCGTCTCGGCGTCCGTCGTCGCTACCGCGACGACGTCCGCCTCGACTCGCGTTATGCTAAGACAGGGTGGCAATGGTGTCACGTGCTCGTCTCGGCCTCCGTCCTCGCTACCGCGACGACGTCCGCCTCGACTCGCGTTACGCTAAGACAAGGTGGCAGTGGTGTCACGTGCTCGTCTCGGCGTCCGTCGTCGCTACCGCGACGACGTCCGCCTCGACTCGCGTTACGCTAAGACAGGGAGGCAGTGGTGTCACGTGCTCGTCTCGGTGTCCGTCGTCGCTATCGCGACGACGTCCGCCTCGACTCGCGTTTTTCTAACACAGGGTGACACTGGTGTCCCGTGCTCGTCTCGTCGTCCGTCGTCGCTACTGCGACGACGTCCACCTTGACTCGCGTTACGCTAAGGCAGGTTGGCAATGGTGTCACGTGCTCGTCTCGGCGTCCGTCGTCGCTATCGCGACGATGTCCGCCTTGACTCGCGTTACGCTAAGACAAGGTGACACTGGTGTCACGTGCTCGTCTCGTCGTCCGTCGTCGCTACCGCGACGATGTCTGCCTCGACCCGCGTTACGCTAAGACAGGTTGGCAATGGTGTCACGTGCTCGTCTCGGCGTCCGTCGTCGCTACCGCGACGACGTCCGCCTCGACTCGCGTTACGCTAAGACAGGATGGCAATGGTGTCACGTGCTCGTCTCGGCGTCCGTCGTCGTTACCGCGACGACGTCCGCCTCGACTCGCATTACGCTAAGACAGGGTGGCACTGGTGTCACATGCTCGTCTCGGCGTCCGTCGTCGCTACCGCGACGACGTCCGCCTCGACTCGCTTACGCTAAGACAGGGTTGCACTGGTGTCCCGTGCTCGTCTCGGCGTCCGTCGTCGCTACCGGGATGACGTCCGCCTCGACTCACGTTACGCTAAGACTGGGTGGCACTGGTGTCACGTGCTCGTCTCGGCGTCCGTCGTCGCTACCGCGACGACGTCTCCCTCGACTCGCGTTACGCTCAGGCAGGGTGGCACTGGTGTCACGTGCTCGTCTCAGCGTCCGTCATCGCTACCGCGATGACATCCGCCTTGACTCGCGTTACGCTAAGACAGGGTGGCATTGGTATCACGTGCTCGTCTCGGCGCCCGTCATCGCTACCGCGACGACGTCTGCCTTGACTCGCGTTACGCTAAGACAGGGTGGCACTAGTGTCACGTGCTCGTGTCGGCGTCGGTCGTTGCTACCGCGACGACGTCCGCCTCGACTCGCGTTACGCTAAGACAGGGAGGCAGTGGTGTCACGTGCTCGTCTCGGCGTCCGTCGTCGCTACCGCGACGACGTCCGCCTCGACTCGCGTTACGCTAAGACAGGGTGGCAATGGTGTCACGTGCTCGTCTCGGCCTCTGTCCTCGCTACCGCGACGACGTCCGCCTCGACTCGCGCTACGCTAAGACAAGGTGGCAGTGGTGTCACGTGCTCGTCTCGGCGTCCGTCGTCGCTACCGCGACGACGTCCGCCTCGACTCGCGTTACGCTTAGACAGGGAGGCAGTGGTGTCACGTGCTCGTCTCGGCGTCCGTCGTCGCTATCGCGACGACGTCCGCCTCGACTCGCGTTTTTCTAAGACAGGGTGACACTGGTGTCCCGTGCTCGTCTCGTCGTCCATCGTCGCTACTGCGACGACGTCTGCCTTGACTCGCGTTACGCTAAGGCAGGTTGGCAATGGTGTCACGTGCTCGTCTCGGCGTCCGTCGTCGCTATCGCGACGATGTCCGCCTTGACTCGCGTTACGCTAAGACAAGGTGACACTGGTGTCACGTGCTCGTCTCGTCGTCCGTCGTCGCTACCGCGACGATGTCTGCCTCGACTCGCGTTACGCTAAGACAGGTTGGCAATGGTGTCACGTGCTCGTCTCGGCGTCCGTCGTCGCTACCGTGACGACGTCCGCCTCGACTCGCGTTACGCTAAGACAGGATGGCAATGGTGTCACGTGCTCGTCTCGGCGTCCGTCGTCGTTACCGCGACGACGTCCGCCTCGACTCGCATTACGCTAAGACAGGGTGGCACTGGTGTCACGTGCTCGTCTCGGCGTCCGTCGTCGCTACCGCGACGACGTCCGCCTCGACTCGCTTACGCTAAGACAGGGTTGCACTGGTGTCCCGTGCTCGTCTCGGCGTCCATCGTCGCTACCGGGATGACGTCCGCCTCGACTCGCGTTACGCTAAGACAGGGTGGCACTGGTGTCACGTGCTCGTCTCGGCGTCCGTCGTCGCTACCGCGACGACGTCTCCCTCGACTCGCGTTACGCTCAGGGAGGGTGGCACTGGTGTCACGTGCTCGTCTCAGCGTCCGTCATCGCTACCGCGATGACGTCCGCCTTGACTCGCGTTACGCTAAGACAGGGTGGCATTGGTATCACATGCTCGTCTCGGCGCTCGTTATCGCTACCGCGACGACGTCCGCCTTGACTCGCGTTACGCTAAGACAGGGTGGCACTGGTGTCACGTGCTCGTGTCGGCGTCCGTCGTCGCTACCGCGACGACGTCCGCCTCGACTCGCGTTACGCTAAGACAGGGAGGCAGTGGTGTCACGTGCTCGTCTCGGCGTCCGTCGTCGCTACCGCGACGACGTCCGCCTCGACTCGCGTTACGCTAAGACAGGGTGGCAATGGTGTCACGTGCTCGTCTCGGCCTCTGTCCTCGCTACCGCGACGACGTCCGCCTCGACTCGCGTTACGCTAAGACAAGGTGGCAGTGGTGTCACGTGCTCGTCTCGGCGTCCGTCGTCGCTACCGCGACGACGTCCGCCTCGACTCGCGTTACGCTAAGACAGGGAGGCAGTGGTGTCACGTGCTCGTCTCGGCGTCCGTCGTCGCTATCGCGACGACGTCCGCCTCGACTCGCGTTTTTCTAAGACAGGGTGACACTGGTGTCCCGTGCTCGTCTCGTCGTCCGTCGTCGCTACTGCGACGATGTCCGCCTCGACTCGCGTTATGCTAAGGCAGGTTGGCAATGGTGTCACGTGCTCGTCTTGGTGTCCGTCATCGCTATCGCGACGACGTCCGCCTCGACTCGCGTTACGCTAAGACAGGGTGACACTGGTGTCACGTGCTCGTCTCGTCGTCCGTCGTCGCTACCGCGACGATGTCTGCCTCGACTCGCGTTACGCTAAGACAGGTTGGCAATGGTGTCACGTGCTCGTCTCGGCGTCCGTCGTCACTACCGCGACGACGTCCGCCTCGACTCGCGTTACGCTAAGACAGGATGGCAATGGTGTCACGTGCTCGTCTCGGCGTCCGTCGTTGTTACCGCGACGACGTCCGCCTCGACTCGCATTACGCTAAGACAGGGTGGCACTGGTGTCACGTGCTCGTCTCGGCGTCCGTCGTCGCTACCGGGATGACGTCCGCCTCGACTCGCGTTACGCTAAGCCAGGGTGGCACTGGTGTCACGTGCTCGTCTCGGCGTCCGTCGTCGCTACCGCGACGACGTCGGCCTCGACTCGCGTTACGCTAAGACAGGGAGACAGTGGTGTCACGTGCTCGTCTCGGCGTCCGTCATCGCTACCGCGATGACGTCCGCCTTAACTCGCGTTACGCTAAGACAGGGTGGCATTGGTATCACGTGCTCGTCTCGGCGTCCGTCATCGCTACCACGACGACGTCCGCCTTGACTCGCGTTACGCTAAGACAGGGTGGCACTGGTGTCACGTGCTCGTGTCGGTGTCCGTCGTCGCTACCGCGAGGACGGCTGCCTCTACTCGCGTTACGCTAAGACAGGGAGGCAGTGGTGTCACGTGCTCATCTCGGCATCCGTCTTCGCTACCGCTACAACGTCCGCCTCGACTCGCGTTACGCTAAGACAGGGAGGCAGTGGTGTCACGTGCTCGTCTCGGCGGCCGTCGTCGCTACCGCGACGACGTCCGCCTCGACTCGCGTTACGCTAAGACAGGGAGGCAGTGGTGTCACGTGCTCGTCTCGGCGTCCGTCGTTGCTACCGCGACGACGTCCG
The DNA here is from genome assembly GCA_963921465.1 of Triticum timopheevii. Lineage (NCBI taxonomy): Eukaryota > Viridiplantae > Streptophyta > Magnoliopsida > Poales > Poaceae > Triticum > Triticum timopheevii. Next base: position 272,999,616 of record OY997270.1, read on the forward strand.
CCTCGACTCGCGTTATGCTAAGACAGGGTGGCACTGGTATCCCGTGCTCGTCTCGGCGTCCGTCGTCGCTACCGGGACGACGTCCGCCTCGACTCGCGTTACGCTAAGACAGGGTGGCACTGGTGTCACGTGCTCGTCTCGGCGTCCGTCGTCGCTACCGCGACGACGTCCGCCTCGACTCGCGTTACGCTAAGGCAGGGTGGCACTGGTATCACGTGCTCGTCTCGGCGTCCGTCGTCGCTACCGCGACGACGTCCGCCTCGACTCGCGTTACGCTAAGACAGGGTGGCACTGGTGTCCCGTGCTCGTCTCGGCGTCCGTCGTCGCTACCGCAACGACGTCCGCATCGACTCGCGTTACGCTAAGAAAGGGTGGCACTGGTGTCACGTTCTCGTCTCGGCATCCGTCGTCGCTACCACGACGACGTCCGCCTCGACTCGCATTACGCTAAGACTGGGATGCAGTGGTGTCACGTGCTCGTCTCGGCGGCCGTCGTCGCTACCGCGACGACGTCTGCCTCGACTCGCGTTACGCTAAGACAGGGAGGCAGTGGTGTCACGTGCTCGTCTCGGCGTCCCTCGTTGCTACCGCGACGACGTCCGCCTCGACTCGCGTTACGCTAAGACAGGGTGGCACTGGTATCCCGTGCTCATCTCGGCGTCCGTCGTCGCTACCAGGACGACGTCCGCCTCGACTCGCGTTACGCTAAGACAGGGTGGCACTGGTGTCACGTGCTCGTCTCGGCGTCGGTCGTTGCTACCGCGACGACGTCCTCCTCGACTCGCGTTACGCTAAGGCAGGGTGGCACTGGTATCACGTGCTCGTCTCGGCGTCCGTCGTCGCTACCGCGACGACGTCCGCCTCGACTCGCGTTACGCTAAGCCAGGGTGGCACTGGTGTCACGTGCTCGTCTCGGCGTCCGTCGTCGCTACCGCGACGACGTCGGCCTCGACTCGCGTTACGCTAAGACAGGGAGACAGTGGTGTCACGTGCTCGTCTCGGCGTCCGTCGTCGCTACCGCGACGACGTCCGCCTCGACTCGCGTTACGCTAAGACAGGGTGGCAGTGGTGTCACGTGCTCGTCTCGGCGTCCGTCCTCGCTACCGCGACGACGTCCGCCTCGACTCGCGTTACGTTAAGACAAGGTGGCAGTGGTGTCACATGCTCGTCTCGGCGTCCGTCGTCGCTACCGCGACGACGTCCGCCTCGACTCGCATTACGCTAAGACAGGGTGGCAGTGGTGTCACGTGCTCGTCTCGGCGTCCGTCGTCGCTATCGCTACGACGTCCGCCTCGACTCGCGTTTTTCTAAGACAGGGTGACACTGGTGTCCCGTGCTCGTCTCGTCGTCCGTCGTCGCTACTGCGACGACGTCCGCCTCGACTCGCGTTATGCTAAGGCAGGTTGGCAATGGTGTCACGTGCTCGTCTTGGTGTCCGTCGTCGCTATCGCGACGACGTCCGCCTCGACTCGCGTTACGCTAAGACAGGGAGGCAGTGGTGTCACGTGCTCGTCTCGGCGTCCATCGTTGCTACCGCGACGACGTCCGCCTCGACTCGCGTTACGCTAAGACAGGGTGGCACTGGTATCCCGTGCTCATCTCGGTGTCCGTCGTCGCTACCAGGACGACGTCCGCCTCGACTCGCGTTACGCTGAGACAGGGTGGCACTGGTGTCACGTGCTCGTCTCGGCGTCTGTCGTTGCTACCGCGATGACGTCCGCCTCGACTCGCGTTACGCTAAGGCAGGGTGGCACTGGTATCACGTGCTCGTCTCGGCGTCCGTCATCGCTACCGCGACGACGTCCGCCTCGACTCGCGTTACGCTAAGACAGGGAGGTAGTGGTGTCACGTGCTCGTCTCGGCGTCCGTTGTCGCTACCGCGACGACGTCCGCCTCGACTCGCGTTACGCTAAGACAGGGTGGCAATGGTGTCACGTGCTCGTCTCGGCCTCCGTCCTCGCTACCGCGACGACGTCCGCCTCGACTCGCGTTACGCTAAGACAAGGTGGCAGTGGTGTCACGTGCTCGTCTCGGCGTCCGTCGTCGCTACCGCGACGACGTCCGCCTCGACTCGCGTTACGCTAAGACAGGGAGGCAGTGGTGTCACGTGCTCGTCTCGGTGTCCGTCGTCGCTATCGCGACGACGTCCGCCTCGACTCGCGTTTTTCTAACATAGGGTGACACTGGTGTCCCGTGCTCGTCTCGTCGTCCGTCGTCGCTACTGCGACGACGTCCGCCTTGACTCGCGTTACGCTAAGGCAGGTTGGCAATGGTGTCACGTGCTCGTCTCGGCGTCCGTCGTCGCTATCGCGACGATGTCCGCCTTGACTCGCGTTACGCTAAGACAAGGTGACACTGGTGTCACGTGCTCGTCTCGTCGTCCGTCGTCGCTACCGCGACGATGTCTGCCTCGACCCGCGTTACGCTAAGACAGGTTGGCAATGGTGTCACGTGCTCGTCTCGGCGTCCGTCGTCGCTACCGCGACGACGTCCGCCTCGACTCGCGTTACGCTAAGACAGGATGGCAATGGTGTCACGTGCTCGTCTCGGCGTCCGTCGTCGTTACCGCGACGACGTCCGCCTCGACTCGCATTACGCTAAGACAGGGTGGCACTGGTGTCACGTGCTCGTCTCGGCGTCCGTCGTCGCTACCGCGACGACGTCCTCCTCGACTCGCTTACGCTAAGACAGGGTTGCACTGGTGTCCCGTGCTCATCTCGGCGTCCGTCGTCGCTACCGGGATGACGTCCGCCTCGACTCGCGTTACGCTAAGACAGGGTGGCACTGGTGTCACGTGCTCGTCTCGGCGTCCGTCGTCGCTACCGCGACGACGTCTCCCTCGACTCGCGTTACGCTCAGGCAGGGTGGCACTGGTGTCACGTGCTCGTCTCAGCGTCCGTCATCGCTACCGCGATGACGTCCGCCTTGACTCGCGTTACGCTAAGACAGGGTGGCATTGGTATCACGTGCTCGTCTCGGCGCCCGTCATCGCTACCGCGACGACGTCTGCCTTGACTCGCGTTACGCTAAGACAGGGTGGCACTAGTGTCACGTGCTCGTGTCGGCGTCCGTCGTTGCTACCGCGACGACGTCCGCCTCGACTCGCGTTACGCTAAGACAGGGAGGCAGTGGTGTCACGTGCTCGTCTCGGCGTCCGTCGTCGCTACCGCGACGACGTCCGCCTCGACTCGCGTTACGCTAAGACAGGGTGGCAATGGTGTCACGTGCTCGTCTCGGCCTCTGTCCTCGCTACCGCGACGACGTCCGCCTCGACTCGCGTTACGCTAAGACAAGGTGGCAGTGGTGTCACGTGCTCGTCTCGGCGTCCGTCGTCGCTACCGCGACGACGTCCGCCTCGACTCGCGTTACGCTAAGACAGGGAGGCAGTGGTGTCACGTGCTCGTCTCGGCGTCCGTCGTCGCTATCGCGACGACGTCCGCCTCGACTCGCGTTTTTCTAAGACAGGGTGACACTGGTGTCCCGTGCTCGTCTCGTCGTCCGTCGTCGCTACTGCGACGACGTCCGCCTTGACTCGCGTTATGCTAAGGCAGGTTGGCAATGGTGTCACGTGCTCGTCTTGGTGTCCGTCATCGCTATCGCGACGACGTCCGCCTCGACTCGCGTTACGCTAAGACAGGGTGACACTGGTGTCACGTGCTCGTCTCGTCGTCCGTCGTCGCTACCGCGACGATGTCTGCCTCGACTCGCGTTACGCTAAGACAGGTTGGCAATGGTGTCACGTGCTCGTCTCGGCGTCCGTCGTCGCTACCGCGACGACGTCCGCCTCGACTCGCGTTACGCTAAGACAGGATGGCAATGGTGTCACGTGCTCGTCTCGGCGTCCGTCGTTGTTACCGCGACGACGTCCGCCTCGACTCGCATTACGCTAAGACAGGGTGGCACTGGTGTCACGTGCTCGTCTCGGCGTCCGTCGTCGCTACCGGGATGACGTCCGCCTCGACTCGCGTTACGCTAAGACAGGGTGGCACTGGTGTCACGTGCTCGTCTCGGCGTCCGTCGTCGCTACCGCGATGACGTCCGCCTTAACTCGCGTTACGCTAAGACAGGGTGGCATTGGTATCACGTGCTCGTCTCGGCGTCCGTCATCGCTACCACGACGACGTCCGCCTTGACTCGCGTTACGCTAAGACAGGGTGGCACTGGTGTCACGTGCTTGTGTCGGTGTCCGTCGTCGCTACCGCGAGGACGGCTGCCTCTACTCGCGTTACGCTAAGACAGGGAGGCAGTGGTGTCACGTGCTCATCTCGGCGTCCGTCTTCGCTACCGCTACAACGTCCGCCTCGACTCGCGTTACGCTAAGACAGGGAGGCAGTGGTGTCACGTGCTCGTCTCGGCGGCCGTCGTCGCTACCGCGACGACGTCCGCCTCGACTCACGTTACGCTAAGACAGGAAGGCAGTGGTGTCACGTGCTCGTCTCGGCGTCGGTCGTTGCTACCGCGACGACGTCCGCCTCGACTCGCGTTACGCTAAGACAGGGTGGCACTGGTATCCCATGCTCGTCTCGGCGTCCGTCGTCGCTACCGGGACGACGTCCGCCTCGACTCGCGTTACGCTAAGACAGGGTGGCACTGGTGTCCCGTGCTCGTCTCGGCGTCCGTCGTCGCTACCGCAAAGACGTCCGCCTCGACTCCGTTACGCTAAGACAGGGAGGCAGTGGTGTCACGTACTCGTCTCGGCGTCCGTCGTCGCTACCGCGACGACGTCCGCATCGACTTGCGTTACGCTAAGAAAGGGTGGCACTGGTGTCACGTTCTCGTCTCGGCATCCGTCGTCGCTACCGCGACGACGTCCGCCTCGACTCGCATTACGCTAAGACTGGGATGCAGTGGTGTCACGTGCTCGTCTCGGCGGCCGTCGTCGCTACCGCGACGACGTCCGCCTCGACTCGCGTTACGCTAAGACAGGGAGGCAGTGGTGTCACGTGCTCGTCTCGGCGTCCATCGTTGCTACCGCGACGACGTCCGCCTCGACTCGCGTTACGCTAAGACAGGGTGGCACTGGTATCCCGTGCTCATCTCGGTGTCCGTCGTCGCTACCAGGACGACGTCCGCCTCGACTCGCGTTACGCTGAGACAGGGTGGCACTGGTGTCACGTGCTCGTCTCGGCGTCTGTCGTTGCTACCGCGACGACGTCCGCCTCGACTCGCGTTACGCTAAGGCAGGGTGGCACTAGTATCACGTGCTCGTCTCGGCGTCCGTCATCGCTACCGCGACGACGTCCGCCTCGACTCGCGTGACGCTAAGCCAGGGTGGCACTGGTGTCACGTGCTCGTCTCGGCGTCCGTCGTCGCTACCGCGACGACGTCCGCCTCGACTCGCGTTACGCTAAGACAGGGAGGTAGTGGTGTCACGTGCTCGTCTCGGCGTCCGTCGTCGCTACCGCGACGACGTCCGCCTCGACTCGCGTTATGCTAAGACAGGGTGGCAATGGTGTCACGTGCTCGTCTCGGCCTCCGTCCTCGCTACCGCGACGACGTCCGCCTCGACTCGCGTTACGCTAAGACAAGGTGGCAGTGGTGTCACGTGCTCGTCTCGGCGTCCGTCGTCGCTACCGCGACGACGTCCGCCTCGACTCGCGTTACGCTAAGACAGGGAGGCAGTGGTGTCACGTGCTCGTCTCGGTGTCCGTCGTCGCTATCGCGACGACGTCCGCCTCGACTCGCGTTTTTCTAACACAGGGTGACACTGGTGTCCCGTGCTCGTCTCGTCGTCCGTCGTCGCTACTGCGACGACGTCCACCTTGACTCGCGTTACGCTAAGGCAGGTTGGCAATGGTGTCACGTGCTCGTCTCGGCGTCCGTCGTCGCTATCGCGACGATGTCCGCCTTGACTCGCGTTACGCTAAGACAAGGTGACACTGGTGTCACGTGCTCGTCTCGTCGTCCGTCGTCGCTACCGCGACGATGTCTGCCTCGACCCGCGTTACGCTAAGACAGGTTGGCAATGGTGTCACGTGCTCGTCTCGGCGTCCGTCGTCGCTACCGCGACGACGTCCGCCTCGACTCGCGTTACGCTAAGACAGGATGGCAATGGTGTCACGTGCTCGTCTCGGCGTCCGTCGTCGTTACCGCGACGACGTCCGCCTCGACTCGCATTACGCTAAGACAGGGTGGCACTGGTGTCACATGCTCGTCTCGGCGTCCGTCGTCGCTACCGCGACGACGTCCGCCTCGACTCGCTTACGCTAAGACAGGGTTGCACTGGTGTCCCGTGCTCGTCTCGGCGTCCGTCGTCGCTACCGGGATGACGTCCGCCTCGACTCACGTTACGCTAAGACTGGGTGGCACTGGTGTCACGTGCTCGTCTCGGCGTCCGTCGTCGCTACCGCGACGACGTCTCCCTCGACTCGCGTTACGCTCAGGCAGGGTGGCACTGGTGTCACGTGCTCGTCTCAGCGTCCGTCATCGCTACCGCGATGACATCCGCCTTGACTCGCGTTACGCTAAGACAGGGTGGCATTGGTATCACGTGCTCGTCTCGGCGCCCGTCATCGCTACCGCGACGACGTCTGCCTTGACTCGCGTTACGCTAAGACAGGGTGGCACTAGTGTCACGTGCTCGTGTCGGCGTCGGTCGTTGCTACCGCGACGACGTCCGCCTCGACTCGCGTTACGCTAAGACAGGGAGGCAGTGGTGTCACGTGCTCGTCTCGGCGTCCGTCGTCGCTACCGCGACGACGTCCGCCTCGACTCGCGTTACGCTAAGACAGGGTGGCAATGGTGTCACGTGCTCGTCTCGGCCTCTGTCCTCGCTACCGCGACGACGTCCGCCTCGACTCGCGTTACGCTAAGACAAGGTGGCAGTGGTGTCACGTGCTCGTCTCGGCGTCCGTCGTCGCTACCGCGACGACGTCCGCCTCGACTCGCGTTACGCTAAGACAGGGAGGCAGTGGTGTCACGTGCTCGTCTCGGCGTCCGTCGTCGCTATCGCGACGACGTCCGCCTCGACTCGCGTTTTTCTAAGACAGGGTGACACTGGTGTCCCGTGCTCGTCTCGTCGTCCATCGTCGCTACTGCGACGACGTCTGCCTTGACTTGCGTTACGCTAAGGCAGGTTGGCAATGGTGTCACGTGCTCGTCTCGGCGTCCGTCGTCGCTATCGCGACGATGTCCGCCTTGACTCGCGTTACGCTAAGACAAGGTGACACTGGTGTCACGTGCTCGTCTCGTCGTCCGTCGTCGCTACCGCGACGATGTCTGCCTCGACTCGCGTTACGCTAAGACAGGTTGGCAATGGTGTCACGTGCTCGTCTCGGCGTCCGTCGTCGCTACCGTGACGACGTCCGCCTCGACTCGCGTTACGCTAAGACAGGATGGCAATGGTGTCACGTGCTCGTCTCGGCGTCCGTCGTCGTTACCGCGACGACGTCCGCCTCGACTCGCATTACGCTAAGACAGGGTGGCACTGGTGTCACGTGCTCGTCTCGGCGTCCGTCGTCGCTACCGCGACGACGTCCGCCTCGACTCGCTTACGCTAAGACAGGGTTGCACTGGTGTCCCGTGCTCGTCTCGGCGTCCATCGTCGCTACCGGGATGACGTCCGCCTCGACTCGCGTTACGCTAAGACAGGGTGGCACTGGTGTCACGTGCTCGTCTCGGCGTCCGTCGTCGCTACCGCGACGACGTCTCCCTCGACTCGCGTTACGCTCAGGGAGGGTGGCACTGGTGTCACGTGCTCGTCTCAGCGTCCGTCATCGCTACCGCGATGACGTCCGCCTTGACTCGCGTTACGCTAAGACAGGGTGGCATTGGTATCACGTGCTCGTCTCGGCGCTCGTTATCGCTACCGCGACGACGTCCGCCTTGACTCGCGTTACGCTAAGACAGGGTGGCACTGGTGTCACGTGCTCGTGTCGGCGTCCGTCGTCGCTACCGCGACGACGTCCGCCTCGACTCGCGTTACGCTAAGACAGGGAGGCAGTGGTGTCACGTGCTCGTCTCGGCGTCCGTCGTCGCTACCGCGACGACGTCCGCCTCGACTCGCGTTACGCTAAGACAGGGTGGCAATGGTGTCACGTGCTCGTCTCGGCCTCTGTCCTCGCTACCGCGACGACGTCCGCCTCGACTCGCGTTACGCTAAGACAAGGTGGCAGTGGTGTCACGTGCTCGTCTCGGCGTCCGTCGTCGCTACCGCGACGACGTCCGCCTCGACTCGCGTTACGCTAAGACAGGGAGGCAGTGGTGTCACGTGCTCGTCTCGGCGTCCGTCGTCGCTATCGCGACGACGTCCGCCTCGACTCGCGTTTTTCTAAGACAGGGTGACACTGGTGTCCCGTGCTCGTCTCGTCGTCCGTCGTCGCTACTGCGACGATGTCCGCCTCGACTCGCGTTATGCTAAGGCAGGTTGGCAATGGTGTCACGTGCTCGTCTTGGTGTCCGTCATCGCTATCGCGACGACGTCCGCCTCGACTCGCGTTACGCTAAGACAGGGTGACACTGGTGTCACGTGCTCGTCTCGTCGTCCGTCGTCGCTACCGCGACGATGTCTGCCTCGACTCGCGTTACGCTAAGACAGGTTGGCAATGGTGTCACGTGCTCGTCTCGGCGTCCGTCGTCGCTACCGCGACGACGTCCGCCTCGACTCGCGTTACGCTAAGACAGGATGGCAATGGTGTCACGTGCTCGTCTCTGCGTCCGTCGTTGTTACCGCGACGACGTCCGCCTCGACTCGCATTACGCTAAGACAGGGTGGCACTGGTGTCACGTGCTCGTCTCGGCGTCCGTCGTCGCTACCGGGATGACGTCCGCCTCGACTCGCGTTACGCTAAGCCAGGGTGGCACTGGTGTCACGTGCTCGTCTCGGCGTCCGTCGTCGCTACCGCGACGACGTCGGCCTCGACTCGCGTTACGCTAAGACAGGGAGACAGTGGTGTCACGTGCTCGTCTCGGCGTCCGTCATCGCTACCGCGATGACGTCCGCCTTAACTCGCGTTACGCTAAGACAGGGTGGCATTGGTATCACGTGCTCGTCTCGGCGTCCGTCATCGCTACCACGACGACGTCCGCCTTGACTCGCGTTACGCTAAGACAGGGTGGCACTGGTGTCACGTGCTCGTGTCGGTGTCCGTCGTCGCTACCGCGAGGACGGCTGCCTCTACTCGCGTTACGCTAAGACAGGGAGGCAGTGGTGTCACGTGCTCATCTCGGCATCCGTCTTCGCTACCGCTACAACGTCCGCCTCGACTCGCGTTACGCTAAGACAGGGAGGCAGTGGTGTCACGTGCTCGTCTCGGCGGCCGTCGTCGCTACCGCGACGACGTCCGCCTCGACTCGCGTTACGCTAAGACAGGGAGGCAGTGGTGTCACGTGCTCGTCTCGGCGTCCGTCGTTGCTACCGCGACGACGTCCGCCTCGACTCGCGTTATGCTAAGACAGGGTGGCACTGGTATCCCGTGCTCGTCTCGGCGTCCGTCGTCGCTACCGGGACGACGTCCGCCTCGACTCGCGTTACGCTAAGACAGGGTGGCACTGGTGTCACGTGCTCGTCTCGGCGTCCGTCGTCGCTACCGCGACGACGTCCGCCTCGACTTGCGTTACGCTAAGGCAGGGTGGCACTGGTATCACGTGCTCGTCTCGGCGTCCGTCGTCGCTACCGCGACGACGTCCGCCTCGACTCGCGTTACGCTAAGACAGGGTGGCACTGGTGTCCCGTGCTCGTCTCGGCGTCCGTCGTCGCTACCGCAACGACGTCCGCCTCGACTCCGTTACGCTAAGACAGGGAGGCAGTGGTGTGACGTACTCGTCTCGGCGTCCGTCGTCGCTACCGCGACGACGTCCGCATCGACTCGCGTTACGCTAAGAAAGGGTGGCACTGGTGTCACGTTCTCGTCTCGGCATCCGTCGTCGCTACCACGACGACGTCCGCCTCGACTCGCATTACGCTAAGACTGGGATGCAGTGGTGTCACGTGCTCGTCTCGGCGGCCGTCGTCGCTACCGCGACGACGTCTGCCTCGACTCGCGTTACGCTAAGACAGGGAGGCAGTGGTGTCACGTGCTCGTCTCGGCGTCCCTCGTTGCTACCGCGACGACGTCCGCCTCGACTCGCGTTACGCTAAGACAGGGTGGCACTGGTATCCCGTGCTCATCTCGGCGTCCGTCGTCGCTACCAGGACGACGTCCGCCTCGACTCGCGTTACGCTAAGACAGGGTGGCACTGGTGTCACGTGCTCGTCTCGGCGTCGGTCGTTGCTACCGCGACGACGTCCTCCTCGACTCGCGTTACGCTAAGGCAGGGTGGCACTGGTATCACGTGCTCGTCTCGGCGTCCGTCGTCGCTACCGCGACGACGTCCGCCTCGACTCGCGTTACGCTAAGCCAGGGTGGCACTGGTGTCACGTGCTCGTCTCGGCGTCCGTCGTCGCTACCGCGACGACGTCGGCCTCGACTCGCGTTACGCTAAGACAGGGAGACAGTGGTGTCACGTGCTCGTCTCGGCGTCCGTCGTCGCTACCGCGACGACGTCCGCCTCGACTCGCGTTACGCTAAGACAGGGTGGCAGTGGTGTCACGTGCTCGTCTCGGCGTCCGTCCTCGCTACCGCGACGACGTCCGCCTCGACTCGCGTTACGTTAAGACAAGGTGGCAGTGGTGTCACATGCTCGTCTCGGCGTCCGTCGTCGCTACTGCGACGACGTCCGCCTCGACTCGCATTACGCTAAGACAGGGTGGCAGTGGTGTCACGTGCTCGTCTCGGCGTCCGTCGTCGCTATCGCTACGACGTCCGCCTCGACTCGCGTTTTTCTAAGACAGGGTGACACTGGTGTCCCGTGCTCGTCTCGTCGTCCGTCGTCGCTACTGCGACGACGTCCGCCTCGACTCGCGTTATGCTAAGGCAGGTTGGCAATGGTGTCACGTGCTCGTCTTGGTGTCCGTCGTCGCTATCGCGACGACGTCCGCCTCGACTCGCGTTACGCTAAGACAGGGAGGCAGTGGTGTCACGTGCTCGTCTCGGCGTCCATCGTTGCTACCGCGACGACGTCCGCCTCGACTCGCGTTACGCTAAGACAGGGTGGCACTGGTATCCCGTGCTCATCTCGGTGTCCGTCGTCGCTACCAGGACGACGTCCGCCTCGACTCGCGTTACGCTGAGACAGGGTGGCACTGGTGTCACGTGCTCGTCTCGGCGTCTGTCGTTGCTACCGCGATGACGTCCGCCTCGACTCGCGTTACGCTAAGGCAGGGTGGCACTGGTATCACGTGCTCGTCTCGGCGTCCGTCATCGCTACCGCGACGACGTCCGCCTCGACTCGCGTTACGCTAAGACAGGGAGGTAGTGGTGTCACGTGCTCGTCTCGGCGTCCGTTGTCGCTACCGCGACGACGTCCGCCTCGACTCGCGTTACGCTAAGACAGGGTGGCAATGGTGTCACGTGCTCGTCTCGGCCTCCGTCCTCGCTACCGCGACGACGTCCGCCTCGACTCGCGTTACGCTAAGACAAGGTGGCAGTGGTGTCACGTGCTCGTCTCGGCGTCCGTCGTCGCTACCGCGACGACGTCCGCCTCGACTCGCGTTACGCTAAGACAGGGAGGCAGTGGTGTCACGTGCTCGTCTCGGTGTCCGTCGTCGCTATCGCGACGACGTCCGCCTCGACTCGCGTTTTTCTAACATAGGGTGACACTGGTGTCCCGTGCTCGTCTCGTCGTCCGTCGTCGCTACTGCGACGACGTCCGCCTTGATTCGCGTTACGCTAAGGCAGGTTGGCAATGGTGTCACGTGCTCGTCTCGGCGTCCGTCGTCGCTATCGCGACGATGTCCGCCTTGACTCGCGTTACGCTAAGACAAGGTGACACTGGTGTCACGTGCTCGTCTCGTCGTCCGTCGTCGCTACCGCGACGATGTCTGCCTCGACCCGCGTTACGCTAAGACAGGTTGGCAATGGTGTCACGTGCTCGTCTCGGCGTCCGTCGTCGCTACCGCGACGACGTCCGCCTCGACTCGCGTTACGCTAAGACAGGATGGCAATGGTGTCACGTGCTCGTCTCGGCGTCCGTCGTCGTTACCGCGACGACGTCCGCCTCGACTCGCATTACGCTAAGACAGGGTGGCACTGGTGTCACGTGCTCGTCTCGGCGTCCGTCGTCGCTACCGCGACGACGTCCTCCTCGACTCGCTTACGCTAAGACAGGGTTGCACTGGTGTCCCGTGCTCGTCTCGGCGTCCGTCGTCGCTACCGGGATGACGTCCGCCTCGACTCGCGTTACGCTAAGACAGGGTGGCACTGGTGTCACGTGCTCGTCTCGGCGTCCGTCGTCGCTACCGCGACGACGTCTCCCTCGACTCGCGTTACGCTCAGGCAGGGTGGCACTGGTGTCACGTGCTCGTCTCAGCGTCCGTCATCGCTACCGCGATGACGTCCGCCTTGACTCGCGTTACGCTAAGACAGGGTGGCATTGGTATCACGTGCTCGTCTCGGCGCCCGTCATCGCTACCGCGACGACGTCTGCCTTGACTCGCGTTACGCTAAGACAGGGTGGCACTAGTGTCACGTGCTCGTGTCGGCGTCCGTCGTTGCTACCGCGACGATGTCCGCCTCGACTCGCGTTACGCTAAGACAGGGAGGCAGTGGTGTCACGTGCTCGTCTCGGCGTCCGTCGTCGCTACCGCGATGACGTCCGCCTCGACTCGCGTTACGCTAAGACAGGGTGGCAATGGTGTCACGTGCTCGTCTCGGCCTCTGTCCTCGCTACCGCGACGACGTCCGCCTCGACTCGCGTTACGCTAAGACAAGGTGGCAGTGGTGTCACGTGCTCGTCTCGGCGTCCGTCGTCGCTACCGCGACGACGTCCGCCTCGACTCGCGTTACGCTAAGACAGGGAGGCAGTGGTGTCACGTGCTCGTCTCGGCGTCCGTCGTCGCTATCGCGACGACGTCCGCCTCGACTCGCGTTTTTCTAAGACAGGGTGACACTGGTGTCCCGTGCTCGTCTCGTCGTCCGTCGTCGCTACTGCGACGACGTCCGCCTTGACTCGCGTTACGCTAAGGCAGGTTGGCAATGGTGTCACGTGCTCGTCTCGGCGTCCGTCGTCGCTATCGCGACGATGTCCGCCTTGACTCGCGTTACGCTAAGACAAGGTGACACTGGTGTCACGTGCTCGTCTCATCGTCCGTCGTCGCTACCGCGACGATGTCTGCCTCGACTCGCGTTACGCTAAGACAGGTTGGCAATGGTGTCACGTGCTCGTCTCGGCGTCCGTCGTCGCTACCGCGACGACGTCCGCCTCGACTCGCGTTACGCTAAGACAGGATGGCAATGGTGTCACGTGCTCGTCTCGGCGTCCGTCGTCGTTACCGCGACGACGTCCGCCTCGACTCGCATTACGCTAAGACAGGGTGGCACTGGTGTCACGTGCTCGTCTCGGCGTCCGTCGTCGCTACCGCGATGACGTCCGCCTCGACTCGCTTACGCTAAGAAAGGGTTGCACTGGTGTCCCGTGCTCGTCTCGGCGTCCGTCGTCGCTACCGGGATGACGTCCGCCTCGACTCGCGTTACGCTAAGACAGGGTGGCACTGGTGTCACGTGCTCGTCTCGGCGTCCGTCGTCGCTACCGCGACGACGTCTCCCTCGACTCGTGTTACGCTCAGGCAGGGTGATACTGGTGTCACGTGCTCGTCTCAGCGTCCGTCATCGCTACCGCGATGACGTCCGCCTTGACTCGCGTTACGCTAAGACAGGGTGGCATTGGTATCACGTGCTCGTCTCGGCGCCCGTCATCGCTACCGCGACAACGTCCGCCTTGACTCGCGTTACGCTAAGACAGGGTGGCACTGGTGTCACGTGCTCGTGTCGGCGTCCGTCGTCGCTACCGCGAGGACGGCCGCCTCGACTCGCGTTACGCTAAGACAGGGAGGCAGTGGTGTCACGTGCTCGTCTCGGCGTCCGTCTTCGCTACCGCTACAACGTCCGCCTCGACTCCCGTTACGCTAAGACAGGGAGGCAGTGGTGTCAGGTGCTCGTCTCGGCGGCCGTCGTCGCTACCGCGACGACGTCCGCCTCGACTCGCATTACGCTAAGACAGGGAGGCAGTGGTGTCACGTTCTCGTCTCGGCGTCCGTCGTTGCTACCGCGATGACGTCCGCCTCGACTCGCGTTACGCTAAGACAGGGTGGCACTGGTATCCTGTGCTCGTCTCGGCGTGCGTCGTCGCTACCGCGACGATGTCCGCCTCGACTCGCATTACGCTAAGACAGGGTGGCACTGGTATCCCGTGCTCGTCTCGGCGTCCGTCGTCGCTACCGGGACAACGTCCGCCTCGACTCGCGTTACGCTAAGACAGGGTGGCACTGGTGTCACGTGCTCGTCTCGGCGTCCGTCGTCGCTACCGCGACGACGTCCGCCTCGACTCGCGTTCCGCTAAGGCAGGGTGGCACTGGTATCACGTGCTCGTCTCGGCGTCCGTCGTCGCTACCGCGACGACGTCCGCCTCGACTCGCCTTACGCTAAGACAGGGTGGCACTGGTGTCCCGTGCTCGTCTCGGCGTCCGTCGTCGCTACCGCAACAACGTCTGCCTCGACTCGCGTTACGCTAAGACAGGGAGGCAGTGGTGTCACGTACTCGTCTCGGCGTCCGTCGTCGCTACCGCGACGACGTCCGCATCGACTCGCGTTACGCTAAGAAAGGGTGGCACTGGTGTGTCACGTGCTCGTCTCGCCATCCGTCGTCGCTACCGCGACGACGTCCGCCTCGACTCGCATTACGCTAAGACTGGGAGGCAGTGGTGTCACGTGCTCGTCTCGGCGGCCGTCGTCGCTACCGCGATGACGTCCGCCTCGACTCGCGTTACGCTAAGACAGGGAGGCAGTGGTGTCACGTGCTCATCTCGGCGTCCGTCGTTGCTACCGCGACGACGTCCGCCTCGACTCGCGTTACGCTAAGACAGTGTGGCAGTGGTGTCACGTGCTCGTCTCGGCATCCGTCGTCGCTACCGCGACGACGTCCGCCTCGACTCGCGTTACGCTAAGGCAGGGTGGCACTGGTATCACGTGCTCGTCTCGGCGTCCGTCGTCGCTACCGCGACGACGTCCGCCTCGACTCGCGTTACGCTAAGACATGGTGGCACTGGTGTCCCGTGCTCGTCTCGGCGTCCGTCGTCGCTACCACAACGACGTCCGCCTCGACTCGCGTTACGCTAAGACAGGGAGGCAGTGGTGTCACGTACTCGTCTCGGCGTCCGTCGTCGCTACCCGCCTCGACTCGCGTTAAGACAGGGTTGCAGTACTGTCACGTGCTTGTCTCGGCGTCTGTCGTCGCTACCGCGAAGACGTCCGCCTCGACTCGCGTTATGCTAATACAGGGTGGCAATGGTATCACGTGCTCGTCTCGACGTCTGTCGTCACTACCGCGACGACGTCCGCTTCGACTCGCGTTACGCTAAGACAGGGTGACACTGGTGTCCCGTGCTCGTCTTGTCGTCCGTCGTCGCTACCGCGACGACGTCCGCCTCGAATCGCGTTACGCTAAGACAGGTTGGCAATGGTGTCACGTGCTCGTCTCGGCGTCCGTCATCGCTACCGCGACGACGTCCGCCTCGACTCGCGTTACGCTAAAAAAGGGAGGCAGTGCTGTCATGTGCTCGTCTCGGCGTCCGTCGTCGCTACCGCAACGACGTCCGCCTCGACTTGCGTTACGCTAAGACAGGGTGGCACTGGTGTCACGTGCTCGTCTCGGCGTCCGTCGTCGCTACCGTGACGACGTCCGCCTCGACTCGCGTTACGCTAAGATAGGGAGGCAGTGGTGTCATGTGCTCGTCTCGGCGTCCGTCGTCGCTACGGTGACGACTTCCGCCTCGACTCGCATTACGCTAAGACAGGGTGGCAATGGTGTCACGTGCTCGTCTCGGTCTCCGTACTCGCTACCGCGACGACGTCCGCCTCCACTCGCGTTACGCTAAGACAAGGTGGCAGTGGTCTCACGTGCTCGTCTCGGCGTCCGTCGTCGCTACCGCGACGACGTCCGCCTCGACTCGCATTACGCTAAGACAGGGTGGCAGTGGTGTCACGTGCTCGTCTCCGCGTCCGTCGTCGCTACCGCGATGACGTCTGCCTCGACTCGCGTTACGCTAAGATAGGGTGGCAGTGGTGTCACGTGCTCGTCTCGGCGTCCGTCGTCGCTACCGCGACGACGTCCGCCTCGACTCGCGTTACACTAAGACAGGGTTGTAGTGCTGTCACGTGCTCGTCTCGGCCTCCATCGTCGCTACGCGACGACGTCCACCTCGACTCGCGTTACGCTAAGACAGGGTGGCACTGGTGTCACGTGCTTGTCTCGGCGTCCGTCGTCGTTACCGCGACGACGTCCGCCTCGAATCGCGTTACGCTAAGACAGGGAGGCACTGGTGTCACGTGCTCGTCTCGGCGTCCGTCATCGCTACCGCGACGACGTCCGCCTCGACTCGCTTACGCTAAGACAGGGTTGCAGTACTGTCACGTGCTCGTCTCGGCGTCTGTCGTCACTACCGCGACGACGTCCGCCTCGACTAGCGTTACACTAAGACAGGATGGCAATGGTGTCACGTGCTCGTCTCGGCGTCCGTCGTCGCTACCGCGACGACTTCTGCCTCGACTCGCGTTATGCTAGGACAGGGTGGCACTGGTGTCATGTGCTCGTCTCGGCGTCCGTCGTTGCTATCGCGACGACGTCCGCCTCGACTCGCGTTTTTCTAAGACAGGGTGACACTGGTGTCCCGTGCTCGTCTCGTCGTCCATCGTCGCTACCGCGACGATGTCCGCCTCGACTCGCGTTACGCTAAGGCAGGTTGGCAATGGTGTCACGTGCTCGTCTCGGCGTCCGTCGTCGCTACCGCGACGACGTTCGCCTCGACTCGCGTTACGCTCAGGCAGGGTGGCACTGGTATCACGTGCTCGTCTCGGCGTCCGTCATCGCTACCGCGACGACGTCCGCCTCGACTCGCGTTACGCTAAGACAGGGCGGCACTGGTGTCACGTGCTCGTGTCGTCGTCCGTCGTCGCTACCGCGACGACGGCCGCCTCGACTCGCGTTACGCTAAGACAAGAAGGCAGTGGTGTCACGTGCTCGTCTCGGCGTCCGTCTTCGCTACCGCTACAACGTCCGCATCGACTCGCGTTACGCTAAGACAGGGTGGCACTGGTGTCACGTGCTCGTCTCGGCGTCCGTCGTCGCTACCGCGACGACGTCCGGCTCGACTCGCGTTACGCTAAGACAGGGAGGCAGTGGTGTCACGTGCTCGTCTCGGCGGCCGTCGTCGCTACCTCGACGACGTCCGCCTCGACTCCCGTTACGCTAAGACAGGGAGGCAGTGGTGTCACGTGCTCGTCTCGGCGTCCGTCGTTGCTAGCGCGACGACGTCCGCCTCGACTCGCGTTACGCTAAGACAGGGTGGCACTGGTATCCCGTGCTCGTCTCGGCGTCCGTCGTCGCTACCGGGACGACGTCCGCCTCCACTCGCGTTACGCCAAGACAGGGTGGCACTGGTGTCACGTGCTCGTCTCGGCCTCCGTCCTCGCTACCGCGACGACGTCCGCCTCGACTCGCGTTACGCTAAGGCAGGGTGGCACTGGTATCATGTGCTCGTCTCGGCGTCCGTCGTCGCTACCGCGATGACGTCCGCCTCGACTCGCGTTATGCTAAGACAGGGTGGCACTGGTGTCCCGTGCTCGTCTCGGCGTCCGTCGTCGCTACCGCAACGACGTCCGCCTCGACTCGCGTTACGCTAAGACAGGGAGGCAGTGGTGTCACGTTCTCGTCTCGGCGTCCGTCGTCGCTACCGCGATGATGTCCGCATCGACTCGCGTTACGCTAAGAAAGGGTGGCACTGGTGTCACGTGCTCGTCTCGGCATCCGTCGTCGCTACCGCGACGACGTCCGCCTCGACTCGCATTACGCTAAGACTGGGAGGCAGTGGTGTCACGTGCTCGTCTCGGCGGCCGTCGTCGCTACCGTGACGACGTCCGCCTCGACTCGCGTTACGCTAAGACATTGAGGCAGTGGTGTCACGTGCTCGTCTCGGCGTCCGTCGTTGCTACCGCGACGACGTCCGCCTCGACTCGCATTACGCTAAGACTGGGATGCAGTGGTGTCACGTGCTCGTCTCGGCGGCCGTCGTTGCTACCGCGACGACGTCCGCCTCGACTCGCGTTACGCTAAGACAGGGAGGCAGTGGTGTCACGTGCTCGTCTCGGCGTCCATAGTTGCTACCGTGACGACGTCCACCTCGACTCGCGTTACGCTAAGACAGGGTGGCACTGGTATCCCGTGCTCGTCTCGGCGTCCGTCTTCGCTACCAGGACGACGTCCGCCTCGACTCGCGTTACGCTAAGACAGAGTGGCACTGGTGTCACGTGCTCGTCTCGGCGTCCGTCGTCGCTACCGCGACGACGTCCGCCTCGACTCGCGTTACGCTAAGGCAGGGTGGCACTGGTATCACGTGCTCGTCTCGGCGTCCGTCGTTGCTACCGCGACGACGTCCGCCTCGACTCGCGTTACGCTAAGACAGGGAGGCAGTGGTGTCACGTGCTCGTCAGACGTCCGTCGTCGCTACCGCGACGACGTCCGCCTCGACTCGCGTTACGCTAAGACAGGGTGGCAATGGTGTCACGTGCTCGTCTCGGCCTCAGTCCTCGCTACCGCGACGACGTCCGCCTCGACTCGCGTTACGCTAAGACAAGGTGGCAGTGGTGTCACATGCTCGTCTCGGCGTCCGTCGTCGCTACCGCGATGACGTCCGCCTCGACTCGCGTTACGCTAAGACAGGGTGGCAGTGGTGTCACGTGCTCGTCTCCGCGTCCGTCGTCGCTACCGCGACGACGTCTGCCTCGACTCGCGTTACGCTAAGATAGGGTGGCAGTGGTTGTTGTTGCCGCCCTAGACTAGCTCTCTCTCACCCGGTCTAGAGGTAGACGAAGCACTTTTTTCCGGCGACCAACGCCCCGGCGCTTCAACGCCCCGGCGCTAAAACGCCCTTTTTCCTTTTCAGCTCGCCCCCCCCGGTTGCATCAGCAATTACAAGGCCTTTTGTAGCCATACAGCGACGAAGCGCCCACGCAACTCCTCCGGCCGATACGCGCACGTACACAACAAACTCCACATGCATCTACACATGCAGCTTGATCCGTACGTTCCGGCCGCGCGGACGACGCACTCCTATACGCACGACGCGGCTGCCTCCAACGACTGCTGCATGCACTAACACCGCACCGGCCACTAATCCAACTAACTACATGCATCAAGATTAGTACTAACATTTTCCTTCCTAATCTTGACTTGCTGTCCTCGGAGTTGTTGCAGCTCCCGTCGTCGATGTCGTCACCACCGTGACCCAGCCCGCGGACCCGACCTGGCGCACTGATGCCGGTCCCACCGTGCTCCGTCACGTCTCCGACGACATATGCCGAGCTCCTCCTCCACCGGCGACACACGCCTGGCGTCCCTCCGCGCCCCGCACGTCCCGCGCGCACCCGACGCGCCCGACGAGCCCGACCGCACCAGTGCGTCCCGCACGTCCCGCGCGCATCCGCCGCGCCCGACGAGCCCGACAGCACCAGACGCTCACCGCGTGCCGCCTCCGCGTCCGCCACGCCGCGCCTCCGTGCCACGCACCTTCCACGGCTGTCGCCCCGAGCCGTCGCGACCTCTGCGTCTCCGCGACCGCCGTGCCCTTCGCGCGCACTCCCAACGTCCCCGCGCTCCCGGCCCGCGCTCCCGCCGCGCACATACGCGATCTGCGCAACCGGCTCCAGCGCCCCGACGTGGTCCGCACCCGCGGTCCCGACGTGCCCGCTACGTCTGACGCGCGCCCATACACGCGCCCGAGGCGGTGAGCCCGTCGCCGCGGCTTATTCTGCCACGCTCCGCACGCCACCAGCCCGCGCCATGATCGCGCTCCGACGCAACCAACGCGGCCGATCCGGCGTGTCCCGGAGCTTGGCCTTCCCACCGCCGAGCCGCGCCGCGCCACCGCAGCCTCTGCGCCACCGCGCAAGTCCACCGCGGCCGCCGCACGGGACGAGCGCCATCGCCGGCGAGCTCCTCCGAACCCGATGCTCCGATACCAATTGTTGTTGCCGCCCTAGACTAGCTCTCTCTCACCCGGTCTGGAGGTAGACGAAGCACTTTTTTCCGGCGACCAACGCCCCGGCGCTTCAACGCCCCGGCGCTAAAACGCCCTTTTTCCTTTTCAGCTCGCCCCCCCGGTTACATCAGCAATTACAAGGCCTTTTGTAGCCATACAGCGACGCAGCGCCCACGCAACTCCTCCGGCCGATACGCGCACGTACACAACAAACTCCACATGCATCTACACATGCAGCTTGATCCGTACGTTCCGGCCACGCGGACGACGCACTCCTATACGCACGACGCGGCTGCCTCCAACGACTGCTGCATGCACTAACACCGCACCGGCCACTAATCCAACTAACTACATGCATCAAGATTAGTACTAACAGTGGTGTCACGTGCTCGTCTCGGCGTCCGTCGTCGCTACCACGACGACGTCCGCCTCGACTCGCGTTATGCTAAGACAGGGTTGCAGTGCTGTCACGTGCTCGTCTCGGCCTCCATCGTCGCTACGCGACGACGTCCGCCTCGACTCGCATTACACTAAGACAGGGTGGCATTGGTGTCACGTGCTTGTCTCGGCTCCGTCGTCGTTACCGCGACGACGTCCGCCTCGACTCACGTTACGCTAAGACAGGGAGGCACTGGTGTCACGTGCTCGTCTCGGCGTTTGTCGTCGCTACCGCGACGACGTCCGCCTCGACTCGCTTACGCTAAGACAGGGTTGCAGTACTGTCACATGCTCGTCTCGGCGTCTGTCGTCGCTACCGCGACGACGTCCGCCTCGACTCGCGTTACGCTAAGACAGGGTGGCAATGGTGTCACGTGCTCGTCTCGGCGTCCGTCGTCGCTACCGCGACGACGTCCGCCTCGACTCGCGTTATGCTAAGACAGGGTGGCACTGGTGTCACGTGCTCATCTCGGCGTCCGTCGTCGCTATCGCGACGACGTCCGCCTCGACTCACGTTTTTCTAAGACAGGGTGACACTGGTGTCCCGTTGTCGGGGCGTCTCTCTGTGGCCTCGAGCACCTATGGGGCACGGGGGCCCCTTCTAGTCCGGCAAGGGAGCGGAGGGTGTGCGCAGAGCAGATCGAGGTCGGGCGCGTGGGGGAGACGGGCGATTTTTACCCAGCTTCGGGGCTCTCCGGAGAGATAAAACCCCTACTGCTGCTTTGGTGCTTGTATTTGATCTTGCTTGAGCGTGCGAGCGTATGGTGGTGTTGCGTGTGTCGAATGGACCGAACCCTTTCTACGTGCGCATGGGCCTCCCTTTTATAGTCTGAAGGGGGCATCCACAGGTGGCAGCGTAGGAAGAGGGGGTAGAAAGGTAAAAACGAAGGTTGGTACAACAGTGACCAACAGTGTCCTCTACCTAACTCTGACAGCAGGGGACAAGGGCATTTAATGCCTGTCCGGTCGCCCCAACAGTGCAAAGAAATGACCGTTAGGTGAGCCACCGGTTGCCACGATGGCGTCTCTGTCAGCTCCGCTTGCCACCTTGCTCCGCATGGCTGCGCAACGCCTTGCCACGTGCCCCTGGGATGGCCCTGGGGTGACACGCCGCTGGATGCGCTGGATTTTGGGTGGCCGCCTTGCCGCGGCCCTTCTCTTGTCATGCCGGCAAGCTTGCCGGCCGTCGGGCCTTGCCGGGACGCGCGGGGCGCCGCGGCAAGTCTTCTGGAAATGCCTCGGTTGGCCTTCCCGGCAAGCTCCTCTTGCCGGGTCCTTTGTTTTCTTGGTTAATACTTTGTTCTTGAATGGTGATAATAGGAAATGACGGAGGGTCTTGGCGTGCGTCCGGCAAGCCTTGCCGCGGGGTGCTACGACCGCCCGTGCACAAGTTCGGGGTACTAAGGTACCCCTACTTTAGTACACCGACAGGAGCCCCTGGGCCTGGGCCATACACGGTGCTGAACGTTGTTGGGTCAGGCCCAAAATGGTGCTCGGGCGCGCGCGGCCTGGGTCCACGCAAAATTGGACTCCGTGTCCACTGCGCCCTCTTGCAACGGCACGCGTCGATTGCGGCGTCGTGGGAGAGAGCGTGGTCAATACTTAATTCCAGGAAATGCGTAACGTTCGCATCCCCCGTTTATAAGCAGAGGGAACGGGGCCGTTCCCCTACTTCCGCCACTTGCAGTTCCTTTCTCCGAAAGCTCCGCCGTTCTCCTCCGTCTCCTGAATCGAGAGGAAAACAGTGCTCCGCCGCCCGTCTTCGCCGTCGCTTTCGCCTCCCCCCGCCGCCCCCGCCATGGCTCCGAAGGCCGGGAAGGCTATGAAGGCCACGAAGGCTGCGAAGGCCGCGAAATCGGCCGAGGCGCTGGAGCTCGAGGCGCTGCGCAAGAAGCAGGTACTTCCCCCCCCCCCCCCCCGAGCTCACTCCGGAGGCGTTGCGGGCGGAGTTCTACCTCTTCTGGTCGACGGAAACGCGGGCGCACCCGCGCACGTCGGTGCTTTCCGCGAAGGCCTCCAAATCGAAGAAGTGCCCCAAAGGGTACTACTTCTTCCCTGTGTTCTTCTATTGCGGGCTCTGCCCACCTTTTTCTGATTTCTTTTGTGATATCATGAACACCTACGGGTTTCATCTGCTCGATTTCACTCCCAACGCCGTTCTGACAATGGCAGTTTTCGCACACCTCTGCGAGAACTTCGTTGGTATCCTTCCCAATGTGGCCCTTTTCCGTCATTACTTCTCCCCTCGGGCCGAGAAAGGGGAGCCACTGGCTGGTGGAATTGCCTGGACCTCCCGGATGGGCATGAAGGAGGTGTACTTGTCGGGCGAACTCCGCAGCAAGTGGGACGAGTGGAGGGCGGAGTGGTGCTGGATCTGCGATGCCAATCCGCCGTCGTTCACTAAGCTGCGCAAGACCCGGGTGGTGCGTGGCAACGACTGGAGTGCTCTGTCGTCGGATGACGCCAAGCTGTCGATTGCTACCACCTGAATCCTCCGGCTTCGGCATGCCGGACTTACAACAGGGGCGGTTGGCGCGGATTTCCTTCGCCGCCGTATCGCCCCTCTGCAGGCGAGGGGGAGGCCCGCCTGGCAGTTCAGCGGCCCGGCAGATTTCATGAGGTTGCGCCCAGGCCTTAACTTCAACTTCACGGTCATGGAGCTTGGCGCGATGCTGAGGGAGATGTTCAAGCATGACCCCAATCATCCAGAATGGTTCCAGTTGGCGCAAGGCGTCGTCCCCTTGTGCAATAATTCCCAGCGTGATCGCATCTGCGCAATGATGCCAGAGTGCGACTCGCATGGGATAAGTGCAAACTGGATAGAGCCTGCTGCCGAGGCCGTGCAGCAATTCTTCGATGACTTGTCAGAGGTGGCAGTCAACTCCGACGAGCAGAAACTCCTCACCTGCGCCACCACTGCCGATGAGCTAGCGTATATCGCTAGCAGGGCCGAAGAGGCGGCCGCAGCCGCCGCAGCGGGCGAGTTTGGCTTCACGTTGGCGGAGGCAGACGCAGCTGCGGCGGCAAGTCTTGCCGCCCGGGAAGCACTTGCCGGAGAAGGCGATGGCGAAGGGGAGGTCGAGGCCGGAACGGGCGAGTCCGCCGAGGGCGCGAGCGGCCAGCCGTCTTCGAGCAACTTGCCGCAGGCGGAGCCCACAGCGCAGCCCCAATTCCGTCCGAGAAGGCGCCTCCGTCGAGTTGGAGAGCTGGCAGAGGAGCAGGCCGCCCAGCAGCCGCGGCGCCGTGGGACGCGTTCCACCGTGGCAAGTACCGTAGTTGCGGGAGGGTCCCAGGCCGCGCCGGCAACCGAGGCGGGGTCTTCTCGGGCCGCCACGTCTGATCCTGCCGCCGCCCTCGGCAAGCGCCGGAGGGAGCCTACTCCTCCGCCACGTCGCGCTGAGAGGGTACCGGAGTTCAACCTCTCCGCGCTGAGCTCTGATGACGACGGGGAGGAGGAGGAGGAGGAGGAGTAAGGCTTTCTTCATACTGTTCTTGTCTTTCTTTTGATCCTTATTATTGTTTGTCTTGTATCTAATCTGTTTCTCTCCAAACCCCTGTCCTGTCTCAGGACTTTGGCGGAGAGAGCAGCGAAGAGGGCCAAAGTCCCCGTGGTTAACATCGAGGACGATCCTGCAGTGGTGGCAGAAGATACGTCCGAGACCACTTTGACGGACCCGACCAAATGGCCCGACCCGGCCTGGCCAGGATTATACAGGCCAGGCACGGCAAGTACACGGGCCTTCATTTCTATTTTCTTTTCTCAGCTTTCACTGGGTTTTTCTTTCTTTCTCCTTTTCTATGATTTCTTTTGGTTTCTTTCTTTCTTTGCTCGATTTTCACCTATTTTTTCTTTCTTTTTTCGTTTTTCTTTTGGTTTTTATTCATTTATTTTGGGTCTTCTTCTGGGTTTTCACGGTTTCCTTTGGGTTTTTCGTTTTCTTTGTTTCTGAGGTGTTTCTTTCTTCCCTTTCTTTGGATTTCACCGCTTTTTCTTCGGCTTCTTTCTTGATACATGCATACATTTTTTTCATACACGTTTGTACATTCTGCGTATGCATCATGAACATTTTTTTTACTTTCTTAACATTTTTCAAATAAATGATTACCATTTAAAAATTATGTTTGATGACTACTTTATTCATATACATTGTACTTTTTTGGTATACATCAGTAGTATTTTTAATGCATGTCTAACACTTTGGAAATGTATGATTAACATTTTTATACATGATTAATGCTTTATTAAAAATTTATGCTTTTATGTTAAAAAATATTAATACACATTTTACATTTTTTGTATACATCAAGAAAAAAATATGTTTACACGTTTAATATTTTGAAAACATACTATTAACATTTTTATTTAAATTATGCTTAATGACTACTATTCCGTACACGTTGTACGTTTATGTATATATCAATAACATTTTGGTACATGTTTAATATTTTTAAATATATGATAAACTTTATTTTATACCCGGTCATGCTTTTTAAAAATATTAAGTTTTATGTTCAAATTACTTAATACACATTGGGAAAAAAATTGTATACATCAAGAACTTTTTTGTGTACACATTTAACATCTTTTAAATAGGTGATTGACACGTAAAAATATATGTGTTCGATGACTACTTTTTTCATACGCATTGTATATTTTTGGTATATGAACATTTTTTGTACACGTTTAACATTTAAAAAATATATGATTAATTTATTTTCGATACATGTCTGATTTAGTTGAGGTCTCGATAAGATCTGACTTGGGTATGAGTAGTGGAAACAAGAAAAGTTTGAATTTATTGAGATTTTGGGAGGATTTTATTTGATTGATTTAATGCATGATTTGGTTTTGTGCCGATTTGATTCAAATTATTACTTACGTTGGTTTTTGTTTTGTGTGCCATTAATTTATCATGACTTTCCTTTTTAAGATATTGATCATTACTATCCTACTTGGCTACTCATGAAATAAATTGACCATGTGTATTCCTTTCTTCTCATGCAATATTGTACTCCCTCTTTAAACTAATATAAGAGTGTTTAGATCACTAAAGTAGTGTTCTAAACGCTCTTATATTAGTTTACAGAGGGAGTAATAATTTAAATCCTAGGCAAACGCAATGCCTACTCTAAGGGCGTGGCTCCCACCTCCTATTCCCTTTCGCGACCGATTCAGGCCTGGAGCGATCCTGTTTTCGTGAGTTGGTCCCAGCCTCGGCCAGTAGCTACCTAGGTTCTATTCCCTTTCCACGTTTTTTTTAGTTTGGCCTGTTTTTTCCTATTCCGCTAATTCTCTTTCTGGGCCAGCGGTTTTTCAGGGATAGTAATGGGCGGGAAATCTCACTTTCAACTGAAATTAACTAGCACTTTCAACTAAAATAAATTGCTACTTCTTAACAGAAAATCAAATTAGCCTATCCCTCTCTTCCCTTTCAATTAATTTTTCCTGGAAAAATATTTTTATCACCAAGAAAGAGAATACTCAACTAAAATTGATCTACAACTTTTTGATTGAACCAGGAATATTCATTCAATTGATTTACTATAAACAACTTTTCCAATTAATGACAAACTTTCCAAAGCGACAATATAGTATTAAAAATATAAACAACTTTTAAATTTGTAAATTTTCTGAAAATCAGGAATATTTTTTGACAGATGCCATTGGCGTCACGTGCTCGTTTCGGCGTCCGTTGTCGCTACCACGACGACGTCCGCCTCGACTCGCATAACCTTAAGATAGACAAGGTGGCACTGGTGTCACGTGCTCGTCTCGGCGTCCGTCGTCGCTACCGCGACGACGTTCGCCTCAACTCGCGTTACGCTAAGACAGGATGGCACTGGTGTCACGTGCTCGTCTCGGCGTCCGTCGTCGCTACCACGACGACGTTCGCCTCGACTCGCGTTACGCTAAAAAAGGGAGGCAGTGCTGTCACGTGCTCGTCTCGGCGTCCGTCGTCGCTACCGCAACGACGTCCGCCTCGACTCGCGTTACGCTAAGACAGGGTGACACTGGTGTCACGTGCTCGTCGACTCGCGTTACGCTAAGACAGGGAGGCAGTGGTGTCACGTGCTCGTCTCGGCGTCCGTCGTCGCTACCGCAACGACGTCCGCCTCGACTCGCGTTACACTAAGACAGGGTGGCAATGGTGTCACGTGCTCGTCTCGGCCTCCGTCATCGCTACCGCGACGACGTCCGCCTCGACTCGCGTTACGCTAAGACAGGGTGGCAGTGGTGTCACGTGCTCGTCTCGGCGTCCGTCGTCGCTACCGCGACGACGTCCGCCTTGACTCGCGTTACGCTAAGACAGGGTGGCAGTGGTGTCACGTGCTCGTCTCGGCGTCCGTCGTCGCTACCGCGACGACGTCCGCCTCGACTCGCGTTACGCTAAGACAGGATGGCAGTGTTGTCACGTGCTCGTCTCGGCGTCCGTCGTCGCTACCGCGACGACGTCCGCCTCGACTCGCGTTACGCTAAGACAGGGTTGCAGTGCTGTCACGTGCTCGTCTCGGCCTCCATGGTCGCTACCGCGACGACGTCCGCCTCGACTCGCGTTACACTAAGACAGGGTGGCACTGGTGTCACGTGCTCGTCTTGGCGTCCGTCGTCGTTACCGCGACGACGTCCGCCTCGACTCGCGTTACGCTAAGACAGGGAGGCACTGGTGTCACGTGCTCGTCTCGGCGTCCGTCGTCGCTACCGCGACGACGTCCGCCTCGACTCGCTTACGCTAAGACAGGGTTGCCGTACTGTCACATGCTCGTCTCGGCATCTGTCGTCGCTACCGCGACGACGTCCGCCTCGACTCGCGTTACGCTAAGACAGGGTGGCAATGGTGTCACGTGCTCGTCTCGGCGTCCGTCGTCGCTACCGTGACGACGTCCGCCTCGACTCGCGTTATGCTAAGACAGGATGGCACTGGTGTCACGTGCTCGTCTCGGCGTCCGTCGTTGCTACCGCGACGACGTCCGCCTCGACTCGCGTTACGCTAAGACAGGTTGACACTGGTGTCCCGTGCTCGTCTCGTCGTCCGTCATCGCTACCGCGACGACGTCCGCCTCGACTCGCGTTACGCTAAGACAGGTTGGCAATGATGTCACATGCTCGTCTCAGCGTCCGTCGTCGCTACCGCGACGACGTCCGCCTCGACTCGCGTTACACTAAAAAAGGGAGGCAGTGCTGTCACGTGCTCGTCTCGGCGTCCGTCATCGCTACCGCAACGACGTCTGCCTCGACTCGCGTTACGCTAAGACAGGGTGGCACTGGTGTCACGTGCTCGTCTCGGCGTCCGTCGTCGCTACCACGACGACGTCCGCCTCGACTCGCGTTACGCTAAGAAAGGGAGGCAGTGGTGTCACGTGCTCGTCTCGACGTCCGTCGACGCTACCGCGACGACGTCCGCCTCGACTCGCGTTACGCTAAGACAGGGTGGCACTGGTGTCACGTGCTCGTCTCGGCCTCCGTCATCGCTACCGCGACGACGTCCGCCTCGACTCGCGTTACGCTAAGACAGGGTGGCAGTGGTGTCACATGCTCGTCTCGGCGTCCGTCGTCGCTACCGTGACGACGTCCGCCTTGACTCGCGTTACGCTAAGACAGGGTGGCAGTGGTGTCACGTGCTCATCTCGGCGTCCGTCGTCGCTACCGCGACGACGTCCGCCTCGACTCGCGTTACGCTAAGACAGGAAGGCACTGGTGTCAGGTGCTCGTCTCGGCGTCCGTCGTCGCTACCGCGACGACGTCCGCCTCGACTCGCTTATGCTAAGACAGGGTTGCAGTACTGTCATGTGCTCGTCTCGGCGTCTGTCGTCGCTACCGCGACGACGTCTGCCTCGACTCGCGTTACGCTAAGACAGGATGGCAATGGTGTCACGTGCTCGTCTCGGCGTCCGTCGTCGATATCGCGACGACGTCCGCCTCGACTCGCGTTACGCTAAGACAGGGTGGCACTGGTGTCACGTGCTCAACTCGGCGTCCGTCGTCGCTACCGCGACGATGTCCGCCTCGACTCGCGTTACGCTAACACAGGGTGGCAGTGGTGTCACGTGCTCGTCTCGGTGTCCGTCGTTGCTACCGCGACGACGTCCGCCTCGACTCGCGTTACGCTAAGACAGGGTTGCAGTGCTATCACGTGCTCATCTCGGCCTCCATCGTCGCTACCGCGATGACGTCCGCCTCGACTCGCGTTACGCTAAGACAGGGTGGCACTGGAGTCACATGCTTGTCTCGGCGTCCGTCATCATTACCGCGACGACGTCCGCCTCGACTCGCGTTACGCTAAGACAGGGAGGCACTGGTGTCACGTGCTCGTCTCGGCGTCCGTCGTCGCTACCGCGACGACGTCCGCCTCGACTCACTTACGCTAAGACAGGGTTGCAGTACTGTCACGTGCTCGTCTCGGCGTCTGTCGTCGCTACCGCGACGACGTCCGCCTCGACTCGCGTTACGCTAATACAGGGTGGCAATGATGTCACGTGCTCGTCTCGGCGTGAGTCGTCGCTACCGCGACGACGTCCGCCTCGACTCGCGTTATACTAAGACAGGGTGGCACTGGTGTCACGTGCTCGTCTCGGCGTCCGTCATCGCTACCGCGACGACGTCCGCCTCGACTCGCGTTACGCTAAGACAGGATGGCAGTGTTGTCACGTGCTCGTCTCGGCGTCCGTCGTCGCTACCGCGACGACGTCCGCCTCGACTCGCGTTACGCTAAGACAGGGTTGCAGTGCTGTCACGTGCTCGTCTCGGCCTCCATCGTCGCTACCGCGACGACGTCCGCCTCGACTCGCGTTACACTAAGACAGGGTGGCACTGGTGTCACGTGCTCGTCTCGGCGTCTGTCGTCGTTACCGTGATGACGTCCGCCTCGACTCGCGTTACGCTAAGACAGGGAGGCACCGGTGTCACGTGCTCGTCTCGGCATCCGTCGTCGCTACCGCGACGACGTCCGCCTCGACTCGCTTACGCTAAGACAGGGTTGCAGTACTGTCACGTGCTCGTCTCGGCGTCTGTCGTCGCTACCGCGACGTCGTCCGCCTCGACTCGCGTTACGCTAAGACAGGGTCGAAATGGTGTCACGTGCTCGTCTCGGCGTCCGTCGTCGCTACCGCGACGACGTCCGCCTCGACTCGCGTTATGCTAAGACAGGATGGCACTGGTGTCACGTGCTCGTCTCGGCGTCCGTCGTTGCTACCGCGACGACGTCCGCCTCGACTCGCGTTACGCTAAGACAGGGTGACACTGGTGTCCCGTGCTCGCCTCGTCGTCCGTCATCGCTACCGCGACGACGTCCGCCTCGACTCGCGTTACGCTAAGACAGGTTGGCAATGATGTCACATGCTCGTCTCAGCGTCCGTCGTCGCTACCGCGACGACGTCCGCCTCGACTCGCGTTACACTAAAAAAGGGAGGCAGTGCTGTCACGTGCTCGTCTCGGCGTCCGTCGTCGCTACCGCAACGACGTCTGCCTCGACTCGCGTTACGCTAAGACAGGGTGGCACTGGTGTCACGTGCTCGTCTCGGCGTCCGTCGTCGCTACCACGACGACGTCCGCCTCGACTCGCGTTACGCTAAGAAAGGGAGGCAGTGGTGTCACGTGCTCGTCTCGACGTCCGTCGACGCTACCGCGACGACGTCCGCCTCGACTCGCGTTACGCTAAGACAGGGTGGCACTGGTGTCACGTGCTCGTCTCGGCCTCCGTCATCGCTACCGCGACGACGTCCGCCTCGACTCGCGTTACGCTAAGACAGGGTGGCAGTGGTGTCACGTGCTCGTCTCGGCGTCCGTCGTCGCTACCGTGACGACGTCCGCCTTGACTCGCGTTACGCTAAGACAAGGTGGCAGTGGTGTCACGTGCTCATCTCGGCGTCCGTCGTCGCTACCGCGACGACGTCCGCCTCGACTCGCGTTACGCTAAGACAGGGAGGCACTGGTGTCAGGTGCTCGTCTCGGCGTCCGTCGTCGCTACCGCGACGACGTCCGCCTCGACTCGCCTACGCTAAGACAGGGTTGCAGTACTGTCATGTGCTCGTCTCGGCGTCTGTCGTCGCTACCGCGACGACGTCTGCCTCGACTCGCGTTACGCTAAGACAGGATGGCAATGGTGTCACGTGCTCGTCTCGGCGTCCGTCGTCGATATCGCGACGACGTCCACCTCGACTCGCGTTACGCTAAGACAGGGTGGCACTGGTGTCACGTGCTCAACTCGGCGTCCGTCGTCGCTACCGCGACGATGTCCGCCTCGACTCGCGTTACGCTAACACAGGGTGGCAGTGGTGTCACGTGCTCGTCTCGGTGTCCGTCGTTGCTACCGCGACGACGTCCGCCTCGACTCGCGTTACGCTAAGACAGGGTTGCAGTGCTATCACGTGCTCATCTCGGCCTCCATCGTCGCTACCGCGATGACGTCCGCCTCGACTCGCGTTACGCTAAGACAGGGTGGCACTGGTGTCACATGCTTGTCTCGGCGTCCGTCATCATTACCGCGACGACGTCCGCCTCGACTCGCGTTACGCTAAGACAGGGAGGCACTGGTGTCACGTGCTCGTCTCGGCGTCCGTCGTCGCTACCGCGACGACGTCCGCCTCGACTCACTTACGCTAAGACAGGGTTGCAGTACTGTCACGTGCTCGTCTCGGCGTCTGTCGTCGCTACCGCGACGACGTCCGCCTCGACTCGCGTTACGCTAATACAGGGTGGCAATGATGTCACGTGCTCGTCTCGGCGTGAGTCGTCGCTACCGCGACGACGTCCGCCTCGACTCGCGTTATACTAAGACAGGGTGGCACTGGTGTCACGTGCTCGTCTCGGCGTCCGTCATCGCTACCGCGACGACGTCCGCCTCGACTCGCGTTACGCTAAGACAGGATGGCAGTGTTGTCACGTGCTCGTCTCGGCGTCCGTCGTCGCTACCGCGACGAGGTCCGCCTCGACTCGCGTTACGCTAAGACAGGGTTGCAGTGCTGTCACGTGCTCGTCTCGGCCTCCATCGTCGCTACCGCGACGACGTCCGCCTCGACTCGCGTTACACTAAGACAGGGTGGCACTGGTGTCACGTGCTCGTCTCGGCGTCTGTCGTCGTTACCGTGATGACGTCCGCCTCGACTCGCGTTACGCTAAGACAGGGAGGCACCGGTGTCACGTGCTCGTCTCGGCATCCGTCGTCGCTACCGCGACGACGTCCGCCTCGACTCGCTTACGCTAAGACAGGGTTGCAGTACTGTCACGTGCTCGTCTCGGCGTCTGTCGTCGCTACCGCGACGTCGTCCGCCTCGACTCGCGTTACGCTAAGACAGGGTCGAAATGGTGTCACGTGCTCGTCTCGGCGTCCGTCGTCGCTACCGCGACGACGTCCGCCTCGACTCGCGTTATGCTAAGACAGGATGGCACTGGTGTCACGTGCTCGTCTCGGCGTCCGTCGTTGCTACCGCGACGACGTCCGCCTCGACTCGCGTTACGCTAAGACAGGGTGACACTGGTGTCCCGTGCTCGCCTCGTCGTCCGTCATCGCTACCGCGACGACGTCCGCCTCGACTCGCGTTACGCTAAGACAGGTTGGCAATGATGTCACATGCTCGTCTCAGCGTCCGTCGTCGCTACCGCGACGACGTCCGCCTCGACTCGCGTTACACTAAAAAAGGGAGGCAGTGCTGTCACGTGCTCGTCTCGGCGTCCGTCGTCGCTACCGCAACGACGTCTGCCTCGACTCGCGTTACGCTAAGACAGGGTGGCACTGGTGTCACGTGCTCGTCTCGGCGTCCGTCGTCGCTACCACGACGACGTCCGCCTCGACTCGCGTTACGCTAAGAAAGGGAGGCAGTGGTGTCACGTGCTCGTCTCGACGTCCGTCGACGCTACCGCGACGACGTCCGCCTCGACTCGCGTTACGCTAAGACAGGGTGGCACTGGTGTCACGTGCTCGTCTCGGCCTCCGTCATCGCTACCGCGACGACGTCCGCCTCGACTCGCGTTACGCTAAGACAGGGTGGCAGTGGTGTCACGTGCTCGTCTCGGCGTCCGTCGTCGCTACCGTGACGACGTCCGCCTTGACTCGCGTTACGCTAAGACAGGGTGGCAGTGGTGTCACGTGCTCATCTCGGCGTCCGTCGTCGCTACCGCGACGACGTCCGCCTCGACTCGCGTTACGCTAAGACAGGGAGGCACTGGTGTCAGGTGCTCGTCTCGGCGTCCGTCGTCGCTACCGCGACGACGTCCGCCTCGACTCGCCTACGCTAAGACAGGGTTGCAGTACTGTCATGTGCTCGTCTCGGCGTCTGTCGTCGCTACCGCGACGACGTCTGCCTCGACTCGCGTTACGCTAAGACAGGATGGCAATGGTGTCACGTGCTCGTCTCGGCGTCCGTCGTCGATATCGCGACGACGTCCGCCTCGACTCGCGTTACGCTAAGACAGGGTGGCACTGGTGTCACGTGCTCAACTCGGCGTCCGTCGTCGCTACCGCGACGATGTCCGCCTCGACTCGCGTTACGCTAACACAGGGTGGCAGTGGTGTCACGTGCTCGTCTCGGTGTCCGTCGTTGCTACCGCGACGACGTCCGCCTCGACTCGCGTTACGCTAAGACAGGGTTGCAGTGCTATCACGTGCTCATCTCGGCCTCCATCGTCGCTACCGCGATGACGTCCGCCTCGACTCGCGTTACGCTAAGACAGGGTGGCACTGGTGTCACATGCTTGTCTCGGCGTCCGTCATCATTACCGCGACGACGTCCGCCTCGACTCGCGTTACGCTAAGACAGGGAGGCACTGGTGTCACGTGCTCGTCTCGGCGTCCGTCGTCGCTACCGCGACGACGTCCGCCTCGACTCACTTATGCTAAGACAGGGTTGCAGTACTGTCACGTGCTCGTCTCGGCGTCTGTCGTCGCTACCGCGACGACGTCCGCCTCGACTCGCGTTACGCTAATACAGGGTGGCAATGATGTCACGTGCTCGTCTCGGCGTGAGTCGTCGCTACCGCGACGACGTCCGCCTCGACTCGCGTTATACTAAGACAGGGTGGCACTGGTGTCACGTGCTCGTCTCGGCGTCCGTCATCGCTACCGCGACGACGTCCGCCTCGACTCGCGTTACGCTAAGACAGGATGGCAGTGTTGTCACGTGCTCGTCTCGGCGTCCGTCGTCGCTACCGCGACGACGTCCGCCTCGACTCGCGTTACGCTAAGACAGGGTTGCAGTGCTGTCACGTGGTCGTCTCGGCCTCCATCGTCGCTACCGCGACGACGTCCGCCTCGACTCGCGTTACACTAAGACAGGGTGGCACTGGTGTCACGTGCTCGTCTCGGCGTCTGTCGTCGTTACCGTGATGACGTCCGCCTCGACTCGCGTTACGCTAAGACAGGGAGGCACCGGTGTCACGTGCTCGTCTCGGCATCCGTCGTCGCTACCGCGACGACGTCCGCCTCGACTCGCTTACGCTAAGACAGGGTTGCAGTTCTGTCACGTGCTCGTCTCGGCGTCTGTCGTCGCTACCGCGACGTCGTCCGCCTCGACTCGCGTTACGCTAAGACAGGGTCGAAATGGTGTCACGTGCTCGTCTCGGCGTCCGTCGTCGCTACCGCGACGACGTCCGCCTCGACTCGCGTTATGCTAAGACAGGATGGCACTGGTGTCACGTGCTCGTCTCGGCGTCCGTCGTTGCTACCGCGACGACGTCCGCCTCAACTCGCGTTACGCTAAGACAGGGTGACACTGGTGTCCCGTGCTCGCCTCGTCGTCCGTCATCGCTACCGCGACGACGTCCGCCTCGACTCGCGTTACGCTAAGACAGGTTGGCAATGATGTCACATGCTCGTCTCAGCGTCCGTCGTCGCTACCGCGACGACGTCCGCCTCGACTCGCGTTACACTAAAAAAGGGAGGCAGTGCTGTCACGTGCTCGTCTCGGCGTCCGTCGTCGCTACCGCAACGACGTCTGCCTCGACTCGCGTTACGCTAAGACAGGGTGGCACTGGTGTCACGTGCTCGTCTCGGCGTCCGTCGTCGCTACCACGACGACGTCCGCCTCGACTCGCGTTACGCTAAGAAAGGGAGGCAGTGGTGTCACGTGCTCGTCTCGACGTCCGTCGACGCTACCGCGACGACGTCCGCCTCGACTCGCGTTACGCTAAGACAGGGTGGCACTGGTGTCACGTGCTCGTCTCGGCCTCCGTCATCGCTACCGCGACGACGTCCGCCTCGACTCGCGTTACGCTAAGACAGGGTGGCAGTGGTGTCACGTGCTCGTCTCGGCGTCCGTCGTCGCTACCGTGACGACGTCCGCCTTGACTCGCGTTACGCTAAGACAGGGTGGCAGTGGTGTCACGTGCTCATCTCGGCGTCCGTCGTCGCTACCGCGACGACGTCCGCCTCGACTCGCGTTACGCTAAGACAGGGAGGCACTGGTGTCAGGTGCTCGTCTCGGCGTCCGTCGTCGCTACCGCGACGACGTCCGCCTCGACTCGCCTACGCTAAGACAGGGTTGCAGTACTGTCATGTGCTCGTCTCGGCGTCTGTCGTCGCTACCGCGACGACGTCTGCCTCGACTCGCGTTACGCTAAGACAGGATGGCAATGGTGTCACGTGCTCGTCTCGGCGTCCGTCGTCGATATCGCGACGACGTCCGCCTCGACTCGCGTTACGCTAAGACAGGGTGGCACTGGTGTCACGTGCTCAACTCGGCGTCCGTCGTCGCTACCGCGACGATGTCCGCCTCGACTCGCGTTACGCTAACACAGGGTGGCAGTGGTGTCACGTGCTCGTCTCGGTGTCCGTCGTTGCTACCGCGACGACGTCCGCCTCGACTCGCGTTACGCTAAGACAGGGTTGCAGTGCTATCACGTGCTCATCTCGGCCTCCATCGTCGCTACCGCGATGACGTCCGCCTCGACTCGCGTTACGCTAAGACAGGGTGGCACTGGTGTCACATGCTTGTCTCGGCGTCCGTCATCATTACCGCGACGACGTCCGCCTCGACTCGCGTTACGCTAAGACAGGGAGGCACTGGTGTCACGTGCTCGTCTCGGCGTCCGTCGTCGCTACCGCGACGACGTCCGCCTCGACTCACTTATGCTAAGACAGGGTTGCAGTACTGTCACGTGCTCGTCTCGGCGTCTGTCGTCGCTACCGCGACGACGTCCGCCTCGACTCGCGTTACGCTAATACAGGGTGGCAATGATGTCACGTGCTCGTCTCGGCGTGAGTCGTCGCTACCGCGACGACGTCCGCCTCGACTCGCGTTATACTAAGACAGGGTGGCACTGGTGTCACGTGCTCGTCTCGGCGTCCGTCATCGCTACCGCGACGACGTCCGCCTCGACTCGCGTTACGCTAAGACAGGATGGCAGTGTTGTCACGTGCTCGTCTCGGCGTCCGTCGTCGCTACCGCGACGACGTCCGCCTCGACTCGCGTTACGCTAAGACAGGGTTGCAGTGCTGTCACGTGCTCGTCTCGGCCTCCATCGTCGCTACCGCGACGACGTCCGCCTCGAGTCGCGTTACACTAAGACAGGGTGGCACTGGTGTCACGTGCTCGTCTCGGCGTCTGTCGTCGTTACCGTGATGACGTCCGCCTCGACTCGCGTTACGCTAAGACAGGGAGGCACCGGTGTCACGTGCTCGTCTCGGCATCCGTCGTCGCTACCGCGACGACGTCCGCCTCGACTCGCTTACGCTAAGACAGGGTTGCAGTTCTGTCACGTGCTCGTCTCGGCGTCTGTCGTCGCTACCGCGACGTCGTCCGCCTCGACTCGCGTTACGCTAAGACAGGGTCGAAATGGTGTCACGTGCTCGTCTCGGCGTCCGTCGTCGCTACCGCGACGACGTCCGCCTCGACTCGCGTTATGCTAAGACAGGATGGCACTGGTGTCACGTGCTCGTCTCGGCGTCCGTCGTTGCTACCGCGACGACGTCCGCCTCAACTCGCGTTACGCTAAGACAGGGTGACACTGGTGTCCCGTGCTCGCCTCGTCGTCCGTCATCGCTACCGCGACGACGTCCGCCTCGACTCGCGTTACGCTAAGACAGGTTGGCAATGATGTCACATGCTCGTCTCAGCGTTCGTCGTCGCTACCGCGACGACGTCCGCCTCGACTCGCGTTACACTAAAAAAGGGAGGCAGTGCTGTCACGTGCTCGTCTCGGCGTCCGTCGTCGCTACCGCAACGACGTCTGCCTTGACTCGCGTTACGCTAAGACAGGGTGGCACTGGTGTCACGTGCTCGTCTCGGCGTCCGTCGTCGCTACCACGACGACGTCCGCCTCGACTCGCGTTACGCTAAGAAAGGGAGGCAGTGGTGTCACGTGCTCGTCTCGACGTCCGTCGACGCTACCGCGACGACGTCCGCCTCGACTCGCGTTACGCTAAGACAGGGTGGCACTGGTGTCACGTGCTCGTCTCGGCCTCCGTCATCGCTACCGCGACGACGTCCGCCTCGACTCGCGTTACGCTAAGACAGGGTGGCAGTGGTGTCACGTGCTCGTCTCGGCGTCCGTCGTCGCTACCGTGACGACGTCCGCCTTGACTCGCGTTACGCTAAGACAGGGTGGCAGTGGTGTCACGTGCTCATCTCGGCGTCCGTCGTCGCTACCGCGACGACGTCCGCCTCGACTCGCGTTACGCTAAGACAGGGAGGCACTGGTGTCAGGTGCTCGTCTCGGCGTCCGTCGTCGCTACCGCGACGACGTCCGCCTCGACTCGCCTACGCTAAGACAGGGTTGCAGTACTGTCATGTGCTCGTCTCGGCGTCTGTCGTCGCTACCGCGACGACGTCTGCCTCGACTCGCGTTACGCTAAGACAGGATGGCAATGGTGTCACGTGCTCGTCTCGGCGTCCGTCGTCGATATCGCGACGACGTCCGCCTCGACTCGCGTTACGCTAAGACAGGGTGGCACTGGTGTCACGTGCTCAACTCGGCGTCCGTCGTCGCTACCGCGACGATGTCCGCCTCGACTCGCGTTACGCTAACACAGGGTGGCAGTGGTGTCACGTGCTCGTCTCGGTGTCCGTCGTTGCTACCGCGACGACGTCCGCCTCGACTCGCGTTACGCTAAGACAGGGTTGCAGTGCTATCACGTGCTCATCTCGGCCTCCATCATCGCTACCGCGATGACGTCCGCCTCGACTCGCGTTACGCTAAGACAGGGTGGCACT
Source organism: Triticum timopheevii (assembly GCA_963921465.1). Classification (NCBI taxonomy): domain Eukaryota; kingdom Viridiplantae; phylum Streptophyta; class Magnoliopsida; order Poales; family Poaceae; genus Triticum; species Triticum timopheevii. Next base: position 273,037,264 of record OY997270.1, read on the forward strand.
GGTGTCACATGCTTGTCTCGGCGTCCGTCATCATTACCGCGACGACGTCCGCCTCGACTCGCGTTACGCTAAGACAGGGAGGCACTGGTGTCACGTGCTCGTCTCGGCGTCCGTCGTCGCTACCGCGACGACGTCCGCCTCGACTCACTTACGCTAAGACAGGGTTGCAGTACTGTCACGTGCTCGTCTCGGCGTCTGTCGTCGCTACCGCGACGACGTCCGCCTCGACTCGTGTTACGCTAATACAGGGTGGCAATGATGTCACGTGCTCGTCTCGGCGTGAGTTGTCGCTACCGCGACGACGTCCGCCTCGACTCGCGTTATACTAAGACAGGGTGGCACTGGTGTCACGTGCTCGTCTCGGCGTCCGTCATCGCTACCGCGACGACGTCCGCCTCGACTCGCGTTACGCTAAGACAGGATGGCAGTGTTGTCACGTGCTCGTCTCGGCGTCCGTCGTCGCTACCGTGACGACGTCCGCCTCGACTCGCGTTACGCTAAGACAGGGTTGCAGTGCTGTCACGTGCTCGTCTCGGCCTCCATCGTCGCTACCGCGACGACGTCCGCCTCGACTCGCGTTACACTAAGACAGGGTGGCACTGGTGTCACGTGCTCGTCTCGGCGTCTGTCGTCGTTACCGTGATGATGTCCGCCTCGACTCGCGTTACGCTAAGACAGGGAGGCACCGGTGTCACGTGCTCGTCTCGGCATCCGTCGTCGCTACCGCGACGATGTCCGCCTCGACTCGCTTACGCTAAGACAGGGTTGCAGTACTGTCACGTGCTCGTCTCGGCGTCTGTCGTCGCTACCGCGACGTCGTCCGCCTCGACTCGCGTTACGCTAAGACAGGGTCGAAATGGTGTCACGTGCTCGTCTCGGCGTCCGTCGTCGCTACCGCGACGACGTCCGCCTCGACTCGCGTTATGCTAAGACAGGATGGCACTGGTGTCACGTGCTCGTCTCGGCGTCCGTCGTCGCTACCGCGACGACGTCCGCCTCGACTCGCGTTACGCTAAGACAGGGTGACACTGGTGTCCCGTGCTCGTCTCGTCGTCCGTCATCGCTACCGCGACGACGTCCGCCTCGACTCGCATTACGCTAAGACAGGTTGGCAATGGTGTCACGTGCTCGTCTCAGCGTCCGTCGTCGCTACCGCGACGATGTCCGCCTCGACTCGCGTTACGCTAAAAAAGGGAGGCAGTGCTGTCACGTGCTCGTCTCAGCGTCCGTCGTCGCTACCGCAACGACGTCCGCCTCGACTCGCGTTACGCTCAGACAGGGTGGCACTGGTGTCACGTGCTCGTCTCGACGTCCGTCGTCGCTATCGCGACGACGTCCGCCTCGACTCACATTACGCTAAGACAGGGAGGCAGTGGTGTCACGTGCTCGTCTCGGCGTCCGTCGTCGCTACCGCGACGACGTCCGCCTCGACTCGCGTTACGCTAAGACAGGGTGGCACTGGTGTCACGTGCTCGTCTCGGCCTCCATCCTCGCTACCGCGACGACGTCCGCCTCGACTCGCGTTACGTTAAGACAGGGTGGCAGTGGTGTCACGTGCTCGTCTCGGCGTCCGTCGTCGCTACCGCGACTACGTCCGCCTCGACTCGCGTTACGCTAAGACAGGTTGGCAATGGTGTCACGTGCTCGTCTCGGCGTCCGTCGTCGATATCGCGACGACGTCCGCCTCGACTCGCGTTACACTAAGACAGGGTGGCACTGGTGTCACGTGCTCAACTCGGCGTCCATCGTCGCTATCGCGACGATGTCCGCCTCGACTTGCGTTACGCTAACACAGGGTGGCAGTGGTGTCACATGCTCGTCTCGGCGTCCGTCGTTGCTACCGCGACGACGTCCGCCTCGACTCGCCTTACGCTAAGACAGGGTTGCAGTGCTGTCACGTGCTCGTCTCGGCCTCCATCGTCGCTACCGCGACGACGTCCGCCTCGACTCGCGTTACGCTAAGACAGGGTGGCACTGGTGTCACGTGCTCGTCTCGGCGTCCGTCGTCGTTACCGCGACGACGTCCACGTCAACTCGCATTAAGCTAAGACAGGGAGGCACTGGTTTCACGTGCTCGTCTCGGCATCCGTCGTCGCTACCGCGACGACTTCCGCCTCGACTCACTTACGCTAAGACAAGGTTGCACTACTGTCACGTGCTCGTCTCGGCGTCTGTCATCGCTACCGCGACGACGTCCACCTCGACTCACGTTACGCTAATACAGGGTGGCAATGGTGTCACGTGCTCGTCTCGGCTTCCGTTGTCGCTACCGCGACGACGTCCGCCTCGACTCGCGTTATGCTAAGACAGGGTGGCACTGGTGTCATGTGCTCGTCTCGGCGTCCGTCGTCGCTACCGCGATGACGTCCGCCTCGACTCGCGTTACGCTAAGACAGGGTGACACTGGTGTCCCATGCTCGTCTCGTCGTCCGTCGTCGCTACCGCGACGACGTCCGCCTCGACTCGCGTTACGCTAAGACAGGTTGGCAATGGTGTCACGTGCTCGTCTCGGCGTCATTCGTAGCTACCGCGACGACGTCCGCCTCGACTCGCGTTACACTAAAAAAGGGAGGCAGTGCTGTCACGTGCTCGTCTCGGCGTCCGTCGTCGCTACCGCAACGACGTCCGCCTCGACTCGCGTTACGCTAAGACAGGGTGGCACTGGTGTCACGTGCTCGTCTCGGCGTCCGTCGTCGCTACCGCGACGACGTCCGCCTCGACTCGCGTTACGCTAAGACAGGGAGGCAGTGGTGTCACGTGCTCGTCTCGGCGTCCATCGTCGCTACCGCGACGACGTCCGCCTCGACTCACGTTACGCTAAGACAGGGTGGCAGTGTTGTCACGTGCTCATCTCGGCGTCCGTCGTCGCTACCGCGACGACGTCCGCCTCGACTCGCGTTACGCTAAGACAGGGTTGCAATGCTGTCACGTGCTCGTCTCGGCCTCCATCGTCGCTACCGCGACGACGTCTGCCTCGACTCATGTTACACTAAGACAGGGTGGCACTGGTGTCACGTGCTCGTCTCGGCGTCCGTCGTCGTTACCGCAACGACGTCCGCCTCGACTCGCATTACGCTAAGACAGGGAGGCACTGGTGTCACGTGCTCGTCTCGGCATCCGTCGTCGCTACCGCGACGACGTCCGCCTCGACTCGCTTACGCTAAGACAGGGTTGCAGTACTGTCACGTGCTCGTCTCGGCGTCTGTCGTCGCTACCGCGACGACGTCCGCCTCGACTCGCGTTACGCTAAGACAGGTTGGCAATGGTGTCACGTGCTCGTCTCGGCGTCCGTCGTCGCTACCGCGACGACGTCCGCCTCGACTCGCGTTACGCTAAGACAGGGTGACACTGGTGTCCCGTGCTCGTCTCGTCGTCCGTCATCGCTACCGCGACGACGTCCGCCTCGACTCGCGTTACGCTAAGACAGGTTGGCAATGGTGTCACGTGCTCGTCTCAGCGTCCGTCGTCGCTACCGCGATGACGTCCGCCTCGACTCGCATTACGCTAAAAAAGGGAGGCAGTGCTGTCACGTGCTCGTCTCAGCGTTCGTCGTTGCTACCGCAACGACGTCCGCCTCGACTCGCGTTACGCTGAGACAGGGTGGCACTGGTGTCACGTGCTCGTCTCGGCGTCCGTCGTCGCTATCGCGACGACGTCCGCCTCGACTCGCATTACGCTAAGACAGGGAGGCAGTGGTGTCACGTGCTCGTCTCGGCGTCCGTCGTCGCTACCACGACGACGTTCGCCTCGACTCGCGTTACGCTAAGACAGGGTGGCACTGGTGTCACGTGCTCGTCTCGGCCTCCGTCATTGCTACCGCGACGACGTCCGCCTCGACTCGCGTTACGCTAAGACAGGGTGGCAGTGGTGTCACGTGCTCGTCTCGGCGTCCGTCATCGCTACCGCGACGACGTCCGCCTCGACTCGCGTTACGCTAAGACAGGGTGGCAGTGGTGTCACGTGCTCGTCTCGGCGTCCGTCGTCGCTACCGCGACGACGTCCGCCTCGACTCGCTTATGCTAAGACAGGGTTGCAGGACTGTCATGTGCTCGTCTCGGCGTCTGTCGTCGCTACCGCGATGACGTCCGCCTCGACTCACATTACGCTAAGACAGGATGGCAATGGTGTCACGTGCTCGTCTCGGCGTCCGTCGTCGATATCGCGACGACGTCCGCCTCGACTCGCGTTACGCTAAAATAGGGAGGCAGTGCTGTCACGTGCTCGTCTCAGCGTCCGTCGTCGCTACCGCAACGACGTCCGCCTCGACTCGCGTTATGCTAGGACAGGGTGGCACTGGTGTCACGTGCTTGTCTCGGCGTCCGTCGTCGCTACCGCGACGACGTCCGCCTCGACTCGCGTTACGCTAAGGCAGGGTGGCACTGGTATCACGTGCTCGTCTCGGCGTCCGTCGTCGCTACCGCGACGCCGTCCGCCTCGACTCGCGTTACGCTAATACAGGGTGGCAATGGTGTCACGTGCTCGTCTCGGCTTCCGTCGTCGCTACCGTGACGACGTCCGCCTCGACTCGCGTTATGCTAAGACAGGGTGGCACTGGTGTCATGTGCTCGTCTCGGCGTCCATCGTCGCTACCGCGATGACGTCCGCCTCGACTCGCGTTACGCTAAGACAGGGTGACACTGGTGTCCCATGCTCGTCTCGTCGTCCGTCGTCGCTACCGCGACGACGTCCGCCTCAACTCGCGTTACGCTAAGACAGGTTGGCAATGGTGTCACGTGCTCGTCTCAGCGTCAGTCGTAGCTACCGCGACGACGTCCGCCTCGACTCGCGTTACGCTAAAAAAGGGAGGCAGTGCTGTCACGTGCTCGTCTCGGCGTCCGTCGTCGCTACCGCAACGACGTCCGCCTCGACTCGCGTTACGCTAAGACAGGGTGGCACTGGTGTCACGTGCTCGTCTCGGCGTCCGTCGTCGCTACCGCGACGACGTCCGCCTCGACTTGCGTTACGCTAAGACAGGGAGGCAGTGGTGTCACGTGCTCGTCTCGGCGTCCATCGTCGCTACCGCGACGACGTCCGCCTCGACTCGCGTTACGCTAAGACAGGGTGGCAGTGTTGTCACGTGCTCCTCTCGGCGTCCGTCGTCGCTACCGCGACGACGTCCGCCTCGACTCGCGTTACGCTAAGACAGGGTTGCAGTGCTGTCACGTGCTCGTCTTGGCCTCCATCGTCGCTACCGCGACGACGTCTGCCTCGACTCGCGTTACACTAAGACAGGGTGGCACTGGTGTCACGTGCTCGTCTCGGCGTCCGTCGTCGTTACCGCAACGACGTCCGCCTCGACTCGCGTTACGCTAAGACAGGGAGGCACTGGTGTCACGTGCTCGTTTCCGCGTCCGTCGTCGCTACCGCGACGACGTCTGCCTCGACTCGCTTACGCTAAGACAGGGTTGCAGTACTGTCACGTGCTCGTCTCGGCGTCTGTCGTCGCTACCGCGACGACGTCCGCCTCGACTCGCGTTACGCTAAGACAGGGTTGCAGTACTGTCACGTGCTCGTCTCGGCGTCTGTCGTTGCTACCGCGACGACGTCCGCCTCGACTCGCGTTACGCTAAGACAGGGTGGCAATGGTGTCACGTGCTCGTCTCGGCGTCCGTCGTCGCTACCGCGACGACGTCCGCCTCGACTCGTGTTACGCTAAGACAGGGTGACACTGGTGTCCCGTGCTCGTCTCGTCGTCCGTCATTGCTACCGCGACGACGTCCGCCTCGACTCGCGTTACGCTAAGACAGGTTGGCAATGGTGTCACGTGCTCGTCTCAGCGTCCGTCGTCGCTACCGCGATGACGTCCGCCTCGACTCGCGTTACGCTAAAAAAGGGAGGCAGTGCTGTCACGTGCTCGTCTCAGCGTTCGTCGTCGCTACCGCAACGACGTCCACCTCGACTTGCGTTACGCTAAGACAGGGTGGCACTGGTGTCACGTGCTCGTCTCGGCGTCCGTCGTCGCTATCGCGACGACGTCCTCCTCGACTCGCATTACGCTAAGACAGGGTGGCACTGGTGTCACGTGCTCGTCTCGGCCTCCGTCATCGCTACCGCGACGACGTCCGCCCCGACTCGCGTTACGCTAAGACAGGGTGGCAGTGGTGTCACGTGCTCGTCTCGGCGTCCGTCGTCGCTACCGCGACGACGTCCGCCTCGACTCGCGTTACGCTAAGACAGGGTGGCAGTGGTGTCACGTGCTCGTCCCGGCGTCCGTCGTCGCTACCGCGACGACGTCCGCCTCGACTCGCTTACGCTAAGACAGGGTTGCAGTACTGTCATGTGCTCGTCTCGGCGTCTGTCATCGCTACCGCGATGACGTCCGCCTCGACTTGCGTTACGCTAAGACAGGATGGCAATGGTGTCACGTGCTCATCTCGGCGTCCGTTGTCGATATCGCGACGACGTCCGCCTCGACTCGCGTTACGCTAAAAAAGGGAGGCAGTGCTGTCACGTGCTCGTCTCAGCGTCCGTCGTCGCTACCGCAACGACGTCCGCCTCGACTCGCGTTATGCTAGGACAGGGTGGCACTGGTGTCACGTGCTCGTCTCGGCGTCCGTCGTCGCTACCGCGACGACGTCCGCCTCGACTCGCTTATGCTAAGACAGGGTTGCAGGACTGTCATGTGCTCGTCTCGGCGTCTGTCGTCGCTACCGCGATGACGTCCGCCTCGACTCGCATTACGCTAAGACAGGATGGCAATGGTGTCACGTGCTCGTCTCGGCGTCCGTCGTCGATATCGCGACGACGTCCGCCTCGACTCGCGTTACGCTAAAATAGGGAGGCAGTGCTGTCACGTGCTTGTCTCAGCGTCCGTCGTCGCTACCGCAACGACGTCCGCCTCGACTCGCGTTATGCTAGGACAGGGTGGCACTGGTGTCACGTGCTTGTCTCGGCGTCCGTCGTCGCTACCGCGACGACGTCCGCCTCGACTCGCGTTACGCTAAGGCAGGGTGGCACTGGTGTCGTCCTGGCAGTTCAGCGGCCCGGCAGATTTCATGAGGTTGCGCCCAGGCCTTAACTTCAACTTCACGGTCATGGAGCTTGGCGCGATGCTGAGGGAGATGTTCAAGCATGACCCCAATCATCCAGAATGGTTCTAGTTGGCGCAAGGCGTCGTCCCCTTGTGCAATAATTCCCAGCGTGATCGCATCTGCGCAATGATGCCAGAGTGCGACTCGCATGGGATAAGTGCAAACTGGATAGAGCCTGCTGCCGAGGCCGTGCAGCAATTCTTCGATGACTTGTCAGAGGTGGCAGTCAACTCCGACGAGCAGAAACTCCTCACCTGCGCCACCACTGCCGATGAGCTAGCGTATATCGCTAGCAGGGCCGAAGAGGCGGCCGCAGCCGCCGCAGCGGGCGAGTTTGGCTTCACGTTGGCGGAGGCAGACGCAGCTGCGGCGGCAAGTCTTGCCGCCCGGGAAGCACTTGCCGGAGAAGGCGATGGCGAAGGGGAGGTCGAGGCCGGAACGGGCGAGTCCGCCGAGGGCGCGAGCGGCCAGCCGTCTTCGAGCAACTTGCCGCAGGCGGAGCCCACAGCGCAGCCCCAATTCCGTCCGAGAAGGCGCCTCCGTCGAGTTGGAGAGCTGGCAGAGGAGCAGGCCGCCCAGCAGCCGCGGCGCCGTGGGACGCGTTCCACCGTGGCAAGTACCGTAGTTGCGGGAGGGTCCCAGGCCGCGCCGGCAACCGAGGCGGGGTCTTCTCGGGCCGCCACGTCTGATCCTGCCGCCGCCCTCGGCAAGCGCCGGAGGGAGCCTACTCCTCCGCCACGTCGCGCTGAGAGGGTACCGGAGTTCAACCTCTCCGCGCTGAGCTCTGATGACGACGGGGAGGAGGAGGAGGAGGAGGAGTAAGGCTTTCTTCATACTGTTCTTGTCTTTCTTTTGATCCTTATTATTGTTTGTCTTGTATCTAATCTGTTTCTCTCCAAACCCCTGTCCTGTCTCAGGACTTTGGCGGAGAGAGCAGCGAAGAGGGCCAAAGTCCCCGTGGTTAACATCGAGGACGATCCTGCAGTGGTGGCAGAAGATACGTCCGAGACCACTTTGACGGACCCGACCAAATGGCCCGACCCGGCCTGGCCAGGATTATACAGGCCAGGCACGGCAAGTACACGGGCCTTCATTTCTATTTTCTTTTCTCAGCTTTCACTGGGTTTTTCTTTCTTTCTCCTTTTCTATGATTTCTTTTGGTTTCTTTCTTTCTTTGCTCGATTTTCACCTATTTTTTCTTTCTTTTTTCGTTTTTCTTTTGGTTTTTATTCATTTATTTTGGGTCTTCTTCTGGGTTTTCACGGTTTCCTTTGGGTTTTTCGTTTTCTTTGTTTCTGAGGTGTTTCTTTCTTCCCTTTCTTTGGATTTCACCGCTTTTTCTTCGGCTTCTTTCTTGATACATGCATACATTTTTTTCATACACGTTTGTACATTCTGCATATGCATCATGAACATTTTTTTTACTTTCTTAACATTTTTCAAATAAATGATTACCATTTAAAAATTATGTTTGATGACTACTTTATTCATATACATTGTACTTTTTTGGTATACATCAGTAGTATTTTTAATGCATGTCTAACACTTTGGAAATGTATGATTAACATTTTTATACATGATTAATGCTTTATTAAAAATTTATGCTTTTATGTTAAAAAATATTAATACACATTTTACATTTTTTGTATACATCAAGAAAAAAATATGTTTACACGTTTAATATTTTGAAAACATACTATTAACATTTTTATTTAAATTATGCTTAATGACTACTATTCCGTACACGTTGTACGTTTATGTATATATCAATAACATTTTGGTACATGTTTAATATTTTTAAATATATGATAAACTTTATTTTATACCCGGTCATGCTTTTTAAAAATATTAAGTTTTATGTTCAAATTACTTAATACACATTGGGAAAAAAATTGTATACATCAAGAACTTTTTTGTGTACACATTTAACATCTTTTAAATAGGTGATTGACACGTAAAAATATATGTGTTCGATGACTACTTTTTTCATACGCATTGTATATTTTTGGTATATGAACATTTTTTGTACACGTTTAACATTTAAAAAATATATGATTAATTTATTTTCGATACATGTCTGATTTAGTTGAGGTCTCGATAAGATCTGACTTGGGTATGAGTAGTGGAAACAAGAAAAGTTTGAATTTATTGAGATTTTGGGAGGATTTTATTTGATTGATTTAATGCATGATTTGGTTTTGTGCCGATTTGATTCAAATTATTACTTACGTTGGTTTTTGTTTTGTGTGCCATTAATTTATCATGACTTTCCTTTTTAAGATATTGATCATTACTATCCTACTTGGCTACTCATGAAATAAATTGACCATGTGTATTCCTTTCTTCTCATGCAATATTGTACTCCCTCTTTAAACTAATATAAGAGTGTTTAGATCACTAAAGTAGTGTTCTAAACGCTCTTATATTAGTTTACAGAGGGAGTAATAATTTAAATCCTAGGCAAACGCAATGCCTACTCTAAGGGCGTGGCTCCCACCTCCTATTCCCTTTCGCGACCGATTCAGGCCTGGAGCGATCCTGTTTTCGTGAGTTGGTCCCAGCCTCGGCCAGTAGCTACCTAGGTTCTATTCCCTTTCCACGTTTTTTTTAGTTTGGCCTGTTTTTTCCTATTCCGCTAATTCTCTTTCTGGGCCAGCGGTTTTTCAGGGATAGTAATGGGCGGGAAATCTCACTTTCAACTGAAATTAACTAGCACTTTCAACTAAAATAAATTGCTACTTCTTAACAGAAAATCAAATTAGCCTATCCCTCTCTTCCCTTTCAATTAATTTTTCCTGGAAAAATATTTTTATCACCAAGAAAGAGAATACTCAACTAAAATTGATCTACAACTTTTTGATTGAACCAGGAATATTCATTCAATTGATTTACTATAAACAACTTTTCCAATTAATGACAAACTTTCCAAAGTGACAATATAGTATTAAAAATATAAACAACTTTTAAATTTGTAAATTTTCTGAAAATCAGGAATATTTTTTGACAGATGCCATTGGCGTCACGTGCTCGTTTCGGCGTCCGTTGTCGCTACCACGACGACGTCCGCCTCGACTCGCATAACCTTAAGATAGACAAGGTGGCACTGGTGTCACGTGCTCGTCTCGGCGTCCGTCGTCGCTACCGCGACGACGTTCGCCTCAACTCGCGTTACGCTAAGACAGGGTGGCACTGGTGTCACGTGCTCGTCTCGGCGTCCGTCGTCGCTACCACGACGACGTTCGCCTCGACTCGCGTTACGCTAAAAAAGGGAGGCAGTGCTGTCACGTGCTCGTCTCGGCGTCCGTCGTCGCTACCGCAACGACGTCCACCTCGACTCGCGTTACGCTAAGACAGGGTGACACTGGTGTCACGTGCTCGTCGACTCGCGTTACGCTAAGACAGGGAGGCAGTGGTGTCACGTGCTCGTCTCGGCGTCCGTCGTCGCTACCGCAACGACGTCCGCCTCGACTCGCGTTACACTAAGACAGGGTGGCAATGGTGTCACGTGCTCGTCTCGGCCTCCGTCATCGCTACCGCGACGACGTCCGCCTCGACTCGCGTTACGCTAAGACAGGGTGGCAGTGGTGTCACGTGCTCGTCTCGGCGTCCGTCGTCGCTACCGCGACGACGTCCGCCTTGACTCGCGTTACGCTAAGACAGGGTGGCAGTGGTGTCACGTGCTCGTCTCGGCGTCCGTCGTCGCTACCGCGACGACGTCCGCCTCGACTCGCGTTACGCTAAGACAGGATGGCAGTGTTGTCACGTGCTCGTCTCGGCGTCCGTCGTCGCTACCGCGACGACGTCCGCCTCGACTCGCGTTACGCTAAGACAGGGTTGCAGTGCTGTCACGTGCTCGTCTCGGCCTCCATGGTCGCTACCGCGACGACGTCCGCCTCGACTCGCGTTACACTAAGACAGGGTGGCACTGGTGTCACGTGCTCGTCTTGGCGTCCGTCGTCGTTACCGCGACGACGTCCGCCTCGACTCGCGTTACGCTAAGACAGGGAGGCACTGGTGTCACGTGCTCGTCTCGGCGTCCGTCGTCGCTACCGCGACGACGTCCGCCTCGACTCGCTTACGCTAAGACAGGGTTGCCGTACTGTCACATGCTCGTCTCGGCATCTGTCGTCGCTACCGCGACGACGTCCGCCTCGACTCGCGTTACGCTAAGACAGGGTGGCAATGGTGTCACGTGCTCGTCTCGGCGTCCGTCGTCGCTACCGCGACGACGTCCGCCTCGACTCGCGTTATGCTAAGACAGGATGGCACTGGTGTCACGTGCTCGTCTCGGCGTCCGTCGTTGCTACCGCGACGACGTCCGCCTCGACTCGCGTTACGCTAAGACAGGTTGACACTGGTGTCCCGTGCTCGTCTCGTCGTCCGTCATCGCTACCGCGACGACGTCCGCCTCGACTCGCGTTACGCTAAGACAGGTTGGCAATGATGTCACATGCTCGTCTCAGCGTCCGTCGTCGCTACCGCGACGACGTCCGCCCCGACTCGCGTTACACTAAAAAAGGGAGGCAGTGCTGTCACGTGCTCGTCTCGGCGTCCGTCGTCGCTACCGCAACGACGTCTGCCTCGACTCGCGTTACGCTAAGACAGGGTGGCACTGGTGTCACGTGCTCGTCTCGGCGTCCGTCGTCGCTACCACGACGACGTCCGCCTCGACTCGCGTTACGCTAAGAAAGGGAGGCAGTGGTGTCACGTGCTCGTCTCGACGTCCGTCGACGCTACCGCGACGACGTCCGCCTCGACTCGCGTTACGCTAAGACAGGGTGGCACTGGTGTCACGTGCTCGTCTCGGCCTCCGTCATCGCTACCGCGACGACGTCCGCCTCGACTCGCGTTACGCTAAGACAGGGTGGCAGTGGTGTCACGTGCTCGTCTCGGCGTCCGTCGTCGCTGCCGTGACGACGTCCGCCTTGACTCGCGTTACGCTAAGACAGGGTGGCAGTGGTGTCACGTGCTCATCTCGGCGTCCGTCGTCGCTACCGCGACGACGTCCGCCTCGACTCGCGTTACGCTAAGACAGGAAGGCACTGGTGTCAGGTGCTCGTCTCGGCGTCCGTCGTCGCTACCGCGACGACGTCCGCCTCGACTCGCTTATGCTAAGACAGGGTTGCAGTACTGTCATGTGCTCGTCTCGGCGTCTGTCGTCGCTACCGCGACGACGTCTGCCTCGACTCGCGTTACGCTAAGACAGGATGGCAATGGTGTCACGTGCTCGTCTCGGCGTCCGTCGTCGATATCGCGACGACGTCCGCCTCGACTCGCGTTACGCTAAGACAGGGTGGCACTGGTGTCACGTGCTCAACTCGGCGTCCGTCGTCGCTACCGCGACGATGTCCGCCTCGACTCGCGTTACGCTAACACAGGGTGGCAGTGGTGTCACGTGCTCGTCTCGGTGTCCGTCGTTGCTACCGCGACGACGTCCGCCTCGACTCGCGTTACGCTAAGACAGGGTTGCAGTGCTATCACGTGCTCATCTCGGCCTCCATCGTCGCTACCGCGATGACGTCCGCCTCGACTCGCGTTACGCTAAGACAGGGTGGCACTGGAGTCACATGCTTGTCTCGGCGTCCGTCATCATTACCGCGACGACGTCCGCCTCGACTCGCGTTACGCTAAGACAGGGAGGCACTGGTGTCACGTGCTCGTCTCGGCGTCCGTCGTCGCTACCGCGACGACGTCCGCCTCGACTCACTTACGCTAAGACAGGGTTGCAGTACTGTCACGTGCTCGTCTCGGCGTCTGTCGTCGCTACCGCGACGACGTCCGCCTCGACTCGCGTTACGCTAATACAGGGTGGCAATGATGTCACGTGCTCGTCTCGGCGTGAGTCGTCGCTACCGCGACGACGTCCGCCTCGACTCGCGTTATACTAAGACAGGGTGGCACTGGTGTCACGTGCTCGTCTCGGCGTCCGTCATCGCTACCGCGACGACGTCCGCCTCGACTCGCGTTACGCTAAGACAGGATGGCAGTGTTGTCACGTGCTCGTCTCGGCGTCCGTCGTCGCTACCGCGACGACGTCCGCCTCGACTCGCGTTACGCTAAGACAGGGTTGCAGTGCTGTCACGTGCTCGTCTCGGCCTCCATCGTCGCTACCGCGACGACGTCCGCCTCGACTCGCGTTACACTAAGACAGGGTGGCACTGGTGTCACGTGCTCGTCTCGGCGTCTGTCGTCGTTACCGTGATGACGTCCGCCTCGACTCGCGTTACGCTAAGACAGGGAGGCACCGGTGTCACGTGCTCGTCTCGGCATCCGTCGTCGCTACCGCGACGACGTCCGCCTCGACTCGCTTATGCTAAGACAGGGTTGCAGTACTGTCACGTGCTCGTCTCGGCGTCTGTCGTCGCTACCGCGACGTCGTCCGCCTCGACTCGCGTTACGCTAAGACAGGGTCGAAATGGTGTCACGTGCTCGTCTCGGCGTCCGTCGTCGCTACCGCGACGACGTCCGCCTCGACTCGCGTTATGCTAAGACAGGATGGCACTGGTGTCACGTGCTCGTCTCGGCGTCCGTCGTTGCTACCGCGACGACGTCCGCCTCGACTCGCGTTACGCTAAGACAGGGTGACACTGGTGTCCCGTGCTCGCCTCGTCGTCCGTCATCGCTACCGCGACGACGTCCGCCTCGACTCGCGTTACGCTAAGACAGGTTGGCAATGATGTCACATGCTCGTCTCAGCGTCCGTCGTCGCTACCGCGACGACGTCCGCCTCGACTCGCGTTACACTAAAAAAGGGAGGCAGTGCTGTCACGTGCTCGTCTCGGCGTCCGTCGTCGCTACCGCAACGACGTCTGCCTCGACTCGCGTTACGCTAAGACAGGGTGGCACTGGTGTCACGTGCTCGTCTCGGCGTCCGTCGTCGCTACCACGACGACGTCCGCCTCGACTCGCGTTACGCTAAGAAAGGGAGGCAGTGGTGTCACGTGCTCGTCTCGACGTCCGTCGACGCTACCGCGACGACGTCCGCCTCGACTCGCGTTACGCTAAGACAGGGTGGCACTGGTGTCACGTGCTCGTCTCGGCCTCCGTCATCGCTACCGCGACGACGTCCGCCTCGACTCGCGTTACGCTAAGACAGGGTGGCAGTGGTGTCACGTGCTCGTCTCGGCGTCCGTCGTCGCTACCGTGACGACGTCCGCCTTGACTCGCGTTACGCTAAGACAGGGTGGCAGTGGTGTCACGTGCTCATCTCGGCGTCCGTCGTCGCTACCGCGACGACGTCCGCCTCGACTCGCGTTACGCTAAGACAGGGAGGCACTGGTGTCAGGTGCTCGTCTCGGCGTCCGTCGTCGCTACCGCGACGACGTTCGCCTCGAACCGCCTACGCTAAGACAGGGTTGCAGTACTGTCATGTGCTCGTCTCGGCGTCTGTCGTCGCTACCGCGACGACGTCTGCCTCGACTCGCGTTACGCTAAGACAGGATGGCAATGGTGTCACGTGCTCGTCTCGGCGTCCGTCGTCGATATCGCGACGACGTCCGCCTCGACTCGCGTTACGCTAAGACAGGGTGGCACTGGTGTCACGTGCTCAACTCGGCGTCCGTCGTCGCTACCGCGACGATGTCCGCCTCGACTCGCGTTACGCTAACACAGGGTGGCAGTGGTGTCACGTGCTCGTCTCGGTGTCCGTCGTTGCTACCGCGACGACGTCCGCCTCGACTCGCGTTACGCTAAGACAGGGTTGCAGTGCTATCACGTGCTCATCTCGGCCTCCATCGTCGCTACCGCGATGACGTCCGCCTCGACTCGCGTTACGCTAAGACAGGGTGGCACTGGTGTCACATGCTTGTCTCGGCGTCCGTCATCATTACCGCGACGACGTCCGCCTCGACTCGCGTTACGCTAAGACAGGGAGGCACTGGTGTCACGTGCTCGTCTCGGCGTCCGTCGTCGCTACCGCGACGACGTCCGCCTCGACTCACTTACGCTAAGACAGGGTTGCAGTACTGTCACGTGCTCGTCTCGGCGTCTGTCGTCGCTACCGCGACGACGTCCGCCTCGACTCGCGTTACGCTAATACAGGGTGGCAATGATGTCACGTGCTCGTCTCGGCGTGAGTCGTCGCTACCGCGACGACGTCCGCCTCGACTCGCGTTATACTAAGACAGGGTGGCACTGGTGTCACGTGCTCGTCTCGGCGTCCGTCATCGCTACCGCGACGACGTCCGCCTCGACTCGCGTTACGCTAAGACAGGATGGCAGTGTTGTCACGTGCTCGTCTCGGCGTCCGTCGTCGCTACCGCGACGAGGTCCGCCTCGACTCGCGTTACGCTAAGACAGGGTTGCAGTGCTGTCACGTGCTCGTCTCGGCCTCCATCGTCGCTACCGCGACGACGTCCGCCTCGACTCGCGTTACACTAAGACAGGGTGGCACTGGTGTCACGTGCTCGTCTCGGCGTCTGTCGTCGTTACCGTGATGACGTCCGCCTCGACTCGCGTTACGCTAAGACAGGGAGGCACCGGTGTCACGTGCTCGTCTCGGCATCCGTCGTCGCTACCGCGACGACGTCCGCCTCGACTCGCTTACGCTAAGACAGGGTTGCAGTACTGTCACGTGCTCGTCTCGGCGTCTGTCGTCGCTACCGCGACGTCGTCCGCCTCGACTCGCGTTACGCTAAGACAGGGTCGAAATGGTGTCACGTGCTCGTCTCGGCGTCCGTCGTCGCTACCGCGACGACGTCCGCCTCGACTCGCGTTATGCTAAGACAGGATGGCACTGGTGTCACGTGCTCGTCTCGGCGTCCGTCGTTGCTACCGCGACGACGTCCGCCTCGACTCGCGTTACGCTAAGACAGGGTGACACTGGTGTCCCGTGCTCGCCTCGTCGTCCGTCATCGCTACCGCGACGACGTCCGCCTCGACTCGCGTTACGCTAAGACAGGTTGGCAATGATGTCACATGCTCGTCTCAGCGTCCGTCGTCGCTACCGCGACGACGTCCGCCTCGACTCGCGTTACACTAAAAAAGGGAGGCAGTGCTGTCACGTGCTCGTCTCGGCGTCCGTCGTCGCTACCGCAACGACGTCTGCCTCGACTCGCGTTACGCTAAGACAGGGTGGCACTGGTGTCACGTGCTCGTCTCGGCGTCCGTCGTCGCTACCACGACGACGTCCGCCTCGACTCGCGTTACGCTAAGAAAGGGAGGCAGTGGTGTCACGTGCTCGTCTCGACGTCCGTCGACGCTACCGCGACGACGTCCGCCTCGACTCGCGTTACGCTAAGACAGGGTGGCACTGGTGTCACGTGCTCGTCTCGGCCTCCGTCATCGCTACCGCGACGACGTCCGCCTCGACTCGCGTTACGCTAAGACAGGGTGGCAGTGGTGTCACGTGCTCGTCTCGGCGTCCGTCGTCGCTACCGTGACGACGTCCGCCTTGACTCGCGTTACGCTAAGACAGGGTGGCAGTGGTGTCACGTGCTCATCTCGGCGTCCGTCGTCGCTACCGCGACGACGTCCGCCTCGACTCGCGTTACGCTAAGACAGGGAGGCACTGGTGTCAGGTGCTCGTCTCGGCGTCCGTCGTCGCTACCGCGACGACGTCCGCCTCGACTCGCCTACGCTAAGACAGGGTTGCAGTACTGTCATGTGCTCGTCTCGGCGTCTGTCGTCGCTACCGCGACGACGTCTGCCTCGACTCGCGTTACGCTAAGACAGGATGGCAATGGTGTCACGTGCTCGTCTCGGCGTCCGTCGTCGATATCGCGACGACGTCCGCCTCGACTCGCGTTACGCTAAGACAGGGTGGCACTGGTGTCACGTGCTCAACTCGGCGTCCGTCGTCGCTACCGCGATGATGTCCGCCTCGACTCGCGTTACGCTAACACAGGGTGGCAGTGGTGTCACGTGCTCGTCTCGGTGTCCGTCGTTGCTACCGCGACGACGTCCGCCTCGACTCGCGTTACGCTAAGACAGGGTTGCAGTGCTATCACGTGCTCATCTCGGCCTCCATCGTCGCTACCGCGATGACGTCCGCCTCGACTCGCGTTACGCTAAGACAGGGTGGCACTGGTGTCACATGCTTGTCTCGGCGTCCGTCATCATTACCGCGACGACGTCCGCCTCGACTCGCGTTACGCTAAGACAGGGAGGCACTGGTGTCACGTGCTCGTCTCGGCGTCCGTCGTCGCTACCGCGACGACGTCCGCCTCGACTCACTTATGCTAAGACAGGGTTGCAGTACTGTCACGTGCTCGTCTCGGCGTCTGTCGTCGCTACCGCGACGACGTCCGCCTCGACTCGCGTTACGCTAATACAGGGTGGCAATGATGTCACGTGCTCGTCTCGGCGTGAGTCGTCGCTACCGCGACGACGTCCGCCTCGACTCGCGTTATACTAAGACAGGGTGGCACTGGTGTCACGTGCTCGTCTCGGCGTCCGTCATCGCTACCGCGACGACGTCCGCCTCGACTCGCGTTACGCTAAGACAGGATGGCAGTGTTGTCACGTGCTCGTCTCGGCGTCCGTCGTCGCTACCGTGACGACGTCCGCCTCGACTCGCGTTACGCTAAGACAGGGTTGCAGTGCTGTCACGTGCTCGTCTCGGCCTCCATCGTCGCTACCGCGACGACGTCCGCCTCGACTCGCGTTACACTAAGACAGGGTGGCACTGGTGTCACGTGCTCGTCTCGGCGTCTGTCGTCGTTACCGTGATGACGTCCGCCTCGACTCGCGTTACGCTAAGACAGGGAGGCACCGGTGTCACGTGCTCGTCTCGGCATCCGTCGTCGCTACCGCGACGACGTCCGCCTCGACTCGCTTACGCTAAGACAGGGTTGCAGTTCTGTCACGTGCTCGTCTTGGCGTCTGTCGTCGCTACCGCGACGTCGTCCGCCTCGACTCGCGTTACGCTAAGACAGGGTCGAAATGGTGTCACGTGCTCGTCTCGGCGTCCGTCGTCGCTACCGCGACGACGTCCGCCTCGACTCGCGTTATGCTAAGACAGGATGGCACTGGTGTCACGTGCTCGTCTCGGCGTCCGTCGTTGCTACCGCGACGACGTCCGCCTCAACTCGCGTTACGCTAAGACAGGGTGACACTGGTGTCCCGTGCTCGCCTCGTCGTCCGTCATCGCTACCGCGACGACGTCCGCCTCGACTCGCGTTACGCTAAGACAGGTTGGCAATGATGTCACATGCTCGTCTCAGCGTCCGTCGTCGCTACCGCGACGACGTCCGCCTCGACTCGCGTTACACTAAAAAAGGGAGGCAGTGCTGTCACGTGCTCGTCTCGGCGTCCGTCGTCGCTACCGCAACGACGTCTGCCTCGACTCGCGTTACGCTAAGACAGGGTGGCACTGGTGTCACGTGCTCGTCTCGGCGTCCGTCGTCGCTACCACGACGACGTCCGCCTCGACTCGCGTTACGCTAAGAAAGGGAGGCAGTGGTGTCACGTGCTCGTCTCGACGTCCGTCGACGCTACCGCGACGACGTCCGCCTCGACTCGCGTTACGCTAAGACAGGGTGGCACTGGTGTCACGTGCTCGTCTCGGCCTCCGTCATCGCTACCGCGACGACGTCCGCCTCGACTCGCGTTACGCTAAGACAGGGTGGCAGTGGTGTCACGTGCTCGTCTCGGCGTCCGTCGTCGCTACCGTGACGACGTCCGCCTTGACTCGCGTTACGCTAAGACAGGGTGGCAGTGGTGTCACGTGCTCATCTCGGCGTCCGTCGTCGCTACCGCGACGACGTCCGCCTCGACTCGCGTTACGCTAAGACAGGGAGGCACTGGTGTCAGGTGCTCGTCTCGGCGTCCGTCGTCGCTACCGCGACGACGTCCGCCTCGACTCGCCTACGCTAAGACAGGGTTGCAGTACTGTCATGTGCTCGTCTCGGCGTCTGTCGTCGCTACCGCGACGACGTCTGCCTCGACTCGCGTTACGCTAAGACAGGATGGCAATGGTGTCACGTCCTCGTCTCGGCGTCCGTCGTCGATATCGCGACGACGTCCGCCTCGACTCGCGTTACGCTAAGACAGGGTGGCACTGGTGTCACGTGCTCAACTCGGCGTCCGTCGTCGCTACCGCGACGATGTCCGCCTCGACTCGCGTTACGCTAACACAGGGTGGCAGTGGTGTCACGTGCTCGTCTCGGTGTCCGTCGTTGCTACCGCGACGACGTCCGCCTCGACTCGCGTTACGCTAAGACAGGGTTGCAGTGCTATCACGTGCTCATCTCGGCCTCCATCATCGCTACCGCGATGACGTCCGCCTCGACTCGCGTTACGCTAAGACAGGGTGGCACTGGTGTCACATGCTTGTCTCGGCGTCCGTCATCATTACCGCGACGACGTCCGCCTCGACTCGCGTTACGCTAAGACAGGGAGGCACTGGTGTCACGTGCTCGTCTCGGCGTCCGTCGTCGCTACCGCGACGACGTCCGCCTCGACTCACTTACGCTAAGACAGGGTTGCAGTACTGTCACGTGCTCGTCTCGGCGTCTGTCGTCGCTACCGCGACGACGTCCGCCTCGACTCGTGTTACGCTAATACAGGGTGGCAATGATGTCACGTGCTCGTCTCGGCGTGAGTCGTCGCTACCGCGACGACGTCCGCCTCGACTCGCGTTATACTAAGACAGGGTGGCACTGGTGTCACGTGCTCGTCTCGGCGTCCGTCATCGCTACCGCGACGACGTCCGCCTCGACTCGCGTTACGCTAAGACAGGATGGCAGTGTTGTCACGTGCTCGTCTCGGCGTCCGTCGTCGCTACCGTGACGACGTCCGCCTCGACTCGCGTTACGCTAAGACAGGGTTGCAGTGCTGTCACGTGCTCGTCTCGGCCTCCATCGTCGCTACCGCGACGACGTCCGCCTCGACTCGCGTTACACTAAGACAGGGTGGCACTGGTGTCACGTGCTCGTCTCGGCGTCTGTCGTCGTTACCGTGATGATGTCCGCCTCGACTCGCGTTACGCTAAGACAGGGAGGCACCGGTGTCACGTGCTCGTCTCGGCATCCGTCGTCGCTACCGCGACGATGTCCGCCTCGACTCGCTTACGCTAAGACAGGGTTGCAGTACTGTCACGTGCTCGTCTCGGCGTCTGTCGTCGCTACCGCGACGTCGTCCGCCTCGACTCGCGTTACGCTAAGACAGGGTCGAAATGGTGTCACGTGCTCGTCTCGGCGTCCGTCGTCGCTACCGCGACGACGTCCGCCTCGACTCGCGTTATGCTAAGACAGGATGGCACTGGTGTCACGTGCTCGTCTCGGCGTCCGTCGTCGCTACCGCGACGACGTCCGCCTCGACTCGCGTTACGCTAAGACAGGGTGACACTGGTGTCCCGTGCTCGTCTCGTCGTCCGTCATCGCTACCGCGACGACGTCCGCCTCGACTCGCATTACGCTAAGACAGGTTGGCAATGGTGTCACGTGCTCGTCTCAGCGTCCGTCGTCGCTACCGCGACGATGTCCGCCTCGACTCGCGTTACGCTAAAAAAGGGAGGCAGTGCTGTCACGTGCTCGTCTCAGCGTCCGTCGTCGCTACCGCAACGACGTCCGCCTCGACTCGCGTTACGCTTAGACAGGGTGGCACTGGTGTCACGTGCTCGTCTCGACGTCCGTCGTCGCTATCGCGACGACGTCCGCCTCGACTCACATTACGCTAAGACAGGGAGGCAGTGGTGTCACGTGCTCGTCTCGGCGTCCGTCGTCGCTACCGCGACGACGTCCGCCTCGACTCGCGTTACGCTAAGACAGGGTGGCACTGGTGTCACGTGCTCGTCTCGGCCTCCATCCTCGCTACCGCGACGACGTCCGCCTCGACTCGCGTTACGTTAAGACAGGGTGGCAGTGGTGTCACGTGCTCGTCTCGGCGTCCGTCGTCGCTACCGCGACTACGTCCGCCTCGACTCGCGTTACGCTAAGACAGGTTGGCAATGGTGTCACGTGCTCGTCTCGGCGTCCGTCGTCGATATCGCGACGACGTCCGCCTCGACTCGCGTTACACTAAGACAGGGTGGCACTGGTGTCACGTGCTCAACTCGGCGTCCATCGTCGCTATCGCGACGATGTCCGCCTCGACTTGCGTTACGCTAACACAGGGTGGCAGTGGTGTCACATGCTCGTCTCGGCGTCCGTCGTTGCTACCGCGACGACGTCCGCCTCGACTCGCCTTACGCTAAGACAGGGTTGCAGTGCTGTCACGTGCTCGTCTCGGCCTCCATCGTCGCTACCGCGACGACGTCCGCCTCGACTCGCGTTACGCTAAGACAGGGTGGCACTGGTGTCACGTGCTCGTCTCGGCGTCCGTCGTCGTTACCGCGACGACGTCCACGTCAACTCGCGTTAAGCTAAGACAGGGAGGCACTGGTTTCACGTGCTCGTCTCGGCATCCGTCGTCGCTACCGCGACGACTTCCGCCTCGACTCACTTACGCTAAGACAAGGTTGCACTACTGTCACGTGCTCGTCTCGGCGTCTGTCATCGCTACCGCGACGACGTCCACCTCGACTCACGTTACGCTAATACAGGGTGGCAATGGTGTCACGTGCTCGTCTCGGCTTCCATTGTCGCTACCGCGACGACGTCCGCCTCGACTCGCGTTATGCTAAGACAGGGTGGCACTGGTGTCATGTGCTCGTCTCGGCGTCCGTCGTCGCTACCGCGATGACGTCCGCCTCGACTCGCGTTACGCTAAGACAGGGTGACACTGGTGTCCCATGCTCGTCTCGTCGTCCGTCGTCGCTACCGCGACGACGTCCGCCTCGACTCGCGTTACGCTAAGACAGGTTGGCAATGGTGTCACGTGCTCGTCTCGGCGTCAGTCGTAGCTACCGCGACGACGTCCGCCTCGACTCGCGTTACACTAAAAAAGGGAGGCAGTGCTGTCACGTGCTCGTCTCGGCGTCCGTCGTCGCTACCGCAACGACGTCCGCCTCGACTCGCGTTACGCTAAGACAGGGTGGCACTGGTGTCACGTGCTCGTCTCGGCGTCCGTCGTCGCTACCGCGACGACGTCCGCCTCGACTCGCGTTACGCTAAGACAGGGAGGCAGTGGTGTCACGTGCTCGTCTCGGCGTCCATCGTCGCTACCGCGACGACGTCCGCCTCGACTCACGTTACGCTAAGACAGGGTGGCAGTGTTGTCACGTGCTCATCTCGGCGTCCGTCGTCGCTACCGCGACGACGTCCGCCTCGACTCGCGTTACGCTAAGACAGGGTTGCAATGCTGTCACGTGCTCGTCTCGGCCTCCATCGTCGCTACCGCGACGACGTCTGCCTCGACTCATGTTACACTAAGACAGGGTGGCACTGGTGTCACGTGCTCGTCTCGGCGTCCGTCGTCGTTACCGCAACGACGTCCGCCTCGACTCGCATTACGCTAAGACAGGGAGGCACTGGTGTCACGTGCTCGTCTCGGCATCCGTCGTCGCTACCGCGACGACGTCCGCCTCGACTCGCTTACGCTAAGACAGGGTTGCAGTACTGTCACGTGCTCGTCTCGGCGTCTGTCGTCGCTACCGCGACGACGTCCGCCTCGACTCGCGTTACGCTAAGACAGGTTGGCAATGGTGTCACGTGCTCGTCTCGGCGTCCGTCGTCGCTACCGCGACGACGTCCGCCTCGACTCGCGTTACGCTAAGACAGGGTGACACTGGTGTCCCGTGCTCGTCTCGTCGTCCGTCATCGCTACCGCGACGACGTCTGCCTCGACTCGCGTTATGCTAAGACAGGTTGGCAATGGTGTCACGTGCTCGTCTCAGCGTCCGTCATCGCTACCGCGATGACGTCCGCCTCGACTCGCATTACGCTAAAAAAGGGAGGCAGTGCTGTCACGCGCTCGTCTCAGCGTTCGTCGTTGCTACCGCAACGACGTCCGCCTCGACTCGCGTTACGCTGAGACAGGGTGGCACTGGTGTCACGTGCTCGTCTCGGCGTCCGTCGTCGCTATCGCGACGACGTCCGCCTCGACTCGCATTACGCTAAGACAGGGAGGCAGTGGTGTCACGTGCTCGTCTCGGCGTCCGTCGTCGCTACCACGACGACGTTCGCCTCGACTCGCGTTACGCTAAGACAGGGTGGCACTGGTGTCACGTGCTCGTCTCGGCCTCCGTCATTGCTACCGCGACGACGTCTGCCTCGACTCGCGTTACGCTAAGACAGGGTGGCAGTGGTGTCACGTGCTCGTCTCGGCGTCCGTCATCGCTACCGCGACGACGTCCGCCTCGACTCGCCTTACGCTAAGACAGGGTGGCAGTGGTGTCACGTGCTCGTCTCGGCGTCCGTCGTCGCTACCGCGACGACGTCCGCCTCGACTCGCTTATGCTAAGACAGGGTTGCAGGACTGTCATGTGCTCGTCTCGGCGTCTGTCGTCGCTACCGCGATGACGTCCGCCTCGACTCGCATTACGCTAAGACAGGATGGCAATGGTGTCACGTGCTCGTCTCGGCGTCCGTCGTCGATATCGCGACGACGTCCGCCTCGACTCGCGTTACGCTAAAATAGGGAGGCAGTGCTGTCACGTGCTCGTCTCAGCGTCCGTCGTCGCTACCGCAACGACGTCCGCCTCGACTCGCGTTATGCTAGGACAGGGTGGCACTGGTGTCACGTGCTTGTCTCGGCGTCCGTCGTCGCTACCGCGACGACGTCCGCCTCGACTCGCGTTACGCTAAGGCAGGGTGGCACTGGTATCACGTGCTCGTCTCGGCGTCCGTCGTCGCTACCGCGACGCCGTCCGCCTCGACTCGCGTTACGCTAATACAGGGTGGCAATGGTGTCACGTGCTCGTCTCGGCTTCCGTCGTCGCTACCGTGACGACGTCCGCCTCGACTCGCGTTATGCTAAGACAGGGTGGCACTGGTGTCATGTGCTCGTCTCGGCGTCCATCGTCGCTACCGCGATGACGTCCGCCTCGACTCGCGTTACGCTAAGACAGGGTGACACTGGTGTCCCATGCTCGTCTCGTCGTCCGTCGTCGCTACCGCGACGACGTCCGCCTCAACTCGCGTTACGCTAAGACAGGTTGGCAATGGTGTCACGTGCTCGTCTCAGCGTCAGTCGTAGCTACCGCGACGACGTCCGCCTCGACTCGCGTTACGCTAAAAAAGGGAGGCAGTGCTGTCACGTGCTCGTCTCGGCGTCCGTCGTCGCTACCGCAACGACGTCCGCCTCGACTCGCGTTACGCTAAGACAGGGTGGCACTGGTGTCACGTGCTCGTCTCGGCGTCCGTCGTCGCTACCGCGACGACGTCCGCCTCGACTTGCGTTACGCTAAGACAGGGAGGCAGTGGTGTCACGTGCTCGTCTCGGCGTCCATCGTCGCTACCGCGACGACGTCCGCCTCGACTCGCGTTACGCTAAGACAGGGTGGCAGTGTTGTCACGTGCTCCTCTCGGCGTCCGTCGTCGCTACCGCGACGACGTCCGCCTCGACTCGCGTTACGCTAAGACAGGGTTGCAGTGCTGTCACGTGCTCGTCTTGGCCTCCATCGTCGCTACCGCGACGACGTCTGCCTCGACTCGCGTTACACTAAGACAGGGTGGCACTGGTGTCACGTGCTCGTCTCGGCGTCCGTCGTCGTTACCGCAACGACGTCCGCCTCGACTCGCGTTACGCTAAGACAGGGAGGCACTGGTGTCACGTGCTCGTTTCCTCGTCCGTCGTCGCTACCGCGACGACGTCTGCCTCGACTCGCTTACGCTAAGACAGGGTTGCAGTACTGTCACGTGCTCGTCTCGGCGTCTGTCGTCGCTACCGCGACGACGTCCGCCTCGACTCGCGTTACGCTAAGACAGGGTTGCAGTACTGTCACGTGCTCGTCTCGGCGTCTGTCGTTGCTACCGCGACGACGTCCGCCTCGACTCGCGTTACGCTAAGACAGGGTGGCAATGGTGTCACGTGCTCGTCTCGGCGTCCGTCGTCGCTACCGCGACGACGTCCGCCTCGACTCGTGTTACGCTAAGACAGGGTGACACTGGTGTCCCGTGCTCGTCTCGTCGTCCGTCATTGCTACCGCGACGACGTCCGCCTCGACTCGCGTTACGCTAAGACAGGTTGGCAATGGTGTCACGTGCTCGTCTCAGCGTCCGTCGTCGCTACCGCGATGACGTCCGCCTCGACTCGCGTTACGCTAAAAAAGGGAGGCAGTGCTGTCATGTGCTCGTCTCAGCGTTCGTCGTCGCTACCGCAACGACGTCCACCTCGACTTGCGTTACGCTAAGACAGGGTGGCACTGGTGTCACGTGCTCGTCTCGGCGTCCGTCGTCGCTATCGCGACGACGTCCTCCTCGACTCGCATTACGCTAAGACAGGGAGGCAGTGGTGTCACGTGCTCATCTCGGCGTCCGTCGTCGCTACCGCGACGACGTCCGCCTCGACTCTCGTTACGCTAAGACAGGGTGGCACTGGTGTCACGTGCTCGTCTCGGCCTCCGTCATCGCTACCGCGACGACGTCCGCCTCGACTCGCGTTACGCTAAGACAGGGTGGCAGTGGTGTCACGTGCTCGTCTCGGCGTCCGTCGTCGCTACCGCGACGACGTCCGCCTCGACTCGCGTTACGCTAAGACAGGGTGGCAGTGGTGTCACGTGCTCGTCTCGGCGTCCGTCGTCGCTACCGCGACGACGTCCGCCTCGACTCGCTTACGCTAAGACAGGGTTGCAGTACTGTCATGTGCTCGTCTCGGCGTCTGTCATCGCTACCGCGATGACGTCCGCCTCGACTTGCGTTACGCTAAGACAGGATGGCAATGGTGTCACGTGCTCATCTCGGCGTCCGTTGTCGATATCGCGACGACGTCCGCCTCGACTCGCGTTACGCTAAAAAAGGGAGGCAGTGCTGTCACGTGCTCGTCTCAGCGTCCGTCGTCGCTACCGCAACGACGTCCGCCTCGACTCGCGTTATGCTAGGACAGGGTGGCACTGGTGTCACGTGCTCGTCTCGGCGTCCGTCGTCGCTACCGCGACGACGTCCGCCTCGACTCGCTTATGCTAAGACAGGGTTGCAGGACTGTCATGTGCTCGTCTCGGCGTCTGTCGTCGCTACCGCGATGACGTCCGCCTCGACTCGCATTACGCTAAGACAGGATGGCAATGGTGTCACGTGCTCGTCTCGGCGTCCGTCGTCGATATCGCGACGACGTCCGCCTCGACTCGCGTTACGCTAAAATAGGGAGGCAGTGCTGTCACGTGCTTGTCTCAGCGTCCGTCGTCGCTACCGCAACGACGTCCGCCTCGACTCGCGTTATGCTAGGACAGGGTGGCACTGGTGTCACGTGCTTGTCTCGGCGTCCGTCGTCGCTACCGCGACGACGTCCGCCTCGACTCGCGTTACGCTAAGGCAGGGTGGCACTGGTATCACGTGCTCGTCTCGGCGTCCGTCGTCGCTACCGCGACGCCGTCCGCCTCGACTCGCGTTACGCTAATACAGGGTGGCAATGGTGTCACGTGCTCGTCTCGGCTTCCGTCGTCGCTACCGTGACGACGTCCGCCTCGACTCGCGTTATGCTAAGACAGGGTGGCACTGGTGTCATGTGCTCGTCTCGGCGTCCATCGTCGCTACCGCGATGACGTCCGCCTCGACTCGCGTTACGCTAAGACAGGGTGACACTGGTGTCCCATGCTCGTCTCGTCGTCCGTCGTCGCTACCGCGACGACGTCCGCCTCAACTCGCGTTACGCTAAGACAGGTTGGCAATGGTGTCACGTGCTCGTCTCGGCGTCAGTCGTAGCTACCGCGACGACGTCCGCCTCGACTCGCGTTACGCTAAAAAAGGGAGGCAGTGCTGTCACGTGCTCGTCTCGGCGTCCGTCGTCGCTACCGCAACGACGTCCGCCTCGACTCGCGTTACGCTAAGACAGGGTGGCACTGGTGTCACGTGCTCGTCTCGGCGTCCGTCGTCGCTACCGCGACGACGTCCGCCTCGACTTGCGTTACGCTAAGACAGGGAGGCAGTGGTGTCACGTGCTCGTCTCGGCGTCCATCGTCGCTACCGCGACGACGTCCGCCTCGACTCGCGTTACGCTAAGACAGGGTGGCAGTGTTGTCACGTGCTCCTCTCGGCGTCCGTCGTCGCTACCGCGACGACGTCCGCCTCGACTCGCGTTACGCTAAGACAGGGTTGCAGTGCTGTCACGTGCTCGTCTTGGCCTCCATCGTCGCTACCGCGACGACGTCTGCCTCGACTCGCGTTACACTAAGACAGGGTGGCACTGGTGTCACGTGCTCGTCTCGGCGTCCGTCGTCGTTACCGCAACGACGTCCGCCTCGACTCGCGTTACGCTAAGACAGGGAGGCACTGGTGTCACGTGCTCGTTTCCGCGTCCGTCGTCGCTACCGCGACGACGTCTGCCTCGACTCGCTTACGCTAAGACAGGGTTGCAGTACTGTCACGTGCTCGTCTCGGCGTCTGTCGTCGCTACCGCGACGACGTCCGCCTCGACTCGCGTTACGCTAAGACAGGGTTGCAGTACTGTCACGTGCTCGTCTCGGCGTCTGTCGTTGCTACCGCGACGACGTCCGCCTCGACTCGCGTTACGCTAAGACAGGGTGGCAATGGTGTCACGTGCTCGTCTCGGCGTCCGTCGTCGCTACCGCGACGACGTCCGCCTCGACTCGTGTTACGCTAAGACAGGGTGACACTGGTGTCCCGTGCTCGTCTCGTCGTCCGTCATTGCTACCGCGACGACGTCCGCCTCGACTCGCGTTACGCTAAGACAGGTTGGCAATGGTGTCACGTGCTCGTCTCAGCGTCCGTCGTCGCTACCGCGATGACGTCCGCCTCGACTCGCGTTACGCTAAAAAAGGGAGGCAGTGCTGTCACGTGCTCGTCTCAGCGTTCGTCGTCGCTACCGCAACGACGTCCACCTCGACTTGCGTTACGCTAAGACAGGGTGGCACTGGTGTCACGTGCTCGTCTCGGCGTCCGTCGTCGCTATCGCGACGACGTCCTCCTCGACTCGCATTACGCTAAGACAGGGAGGCAGTGGTGTCACGTGCTCATCTCGGCGTCCGTCGTCGCTACCGCGACGAAGTCCGCCTCGACTCTCGTTACGCTAAGACAGGGTGGCACTGGTGTCACGTGCTCGTCTCGGCCTCCGTCATCGCTACCGCGACGACGTCCGCCTCGACTCGCGTTACGCTAAGACAGGGTGGCAGTGGTGTCACGTGCTCGTCTCGGCGTCCGTCGTCGCTACCGCGACGACGTCCGCCTCGACTCGCGTTACGCTAAGACAGGGTGGCAGTGGTGTCACGTGCTCGTCTCGGCGTCCGTCGTCGCTACCGCGACGACGTCCGCCTCGACTCGCTTACGCTAAGACAGGGTTGCAGTACTGTCATGTGCTCGTCTCGGCGTCTGTCATCGCTACCGCGATGACGTCCGCCTCGACTTGCGTTACGCTAAGACAGGATGGCAATGGTGTCACGTGCTCATCTCGGCGTCCGTTGTCGATATCGCGACGACGTCCGCCTCGACTCGCGTTACGCTAAAAAAGGGAGGCAGTGCTGTCACGTGCTCGTCTCAGCGTCCGTCGTCGCTACCGCAACGACGTCCGCCTCGACTCGCGTTATGCTAGGACAGGGTGGCACTGGTGTCACGTGCTCGTCTCGGCGTCCGTCGTCGCTACCGCGACGACGTCCGCCTCGACTCGCTTATGCTAAGACAGGGTTGCAGGACTGTCATGTGCTCGTCTCGGCGTCTGTCATCGCTACCGCGATGACGTCCGCCTCGACTCGCATTACGCTAAGACAGGATGGCAATGGTGTCACGTGCTCGTCTCGGCGTCCGTCGTCGATATCGCGACGACGTCCGCCTCGACTCGCGTTACGCTAAAATAGGGAGGCAGTGCTGTCACGTGCTTGTCTCAGCGTCCGTCGTCGCTACCGCAACGACGTCCGCCTCGACTCGCGTTATGCTAGGACAGGGTGGCACTGGTGTCACGTGCTTGTCTCGGCGTCCGTCGTCGCTACCGCGACGACGTCCGCCTCGACTCGCGTTACGCTAAGGCAGGGTGGCACTGGTATCACGTGCTCGTCTCGGCGTCCGTCGTCGCTACCGCGACGCCGTCCGCCTCGACTCGCGTTACGCTAATACAGGGTGGCAATGGTGTCACGTGCTCGTCTCGGCTTCCGTCGTCGCTACCGTGACGACGTCCGCCGCGACTCGCGTTATGCTAAGACAGGGTGGCACTGGTGTCATGTGCTCGTCTCGGCGTCCATCGTCGCTACCGCGATGACGTCCGCCTCGACTCGCGTTACGCTAAGACAGGGTGACACTGGTGTCCCATGCTCGTCTCGTCGTCCGTCGTCGCTACCGCGACGACGTCCGCCTCAACTCGCGTTACGCTAAGACAGGTTGGCAATGGTGTCACGTGCTCGTCTCGGCGTCAGTCGTAGCTACCGCGACGACGTCCGCCTCGACTCGCGTTACGCTAAAAAAGGGAGGCAGTGCTGTCACGTGCTCGTCTCGGCGTCCGTCGTCGCTACCGCAACGACATCCGCCTCGACTCGCGTTACGCTAAGACAGGGTGGCACTGGTGTCACGTGCTCGTCTCGGCGTCCGTCGTCGCTACCGCGACGACGTCCGCCTCGACTTGCGTTACGCTAAGACAGGGAGGCAGTGGTGTCACGTGCTCGTCTCGGCGTCCATCGTCGCTACCGCGACGACGTCCGCCTCGACTCGCGTTACGCTAAGACAGGGTGGCAGTGTTGTCACGTGCTCCTCTCGGCGTCCGTCGTCGCTACCGCGACGACGTCCGCCTCGACTCGCGTTACGCTAAGACAGGGTTGCAGTGCTGTCACGTGCTCGTCTTGGCCTCCATCGTCGCTACCGCGACGACGTCTGCCTCGACTCGCGTTACACTAAGACAGGGTGGCACTGGTGTCACGTGCTCGTCTCGGCGTCCGTCGTCGTTACCGCAACGACGTCCGCCTCGACTCGCGTTACGCTAAGACAGGGAGGCACTGGTGTCACGTGCTCGTTTCCGCGTCCGTCGTCGCTACCGCGACGACGTCTGCCTCAACTCGCTTACGCTAAGACAGGGTTGCAGTACTGTCACGTGCTCGTCTCGGCGTCTGTCGTCGCTACCGCGACGACGTCCGCCTCGACTCGCGTTACGCTAAGACAGGGTTGCAGTACTGTCACGTGCTCGTCTCGGCGTCTGTCGTCGCTACCGCGACGACGTCCGCCTCGACTCGCGTTACGCTAAGACAGGGTGGCAATGGTGTCACGTGCTCGTCTCGGCGTCCGTCGTCGCTACCGCGACGACGTCCGCCTCGACTCGTGTTACGCTAAGACAGGGTGACACTGGTGTCCCGTGCTCGTCTCGTCGTTCGTCATTGCTACCGCGACGACGTCCGCCTCGACTCGCGTTACGCTAAGACAGGTTGGCAATGGTGTCACGTGCTCGTCTCAGCGTCCGTCGTCGCTACCGCGATGACGTCCGCCTCGACTCGCGTTACGCTAAAAAAGGGAGGCAGTGCTGTCACGTGCTCGTCTCAGCGTTCGTCGTCGCTACCGCAACGACGTCCACCTCGACTTGCGTTACGCTAAGACAGGGTGGCACTGGTGTCACGTGCTCGTCTCGGCGTCCGTCGTCGCTATCGCGACGACGTCCTCCTCGACTCGCATTACGCTAAGACAGGGAGGCAGTGGTGTCACGTGCTCATCTCGGCGTCCGTCGTCGCTACCGCGATGACGTCCGCCTCGACTCTCGTTACGCTAAGACAGGGTGGCACTGGTGTCACGTGCTCGTCTCGGCCTCCGTCATCGCTACCGCGACGACGTCCGCCTCGACTCGCGTTACGCTAAGACAGGGTGGCAGTGGTGTCACGTGCTCGTCTCGGCGTCCGTCGTCGCTACCGCGACGACGTCCGCCTCGACTCGCGTTACGCTAAGACAGGGTGGCAGTGGTGTCACGTGCTCGTCTCGGCGTCCGTCGTCGCTACCGCGACGACGTCCGCCTCGACTCGCTTACGCTAAGACAGGGTTGCAGTACTGTCATGTGCTCGTCTCGGCGTCTGTCATCGCTACCGCGATGACGTCCGCCTCGACTTGCGTTACGCTAAGACAGGATGGCAATGGTGTCACGTGCTCATCTCGGCGTCCGTTGTCGATATCGCGACGACGTCCGCCTCGACTCGCGTTACGCTAAAAAAGGGAGGCAGTGCTGTCACGTGCTCGTCTCAGCGTCCGTCGTCGCTACCGCAACGACGTCCGCCTCGACTCGCGTTATGCTAGGACAGGGTGGCACTGGTGTCACGTGCTCGTCTCGGCGTCCGTCGTCGCTACCGCGACGACGTCCGCCTCGACTCGCGTTACGCTAAGGCAGGGTGGCACTGGTATGACGTGCTCGTCTCGGCGTCCGTCGTCGCTACTGCGACGATGTCCGCCTCGACTCACGTTATGCTAAGACAGGGTGGCACTGGTGTCCCGTGCTCGTCTCGGCGTCCGTCGTCGCTACCGCAACGACGTCCGCCTCGACTCGCATTACGCTAAGACAGGGAGGCAGTGGTGTCACGTACTCGTCTCGGCGTCCGTCGTCGCTACCGCGACGACGTCCGCATCGACTCGCGTTACGCTAAGAAAGGGTGGCACTGGTGTCACGTGCTCGTCTCGGCATCCATCGTCGCTACCGCGATGACGTCCGCCTCGACTCGCGTTACGCTAAGACAGGTTGGCAATGGTGTCACGTGCTCGTCTCGGCGTCCGTCGTCGTTACCGCGATGACGTCCGCCTCGACTCGCGTTACGCTAAGACAGGGTGGCACTGGTGTCACGTGCTCGTCTCGGCGTCCGTCGTCCGCGATGACATCCGCCTCGACTCGCGTTACGCTAAGACAGGTTGTCAATGGTGTCACGTGCTCGTCTCGGCGTCCGTCGTCGCTACCGCGACGACGTCTGCCTCGATTCGCGTTACGCTAAAAAAGGGAGGCAGTGCTGTCACGTGCTCGTCTCGGCGTCCGTCGTCGCTACCGCAACGACGTCCGCCTCGACTCGCGTTACGCTAAGACAGGGTGGCACTGGTGTCACGTGCTCGTCTTGGCGTCCGTCGTCGCTACCGCGACGACGTCCGCCTTGACTCATGTTACGCTAAGACAGGGAGGCAGTGGTGTCACGTGCTCGTCTCGGCGTCCGTCGTCGCTACCGCGACGACTTCCGCCTCGACTCGCGTTACGCTAAGACAGGGTGGCAATGGTGTCACGTGCTCGTCTCGTCGTCCGTCATTGCTACCGCGACGACGTCCGCCTCGACTCGCGTTACGCTAAGACAGGTTGGCAATGGTGTCACGTGCTCGTCTCAGCGTCCGTCGTCGCTACCGCGATGACGTCCGCCTCGACTCGCATTACGCTAAAAAAGGGAGGCAGTGCTGTCACGTGCTCGTCTCAGCGTTCGTCGTCGCTACCGCAACGACGTCCACCTCGACTTGCGTTACACTAAGACAGGGTGGCACTGGTGTCACGTGCTCGTCTCAGCGTCCGTCGTCGCTATCGCGACGATGTCCGCCTCGACTCGCATTACGCTAAGACAGGGAGGCAGTGGTGTCACGTGCTCGTCTCGGCGTCCGTCGTCGCTACCGCGACGACGTCCGCCTCGACTCTCGTTACGCTAAGACAGGGTGGCACTGGTGTCACGTGCTCGTCTCGGCCTCCGTCATCGCTACCGCGACGACGTCCGCCTCGAGTCGCGTTACGCTAAGACAGGGTGGCAGTGGTGTCACGTGCTCGTCTCGGCGTCCGTCGTCGCTACCGCGACGACGTCCGCCTCGACTCGCGTTACGCTAAGACAGGGTGGCAGTGGTGTCACATGCTCGTCTCGGCGTCCGTCGTCGCTACCGCGACGACGTCCGCCTCGACTCGCTTACGCTAAGATAGGGTTGCAGTACTGTCATGTGCTCGTCTCGGCGTCTGTCATCGCTACCGCGATGACGTCCGCCTCGACTCGCGTTATGCTAAGACAGGATGGCAATGGTGTCACGTGCTCGTCTCGGCGTCCGTTGTCGATATCGCGACGACGTCCGCCTCGACTCGCGTTACGCTAAAAAAGGGAGGCAGTGCTGTCACGTGCTCGTCTCAGCATCCGTCGTCGCTACCGCAACGACGTCCGCCTCGACTCGCGTTATGCTAGGACAGGGTGGCACTGGTGTCACGTGCTCGTCTCGGCGTCCGTCGTCGCTACCGCGACGACGTCCGCCTCGACTCGCGTTACGCTAAGGCAGGGTGGCACTGGTATCACGTGCTCGTCTCGGCGTCCGTCGTCGCTACCGCGACGATGTCCGCCTTGACTCGCGTTATGCTAAGACAGGGCGGCACTGGTGTCCCGTGCTCGTCTCGGCGTCCGTCGTCGCTACCGCAACGACGTCCGCCTCGACTCGCATTACGCTAAGACAGGGAGGCAGTGGTGTCACGTACTCGTCTCGGCGTCCGTCGTCGCTACCGCGACGACGTCCGCATCGACTCGCGTTACGCTAAGAAAGGGTGGCACTGGTGTCACGTGCTCGTCTCGGCATCCATCGTCGCTACCACGACGACGTCCGCCTCGACTCGCGTTACGCTAAGACAGGTTGGCAATGGTGTCACGTGCTCGTCTCGGCGTCCGTCATCGTTACGGCGACGACGTCCGCCTCGACTCGCGTTACGCTAAGACAGGGTGGCACTGGTGTCACGTGCTTGTCTCGGTGTCCGTCGTCGTTACCGCGACGACGTCCGCCTCGACTCGCGTTATGCTAAGACAGGGTGGCATCGGTGTCACGTGCTCGTCTCGGCGTCCGTCGTCGCTACCGCGATGACATCTGCCTCGACTCGCGTTACGCTAAGACAGGTTAGCAATGGTGTCACGTGCTCGTCTCGGCGTCCGTCGTCGCTACCGCGACGATGTCCGCCTCGACTCGCGTTACGCTAAAAAAGGGAGGCAGTGCTGTCACGTGCTCGTCTCGGCGTCCGTCGTCGCTACCGCAACGACGTCCGCCTCGACTCGCGTTACGCTAAGACAGGGTGGCACTGGTGTCACGTGCTCGTCTTGGCGTCCGTCGTCGCTACCGCGACGACGTCCGCCTCGACTCGCGTTACGCTAAGACAGGGAGGCAGTGGTGTCACGTGCTCGTCTCGGCGTCCGTCATCGCTACCGCGACGACTTCCGCCTCGACTCGCGTTACGCTAAGACAGGGTGGCAATGGTGTCACGTGCTCGTCTCGGCCTCCGTCCTCGCTACTGCGACGACGTCCGCCTCGACTCGCGTTACGCTAAGACAAGGTGGCAGTGGTGTCACGTGCTCGTCTCGGCGTCCGTCGTCGCTACCGCGACGACGTCCGCCTCGACTCGCATTACGCTAATACAGGGCGGCAGTGGTGTCACGTGCTCGTCTCCGCGTCCGTCGTCACTACCGCGACGACGTCTGCCTCGACTCGCGTTACACTAAGATAGGGTGGCAGTGGTGTCACGTGCTCGTCTTGGTGTCCGTCGTCGCTACCGCGACGACGTCCGCCTCGACTTGCGTTACGCTAAGACAGGGTTGCAGTGCTGTCACGTGCTCGTCTCGGCCTCCATCGTCGCTACGCGACGACGTCCACCTCAACTCGCGTTATGCTAAGACAGGGTGGCATTGGTGTCACGTGCTTGTCTCGGCGTCCGTCGTCGTTACCGCGACGACGTCCGCCTCGACTCGCGTTACGCTAAGACAGGGAGGCACTGGTGTCACGTGCTCGTCTCGGCGTCCGTCGTCGGTACCGCGACGACGTCCGCCTCGGCTCGCTTACGCTAAGACAGGGTTGCAGTACTGTCACGTGCTCGTCTCGGCGTCTGTCGTCGCTACCGCGACAACGTCCGCCTCGACTCGCGTTACGCTAAGACAGGGTGGCAATGGTGTCACGTGCTCGTCTCGGCGTCCGTCGTCGCTGCCGCGACGACGTCCGCCTCGACTCGCGTTATGCTAAGACAGGGTGGCACTGGTGTCACGTGCTCGTCTCGGCGTCCGTCGTCGCTATCGCGACGACGTCCGCCTCGACTCGCGTTTTCTAAGACAGGGTGACACTGGTGTCCCGTGCTCGTCTCGTCGTCCGTCGTCGCTACTGCGACGACGTCCGCCTCGACTCACGTTACGCTAAGGCAGGTTGGCAATGGTGTCACGTGCTCGTCTCGGCGTCCGTCGTCGCTATCGCGTCGACGTCTGCCTCGACTCGCGTTACGCTAAGACAGGGTGACACTGGTGTCACGTGCTCGTCTCATCGTCCGTCGTCGCTACCGCGATGATGTCTGCCTCGACTCGCGTTACGCTAAGACAGGTTGGCAATGGTGTCACGTGCTCGTCTCGGCGTCCGTCGTCGCTACCGCGACGACGTCCGCCTCGACTCGCGTTACGCTAAGACAGGATGGCAATGGTGTCACGTGCTCGTCTCGGCGTCCGTCGTCGTTACCGCGACGACGTCCGCCTCGACTCGCGTTACGCTAAGACAGGGTGGCACTGGTGTCACATGCTCGTCTCGGCGTCCGTCGTCACTACCGCGACGACGTCCGCCTCGACTCGCTTACGCTAAGACAGGGTTGCACTGGTGTCCCGTGCTCGTCTCGGCGTCCGTCGTCGCTACCGGGATGACGTCCGCCTCGACTCGCGTTACGCTAAGACAGGGTGGCATTGGTCTCACGTGCTCGTCACGGCGTCCGTCATCGCTACCGCGACGACGTCCGCCTTGACTCGCGTTACGCTAAGACAGGGTGGCACTGGTGTCACGTGCTCGTGTCGGCGTCCGTCGTCGCTACCGCGAGGACGGCCGCCTCGACTCGCGTTACGCTAAGACAGGGAGGCAGTGGTGTCACGTGCTCGTCTCGGCGTCCGTCTTCGCTACCGCTACAACGTCCGCCTCGACTCGCGTTACGCTAAGACACGGAGGCAGTGGTGTCACGTGCTCGTCTCGGCGGCCGTCGTCGCTACCGCGACGACGTCCGCCTCGACTCGCGTTACGCTAAGACAGGGAGGCAGTGGTGTCACGTGCTCATCTCGGCGTCCGTCGTTGCTACCGCGACGACGTCCGCCTCGACTCGCGTTACGCTAAGACAGGGTGCCACTGGTATCCCGTGCTCGTCTCGGCGTCCGTCGTCGCTACCGCGACGACGTCCGCCTCGACTCGCGTTACGCTAAGACAGGGTGGCACTGGTGTCACGTGCTCGTCTCGGCATCCATCGTCGCTACCGCGATGACATCCGCCTCGACTCGCGTTACGCTAAGACAGGTTGGCAATGGTGTCACGTGCTCGTCTCGGCGTCCGTCGTTGCTACCGCGACAACGTCCGCCTCGACTCGCGTTACGCTAAGACAGGGTGCCACTGGTATCCCGTGCTCGTCTCGGCGTCCGTCGTCGCTACCGCGACGACGTCCGCCTCGACTCGCGTTATGCTAAGACAGGGTGGCACTGGTGTCACGTGCTCGTCTCGGCGTCCGTCGTCGCTACCGCGATGACGTCCGCGTCGACTCGCGTTACGCTAAGAAAGGGTGGCACTGGTGTCACGTGCTCGTCTCGGCATCCGTCGTCGCTACCGCGACGGCGTCCGCCTCAACTCACATTACGCTAAGACTGGGAGGCAGTGGTGTCACATGCTCGTCTCGGCGGCGTCGTCGCTACCGCGACGACGTCCGCCTCGACTCGCGTTACGCTAAGACAGGGAGGCAGTGGTGTCACGTGCTCGTCTCGGCGTCCGTCGTTGCTACCGCGACGACGTCCGCCTCGACTCGCGTTACGCTAAGACAGTGTGGCAGTGGTGTCACGTGCTCGTCTCGGCGTCCGTCGTCGCTACCGCGACGACGTCCGCCTCGACTCGCGTTACGCTAAGGCAGGATGGCACTGGTATCACGTGCTCGTCTCGGCGTCCGTCGTCGCTACCGCGACGACGTCCGCCTCGACTCGCGTTACGCTAAGACATGGTGGCACTGGTGTCCCGTGCTCGTCTCGGCATCCGTCGTCGCTACCGCAACGACGTCCGCCTCGACTCGCGTTACGCTAAAACAGGGAGGCAGTGGTGTCACGTACTCGTCTCGGCGTCCGTCGTCGCTACAGCCTCGACTCGCGTTAAGACAGGGTTGCAGTACTGTCACGTGCTTGTCTCGGCGTCTGTCGTCGCTACCGCGAAGACGTCCGCCTCGACTCGCGTTATGCTAAGACAGGGT
This sequence comes from Triticum timopheevii, assembly GCA_963921465.1. Lineage (NCBI taxonomy): Eukaryota > Viridiplantae > Streptophyta > Magnoliopsida > Poales > Poaceae > Triticum > Triticum timopheevii. Next base: position 273,074,394 of record OY997270.1, read on the forward strand.
GGCAATGGTGTCACGTGCTCGTCTCGGCGTCCGTCGTCGCTACCGCGACGACGTCCGCCTCGACTCGCGTTACGCTAAGACAGGGTGACACTGGTGTCCCGTGCTCGTCTTGTCGTCCGTCGTCGCTACCGCGACGACGTCCGCCTCGACTCGCGTTATGCTAAGACAGGTTGGCAATGGTGTCACGTGCTCGTCTCGGCGTCCGTCGTCGCTACCGCGACGATGTCCGCCTCGACTCGCGTTATGCTAAAAAAGGGAGGCAGTGCTGTCATGTGCTCGTCTCGGCGTCCGTCGTCGCTACCGCAAAGACGTCCGCCTCGACTCGCGTTACGCTAAGACAGGGTGGCACTGGTGTCACGTGCTCGTCTCGGCGTCCGTCGTCGCTACCGCGACGACGTCCGCCTCGACTCGCGTTACGCTAAGATAGGGAGGCAGTGGTGTCACGTGCTCGTCTCGGCGTCCGTCGTCGCTACCGCGACGACTTCCGCCTCGACTCGCATTACGCTAAGACAGGGTGGCAATGGTGTCACGTGCTCGTCTCGGCCTCCGTCCTCGCTACCGCGACGACGTGCGCCTCGACTCGCGTTACGCTAAGACAAGGTGGCAGTGGTGTCACGTGCTCGTCTCGGTGTCCGTCGTCGCTACCGCGACGACGTCCGCCTCGACTCGCATTACGCTAAGACAGGGTGGCAGTGGTGTCACGTGCTCGTCTTCGCGTCCGTCGTCGCTACCGCGATGACGTCTGCCTCGACTCGCGTTACGCTAAGATAGGGTGGCAGTGGTGTCACGTGCTCGTCTCGGCGTCCGTCGTCGCTACCGCGACGACGTCCGCCTCGACTCGCGTTACGCTAATACAGGGTGGCAATGGTGTCACGTGCTCGTCTCGGCGTCCGTCGTCGCTACCACGACGACGTCCTCCTCGACTCGCATTATGCTAAGACAGGGTGGCACTGGTGTCACGTGCTCGTCTCGGCGTCCGTCGTCGCTACCGCAACGACGTCCGCCTCGACTCGCGTTACGCTAAGACAGGGTGACACTGGTGTCACGTGCTCGTCGACTCGCGTTACGCTAAGACAGGGAGGCAGTGGTGTCACGTGCTCGTCTCGACGTCCGTCGTCGCTACCGCAACGACGTCCGCCTCGACTCGCGTTACACTAAGACAGGGTGGCAATGGTGTCACGTGCTCGTCTCGGCCTCCGTCATCGCTACCGCGACGACGTCCGCCTCGACTCGCGTTACGCTAAGACAGGGAGGCAGTGGTGTCACGTGCTCATCTCGGCGTCCGTCGTTGCTACCGCGACGACGTCCGCCTCGACTCGCGTTACGCTAAGACAGGGTGCCACTTGTATCCCGTGCTCGTCTCGGCGTCCGTCGTCGCTACCGCGACGACGTCCGCCTCGACTCGCGTTACGCTAAGACAGGGTGGCACTGGTGTCACGTGCTCGTCTCGGCATCCATCGTCGCTACCGCGATGACATCCGCCTCGACTCGCGTTACGCTAAGACAGGTTGGCAATGGTGTCACGTGCTCGTCTCGGCGTCCGTCATTGCTACCGCGATGACGTCCGCCTCGACTCGCGTTACGCTAAGACAGGGTGCCACAGGTATCCCGTGCTCGTCTCGGCGTCCGTCGTCGCTACCGCGACGACGTCCGCCTCGACTCGCGTTATGCTAAGACAGGGTGGCACTGGTGTCACGTGCTCGTCTCGGCGTCCGTCGTCGCTACCGCGATGACGTCCGCGTCGACTCGCGTTACGCTAAGAAAGGGTGGCACTGGTGTCACGTGCTCGTCTCGGCATCCGTCGTCGCTACCGCGACGGCGTCCGCCTCAACTCACATTACGCTAAGACTGGGAGGCAGTGGTGTCACGTGCTCGTCTCGGCGGCGTCGTCGCTACCGCGACGACGTCCGCCTCGACTCGCGTTACGCTAAGACAGGGAGGCAGTGGTGTCACGTGCTCGTCTCGGCGTCCGTCGTTGCTACCGCGACGACGTCCGCCTCGACTCGCGTTACGCTAAGACAGTGTGGCAGTGGTGTCACGTGCTCGTCTCGGCGTCCGTCGTCGCTACCGCGACGACGTCCGCCTCGACTCGCGTTACGCTAAGGCAGGATGGCACTGGTATCACGTGCTCGTCTCGGCGTCCGTCGTCGCTACCGCGACGACGTCCGCCTCGACTCGCGTTACGCTAAGACATGGTGGCACTGGTGTCCCGTGCTCGTCTCGGCATCCGTCGTCGCTACCGCAACGACGTCCGCCTCGACTCGCGTTACGCTAAGACAGGGAGGCAGTGGTGTCACGTACTCGTCTCGGCGTCCGTCGTCGCTACAGCCTCGACTCGCGTTAAGACAGGGTTGCAGTACTGTCACGTGCTTGTCTCGGCGTCTGTCGTCGCTACCGCGAAGACGTCCACCTCGACTCGCGTTACGCTAAGACAGGGTGGCAATGGTGTCACGTGCTCGTCTCGGCGTCCGTCGTCGCTACCGCGACGACGTCCGCCTCGACTCGCGTTACGCTAAGACAGGGTGACACTGGTGTCCCGTGCTCGTCTTCTCGTCCGTCGTCGCTACCGCGACGACGTCCGCCTCGACTCGCGTTATGCTAAGACAGGTTGGCAATGGTGTCACGTGCTCGTCTCGGCGTCCGTCGTCGCTACCGCGACGATGTCCGCCTCGACTCGCGTTACGCTAAAAAAGGGAGGCAGTGCTGTCATGTGCTCGTCTCGGCGTCCGTCGTCGCTACCGCAACGACGTCCGCCTCGACTCGCGTTACGCTAAGACAGGGTGGCACTGGTGTCACGTGCTCGTCTCGGCGTCCGTCGTCGCTACCGCGACGACGTCCGCCTCGACTCGCGTTACGCTAAGATAGGGAGGCAGTGGTGTCACGTGCTCGTCTCAGCGTCCGTCGTCGCTACCGCGACGACTTCCGCCTCGACTCGCATTACGCTAAGACAGGGTGGCAATGGTGTCACGTGCTCGTCTCGGCCTCCGTCCTCGCTACAGCGACGACGTCTGCCTCGACTCGCGTTACGCTAAGACAAGGTGGCAGTGGTGTCACGTGCTCGTCTCGGTGTCCGTCGTCGCTACCGCGACGACGTCCGCCTCGACTCGCATTACGCTAAGACAGGGTGGCAGTGGTGTCACGTGCTCGTCTTCGCGTCCGTCGTCGCTACCGCGATGACGTCTGCCTCGACTCGCGTTACGCTAAGATAGGGTGGCAGTGGTGTCACGTGCTCGTCTCGGCGTCCGTCGTCGCTACCGCGACGACGTCCGCCTCGACTCGCGTTACGCTAATACAGGGTGGCAATGGTGTCATGTGCTCGTCTCGGCGTCCGTCGTCGCTACCACGACGACGTCCTCCTCGACTCGCATTATGCTAAGACAGGGTGGCACTGGTGTCACGTGCTCGTCTCGGCGTCCGTCGTCGCTACCGCAACGACGTCCGCCTCGACTCGCATTACGCTAAGACAGGGTGACACTGGTATCACGTGCTCGTCGACTCGCGTTACGCTAAGACAGGGAGGCAGTGGTGTCACGTGCTCGTCTCGGCGTCCGTCGTCGCTACCGCAACGACGTCCGCCTCGACTCGCGTTACACTAAAACAGGGTGGCAATGGTGTCACGTGCTCGTCTCGGCCTCCGTCATCACTACCGCGACGACGTCCGCCTCGACTCGCGTTACGCTAAGACAGGGTGGCAGTGGTGTCACGTGCTCGTCTCGGCGTCCGTCGTCGCTACCGCGACGACGTCCGCCTTGACTCGCGTTACGCTAAGACAGGGTGGCAGTGGTGTCACGTGCTCGTCTCGGTGTCCGTCGTCGCTACCGCGACGACGTCCGCCTCGACTCGCGTTACGCTAAGACAGGATGGCAGTGTTGTCACGTGCTCGTCTCGGCGTCCGTCGTCGCTACCACGACGACGTCCGCCTCGACTCGCGTTACGCTAAGACAGGGTTGCAGTGCTGTCACGTGCTCGTCTCGGCCTCCATCGTCGCTACCGCGACGACGTCCGCCTCGACTCGCGTTACACTAAGACAGGGTGGCACTGGTGTCACGTGCTCGTCTTGGCGTCCGTCGTCGTTACCGCGACGACGTCCGCCTCGACTCGCGTTACGCTAAGACAGGGAGGCACTGGTGTCACGTGCTCGTCTCGGCGTCCGTCGTCGCTACCGCGACGACGTCCGCCTCGACTCGCTTACGCTAAGACAGGGTTGCCGTACTGTCACATGCTCGTCTCGGCATCTGTCGTCGCTACCGCGACGACGTCCGCCTCGACTCGCGTTACGCTAAGACAGGGTGGCAATGGTGTCACGTGCTCGTCTCGGCGTCCGTCGTCGCTACCGCGACGACGTCCGCCTCGACTCGCGTTATGCTAAGACAGGATGGCACTGGTGTCACGTGCTCGTCTCGGCGTCCGTCGTTGCTACCGCGACGACGTCTGCCTCGACTCGCGTTACGCTAAGACAGGGTGACACTGGTGTCCCGTGCTCGTCTCGTCGTCCGTCATCGCTACCGCGACGACGTCCGCCTCGACTCGCGTTACGCTAAGACAGGTTGGCAATGATGTCACGTGCTCGTCTCAGCGTCCGTCGTCGCTACCGCGACGACGTCCGCCTCGACTCGCGTTACACTAAAAAAGGGAGGCAGTGCTGTCACGTGCTCGTCTCGGCGTCCGTCGTCACTACCGCAATGACGTCTGCCTCGACTCGCGTTACGCTAAGACAGGGTGGCACTGGTGTCACGTGCTCGTCTCGGCGTCCGTCGTCGCTACCACGACGACGTCCGCCTCGACTCGCGTTATGCTAAGAAAGGGAGGCAGTGGTGTCACGTACTCGTCTCGACGTCCGTCGACGCTACCGCGACGACGTCCGCCTCGACTCGCGTTACGCTAAGACAGGGTGGCACTGGTGTCACGTGCTCGTCTCGGCCTCCGTCATCGCTACCGCGACGACGTCCGCCTCGACTCGCGTTACGCTAAGACAGGGTGGCAGTGGTGTCACGTGCTCGTCTCGGCGTCCGTCGTCGCTACCGTGACGACGTCCGCCTTGACTCGCGTTACGCTAAGACAGGGTGGCAGTGGTGTCACGTGCTCATCTCGGCGTCCGTCGTCGCTACCGCGACGACGTCCGCCTCGACTCGCGTTACGCTAAGACAGGGAGGCACTGGTGTCAGGTGCTCGTCTCGGCGTCCGTCGTCGCTACCGCGACGACGTCCGCCTCGACTCGCTTACGCTAAGACAGGGTTGCAGTACTGTCATGTGCTCGTCTCGGCGTCTGTCGTCGCTACCGCGACGACGTCTGCCTCGACTCGCGTTACGCTAAGACAGGATGGCAATGGTGTCACGTGCTCGTCTCGGCGTCCGTCGTCGATATCGCGACGACGTCCGCCTCGACTCGCGTTATGCTAAGACAGGGTGGCACTGGTGTCACGTGCTCAACTCGGCGTCCGTCGTCGCTACCGCGACGATGTCCGCCTCGACTCGCGTTACGCTAACACAGGGTGGCAGTGGTGTCACGTGCTCGTCTCGGCGTCCATCGTTGCTACCGCGACGACGTCCGCCTCGACTCGCTTACGCTAAGACAGGGTTGCAGTGCTATCACGTGCTCATCTCGGCCTCCATCGTCGCTACCGCGATGACGTCCGCCTCGACTCGCGTTACGCTAAGACAGGGTGGCACTGGTGTCACATGCTCGTCTCGGCGTCCGTCGTCATTACCGCGACGACGTCCGCCTCGACTCGCGTTACGCTAAGACAGGGAGGCACTGGTGTCACGTGCTCGTCTCGGCGTCCGTCGTCGCTACCGCGACGACGTCCGCCTCGACTCACTTACGCTAAGACAGGGTTGCAGTACTGTCACGTGCTCGTCTCGGCGTCTGTCGTCGCTACCGCGACGACGTCCGCCTCGACTCGCGTTACGCTAATACAGGGTGGCAATGATGTCACGTGCTCGTCTCGGCGTGAGTCGTCGCTACCGCGACGACGTCCGCCTCGACTCGCGTTATACTAAGACAGGGTGGCACTGGTGTCACGTGCTCGTCTCGGCGTCCGTCATCGCTACCGCGACGACGTCCGCCTCGACTCGCGTTACGCTAAGACAGGATGGCAGTGTTGTCACGTGCTCGTCTCGGCGTCCGTCGTCGCTACCGCGACGACGTCCGCCTCGACTCGCGTTGCGCTAAGACAGGGTTGCAATGCTGTCACGTGCTCGTCTCGGCCTCCATCGTCGCTACCGCGACGACGTCTGCCTCGACTCGCGTTACACTAAGACAGGGTGGCACTGGTGTCACGTGCTCGTCTCGGCGTCCGTCGTCGCTACCGCGACGACGTCCGCCTCGACTCGCGTTACGCTAAGACAGGATGGCAGTGTTGTCACGTGCTCGTCTCGGCGTCCGTCGTCGCTACCGCGACGACGTCCGCCTCGACTCGCGTTACGCTAAGACAGGGTTGAAGTGCTGTCACGTGCTCGTCTCGGCCTCCATCGTCGCTACCGCGACGACGTCCGCCTCGACTCGCGTTACACTAAGACAGGGTGGCACTGGTGTCACGTGCTCGTCTTGGCGTCCGTCGTCGTTACCGCGACGACATCCGCCTCGACTCGCGTTACGCTAAGACAGGGAGGCACTGGTGTCACGTGCTCGTCTCGGTGTCCGTCGTCGCTACCGCGACGACATCCGCCTCGACTCGCTTACGCTAAGACAGGGTTGCCGTACTGTCACATGCTCGTCTCGGCATCTGTCGTCGCTACCGCGACGACGTCCGCCTCGACTCGCGTTACGCTAAGACAGGGTGACACTGGTGTCCCGTGCTCGTCTCGTCGTCCGTCATCGCTACCGCGACGACGTCCGCCTCGACTCGCGTTACGCTAAGACAGGTTGCCAATGATGTCACGTGCTCGTCTCAGCGTCCGTCGTCGCTACCGCGACGACGTCCGCCTCGACTCGCGTTACACTAAAAAAGGGAGGCAGTGCTGTCAGGTGCTCGTCTCGGCGTCCGTCGTCACTACCGCAACGACGTCTGCCTCGACTCGCGTTACGCTAAGACAGGGTGGCACTGGTGTCACGTGCTCGTCTCGGCGTTCGTCGTCGCTACCACGACGACGTCCGCCTCGACTCGCGTTACGCTAAGAAAGGGAGGCAGTGGTGTCACGTGCTCGTCTCGACGTCCGCCCACGCTACCGCGACGACGTCCGCCTCGACTCGCGTTACGCTAAGACAGGGTGGCACTGGTGTCACGTGCTCGTCTCGGCCTCCGTCATCGCTACCGCGACGACGTCCGCATCGACTCGCGTTACGCTAAGACAGGGTGGCAGTACTGTCACGTGCTTGTCTCGGCGTCTGTCGTCGCTACCGCGAAGACGTCCACCTCGACTCGCGTTACGCTAAGACAGGGTGGCAATGGTGTCACGTGCTCGTCTCGGCGTCCGTCGTCGCTACCGCGACGACGTCCGCCTCGACTCGCGTTACGCTAAGACAGGGTGACACTGGTGTCCCGTGCTCGTCTTGTCGTCCGTCGTCGCTACCGCGACGACGTCCGCCTCGACTCGCGTTATGCTAAGACAGGTTGGCAATGGTGTCACGTGCTCGTCTCGGCGTCCGTCGTCGCTACCGCGACGATGTCCGCCTCGACTCGCGTTACGCTAAAAAAGGGAGGCAGTGCTGTCATGTGCTCGTCTCGGCGTCCGTCGTCGCTACCGCAACGACGTCCGCCTCGACTCGCGTTACGCTAAGACAGGGTGGCACTGGTGTCACGTGCTCGTCTCGGCGTCCGTCGTCGCTACCGCGACGACGTCCGCCTCGACTCGCGTTACGCTAATATAGGGAGGCAGTGGTGTCACGTGCTCGTCTCGTCGTCCGTCGTCGCTACCGCGACGACTTCCGCCTCGACTCGCATTACGCTAAGACAGGGTGGCAATGGTGTCACGTGCTCGTCTCGGCCTCCGTCCTCGCTACCGCGACGACGTCTGCCTCGACTCGCGTTACGCTAAGACAAGGTGGCAGTGGTGTCACGTGCTCGTCTCGGTGTCCGTCGTCGCTACCGCGACGACGTCCGCCTCGACTCGCATTACGCTAAGACAGGGTGGCAGTGGTGTCACGTGCTCGTCTCGGCGTCCGTCGTCGCTACCGCGATGACGTCCGCCTCGACTCGCGTTACGCTAAGATAGGGTGGCAGTGGTGTCACGTGCTCGTCTCGGCGTCCGTCGTCGCTACCGCGACGACGTCCGCCTCGACTCGCGTTACGCTAATACAGGGTGGCAATGGTGTCACGTGCTCGTCTCGGCGTCCGTCGTCGCTACCACGACGACGTCCTCCTCGACTCGCATTATGCTAAGACAGGGTGGCACTGGTGTCACGTGCTCGTCTCGGCGTCCGTCGTCGCTACCGCAACGACGTCCGCCTCGACTTGCATTACGCTAAGACAGGGTGACACTGGTGTCACGTGCTCGTCGACTCGCGTTACGCTAAGACAGGGAGGCAGTGGTGTCACGTGCTCGTCTCGGCGTCCGTCGTCGCTACCGCAACGACGTCCGCCTCGACTCGCGTTACACTAAGACAGGGTGGCAATGGTGTCACGTGCTCGTCTCGGCCTCCGTCATCACTACCGCGACGACGTCTGCCTCGACTCGCGTTACGCTAAGACAGGGTGGCAGTGGTGTCACGTGCTCGTCTCGGCGTCCGTCGTCACTACCGCGACGACGTCCGCCTTGACTCGCGTTACGCTAAGACAGGGTGGCAGTGGTGTCACGTGCTCGTCTCGGCGTCCGTCGTCGCTACCGCGACGACGTCCGCCTCGACTCGCGTTACGCTAAGACAGGATGGCAGTGTTGTCACGTGCTCGTCTCGGCGTCCGTCGTCGCTACCGCGACGACGTCCGCCTCGACTCGCGTTACGCTAAGACAGGGTTGCAGTGCTGTCACGTGCTCGTCTCGGCCTCCATCGTCGCTACCGCGACGACGTCCGCCTCGACTCGCGTTACACTAAGACAGGGTGGCACTGGTGTCACGTGCTCGTCTTGGCGTCCGTCGTCGTTACCGCGACGACGTCCGCCTCGACTCGCGTTACGCTAAGACAGGGAGGCACTGGTGTCACGTGCTCGTCTCGGCGTCCGTCGTCGCTACCGCGACGACGTCCGCCTCGACTCGCTTACGCTAAGACAGGGTTGCCGTACTGTCACATGCTTGTCTCGGCATCTGTCGTCGCTACCGCGACGACGTCCGCCTCGACTCGCGTTACGCTAAGACAGGGTGGCAATGGTGTCACGTGCTCGTCTCGGCGTCCGTCGTCGCTACCGCGACGACGTCCGCCTCGACTCGCGTTATGCTAAGACAGGATGGCACTGGTGTCACGTGCTCGTCTCGGCGTCCGTCGTTGCTACCGCGACGACGTCCGCCTCGACTCGCGTTACGCTAAGACAGGGTGACACTGGTGTCCCGTGCTCGTCTCGTCGTCCGTCATCGCTACCGCGACGACGTCCGCCTCGACTCGCGTTACGCTAAGACAGGTTGGCAATGATGTCACGTGCTCGTCTCAGCGTCCGTCGTCGCTACCGCGACGACGTCCGCCTCGACTCGCGTTACACTAAAAAAGGGAGGCAGTGCTGTCACGTGCTCGTCTCGGCGTCCGTCGTCACTACCGCAATGACGTCTGCCTCGACTCGCGTTACGCTAAGACAGGGTGGCACTGGTGTCACGTGCTCGTCTCGGCGTCCGTCGTCGCTACCACGACGACGTCCGCCTCGACTCGCGTTATGCTAAGAAAGGGAGGCAGTGGTGTCACGTGCTCGTCTCGACGTCCGTCGACGCTACCGCGACGACGTCCGCCTCGACTCGCGTTACGCTAAGACAGGGTGGCACTGGTGTCACGTGCTCGTCTCGGCCTCCGTCATCGCTACCGCGACGACGTCCGCCTCGACTCGCGTTACGCTAAGACAGGGTGGCAGTGGTGTCACGTGCTCGTCTCGGCGTCCGTCGTCGCTACCGTGACGACGTCCGCCTTGACTCGCGTTACGCTAAGACAGGGTGGCAGTGGTGTCACGTGCTCATCTCGGCGTCCGTCGTCGCTACCGCGACGACGTCCGCCTCGACTCGCGTTACGCTAAGACAGGGAGGCACTGGTGTCAGGTGCTCGTCTCGGCGTCCGTCGTCGCTACCGCGACGACGTCCGCCTCGACTCGCTTACGCTAAGACAGGGTTGCAGTACTGTCATGTGCTCGTCTCGGCGTCTGTCGTCGCTACCGCGACGACGTCTGCCTCGACTCGCGTTACGCTAAGACAGGATGGCAATGGTGTCACGTGCTCGTCTCGGCGTCCGTCGTCGATATCGCGACGACGTCCGCCTCGACTCGCGTTATGCTAAGACAGGGTGGCACTGGTGTCACGTGCTCAACTCGGCGTCCGTCGTCGCTACCGCGACGATGTCCGCCTCGACTCGCGTTACGCTAACACAGGGTGGCAGTGGTGTCACGTGCTCGTCTCGGCGTCCGTCGTTGCTACCGCGACGACGTCCGCCTCGACTCGCTTACGCTAAGACAGGGTTGCAGTGCTATCACGTGCTCATCTCGGCCTCCATCGTCGCTACCGCGATGACGTCCGCCTCGACTCGCGTTACGCTAAGACAGGGTGGCACTGGTGTCACATGCTCGTCTCGGCGTCCGTCGTCATTACCGCGACGACGTCCGCCTCGACTCGCGTTACGCTAAGACAGGGAGGCACTGGTGTCACGTGCTCGTCTCGGCGTCCGTCGTCGCTACCGCGACGACGTCCGCCTCGACTCACTTACGCTAAGACAGGGTTGCAGTACTGTCACGTGCTCGTCTCGGCGTCTGTCGTCGCTACCGCAACGACGTCCGCCTCGACTCGCGTTACGCTAATACAGGGTGGCAATGATGTCACGTGCTCGTCTCGGCGTGAGTCGTCGCTACCGCGACGACGTCCGCCTCGACTCGCGTTATACTAAGACAGGGTGGCACTGGTGTCACGTGCTCGTCTCGGCGTCCGTCATCGCTACCGCGACGACGTCCGCCTCGACTCGCGTTACGCTAAGACAGGATGGCAGTGTTGTCACGTGCTCGTCTCGGCGTCCGTCGTCGCTACCGCGACGACGTCCGCCTCGACTCGCGTTGCGCTAAGACAGGGTTGCAATGCTGTCACGTGCTCGTCTCGGCCTCCATCGTCGCTACCGCGACGACGTCTGCCTCGACTCGCGTTACACTAAGACAGGGTGGCACTGGTGTCACGTGCTCGTCTCGGCGTCCGTCGTCGCTACCGCGACGACGTCCGCCTCGACTCGCGTTACGCTAAGACAGGATGGCAGTGTTGTCACGTGCTCGTCTCGGCGTCCGTCGTCGCTACCGCGACGACGTCCGCCTCGACTCGCGTTACGCTAAGACAGGGTTGAAGTGCTGTCACGTGCTCGTCTCGGCCTCCATCGTCGCTACCGCGACGACGTCCGCCTCGACTCGCGTTACACTAAGACAGGGTGGCACTGGTGTCACGTGCTCGTCTTGGCGTCCGTCGTCGTTACCGCGACGATGTCCGCCTCGACTCGCGTTACGCTAAGACAGGGAGGCACTGGTGTCACGTGCTCGTCTCGGCGTCCGTCGTCGCTACCGCGACGACATCCGCCTCGACTCGCTTACGCTAAGACAGGGTTGCCGTACTGTCACATGCTCGTCTCGGCATCTGTCGTCGCTACCGCGACGACGTCCGCCTCGACTCGCGTTACGCTAAGACAGGGTGGCAATGGTGTCACGTGCTCGTCTCGGCGTCCGTCGTCGCTACCGCGACGACGTCCGCCTCGACTCGCGTTATGCTAAGACAGGATGGCACTGGTGTCACGTGCTCGTCTCGGCGTCTGTCGTTGCTACCGCGACGACGTCCGCCTCGACTCGCGTTACGCTAAGACAGGATGACACTGGTGTCCCGTGCTCGTCTCGTCGTCCGTCATCGCTACCGCGACGACGTCCGCCTCGACTCGCGTTACGCTAAGACAGGTTGGCAATGATGTCACGTGCTCGTCTCAGCGTCCGTCGTCGCTACCGCGACGACGTCCGCCTCGACTCGCGTTACACTAAAAAAGGGAGGCAGTGCTGTCACGTGCTCGTCTCGGCGTCCGTCGTCACTACCGCAACGACGTCTGCCTCGACTCACGTTACGCTAAGACAGGGTGGCACTGGTGTCACGTGCTCGTCTCGGCGTTCGTCGTCGCTACCACGACGACGTCCGCCTCGACTCGCGTTACGCTAAGAAAGGGAGGCAGTGGTGTCACGTGCTCGTCTCGACGTCCGTCGACGCTACCGCGACGACGTCCGCCTCGACTCGCGTTACGCTAAGACAGGGTGGCACTGGTGTCACGTGCTCGTCTCGGCCTCCGTCATCGCTACCGCGACGACGTCCGCCTCGACTCGCGTTACGCTAAGACAGGGTGGCAGTGGTGTCACGTGCTCGTCTCGGCGTCCGTCGTCGCTACCGTGACGACGTCCGCCTTGACTCGCGTTACGCTAAGACAGGGTGGCAGTGGTGTCACGTGCTCATCTCGGCGTCCGTCGTCGCTACCGCGACGACGTCCGCCTCGACTCGCGTTACGCTAAGACAGGGAGGCACTGGTGTCAGGTGCTCGTCTCGGCGTCCGTCATCGCTACCGCGACGACGTCCGCCTCGACTCGCTTACGCTAAGACAGGGTTGCAGTACTGTCATGTGCTCGTCTCGGCGTCTGTCGTCGCTACCGCGACGACGTCTGCCTCGACTCGCGTTACGCTAAGACAGGATGGCAATGGTGTCACGTGCTCGTCTTGGCGTCCGTCGTTGATATCGCGACGACGTCCGCCTCGACTCGCGTTACGCTAAGACAGGGTGGCACTGGTGTCACGTGCTCAACTCGGCGTCCGTCGTCGCTACCGCGACGATGTCCGCCTCGACTCGCATTACGCTAACACAGGGAGGCAGTGGTGTCACGTGCTCGTCTCGGCGTCCGTCGTTGCTACCGCGACGACGTCCGCCTCGACTCGCGTTACGCTAAGACAGGGTTGCAGTGCTATCACGTGCTCATCTCGGCCTCCATCGTCGCTACCGCGATGACGTCCGCCTCGACTCGCGTTACGCTAAGACAGGGTGGCACTGGTGTCACATGCTCGTCTCGGCGTCCGTCGTCATTACCGCGACGACGTCCGCCTCGACTCGCGTTACGCTAAGACAGGGAGGCACTGGTGTCACGTGCTCGTCTCGGCGTCCGTCGTCGCTACCGCGACGACGTCCGCCTCGACTCACTTACGCTAAGACAGGGTTGCAGTACTGTCACGTGCTCGTCTCGGCGTCTGTCGTCGCTACCGCAACGACGTCCGCCTCGACTCGCGTTACGCTAATACAGGGTGGCAATGATGTCACGTGCTCGTCTCGGCGTGAGTCGTCGCTACCGCGACGACGTCCGCCTCGACTCGCGTTATACTAAGACAGGGTGGCACTGGTGTCACGTGCTCGTCTCGGCGTCCGTCATCGCTACCGCGACGACGTCCGCCTCGACTCGCGTTACGCTAAGACAGGATGGCAGTGTTGTCACGTGCTCGTCTCGGCGTCCGTCGTCGCAACCGCGACGACGTCCGCCTCGACTCGCGTTGCGCTAAGACAGGGTTGCAATGCTGTCACGTGCTCGTCTCGGCCTCCATCGTCGCTACCGCGACGACGTCTGCCTCGACTCGCGTTACACTAAGACAGGGTGGCACTGGTGTCACGTGCTCGTCTCGGCGTCCGTCGTCGCTACCGCGACGACGTCCGCCTCGACTCGCGTTACGCTAAGACAGGATGGCAGTGTTGTCACGTGCTCGTCTCGGCGTCCGTCGTCGCTACCGCGACGACGTCCGCCTCGACTCGCGTTACGCTAAGACAGGGTTGAAGTGCTGTCACGTGCTCGTCTCGGCCTCCATCGTCGCTACCGCGACGACGTCCGCCTCGACTCGCGTTACACTAAGACAGGGTGGCACTGGTGTCACGTGCTCGTCTTGGCGTCCGTCGTCGTTACCGCGACGATGTCCGCCTCGACTCGCGTTACGCTAAGACAGGGAGGCACTGGTGTCACGTGCTCGTCTCGGCGTCCGTCGTCGCTACCGCGACGACATCCGCCTCGACTCGCTTACGCTAAGACAGGGTTGCCGTACTGTCACATGCTCGTCTCGGCATCTGTCGTCGCTACCGCGACGACGTCCGCCTCGACTCGCGTTACGCTAAGACAGGGTGGCAATGGTGTCACGTGCTCGTCTCGGCGTCCGTCGTCGCTACCGCGACGACGTCCGCCTCGACTCGCGTTATGCTAAGACAGGATGGCACTGGTGTCACGTGCTCGTCTCGGCGTCTGTCGTTGCTACCGCGACGACGTCCGCCTCGACTCGCGTTACGCTAAGACAGGATGACACTGGTGTCCCGTGCTCGTCTCGTCGTCCGTCATCGCTACCGCGACGACGTCCGCCTCGACTCGCGTTACGCTAAGACAGGTTGGCAATGATGTCACGTGCTCGTCTCAGCGTCCGTCGTCGCTACCGCGACGACGTCCGCCTCGACTCGCGTTACACTAAAAAAGGGAGGCAGTGCTGTCACGTGCTCGTCTCGGCGTCCGTCGTCACTACCGCAACGACGTCTGCCTCGACTCACGTTACGCTAAGACAGGGTGGCACTGGTGTCACGTGCTCGTCTCGGCGTTCGTCGTCGCTACCACGACGACGTCCGCCTCGACTCGCGTTACGCTAAGAAAGGGAGGCAGTGGTGTCACGTGCTCGTCTCGACGTCCGTCGACGCTACCGCGACGACGTCCGCCTCGACTCGCGTTACGCTAAGACAGGGTGGCACTGGTGTCACGTGCTCGTCTCGGCCTCCGTCATCGCTACCGCGACGACGTCCGCCTCGACTCGCGTTACGCTAAGACAGGGTGGCAGTGGTGTCACGTGCTCGTCTCGGCGTCCGTCGTCGCTACCGTGACGACGTCCGCCTTGACTCGCGTTACGCTAAGACAGGGTGGCAGTGGTGTCACGTGCTCATCTCGGCGTCCGTCGTCGCTACCGCGACGACGTCCGCCTCGACTCGCGTTACGCTAAGACAGGGAGGCACTGGTGTCAGGTGCTCGTCTCGGCGTCCGTCATCGCTACCGCGACGACGTCCGCCTCGACTCGCTTACGCTAAGACAGGGTTGCAGTACTGTCATGTGCTCGTCTCGGCGTCTGTCGTCGCTACCGCGACGACGTCTGCCTCGACTCGCGTTACGCTAAGACAGGATGGCAATGGTGTCACGTGCTCGTCTTGGCGTCCGTCGTTGATATCGCGACGACGTCCGCCTCGACTCGCGTTACGCTAAGACAGGGTGGCACTGGTGTCACGTGCTCAACTCGGCGTCCGTCGTCGCTACCGCGACGATGTCCGCCTCGACTCGCATTACGCTAACACAGGGAGGCAGTGGTGTCACGTGCTCGTCTCGGCGTCCGTCGTTGCTACCGCGACGACGTCCGCCTCGACTCGCGTTACGCTAAGACAGGGTTGCAGTGCTATCACGTGCTCATCTCGGCCTCCATCGTCGCTACCGCGATGACGTCCGCCTCGACTCGCGTTACGCTAAGACAGGGTGGCACTGGTGTCACATGCTCGTCTCGGCGTCCGTCGTCATTACCGCGACGACGTCCGCCTCGACTCGCGTTACGCTAAGACAGGGAGGCACTGGTGTCACGTGCTCGTCTCGGCGTCCGTCGTCGCTACCGCGACGACGTCCGCCTCGACTCACTTACGCTAAGACAGGGTTGCAGTACTGTCACGTGCTCGTCTCGGCGTCTGTCGTCGCTACCGCGACGACGTCCGCCTCGACTCGCGTTACGCTAATACAGGGTGGCAATGATGTCACGTGCTCGTCTCGGCGTGAGTCGTCGCTACCGCGACGACGTCCGCCTCGACTCGCGTTATACTAAGACAGGGTGGCACTGGTGTCACGTGCTCGTCTCGGCGTCCGTCATCGCTACCGCGACGACGTCCGCCTCGACTCGCGTTACGCTAAGACAGGATGGCAGTGTTGTCACGTGCTCGTCTCGGCGTCCGTCGTCGCTACCGCGACGACGTCCGCCTCGACTCGCGTTACGCTAAGACAGGGTTGCAGTGCTGTCACGTGCTCGTCTCGGCCTCCATCGTCGCTACCGCGACGACGTCGGCCTTGACTCGCGTTACACTAAGACAGGGTGGCACTGGTGTCACGTGCTCGTCTCGGCGTCTGTCGTCGTTACCGCGATGACGTCCGCCTCGACTCGCGTTACGCTAAGACAGGGAGGCACCGGTGTCACGTGCTCGTCTCGGCATCCGCAGTCGCTACCGCGACGACGTCCGCCTCGACGCGCTTAGGCTAAGACTGGGTTGCAGTACTGTCACGTGCTCGTCTCGGCGTCTGTCGTCGCTACCGCGACGTCGTCCGCCTCGACTCGCGTTACGCTAAGACAGGGTCGCAATGGTGTCACGTGCTCGTCTCGGCGTCCGTCGTCGCTACCGCGACGACGTCCGCCTCGACTCGCGTTATGCTAAGACAGGATGGCACTGGTGTCACGTGCTCATCTCGGCGTCCGTCGTCGCTACCGCGACGACGTCCGCCTCGACTCGCGTTACGCTAAGACAGGGTGACACTGGTGTCCCGTGCTCGTCTCGTCGTCCGTCATCGCTACCGCGACGACGTTCGCCTCGACTCGCATTACGCTAAGACAGGTTGGCAATGGTGTCACGTGCTCGTCTCAGCGTCCGTCGTCGCTACCGCGACGATGTCCGCCTCGACTCGCGTTACGCTAAAAAAGGGAGGCAGTGCTGTCACGTGCTCGTCTCAGCGTCCGTCGTCGCTACCGCAACGACGTCCGCCTCGACTCGCGTTACGCTAAGACAGGGTGGCACTGGAGTCACGTGCTCGTCTCGACGTCCGTCGTCGCTATCGCGACGACGTCCGCCTCGACTCGCATTACGCTAAGACAGGGAGGCAGTGGTGTCACGTGCTCGTCTCGGCGTCCGTCGTCGCTACCGCGACGACGTTCGCCTCGACTCGCGTTACGCTAAGACAGGGTGGCACTGGTGTCACGTGCTCGTCTCGGCCTCCGTCCTCGCTACCGCGACGACGTCCGCCTCGACTCGCGTTACGCTAAGACAGGGTGGCAGTGGTGTCACGTGCTCGTCTCGGCGTCGGTCGTCGCTACCGCGACTACGTCCGCCTCGACTCGTGTTACGCTAAGACAGGGTGGCACTGGTGTCACGTGCTCGTCTCGGCGTCCGTCGTCTCTACCGCGATGACGTCCGCCTCGACTCGCGTTACGCTAAGACAGGGAGGCACTGGTGTCACGTGCTCGTCTCGGCGTCCGTCGTCGCTACCGCGACGACGTCCGCCTCGACTCGCTTATGCTAAGACAGGGTAGCAGTACTATCATGTGCTCGTCTCAGCGTCTGTCGTCGCTACCACGACGACGTCCGTCTCGACTCGCGTTACGCTAAGACAGGATGGTAATGGTGTCACGTGCTCGTCTCGGCGTCCGTCGTCGATATCGCGACGACGTCCGCCTCGACTCGCGTTACACTAAGACAGGGTGGCACTGGTGTCACGTGCTCAACTCGGCGTCCGTCGTCGCTATCGCGACGATGTCCGCCTCGACTTGCGTTACGCTAACACAGGGTGGCAGTGGTGTCACGTGCTCGTCTCGGCGTCCGTCGTTGCTACCGCGACGACGTCCGCCTCGACTCGCATTACGCTAAGACAGGGTTGAAGTGCTGTCACGTGCTCGTCTCGGCCTCCATCGTCGCTACCGCGACGACGTCCGCCTCGACTCGCGTTACGCTAAGACAGGGTGGCACTGGTGTCACGTGCTCGTCTCGGCGTCCGTCGTCGTTACCGCGACGACGTCCGCCTCGACTCACTTACGCTAAGACAAGGTTGCACTACTGTCACGTGCTCGTCTCGGCGTCTGTCGTCGCTACCGCGACGACGTCCACCTCGACTCACGTTACGCTAATACAGGGTGGCAATGGTGTCACGTGCTCATCTCGGCTTTCGTCGTCGCTACCGCGACGACGTCCGCCTCGACTCGCGTTATGCTAAGACAGGGTGGCACTGGTGTCATGTGCTCGTCTCGGCGTCCGTCGTCGCTACCGCGATGACGTCCGCCTCGACTCGCGTTACACTAAGACAGGGTGACACTGGTGTCCCATGCTCGTCTCGTCGTCTGTCGTCGCTACCGCGACGACGTCCGCCTCGACTCGCGTTACGCTAAGACAGGTTGGCAATGGTGTCACGTGCTCGTCTCGGCGTCAGTCGTAGCTACCGCGACGACGTCCGCCTCGACTCGCGTTACACTAAAAAAGGGAGGCAGTGCTGTCACGTGTTCGTCTCGGCGTCCATCGTCGCTACCGCAACGACGTCCGCCTCGACTCGCGTTACGCTAAGACAGGATGGCACTGGTGTCACGTGCTCGTCTCGGCGTCCGTCGTCGCTACCGCGACGACGTCCGCCTCGACTCGCGTTACGCTAAGACAGGGAGGCAGTTGTGTCACGTGCTCGTCTCGGCGTCCATCGTCGCTACCGCGACGACGTCCGCCTCGACTCACGTTACGCTAAGACAGGGTGGCAGTGTTGTCACGTGCTCATCTCGGCGTCCGTCGTCGCTACCGCGACGACGTCCGCCTCGACTCGCGTTGCGCTAAGACAGGGTTGCAATGCTGTCACGTGCTCGTCTCGGCCTCCATCGTCGCTACCGCGACGACGTCTGCCTCGACTCGCGTTACACTAAGACAGGGTGGCACTGGTGTCACGTGCTCGTCTCGGCGTCCGTCGTCGTTACCGCAACGACGTCCGCCTCGACTCGCATTACGCTAAGACAGGGAGGCACTGGTGTCACGTGCTCGTCTCGGCATCCGTCGTCGCTACCGCGACGACGTCCGCCTCGACTCGCTTACGCTAAGACAGGGTTGCAGTACTGTCACGTGCTCGTCTCGGCGTCTGTCGTCGCTACCGCGACGACGTCCGCCTCGACTCGCGTTACGCTAAGACAGGGTGGCAATGGTGTCACGTGCTCGTCTCGGCGTCCGTCGTCGCTACCGCGACGACGTCCGCCTCGACTCGCGTTACGCTAAGACAGGGTGACACTGGTGTCCCGTGCTCGTCTCGTCGTCCGTCATCGCTACCGCGACGACGTCCGCCTCGACTCGCGTTACGCTAAGACAGGTTGGCAATGGTGTCACGTGCTCGTCTCAGCGTCCGTCGTCGCTACCGCGATGACGTCCGCCTCGACTCGCATTACGCTAAAAAAGGGAGGCAGTGCTGTCACGTGCTCGTCTCAGCGTTCGTCGTCGCTACCGCAACGACGTCCGCCTCGACTCGCGTTACGCTGAGACAGGGTGGCACTGGTGTCACGTGCTCGTCTCGGTGTCCGTCGTCGCTATCGCGACGACGTCCGCCTCGACTCGCATTACGCTAAGACAGGGAGGCAGTGGTGTCACGTGCTCGTCTCGGCGTCCGTCGTCGCTACCGCGACGACGTTCGCCTCGACTCGCGTTACGCTAAGACAGGGTGGCACTGGTGTCACGTGCTCGTCTCGGCCTCCGTCATTGCTACCGCGACGACGTCCGCCTCGACTCGCGTTACGCTAAGACAGGGTGGCAGTGGTGTCACGTGCTCGTCTCGGCGTCCGTCGTCGCTACCGCGACGACGTCCGCCTCGACTCGCGTTACGCTAAGACAGGGTGGCAGTGGTGTCACGTGCTCGTCTCGGCGTCCGTCGTCGCTACCGCGACGACGTCCGCCTCGACTCGCGTTACGCTAAGACAGGGAGGCACTGGTGTCACGTGCTCGTCTCGGCGTCTGTCGTCGCTACCGCGACGACGTCCGCCTCGACTCGCTTATGCTAAGACAGGGTTGCAGTACTGTCATGTGCTTGTCTCGGCGTCTGTCGTCGCTACCGCGATGACGTCCGCCTCGACTCGCGTTACGCTAAGACAGGACGGCAATGGTGTCACGTGCTCGTCTCGGCGTCCGTCGTCGATATCGCGACGACGTCCGCCTCGACTCGCGTTACGCTAAAATAGGGAGGCAGTGCTGTCACGTGCTCGTCTCAGCGTCCGTCGTCGCTACCGCAACGACGTCCGCCTCGACTCGCGTTATGCTAGGACAGGGTGGCACTGGTGTCACGTGCTTGTCTCGGCGTCCGTCGTCGCTACCGCGACGACGTCCGCCTCGACTCGCGTTACGCTAAGGCAGGGTGGCACTGGTATCACGTGCTCGTCTCGGCGTCCGTCGTCGCTACCGCGACGACGTCCGCCTCGACTCGCGTTACGCTAATACAGGGTGGCAATGGTGTCACGTGCTCGTCTCGGCTTCCGTCGTCGCTACCGTGACGACGTCCGCCTCGACTCGCGTTATGCCAAGACATGGTGGCACTGGTGTCATGTGCTCGTCTCGGCGTCCATCGTCGCTACCGCGATGACGTCCGCCTCGACTCGCGTTACGCTAAGACAGGGAGGCAGTGGTGTCACGTGCTCGTCTCGGCGTCCGTCGTCGCTACCGCAATGACGTCCGCCTCGACTCGCGTTACTCTAAGACAGGGTGGCACTGGTGTCACGTGCTCGTCTCGGCGTCCGTCGTCGCTACCGCGACGACGTCCGCCTCGACTTGCGTTACGCTAAGACAGGGAGGCAGTGGTGTCACGTGCTCGTCTCGGCGTCCATCGTCGCTACCGCGACGACGTCCGCCTCGACTCGCGTTACGCTAAGACAGGGTGGCAGTGTTGTCACGTGCTCATCTCGGCGTCCGTCGTCGCTACCGCGACGACGTCCGCCTCGACTCGCGTTACGCTAAGACAGGGTTGCAGTGCTGTCACATGCTCGTCTCGGCCTCCATCGTCGCTACCGCGACGACGTCTGCCTCGACTCGCGTTACACTAAGACAGGGTGGCACTGGTGTCACGTGCTCGTCTCGGCGTCCGTCGTCGTTACCGCAACGACGTCCGCCTCGACTCGCGTTACGCTAAGACAGGGTTGCAGTACTGTCATGTGCTCGTCTCGGCGTCTGTCATCGCTACCGCGATGACGTCCGCCTCGACTTGCGTTACGCTAAGACAGGATGGCAATGGTGTCACGTGCTCGTCTCGGCGTCCGTTGTCGATATCGCGACGACGTCCGCCTCGACTCGCGTTACGCTAAAAAAGGGAGGCAGTGCTGTCACATGCTCGTCCCAGCGTCCGTCGTCGCTACCGCAACGACGTCCGCCTCGACTCGCGTTATGCTAGGACAGGGTGGCACTGGTGTCACGTGCTCGTCTCGGCGTCCGTCGTCGCTACCGCGACGACGTCCGCCTCGACTCGCGTTACGCTAAGGCAGGGTGGCACTGGTATCACGTGCTCGTCTCGGCGTCCGTCGTCGCTACTGCGACGATGTCCGCCTCGACTCGCGTTATGCTAAGACAGGGTGGCACTGGTGTCCCGTGCTCGTCTCGGCGTCCGTCGTCGCTACCGCAACGACGTCCACCTCGACTCGCATTACGCTAAGACAGGGAGGCAGTGGTGTCACGTACTCGTCTTGGCGTCCGTCGTCGCTACCGCGACGACGTCCGCATCGACTCGCGTTACGCTAAGAAAGGGTGGCACTGGTGTCACGTGCTCGTCTCGGCATCCATCGTCGCTACCGCGACGACGTCCGCCTCGACTCGCGTTACGCTAAGACAGGTTGGCAATGGTGTCACGTGCTCGTCTCGGCGTCCGTCGTCGCTACCGCGACAACGTCCGCCTCGACTCACGTTACGCTAAGACAGGGTGGCAGTGTTGTCACGTGCTCATCTCGGCGTCCGTCGTCGCTACCGCGACGACGTCCGCCTCGACTCGCGTTGCGCTAAGACAGGGTTGCAATGCTGTCACGTGCTCGTCTCGGCCTCCATCGTCGCTACCGCGACGACGTCTGCCTCGACTCGCGTTACACTAAGACAGGGTGGCACTGGTGTCACGTGCTCGTCTCGGCGTCCGTCGTCGTTACCGCAACGACGTCCGTCTCGACTCGCATTACGCTAAGACAGGGAGGCACTGGTGTCACGTGCTCGTCTCGGCATCCGTCGTCGCTACCGCGACGACGTCCGCCTCGACTCGCTTACGCTAAGACAGGGTTGCAGTACTGTCACGTGCTCGTCTCGGCGTCTGTCGTCGCTACCGCGACGACGTCCGCCTCGACTCGCGTTACGCTAAGACAGGGTGGCAATGGTGTCACGTGCTCGTCTCGGCGTCCGTCGTCGCTACCGCGACGACGTCCGCCTCGACTCGCGTTACGCTAAGACAGGGTGACACTGGTGTCCCGTGCTCGTCTCGTCGTCCGTCCTCGCTACCGCGACGACGTCCGCCTCGACTCGCGTTACGCTAAGACAGGTTGGCAATGGTGTCACGTGCTCGTCTCAGCGTCCGTCGTCGCTACCGCGATGACGTCCGCCTCGACTCGCATTACGCTAAAAAAGGGAGGCAGTGCTGTCACGTGCTCGTCTCAGCGTTCCTCGTCGCTACCGCAACGACGTCCGCCTCGACTCGCGTTACGCTGAGACAGGGTGGCACTGGTGTCACGTGCTCGTCTCGGTGTCCGTCGTCGCTATCGCGACGACGTCCGCCTCGTCTCGCATTACGCTAAGACAGGGAGGCAGTGGTGTCACGTGCTCGTCTCGGCGTCCGTCGTCGCTACCGCGACGACGTTCGCCTCGACTCGCGTTACGCTAAGACAGGGTGGCACTGGTGTCACGTGCTCGTCTCGGCCTTCCGTCATTGCTACCGCGACGACGTCCGCCTCGACTCGCGTTACGCTAAGACAGGGTGGCAGTGGTGTCACGTGCTCGTCTCGGCGTCCGTCGTCGCTACCGCGACGACGTCCGCCTCGACTCGCGTTACGCTAAGACAGGGTGGCAGTGGTGTCACGTGCTCGTCTCGGCGTCCGTCGTCGCTACCGCGACGACGTCCGCCTCGACTCGCGTTACGCTAAGACAGGGAGGCACTGGTGTCACGTGCTCGTCTCGGCGTCTGTCGTCGCTACCGCGACGACGTCCGCCTCGACTCGCTTATGCTAAGACAGGGTTGCAGTACTGTCATGTGCTTGTCTCGGTGTCTGTCGTCGCTACCGCGATGACGTCCGCCTCGACTCGCGTTACGCTAAGACAGGATGGCAATGGTGTCACGTGCTCGTCTCGGCGTCCGTCGTCGATATCGCGACGACGTCCGCCTCGACTCGCGTTACGCTAAAATAGGGAGGCAGTGCTGTCACGTGCTCGTCTCAGCGTCCGTCGTCGCTACCGCAAGGACGTCCGCCTCGACTCGCGTTATGCTAGGACAGGGTGGCACTGGTGTCACGTGCTTGTCTCGGCGTCCGTCGTCGCTACCGCGACGACGTCCGCCTCGACTCGCGTTACGCTAAGGCAGGGTGGCACTGGTATCACGTGCTCGTCTCGGCGTCCGTCGTCGCTACCGCGACGACGTCCGCCTCGACTCGCGTTACGCTAATACAGGGTGGCAATGGTGTCACGTGCTCGTCTCGGCTTCCGTCGTCGCTACCGTGACGACGTCCGCCTCGACTCGCGTTATGCTAAGACATGGTGGCACTGGTGTCATGTGCTCGTCTCGGCGTCCATCGTCGCTACCGCGATGACGTCCGCCTCGACTCGCGTTACGCTAAGACAGGGTGACACTGGTGTCCCATGCTCGTCTCGTCGTCCGTCGTCGCTACCGCGACGACGTCCGCCTCAACTCGCGTTACGCTAAGACAGGTTGGCAATGGTGTCACGTGCTCGTCTCGGCGTCAGTCGTAGCTACCGCGACGACGTCCGCCTCGACTCGCGTTACGCTAAAAAAGGGAGGCAGTGCTGTCACGTGCTCGTCTCGGCATCCGTCGTCGCTACCGCAATGACGTCCGCCTCGACTCGCGTTACTCTAAGACAGGGTGGCACTGGTGTCACGTGCTCGTCTCGGCGTCCGTCGCCGCTACCGCGACGACGTCCGCCTCGACTTGCGTTACGCTAAGACAGGGAGGCAGTGGTGTCACGTGCTCGTCTCGGCGTCCATCGTCGCTACCGCAACGACGTCCGCCTCGACTCGCGTTACGCTAAGACAGGGTTGCAGTACTGTCACGTGCTCATCTCGGCGTCCGTCGTCGCTACCGCGACGACGTCCGCCTCGACTCGCGTTACGCTAAGACAGGGTGGCAATGGTGTCACGTGCTCGTCTCGGCGTCCGTCGTCGCTACCGCGACGACGTCCGCCTCGACTCGCGTTACGCTAAGACAGGGTGACACTGGTGTCCCGTGCTCGTCTCGTCGTCCGTCCTCGCTACCGCGACGACGTCCGCCTCGACTCGCGTTACGCTAAGACAGGTTGGCAATGGTGTCACGTGCTCGTCTCAGCGTCCGTCGTCGCTACCGCGATGACGTCCGCCTCGACTCGCATTACGCTAAAAAAGGGAGGCAGTGCTGTCACGTGCTCGTCTCAGCGTTCCTCGTCGCTACCGCAACGACGTCCGCCTCGACTCGCGTTACGCTGAGACAGGGTGGCACTGGTGTCACGTGCTCGTCTCGGTGTCCGTCGTCGCTATCGCGACGACGTCCGCCTCGTCTCGCATTACGCTAAGACAGGGAGGCAGTGGTGTCACGTGCTCGTCTCGGCGTCCGTCGTCGCTACCGCGACGACGTTCGCCTCGACTCGCGTTACGCTAAGACAGGGTGGCACTGGTGTCACGTGCTCGTCTCGGCCTTCCGTCATTGCTACCGCGACGACGTCCGCCTCGACTCGCGTTACGCTAAGACAGGGTGGCAGTGGTGTCACGTGCTCGTCTCGGCGTCCGTCGTCGCTACCGCGACGACGTCCGCCTCGACTCGCGTTACGCTAAGACAGGGTGGCAGTGGTGTCACGTGCTCGTCTCGGCGTCCGTCGTCGCTACCGCGACGACGTCCGCCTCGACTCGCGTTACGCTAAGACAGGGAGGCACTGGTGTCACGTGCTCGTCTCGGCGTCTGTCGTCGCTACCGCGACGACGTCCGCCTCGACTCGCTTATGCTAAGACAGGGTTGCAGTACTGTCATGTGCTTGTCTCGGTGTCTGTCGTCGCTACCGCGATGACGTCCGCCTCGACTCGCGTTACGCTAAGACAGGATGGCAATGGTGTCACGTGCTCGTCTCGGCGTCCGTCGTCGATATCGCGACGACGTCCGCCTCGACTCGCGTTACGCTAAAATAGGGAGGCAGTGCTGTCACGTGCTCGTCTCAGCGTCCGTCGTCGCTACCGCAAGGACGTCCGCCTCGACTCGCGTTATGCTAGGACAGGGTGGCACTGGTGTCACGTGCTTGTCTCGGCGTCCGTCGTCGCTACCGCGACGACGTCCGCCTCGACTCGCGTTACGCTAAGGCAGGGTGGCACTGGTATCACGTGCTCGTCTCGGCGTCCGTCGTCGCTACCGCGACGACGTCCGCCTCGACTCGCGTTACGCTAATACAGGGTGGCAATGGTGTCACGTGCTCGTCTCGGCTTCCGTCGTCGCTACCGTGACGACGTCCGCCTCGACTCGCGTTATGCTAAGACATGGTGGCACTGGTGTCATGTGCTCGTCTCGGCGTCCATCGTCGCTACCGCGATGACGTCCGCCTCGACTCGCGTTACGCTAAGACAGGGTGACACTGGTGTCCCATGCTCGTCTCGTCGTCCGTCGTCGCTACCGCGACGACGTCCGCCTCAACTCGCGTTACGCTAAGACAGGTTGGCAATGGTGTCACGTGCTCGTCTCGGCGTCAGTCGTAGCTACCGCGACGACGTCCGCCTCGACTCGCGTTACGCTAAAAAAGGGAGGCAGTGCTGTCACGTGCTCGTCTCGGCATCCGTCGTCGCTACCGCAATGACGTCCGCCTCGACTCGCGTTACTCTAAGACAGGGTGGCACTGGTGTCACGTGCTCGTCTCGGCGTCCGTCGCCGCTACCGCGACGACGTCCGCCTCGACTTGCGTTACGCTAAGACAGGGAGGCAGTGGTGTCACGTGCTCGTCTCGGCGTCCATCGTCGCTACCGCAACGACGTCCGCCTCGACTCGCGTTACGCTAAGACAGGGTGGCAGTGTTGTCACGTGCTCATCTCGGCGTCCGTCGTCGCTACCGCGACGACGTCCGCCTCGACTCGCGTTACGCTAAGACAGGGTTGCAGTGCTGTCACGTGCTCGTCTCGGCCTCCATCGTCGCTACCGCGACGACGTCTGCCTCGACTCGCGTTACACTAAGACAGGGTGGCACTGGTGTCACGTGCTCGTCTCGGCGTCCGTCGTCGTTACCGCAACGACGTCCGCCTCGACTCGCGTTACGCTAAGACAGGGTTGCAGTACTGTCATGTGCTCGTCTCGGCGTCTGTCATCGCTACCGCGATGACGTCCGCCTCGACTTGCGTTACGCTAAGACAGGATGGCAATGGTGTCACGTGCTCGTCTCGGCGTCCGTTGTCGATATCGCGACGACGTCCGCCTCGACTCGCGTTACGCTAAAAAAGGGAGGCAGTGCTGTCACGTGCTCGTCCCAGCGTCCGTCGTCGCTACCGCAACGACGTCCGCCTCGACTCGCGTTATGCTAGGACAGGGTGGCACTGGTGTCACGTGCTCGTCTCGGCGTCCGTCGTCGCTACCGCGACGACGTCCGCCTCGACTCGCGTTACGCTAAGGCAGGGTGGCACTGGTATCACGTGCTCGTCTCGGCGTCCGTCGTCGCTACTGCGACGATGTCCGCCTCGACTCGCGTTATGCTAAGACAGGGTGGCACTGGTGTCCCGTGCTCGTCTCGGCGTCCGTCGTCGCTACCGCAACGACGTCCACCTCGACTCGCATTACGCTAAGACAGGGAGGCAGTGGTGTCACGTACTCGTCTTGGCGTCCGTCGTCGCTACCGCGACGACTTCCGCATCGACTCGCGTTACGCTAAGAAAGGGTGGCACTGGTGTCACGTGCTCGTCTCGGCATCCATCGTCGCTACCGCGACGACGTCCGCCTCGACTCGCGTTACGCTAAGACAGGTTGGCAATGGTGTCACGTGCTCGTCTCGGCGTCCGTCGTCGTTACCGCGACGATGTCCGCCTCGACTCGCGTTACGCTAAGACAGGGTGGCACTGGTGTCACGTGCTTGTCTCGGCGTCCGTCGTCGTTACCGCGACGACGTCCGCCTCGACTCGCGTTATGCTAAGACAGGGTGGCACTGGTGTCACGTGCTCGTCTCGGCCTCCGTCCTCGCTACCGCGACGACGTCCGCCTCGACTCGCGTTACGCTAAGACAGGGTGGCAGTGGTGTCACGTGCTCGTCTCGGCGTCGGTCGTCGCTACCGCGACTACGTCCGCCTCGACTCGTGTTACGCTAAGACAGGGTGGCACTGGTGTCACGTGCTCGTCTCGGCGTCCGTCGTCTCTACCGCGATGACGTCCGCCTCGACTCGCGTTACGCTAAGACAGGGAGGCACTGGTGTCACGTGCTCGTCTCGGCGTCCGTCGTCGCTACCGCGACGACGTCCGCCTCGACTCGCTTATGCTAAGACAGGGTAGCAGTACTATCATGTGCTCGTCTCAGCGTCTGTCGTCGCTACCACGACGACGTCCGTCTCGACTCGCGTTACGCTAAGACAGGATGGTAATGGTGTCACGTGCTCGTCTCGGCGTCCGTCGTCGATATCGCGACGACGTCCGCCTCGACTCGCGTTACACTAAGACAGGGTGGCACTGGTGTCACGTGCTCAACTCGGCGTCCGTCGTCGCTATCGCGACGATGTCCGCCTCGACTTGCGTTACGCTAACACAGGGTGGCAGTGGTGTCACGTGCTCGTCTCGGCGTCCGTCGTTGCTACCGCGACGACGTCCGCCTCGACTCGCATTACGCTAAGACAGGGTTGAAGTGCTGTCACGTGCTCGTCTCGGCCTCCATCGTCGCTACCGCGACGACGTCCGCCTCGACTCGCGTTACGCTAAGACAGGGTGGCACTGGTGTCACGTGCTCGTCTCGGCGTCCGTCGTCGTTACCGCGACGACGTCCGCCTCGACTCACTTACGCTAAGACAAGGTTGCACTACTGTCACGTGCTCGTCTCGGCGTCTGTCGTCGCTACCGCGACGACGTCCACCTCGACTCACGTTACGCTAATACAGGGTGGCAATGGTGTCACGTGCTCATCTCGGCTTTCGTCGTCGCTACCGCGACGACGTCCGCCTCGACTCGCGTTATGCTAAGACAGGGTGGCACTGGTGTCATGTGCTCGTCTCGGCGTCCGTCGTCGCTACCGCGATGACGTCCGCCTCGACTCGCGTTACACTAAGACAGGGTGACACTGGTGTCCCATGCTCGTCTCGTCGTCTGTCGTCGCTACCGCGACGACGTCCGCCTCGACTCGCGTTACGCTAAGACAGGTTGGCAATGGTGTCACGTGCTCGTCTCGGCGTCAGTCGTAGCTACCGCGACGACGTCCGCCTCGACTCGCGTTACACTAAAAAAGGGAGGCAGTGCTGTCACGTGCTCGTCTCGGCGTCCATCGTCGCTACCGCAACGACGTCCGCCTCGACTCGCGTTACGCTAAGACAGGATGGCACTGGTGTCACGTGCTCGTCTCGGCGTCCGTCGTCGCTACCGCGACGACGTCCGCCTCGACTCGCGTTACGCTAAGACAGGGAGGCAGTGGTGTCACGTGCTCGTCTCGGCGTCCATCGTCGCTACCGCGACGACGTCCGCCTCGACTCACGTTACGCTAAGACAGGGTGGCAGTGTTGTCACGTGCTCATCTCGGCGTCCGTCGTCGCTACCGCGACGACGTCCGCCTCGACTCGCGTTGCGCTAAGACAGGGTTGCAATGCTGTCACGTGCTCGTCTCGGCCTCCATCGTCGCTACCGCGACGACGTCTGCCTCGACTCGCGTTACACTAAGACAGGGTGGCACTGGTGTCACGTGCTCGTCTCGGCGTCCGTCGTCGTTACCGCAACGACGTCCGCCTCGACTCGCATTACGCTAAGACAGGGAGGCACTGGTGTCACGTGCTCGTCTCGGCATCCGTCGTCGCTACCGCGACGACGTCCGCCTCGACTCGCTTACGCTAAGACAGGGTTGCAGTACTGTCACGTGCTCGTCTCGGCGTCTGTCGTCGCTACCGCGACGACGTCCGCCTCGACTCGCGTTACGCTAAGACAGGGTGGCAATGGTGTCACGTGCTCGTCTCGGCGTCCGTCGTCGCTACCGCGACGACGTCCGCCTCGACTCGCGTTACGCTAAGACAGGGTGACACTGGTGTCCCGTGCTCGTCTCGTCGTCCGTCATCGCTACCGCGACGACGTCCGCCTCGACTCGCGTTACGCTAAGACAGGTTGGCAATGGTGTCACGTGCTCGTCTCAGCGTCCGTCGTCGCTACCGCGATGACGTCCGCCTCGACTCGCATTACGCTAAAAAAGGGAGGCAGTGCTGTCACGTGCTCGTCTCAGCGTTCGTCGTCGCTACCGCAACGACGTCCGCCTCGACTCGCGTTACGCTGAGACAGGGTGGCACTGGTGTCACGTGCTCGTCTCGGTGTCCGTCGTCGCTATCGCGACGACGTCCGCCTCGACTCGCATTACGCTAAGACAGGGAGGCAGTGGTGTCACGTGCTCGTCTCGGCGTCCGTCGTCGCTACCGCGACGACGTTCGCCTCGACTCGCGTTACGCTAAGACAGGGTGGCACTGGTGTCACGTGCTCGTCTCGGCCTCCGTCATTGCTACCGCGACGACGTCCGCCTCGACTCGCGTTACGCTAAGACAGGGTGGCAGTGGTGTCACGTGCTCGTCTCGGCGTCCGTCGTCGCTACCGCGACGACGTCCGCCTCGACTCGCGTTACGCTAAGACAGGGTGGCAGTGGTGTCACGTGCTCGTCTCGGCGTCCGTCGTCGCTACCGCGACGACGTCCGCCTCGACTCGCGTTACGCTAAGACAGGGAGGCACTGGTGTCACGTGCTCGTCTCGGCGTCTGTCGTCGCTACCGCGACGACGTCCGCCTCGACTCGCTTATGCTAAGACAGGGTTGCAGTACTGTCATGTGCTTGTCTCGGCGTCTGTCGTCGCTACCGCGATGACGTCCGCCTCGACTCGCGTTACGCTAAGACAGGATGGCAATGGTGTCACGTGCTCGTCTCGGCGTCCGTCGTCGATATCGCGACGACGTCCGCCTCGACTCGCGTTACGCTAAAATAGGGAGGCAGTGCTGTCACGTGCTCGTCTCAGCGTCCGTCGTCGCTACCGCAACGACGTCCGCCTCGACTCGCGTTATGCTAGGACAGGGTGGCACTGGTGTCACGTGCTTGTCTCGGCGTCCGTCGTCGCTACCGCGACGACGTCCGCCTCGACTCGCGTTACGCTAAGGCAGGGTGGCACTGGTATCACGTGCTCGTCTCGGCGTCCGTCGTCGCTACCGCGACGACGTCCGCCTCGACTCGCGTTACGCTAATACAGGGTGGCAATGGTGTCACGTGCTCGTCTCGGCTTCCGTCGTCGCTACCGTGACGACGTCCGCCTCGACTCGCGTTATGCTAAGACATGGTGGCACTGGTGTCATGTGCTCGTCTCGGCGTCCATCGTCGCTACCGCGATGACGTCCGCCTCGACTCGCGTTACGCTAAGACAGGGTGACACTGGTGTCCCATGCTCGTCTAGTCGTCCGTCGTCGCTACCGCGACGACGTCCGCCTCAACTCGCGTTACGCTAAGACAGGTTGGCAATGGTGTCACGTGCTCGTCTCGGCGTCAGTCGTAGCTACCGCGACGACGTCCGCCTCGACTCGCATTACGCTAAAAAAGGGAGGCAGTGCTGTCACGTGCTCGTCTCGGCGTCCGTCGTCGCTACCGCAATGACGTCCGCCTCGACTCGCGTTACTCTAAGACAGGGTGGCACTGGTGTCACGTGCTCGTCTCGGCGTCCGTCGTCGCTACCGCGACGACGTCCGCCTCGACTTGCGTTACGCTAAGACAGGGAGGCAGTGGTGTCACGTGCTCGTCTCGGCGTCCATCGTCGCTACCGCGACGACGTCCGCCTCGACTCGCGTTACGCTAAGACAGGGTGGCAGTGTTGTCACGTGCTCATCTCGGCGTCCGTCGTCGCTACCGCGACGACGTCCGCCTCGACTCGCGTTACGCTAAGACAGGGTTGCAGTGCTGTCACGTGCTCGTCTCGGCCTCCATCGTCGCTACCGCGACGACGTCTGCCTCGACTCGCGTTACACTAAGACAGGGTGGCACTGGTGTCACGTGCTCGTCTCGGCGTCCGTCGTCGTTACCGCAACGACGTCCGCCTCGACTCGCGTTACGCTAAGACAGGGTTGCAGTACTGTCATGTGCTCGTCTCGGCGTCTGTCATCGCTACCGCGATGACGTCCGCCTCGACTTGCGTTACGCTAAGACAGGATGGCAATGGTGTCACGTGCTCGTCTCGGCGTCCGTTGTCGATATCGCGACGACGTCCGCCTCGACTCGCGTTACGCTAAAAAAGGGAGGCAGTGCTGTCACATGCTCGTCCCAGCGTCCGTCGTCGCTACCGCAACGACGTCCGCCTCGACTCGCGTTATGCTAGGACAGGGTGGCACTGGTGTCACGTGCTCGTCTCGGCGTCCGTCGTCGCTACCGCGACGACGTCCGCCTCGACTCGCGTTACGCTAAGGCAGGGTGGCACTGGTATCACGTGCTCGTCTCGGCGTCCGTCGTCGCTACTGCGACGATGTCCGCCTCGACTCGCGTTATGCTAAGACAGGGTTGCACTGGTGTCCCGTGCTCGTCTCGGCGTCCGTCGTCGCTACCGCAACGACGTCCACCTCGACTCGCATTACGCTAAGACAGGGAGGCAGTGGTGTCACGTACTCGTCTTGGCGTCCGTCGTCGCTACCGCGACGACGTCCGCATCGACTCGCGTTACGCTAAGAAAGGGTGGCACTGGTGTCACGTGCTCGTCTCGGCATCCATCGTCGCTACCGCGACGACGTCCGCCTCGACTCGCGTTACGCTAAGACAGGTTGGCAATGGTGTCACGTGCTCGTCTCGGCGTCCGTCGTCGCTACCGCGACGACGTCCGCCTCGACTCACGTTACGCTAAGACAGGGTGGCAGTGTTGTCACGTGCTCATCTCGGCGTCCGTCGTCGCTACCGCGACGACGTCCGCCTCGACTCGCGTTGCGCTAAGACAGGGTTGCAATGCTGTCACGTGCTCGTCTCGGCCTCCATCGTCGCTACCGCGACGACGTCTGCCTCGACTCGCGTTACACTAAGACAGGGTGGCACTGGTGTCACGTGCTCGTCTCGGCGTCCGTCGTCGTTACCGCAACGACGTCCGCCTCGACTCGCATTACGCTAAGACAGGGAGGCACTGGTGTCACGTGCTCGTCTCGGCATCCGTCGTCGCTACCGCGACGACGTCCGCCTCGACTCGCTTACGCTAAGACAGGGTTGCAGTACTGTCACGTGCTCGTCTCGGCGTCTGTCGTCGCTACCGCGACGACGTCCGCCTCGACTCGCGTTACGCTAAGACAGGGTGGCAATGGTGTCACGTGCTCGTCTCGGCGTCCATCGTCGCTACCGCGACGACGTCCGCCTCGACTCGCGTTACGCTAAGACAGGGTGACACTGGTGTCCCGTGCTCGTCTCGTCGTCCGTCATCGCTACCGCGACGACGTCCGCCTCGACTCGCGTTACGCTAAGACAGGTTGGCAATGGTGTCACGTGCTCGTCTCAGCGTCCGTCGTCGCTACCGCGATGACGTCCTCCTCGACTCGCATTACGCTAAAAAAGGGAGGCAGTGCTGTCACGTGCTCGTCTCAGCGTTCCTCGTCGCTACCGCAACGACGTCCGCCTCGACTCGCGTTACGCTGAGACAGGGTGGCACTGGTGTCACGTGCTCGTCTCGGTGTCCGTCGTCGCTATCGCGACGACGTCCGCCTCGTCTCGCATTACGCTAAGACAGGGAGGCAGTGGTGTCACGTGCTCGTCTCGGCGTCCGTCGTCGCTACCGCGACGACGTTCGCCTCGACTCGCGTTACGCTAAGACAGGGTGGCACTGGTGTCACGTGCTCGTCTCGGCCTTCCGTCATTGCTACCGCGACGACGTCCGCCTCGACTCGCGTTACGCTAAGACAGGGTGGCAGTGGTGTCACGTGCTCGTCTCGGCGTCCGTCGTCGCTACCGCGACGACGTCCGCCTCGACTCGCGTTACGCTAAGACAGGGTGGCAGTGGTGTCACGTGCTCGTCTCGGCGTCCGTCGTCGCTACCGCGACGACGTCCGCCTCGACTCGCGTTACGCTAAGACAGGGAGGCACTGGTGTCACGTGCTCGTCTCGGCGTCTGTCGTCGCTACCGCGACGACGTCCGCCTCGACTCGCTTATGCTAAGACAGGGTTGCAGTACTGTCATGTGCTTGTCTCGGCGTCTGTCGTCGCTACCGCGATGACGTCCGCCTCGACTCGCGTTACGCTAAGACAGGATGGCAATGGTGTCACGTGCTCGTCTCGGCGTCCGTCGTCGATATCGCGACGACGTCCGCCTCGACTCGCGTTACGCTAAAATAGGGAGGCAGTGCTGTCACGTGCTCGTCTCAGCGTCCGTCGTCGCTACCGCAAGGACGTCCGCCTCGACTCGCGTTACGCTAAGGCAGGGTGGCACTGGTATCACGTGCTCGTCTCGGCGTCCGTCGTCGCTACCGCGACGACGTCCGCCTCGACTCGCGTTACGCTAATACAGGGTGGCAATGGTGTCACGTGCTCGTCTCGGCTTCCGTCGTCGCTACCGTGACGATGTCCGCCTCGACTCGCGTTATGCTAAGACATGGTGGCACTGGTGTCATGTGCTCGTCTCGGCGTCCATCGTCGCTACCGCGATGACGTCCGCCTCGACTCGCGTTACGCTAAGACAGGGTGACACTGGTGTCCCATGCTCGTCTCGTCGTCCGTCGTCGCTACCGCGACGACGTCCGCCTCAACTCGCGTTACGCTAAGACAGGTTGGCAATGGTGTCACGTGCTCGTCTCGGCGTCAGTCGTAGCTACCGCGACGACGTCCGCCTCGACTCGCGTTACCCTAAAAAAGGGAGGCAGTGCTGTCACGTGCTCGTCTCGGCGTCCGTCGTCGCTACCGCAATGACGTCCGCCTCGACTCGCGTTACTCTAAGACAGGGTGGCACTGGTGTCACGTGCTCGTCTCGGCGTCCGTCGCCGCTACCGCGACGACGTCCGCCTCGACTTGCGTTACGCTAAGACAGGGAGGCAGTGGTGTCACGTGCTCGTCTCGGCGTCCATCGTCGCTACCGCGACGACGTCCGCCTCGACTCGCGTTACGCTAAGACAGGGTGGCAGTGTTGTCACGTGCTCATCTCGGCGTCCGTCGTCGCTACCGCGACGACGTCCGCCTCGACTCGCGTTACGCTAAGACAGGGTTGCAGTGCTGTCACGTCCTCGTCTCGGCCTCCATCGTCGCTACCGCGACGACGTCTGCCTCGACTCGCGTTACACTAAGACAGGGTGGCACTGGTGTCACGTGCTCGTCTCGGCGTCCGTCGTCGTTACCGCAACGACGTCCGCCTCGACTCGCGTTACGCTAAGACAGGGTTGCAGTACTGTCATGTGCTCGTCTCGGCGTCTGTCATCGCTACCGCGATGACGTCCGCCTCGACTTGCGTTACGCTAAGACAGGATGGCAATGGTGTCACGTGCTCGTCTCGGCGTCCGTTGTCGATATCGCGACGACGTCCGCCTCGACTCGCGTTACGCTAAAAAAGGGAGGCAGTGCTGTCACGTGCTCGTCCCAGCGTCCGTCGTCGCTACCGCAACGACGTCCGCCTCGACTCGCGTTATGCTAGGACAGGGTGGCACTGGTGTCACGTGCTCGTCTCGGCGTCCGTCGTCGCTACCGCGATGACGTCCGCCTCGACTCGCGTTACGCTAAGGCAGGGTGGCACTGGTATCACGTGCTCGTCTCGGCGTCCGTCGTCGCTACTGCGACGATGTCCGCCTCGACTCGCGTTATGCTAAGACAGGGTGGCACTGGTGTCCCGTGCTCGTCTCGGCGTCCGTCGTCGCTACCGCAACGACGTCCACCTCGACTCGCATTACGCTAAGACAGGGAGGCAGTGGTGTCACGTACTCGTCTTGGCGTCCGTCGTCGCTACCGCGACGACGTCCGCATCGACTCGCGTTACGCTAAGAAAGGGTGGCACTGGTGTCACGTGCTCGTCTCGGCATCCATCGTCGCTACCGCGACGACGTCCGCCTCGACTCGCGTTACGCTAAGACAGGTTGGCAATGGTGTCACGTGCTCGTCTCGGCGTCCGTCGTCGTTACCGCGACGATGTCCGCCTCGACTCGCGTTACGCTAAGACAGGGTGGCACTGGTGTCACGTGCTTGTCTCGGCGTCCGTCGTCGTTACCGCGACGACGTCCGCCTCGACTCGCGTTATGCTAAGACAGGGTGGCACTGGTGTCACGTGCTCGTCTCGGCGTCCGTCGTCGCTACCGCGATGACATCCGCCTCGACTCGCGTTACGCTAAGACAGGTTGTCAATGGTGTCACGTGCTCGTCTCGGCGTCCGTCGTCGCTACCGCGACGACGTCCGCCTCGATTCGCGTTACGCTAAAAAAGGGAGGCAGTGCTGTCACGTGCTCGTCTCGGCGTCCGTCGTCGCTACCGCAACGACGTCCGCCTCGACTCGCGTTACGCTAAGACAGGGTGGCACTGGTGTCACGTGCTCGTCTTGGCGTCCGTCGTCGCTACCGCGACGACGTCCGCCTCGACTCGCGCTACGCTAAGACAGGGAGGCAGTGGTGTCACGTGCTCGTCTCGGCGTTCGTCGTCGCTACCGCGACGACTTCCGCCTCGACTCGCGTTACGCTAAGACAGGGTGGCAATGGTGTCACGTGCTCGTCTCGTCGTCCGTCATTGCTACCGCGACGACGTCCGCCTCGACTCGCGTTACGCTAAGACAGGTTGGCAATGGTGTCACGTGCTCGTCTTAGCGTCCGTCGTCGCTACCGCGATGACGTCCGCCTCGACTCGCGTTACGCTAAAAAAGGGAGGCAGTGCTGTCACGTGCTCGTCTCAGCGTTCGTCGTCGCTACCGCAACGACGTCCACCTCGACTTGCGTTACGCTAAGACAGGGTGGCACTGGTGTCACGTGCTCGTCTCAGCGTCCGTCGTCGCTATCGCGACGACGTCCGCCTCGACTCGCCTTACGCTAAGACAGGGAGGCAGTGGTGTCACGTGCTCGTCTCGGCGTCCGTCGTCGCTACCGCGACGACGTCCGCCTCGACTCTCGTTATGCTAAGACAGGGTGGCACTGGTGTCACGTGCTCGTCTCGGCCTCCGTCATCGCTACCGCGACGACGTCCGCCTCGAGTCGCGTTACGCTAAGACAGGGTGGCAGTGGTGTCACGTGCTCGTCTCGGCGTCCGTCGTCGCTACCGCGACGACGTCCGCCTCGACTCGCGTTACGCTAAGACAGGGTGGCAGTGGTGTCACGTGCTCGTCTCCGCGTCCGTCGTCGCTACCGCGACGACGTCCGCCTCGACTCGCTTACGCTAAGATAGGGTTGCAGTACTGTCATGTGCTCGTCTCGGCGTCTGTCATCGCTACCGCGATGACGTCCGCCTCGACTCGCGTTATGCTAAGACAGGATGGCAATGGTGTCACGTGCTCGTCTCGGCGTCCGTTGTCGATATCGCGACGACGTCCGCCTCGACTCGCGTTACGCTAAAAAAGGGAGGCAGTGCTGTCACGTGCTCGTCTCAGCGTCCGTCGTCCGCCTCGACTCGCGTTATGCTAGGACAGGGTGGCACTGGTGTCACGTGCTCGTCTCGGCGTCCGTCGTCGCTACCGCGACGACGTCCGCCTCGACTCGCGTTACGCTAAGGCAGGGTGGCACTGGTATCACGTGCTCGTCTCGGCGTCCGTCGTCGCTACCGCGACGATGTCCGCCTCGACTCGCGTTATGCTAAGACAGGGTGGCACTGGTGTCCCGTGCTCGTCTCGGCGTCCGTAGTCGCTACCGCAACGACGTCCGCCTCGACTCGCATTACGCTAAGACAGGGAGGCAGTTGTGTCACGTACTCGTCTCGGCGTCCGTCGTCGCTACCGCGACGACGTCCGCATCGACTCGCGTTACGCTAAGAAAGGGTGGCACTGGTGTCACGTGCTCGTCTCGGCATCCATCGTCGCTACCGCGACGACGTCCGCCTCGACTCGCGTTACGCTAAGACAGGTTGGCAATGGTGTCACGTGCTCGTCTCGGCGTCCGTCGTCGTTACCGCGACAACGTCCGCCTCGACTCGCGTTACGCTAAGACAGGGTGGCACTGGTGTCACGTGCTTGTCTCGGCGTCCGTCGTCGTTACCGCGACGACGTCCGCCTCGACTCGCGTTATGCTAAGACAGGGTGGCACAGGTGTCACGTGCTCGTCTCGGCGTCCGTCATCGCTACCGCGATG
Organism: Triticum timopheevii; assembly: GCA_963921465.1. Taxonomy (NCBI): domain Eukaryota; kingdom Viridiplantae; phylum Streptophyta; class Magnoliopsida; order Poales; family Poaceae; genus Triticum; species Triticum timopheevii. The sequence goes on from OY997270.1 coordinate 273,111,850, forward strand.
ACATCTGCCTCGACTCGCGTTACGCTAAGACAGGTTGCCAATGGTGTCACGTGCTCGTCTCGGCGTCCGTCGTCGCTACCGCGACGACGTCCGCCTCGACTCGCGTTACGCTAAAAAGGGAGGCAGTGCTGTCACGTGCTCGTCTCGGCGTCCGTCGTCGCTACCGCAACGACGTCCGCCTCGACTCGCGTTACGCTAAGACAGGGTGGCACTGGTGTCACGTGCTCGTCTTGGCGTCCGTCGTCGCTACCGCGACGACGTCCGCCTCGACTCGCGTTACGCTAAGACAGGGAGGCAGTGGTGTCACGTGCTCGTCTCGGCGTCCGTCATCGCTACCGCGACGACGTCCGCCTCGACTCGCGTTACGCTAAAAAAGGGAGGCAGTGCTGTCACGTGCTCGTCCCAGCGTCCGTCGTCGCTACCGCAACGACGTCCGCCTCGACTCGCGTTATGCTAGGACAGGGTGGCACTGGTGTCACGTGCTCGTCTCGGCGTCCGTCGTCGCTACCGCGACGACGTCCGCCTCGACTCGCGTTACGCTAAGGCAGGGTGGCACTGGTATCACGTGCTCGTCTCGGCGTCCGTCGTCGCTACTGCGACGATGTCCGCCTCGACTCGCGTTATGCTAAGACAGGGTGGCACTGGTGTCCCGTGCTCGTCTCGGCGTCCGTCGTCGCTACCGCAACGACGTCCACCTCGACTCGCATTACGCTAAGACAGGGAGGCAGTGGTGTCACGTACTCGTCTTGGCGTCCGTCGTCGCTACCGCGACGACGTCCGCATCGACTCGCGTTACGCTAAGAAAGGGTGGCACTGGTGTCACGTGCTCGTCTCGGCATCCATTGTCGCTACCGCGACGACGTCCGCCTCGACTCGCGTTACGCTAAGACAGGTTGGCAATGGTGTCACGTGCTCGTCTCGGCGTCCGTCGTCGTTACCGCGACGATGTCCGCCTCGACTCGCGTTACGCTAAGACAGGGTGGCACTGGTGTCACGTGCTTGTCTCGGCGTCCGTCGTTGTTACCGCGACGACGTCCGCCTCGACTCGCGTTATGCTAAGACAGGGTGGCACTGGTGTCACGTGCTCGTCTCGGCGTCCGTCGTCGCTACCGCGATGACATCCGCCTCGACTCGCGTTACGCTAAGACAGGTTGTCAATGGTGTCACGTGCTCGTCTCGGCGTCCGTCGTCGCTACCGCGACGACGTCCGCCTCGATTCGCGTTACGCTAAAAAAGGGAGGCAGTGCTGTCACGTGCTCGTCTCGGCGTCCGTCGTCGCTACCGCAACGACGTCCGCCTCGACTCGCGTTACGCTAAGACAGGGTGGCACTGGTGTCACGTGCTCGTCTTGGCGTCCGTCGTCGCTACCGCGACGACGTCCGCCTCGACTCGCGCTACGCTAAGACAGGGAGGCAGTGGTGTCACGTGCTCGTCTCGGCGTTCGTCGTCGCTACCGCGACGACTTCCGCCTCGACTCGCGTTACGCTAAGACAGGGTGGCAATGGTGTCACGTGCTCGTCTCGTCGTCCGTCATTGCTACCGCGACGACGTCCGCCTCGACTCGCGTTACGCTAAGACAGGTTGGCAATGGTGTCACGTGCTCGTCTTAGCGTCCGTCGTCGCTACCGCGATGACGTCCGCCTCGACTCGCGTTACGCTAAAAAAGGGAGGCAGTGCTGTCACGTGCTCGTCTCAGCGTTCGTCGTCGCTACCGCAACGACGTCCACCTCGACTTGCGTCACGCTAAGACAGGGTGGCACTGGTGTCACGTGCTCGTCTCAGCGTCCGTCGTCGCTATCGCGACGACGTCCGCCTCGACTCGCCTTACGCTAAGACAGGGAGGCAGTGGTGTCACGTGCTCGTCTCGGCGTCCGTCGTCGCTACCGCGACGACGTCCGCCTCGACTCTCGTTATGCTAAGACAGGGTGGCACTGGTGTCACGTGCTCGTCTCGGCCTCCGTCATCGCTACCGCGACGACGTCCGCCTCGAGTCGCGTTACGCTAAGACAGGGTGGCAGTGGTGTCACGTGCTCGTCTCGGCGTCCGTCGTCGCTACCGCGACGACGTCCGCCTCGACTCGCGTTACGCTAAGACAGGGTGGCAGTGGTGTCACGTGCTCGTCTCCGCGTCCGTCGTTGCTACCGCGACGACGTCCGCCTCGACTCGCTTACGCTAAGATAGGGTTGCAGTACTGTCATGTGCTCGTCTCGGCGTCTGTCATCGCTACCGCGATGACGTCCGCCTCGACTCGCGTTATGCTAAGACAGGATGGCAATGGTGTCACGTGCTCGTCTCGGCGTCCGTTGTCGATATCGCGACGACGTCCGCCTCGACTCGCGTTACGCTAAAAAAGGGAGGCAGTGCTGTCACGTGCTCGTCTCAGCGTCCGTCGTCCGCCTCGACTCGCGTTATGCTAGGACAGGGTGGCACTGGTGTCACGTGCTCGTCTCGGCGTCCGTCGTCGCTACCGCGACGACGTCCGCCTCGACTCGCGTTACGCTAAGGCAGGGTGGCACTGGTATCACGTGCTCGTCTCGGCGTCCGTCGTCGCTACCGCGACGATGTCCGCCTCGACTCGCGTTATGCTAAGACAGGGTGGCACTGGTGTCCCGTGCTCGTCTCGGCGTCCGTAGTCGCTACCGCAACGACGTCCGCCTCGACTCGCATTACGCTAAGACAGGGAGGCAGTGGTGTCACGTACTCGTCTCGGCGTCCGTCGTCGCTACCGCGACGACGTCCGCATCGACTCGCGTTACGCTAAGAAAGGGTGGCACTGGTGTCACGTGCTCGTCTCGGCATCCATCGTCGCTACCGCGACGACGTCCGCCTCGACTCGCGTTACGCTAAGACAGGTTGGCAATGGTGTCACGTGCTCGTCTCGGCGTCCGTCGTCGTTACCGCGACAACGTCCGCCTCGACTCGCGTTACGCTAAGACAGGGTGGCACTGGTGTCACGTGCTTGTCTCGGCGTCCGTCGTCGTTACCGCGACGACGTCCGCCTCGACTCGCGTTATGCTAAGACAGGGTGGCACAGGTGTCACGTGCTCGTCTCGGCGTCCGTCATCGCTACCGCGATGACATCTGCCTCGACTCGCGTTACGCTAAGACAGGTTGCCAATGGTGTCACGTGCTCGTCTCGGCGTCCGTCGTCGCTACCGCGACGACGTCCGCCTCGACTCGCGTTACGCTAAAAAGGGAGGCAGTGCTGTCACGTGCTCGTCTCGGCGTCCGTCGTCGCTACCGCAACGACGTCCGCCTCGACTCGCGTTACGCTAAGACAGGGTGGCACTGGTGTCACGTGCTCGTCTTGGCGTCCGTCGTCGCTACCGCGACGACGTCCGCCTCGACTCGCGTTACGCTAAGACAGGGAGGCAGTGGTGTCACGTGCTCGTCTCGGCGTCCGTCATCGCTACCGCGACGACTTCCGCCTCGACTCGCGTTACGCTAAGACAGGGTGGCAATGGTGTCAAGTGCTCGTCTCGGCCTCCGTCCTCGCTACTACGACGACGTCCGCCTCGACTCGCGTTACGCTAAGACAAGGTGGCAGTGGTGTCACGTGCTCGTCTCGGCGTCCGTCGTCGCTACCGCGACGACATCCGCCTCGACTCGCATTACGCTAATACAGGGTGGCAGTGGTGTCACGTGCTCGTCTCCGCATCCGTCGTCGCTACCGCGATGACGTCTGCCTCGACTCGCGTTACGCTAAGATAGGGTGGCAGTGGTGTCACGTGCTCGTCTTGGTGTCCGTCGTCGCTACCGCGACGACGTCCGCCTCGACTTGCGTTACGCTAAGACAGGGTTGCAGTGCTGTCACGTGCTCGTCTCGGCCTCCATCGTCGCTACGCGACGATGTCCGCCTCAACTCGCGTTATGCTAAGACAGGGTGGCATTGGTGTCACGTGCTTGTCTCGGCGTCCGTCATCGTTACCGCGACGACGTCCGCCTCGACTCGCGTTACGCTAAGACAGGGAGGCACTGGTGTCACGTGCTCGTCTCGGCGTCCATCGTCGGTACCGCGACGACGTCCGCCTCGACTCGCTTACGCTAAGACAGGGTTGCAGTACTGTCACGTGCTCGTCTCGGCGTCTGTCGTCGCTACCGCGACGACGTCCGCCTCGACTCGCGTTACGCTAAGACACGGTGGCAATGGTGTCACGTGCTCGTCTCGGCGTCCGTCGTCGCTACCGCGACGACGTCCGCCTCGACTCGCGTTATGCTAAGACAGGGTGGCAGTGGTGTCACGTGCTCGTCTCGGCGTCCGTCGTCGCTATCGCAACGACGTCCGCCTCGACTCGCGTTTTCTAAGACAGGGTGACACTGGTGTCCCGTGCTCGTCTCGTCGTCCGTCGTCGCTACTGCGACGACGTCCGCCTCGACTCACGTTACGCTAAGGCAGGTTGGCAATGGTGTCACGTGCTCGTCTCGGCGTCCGTCGTCGCTATCGCGTCGACGTCCGCCTCGACTCGCGTTACGCTAAGACAGGGTGACACTGGTGTCACGTGCTCGTGTCATCGTCCGTCGTCGCTACCGCGACGATGTCGGCCTCGACTCGCGTTACGCTAAGACAGATTGGCAATGGTGTCACGTGCTCGTCTCGGCGTCCGTCGTCGCTACCGCGACGACGTCCGCCTCGACTCGCGTCACGCTAAGACAGGATGGCAATGGTGTCACGTGCTCGTCTCGGCGTCCGTCGTCGTTACCGCGACGACGTCCGCCTCGACTCGCGTTACGCTAAGACAGGGTGGCACTGGTGTCACATGCTCGTCTCGGCGTCCGTCGTCGCTACCGCGACGACGTCCGCCTCGACTCGCTTACGCTAAGACAGGGTTGCCGTACTGTCACATGCTCGTCTCGGCGTCCGTCGTCGCTACCGGGATGACGTCCGCCTCGACTCGCGTTACGCTAAGACAGGGTGGCACTGGTGTCACGTGCTCGTCTCAGCGTCCGTCGTCGCTACCGCGACGACGTCTCCCTCGACTCGCGCTACGCTCAGGCAGGGTGGCACTAGTGTCACGTGCTCGTCTCGGCGTCCGTCATCGCTACCGCGACGACGTCCGCCTTGACTCGCGTTACGCTAAGACAGGGTGGCATTGGTCTCACGTGCTCGTCTCGGCGTCCGTCATCGCTACCGCGACGACGTCCGCCTTGACTCGCGTTACGCTAAGACAGGGTGGCACTGGTGTCACGTGCTCGTGTCGGCGTCCGTCGTCGCTACCGCGAGGACGGCTGCCTCGACTCGCGTTACGCTAAGACAGGGAGGCAGTGGTGTCACGTGCTCGTCTCGGCGTCCGTCTTCGCTACCGCTACAACGTCCGCCTCGACTCGCGTTACGCTAAGACACGGAGGCAGTGGTGTCACGTGCTCGTCTCGGCGTCTGTCGTCGCTACCGCGAAGACGTCCGCCTCGACTCGCGTTACGCTAAGACAGGGTGGCAATGGTGTCACGTGCTCGTCTCGGCGTCCGTCGTCGCTACCGCGACGACGTCCGCCTCGACTCGTACGCTAAGACAGGGTGACACTGGTGTCCCGTGCTCGTCTTGTCGTCCGTCGTCGCTACCGCGACGACGTCCGCCTCGACTCGCGTTATGCTAAGACAGGTTGGCAATGGTGTCACGTGCTCGTCTCGGCGTCCGTCGTCGCTACCGCGACGATGTCCGCCTCGACTCGCATTATGCTAAAAAAGGGAGGCAGTGCTGTCATGTGCTCGTCTCGGCGTCCGTCGTCGCTACCGCAACGACGTCCGCCTCGACTCGCGTTACGCTAAGACAGGGTGGCACTGGTGTCACGTGCTCGTCTCGGCGTCCGTCGTCGCTACCGCGACGACGTCCGCCTCGACTCGCGTTACGCTAAGATAGGGAGGCAGTGGTGTCACGTGCTCGTCTCGGCGTCCGTCGTCGCTACCGCGACGACTTCCGCCTCGACTCGCATTACGCTAAGACAGGGTGGCAATGGTGTCACGTGCTCGTCTCGGCCTCCGTCCTCGCTACCGCGACGACGTGCGCCTCGACTCGCGTTACGCTAAGAAAAGGTGGCAGTGGTGTCACGTGCTCGTCTCGGTGTCCGTCGTCGCTACCGCGACGACGTCCGCCTCGACTCGCATTACGCTAAGACAGGGTGGCAGTGGAGTCACGTGCTCGTCTTCGCATCCGTCGTCGCTACCGCGATGACGTCTGCCTCGACTCGCGTTACGCTAAGATAGGGTGGCAGTGGTGTCACGTGCTCGTCTCGGCGTCCGTCGTCGCTACCGCGACGACGTCCGCCTCGACTCGCGTTACGCTAATACAGGGTGGCAATGGTGTCACGTGCTCGTCTCGGCGTCCGTCGTCGCTACCACGACGACGTCCTCCTCGACTCGCATTATGCTAAGACAGGGTGGCACTGGTGTCACGTGCTCGTCTCGGCCTCCGTCATCGCTACTGCGACGACGTCCGCCTCGAGTCGCGTTACGCTAAGACAGGGTGGCAGTGGTGTCACGTGCTCGTCTCGGCGTCCGTCGTCGCTACCGCGACGACGTCCGCCTCGACTCGCGTTACGCTAAGACAGGGTGGCAGTGGTGTCACGTGCTCGTCTCCGCGTCCGTCGTCGCTACCGCGACGACGTCCGCCTCGACTCGCTTACGCTAAGATAGGGTTGCAGTACTGTCATGTGCTCGTCTCGGCGTCTGTCATCGCTACCGCGATGACGTCCGCCTCGACTCGCGTTATGCTAAGACAGGATGGCAATGGTGTCACGTGCTCGTCTCGGCGTCCGTTGTCGATATCGCGACGACGTCCGCCTCGACTCGCGTTACGCTAAAAAAGGGAGGCAGTGCTGTCACGTGCTCGTCTCAGCGTCCGTCGTCCGCCTCGACTCGCGTTATGCTAGGACAGGGTGGCACTGGTGTCACGTGCTCGTCTCGGCGTCCGTCGTCGCTACCGCGACGACGTCCGCCTCGACTCGCGTTACGCTAAGGCAGGGTGGCACTGGTATCACGTGCTCGTCTCGGCGTCCGTCGTCGCTACCGCGACGATGTCCGCCTCGACTCGCGTTATGCTAAGACAGGGTGGCACTGGTGTCCCGTGCTCGTCTCGGCGTCCGTAGTCGCTACCGCAACGACGTCCGCCTCGACTCGCATTACGCTAAGACAGGGAGGCAGTGGTGTCACGTACTCGTCTCGGCGTCCGTCGTCGCTACCGCGACGACGTCCGCATCGACTCGCGTTACGCTAAGAAAGGGTGGCACTGGTGTCACGTGCTCGTCTCGGCATCCATCGTCGCTACCGCGACGACGTCCGCCTCGACTCGCGTTACGCTAAGACAGGTTGGCAATGGTGTCACGTGCTCGTCTCGGCGTCCGTCGTCGTTACCGCGACAACGTCCGCCTCGACTCGCGTTACGCTAAGACAGGGTGGCACTGGTGTCACGTGCTTGTCTCGGCGTCCGTCGTCGTTACCGCGACGACGTCCGCCTCGACTCGCGTTATGCTAAGACAGGGTGGCACAGGTGTCACGTGCTCGTCTCGGCGTCCGTCATCGCTACCGCGATGACATCTGCCTCGACTCGCGTTACGCTAAGACAGGTTGCCAATGGTGTCACGTGCTCGTCTCGGCGTCCGTCGTCGCTACCGCGACGACGTCCGCCTCGACTCGCGTTACGCTAAAAAGGGAGGCAGTGCTGTCACGTGCTCGTCTCGGCGTCCGTCGTCGCTACCGCAACGACGTCCGCCTCGACTCGCGTTACGCTAAGACTGGGTGGCACTGGTGTCACGTGCTCGTCTTGGCGTCCGTCGTCGCTACCGCGACGACGTCCGCCTCGACTCGCGTTACGCTAAGACAGGGAGGCAGTGGTGTCACGTGCTCGTCTCGGCGTCCGTCATCGCTACCGCGACGACTTCCGCCTCGACTCGCGTTACGCTAAGACAGTGTGGCAATGGTGTCAAGTGCTCGTCTCGGCCTCCGTCCTCGCTACTGCGACGACTTCCGCCTCGACTCGCGTTACGCTAAGACAAGGTGGCAGTGGTGTCACGTGCTCGTCTCGGCGTCCGTCGTCGCTACCGCGACGACATCCGCCTCGACTCGCCTTACGCTAATACAGGGTGGCAGTGGTGTCACGTGCTCGTCTCCGCATCCGTTGTCGCTACCGCGACGACGTCTGCCTCGACTCGCGTTACGCTAAGATAGGGTGGCAGTGGTGTCACGTGCTCGTCTTGGTGTCCGTCGTCGCTACCGCGACGACGTCCGCCTCGACTTGCGTTACGCTAAGACAGGGTTGCAGTGCTGTCACGTGCTCGTCTCGGCCTCCATCGTCGCTACGCGACGATGTCCGCCTCAACTCGCGTTATGCTAAGACAGGGTGGCATTGGTGTCACGTGCTTGTCTCGGCGTCCGTCGTCGTTACCGCGACGACGTCCGCCTCGACTCGCGTTACGCTAAGACAGGGAGGCACTGGTGTCACGTGCTCGTCTCGGCGTCCGTCGTCGGTACCGCGACGACGTCCGCCTCGACTCGCTTACGCTAAGACAGGGTTGCAGTACTGTCACGTGCTCGTCTCGGCGTCTGTCGTCGCTACCGCGACGACGTCCGCCTCGACTCGCGTTACGCTAAGACACGGTGGCAATGGTGTCACGTGCTCGTCTCGGCGTCCGTCGTCGCTACCGCGACGACGTCCGCCTCGACTCGCGTTATGCTAAGACAGGGTGGCACTGGTGTCACGTGCTCGTCTCGGCCTCCGTCGTCGCTATCGCAACGACGTCCGCCTCGACTCGCGTTTTCTAAGACAGGGTGACACTGGTGTCCCGTGCTCGTCTCGTCGTCCGTCGTCGCTACTGCGGCGACGTCCGCCTCGACTCACGTTACGCTAAGGCAGGTTGGCAATGGTGTCACGTGCTCGTCTCGGCGTCCGTCGTCGCTATCGCGTCGACGTCCGCCTCGACTCGCGTTACGCTAAGACAGGGTGACACTGGTGTCACGTGCTCGTGTCATCGTCCGTCGTCGCTACCGCGACGATGTCGGCCTCGACTCGCGTTACGCTAAGACAGATTGGCAATGGTGTCATGTGCTCGTCTCGGCGTCCGTCGCCGCTACCGCGACGACGTCCGCCTCGACTCGCGTCACGCTAAGACAGGATGGCAATGGTGTCACGTGCTCGTCTCGGCGTCCGTCGTCGTTACCGCGACGACGTCCGCCTCGACTCGCGTTACGCTAAGACAGGGTGGCACTGGTGTCACATGCTCGTCTCGGCGTCCGTCGTCGCTACCGCGACGACGTCCGCCTCGACTCGCTTACGCTAAGACAGGGTTGCACTGGTGTCCCGTGCTCGTCTCGGCGTCCGTCGTCGCTACCGGGATGACGTCCGCCTCGACTCGCGTTACGCTAAGACAGGGTGGCACTGGTGTCACGTGCTCGTCTCAGCGTCCGTCGTCGCTACCGCGATGACGTCTCCCTCGACTCGCGCTACGCTCAGGCAGGGTGGCACTAGTGTCACGTGCTCGTCTCGGCGTCCGTCATCGCTACCGCGACGACGTCCGCCTTGACTCGCGTTACGCTAAGACAGGGTGGCATTGGTCTCACGTGCTCGTCTCGGCGTCCGTCATCGCTACCGCGACGACGTCCGCCTTGACTCGCGTTACGCTAAGACAGGGTGGCACTGGTGTCACGTGCTCGTGTCGGCGTCCGTCGTCGCTACCGCGAGGACGGCTGCCTCGACTCGCGTTACGCTAAGACAGCGAGGCAGTGGTGTCACGTGCTCGTCTCGGCGTCCGTCTTCGCTACCGCTACAACGTCCGTCTCGACTCGCGTTACGCTAAGACACGGAGGCAGTGGTGTCACGTGCTCGTCTCGGCGTCTGTCGTCGCTACCGCGAAGACGTCCGCCTCGACTCGCGTTACGCTAAGACAGGGTGGCAATGGTGTCACGTGCTCGTCTCGGCGTCCGTCGTCGCTACCGCGACGACGTCCGCCTCGACTCGCGTTACGCTAAGACAGGGTGACACTGGTGTCCCGTGCTCGTCTTGTCGTCCGTCGTCGCTACCGCGACGACGTCCGCCTCGACTCGCGTTATGCTAAGACAGGTTGGCAATGGTGTCACGTGCTCGTCTCGGCGTCCGTCGTCGCTACCGCGACGATGTCCGCCTCGACTCGCGTTATGCTAAAAAAGGGAGGCAGTGCTGTCATGTGCTCGTCTCGGCGTCCGTCGTCGCTACCGCAACGACGTCCGCCTCGACTCGCGTTACGCTAAGACAGGGTGGCACTGGTGTCACGTGCTCGTCTCGGCGTCCGTCGTCGCTACCGCGACGACGTCCGCCTCGACAAGCGTTACGCTAAGATAGGGAGGCAGTGGTGTCACGTGCTCGTCTCGGCGTCCGTCGTCGCTACCGCGACGACTTCCGCCTCGACTCGCATTACGCTAAGACAGGGTGGCAATGGTGTCACGTGCTCGTCTCGGCCTCCGTCCTCGCTACCGCGACGACGTGCGCCTCGACTCGCGTTACGCTAAGAAAAGGTGGCAGTGGTGTCACGTGCTCGTCTCGGTGTCCGTCGTCGCTACCGCGACGACGTCCGCCTCGACTCGCATTACGCTAAGACAGGGTGGCAGTGGTGTCACGTGCTCGTCTTCGCGTCCGTCGTCGCTACCGCGATGACGTCTGCCTCGACTCGCGTTACGCTAAGATAGGGTGGCAGTGGTGTCACGTGCTCGTCTCGGCGTCCGTCGTCGCTACCGCGACGATGTCCGCCTCGACTCGCGTTACGCTAATACAGGGTGGCAATGGTGTCACGTGCTCGTCTCGGCGTCCGTCGTCGCTACCACGACGACGTCCTCCTCGACTCGCATTATGCTAAGACAGGGTGGCACTGGTGTCACGTGCTCGTCTCGGCGTCCGTCGTCGCTACCGCAACGACGTCCGCCTCGACTCGCGTTACGCTAAGACAGGGTGACACTGGTGTCACGTGCTCGTCGACTCGCGTTACGCTAAGACAGGGAGGCAGTGGTGTCACGTGCTCGTCTCGGCGTCCGTCGTCGCTACCGCAACGACGTCCGCCTCGACTCGTGTTACACTAAGACAGGGTGGCAATGGTGTCACGTGCTCGTCTCGGCCTCCGTCATCGCTACCGCGACGACGTCCGCCTCGACTCGCGTTACGCTAAGACAGGGAGGCAGTGGTGTCACGTGCTCATCTCGGCGTCCGTCGTTGCTACCGCGACGACGTCCGCCTCGACTCGCGTTACGCTAAGACAGGGTGCCACTGGTATCCCGTGCTCGTCTCGGCGTCCGTCGTCGCTACCGCGACGACGTCCGCCTCGACTCGCGTTACGCTAAGACAGGGTGGCACTGGTGTCACGTGCTCGTCTCGGCATCCATCGTCGCTACCGCGAGGACATCCGCCTCGACTCGCGTTACGCTAAGACAGGTTGGCAATGGTGTCACGTGCTCGTCTCGGCGTCCGTCATTGCTACCGCGACGACGTCCGCCTCGACTCGCGTTACGCTAAGACAGGGTGCCACTGGTATCCCGTGCTCGTCTCGGCGTCCGTCGTCGCTACCGCGACGACATCCGCCTCGACTCGCGTTATGCTAAGACAGGGTGGCACTGGTGTCACGTGCTCGTCTCGGCGTCCGTCGTCGCTACCGCGATGATGTCCGCGTCGACTCGCGTTACGCTAAGAAAGGGTGGCACTGGTGTCACGTGCTCGTCTCGGCATCCGTCGTCGCTACCGCGACGGCGTCCGCCTCAACTCACATTACGCTAAGACTGGGAGGCAGTGGTGTCACGTGCTCGTCTCGGCGGCGTCGTCGCTACCGCGACGACGTCCGCCTCGACTCGCGTTACGCTAAGACAGGGAGGCAGTGGTGTCACGTGCTCGTCTCGGCGTCCGTCGTTGCTACCGCGACGACGTCCGCCTCGACTCGCGTTACGCTAAGACAGTGTGGCAGTGGTGTCACGTGCTCGTCTCGGCGTCCGTCGTCGCTACCGCGACGACGTCCGCCTCGACTCGCGTTACGCTAAGGCAGGATGGCACTGGTATCACGTGCTCGTCTCGGCGTCCGTCGTCGCTACCGCGACGACGTCCGCCTCGACTCGCATTACGCTAAGACATGGTGGCACTGGTGTCCCGTGCTCGTCTCGGCATCCGTCGTCGCTACCGCAACGACGTCCGCCTCGACTCGCGTTACGCTAAGACAGGGAGGCAGTGGTGTCACGTACTCGTCTCGGCGTCCGTCGTCGCTACAGCCTCGACTCGCGTTAAGACAGGGTTGCAGTACTGTCACGTGCTTGTCTCGGCGTCTGTCGTCGCTACCGCGAAGACGTCCACCTCGACTCGCGTTACGCTAAGACAGGGTGGCAATGGTGTCACGTGCTCGTCTCGGCGTCCGTCGTCGCTACCGCGACGACGTCCGCCTCGACTCGCGTTACGCTAAGACAGGGTGACACTGCTGTCCCGTGCTCGTGTTGTCGTCCGTCGTCGCTACCGCAACGACGTCCGCCTCGACTCGCGTTACGCTAAGACAGGGTGGCACTGGTGTCACGTGCTCGTCTCGGCGTCCGTCGTCGCTACCGCGACGACGTCCGCCTCGACTCGCGTTACGCTAAGATAGGGAGGCAGTGGTGTCACGTGCTCGTCTCGGCGTCCGTCGTCGCTACCGCGACGACTTCCGCCTCGACTCGCATTACGCTAAGACAGGGTGGCAATGGTGTCACGTGCTCGTCTCGGCCTCCGTCCTCGCTACCGCGACGACGTGCGCCTCGACTCGCGTTACGCTAAGAAAAGGTGGCAGTGGTGTCACGTGCTCGTCTCGGTGTCCGTCGTCGCTACCGCGACGACGTCCGCCTCGACTCGCATTACGCTAAGACAGGGTGGCAGTGGTGTCACGTGCTCGTCTTCGCGTCCGTCGTCGCTACCGCGATGACGTCTGCCTCGACTCGCGTTACGCTAAGATAGGGTGGCAGTGGTGTCACGTGCTCGTCTCGGCGTCCGTCGTCGCTACCGCGACGACGTCCGCCTCGACTCGCGTTACGCTAATACAGGGTGGCAATGGTGTCACGTGCTCGTCTCGGCGTCCGTCGTCGCTACCACGACGACGTCCTCCTCGACTCGCATTATGCTAAGACAGGGTGGCACTGGTGTCACGTGCTCGTCTCGGCGTCCGTCGTCGCTACCGCAACGACGTCCGCCTCGACTCGCGTTACGCTAAGACAGGGTGACACTGGTGTCACGTGCTCGTCGACTCGCGTTACGCTAAGACAGGGAGGCAGTGGTGTCACGTGCTCGTCTCGGCGTCCGTCGTCGCTACCGCAACGACGTCCGCCTCGACTCGCGTTACACTAAGACAGGGTGGCAATGGTGTCACGTGCTCGTCTCGGCCTCCGTCATCGCTACCGCGACGACGTCCGCCTCGACTCGCGTTACGCTAAGACAGGGAGGCAGTGGTGTCACGTGCTCATCTCGGCGTCCGTCGTTGCTACCGCGACGACGTCCGCCTCGACTCGCGTTACGCTAAGACAGGGTGCCACTGGTATCCCGTGCTCGTCTCGGTGTCCGTCGTCGCTACCGCGACGACGTCCGCCTCGACTCGCGTTACGCTAAGATAGGGTGGCACTGGTGTCACGTGCTCGTCTCGGCATCCATCGTCGCTACCGCGATGACATCCGCCTCGACTCGCGTTACGCTAAGACAGGTTGGCAATGGTGTCACGTGCTCGTCTCGGCGTCCGTCATTGCTACCGCGACGACGTCCGCCTCGACTCGCGTTACGCTAAGACAGGGTGCCACTGGTATCCCGTGCTCGTCTCGGCGTCCGTCGTCGCTACCGCGACGACGTCCGCCTCGACTCGCGTTATGCTAAGACAGGGTGGCACTGGTGTCACGTGCTCGTCTCGGCGTCCGTCGTCGCTACCGCGATGATGTCCGCGTCGACTCGCGTTACGCTAAGAAAGGGTGGCACTGGTGTCACGTGCTCGTCTCGGCATCCGTCGTCGCTACCGCGACGGCGTCCGCCTCAACTCACATTACGCTAAGACTGGGAGGCAGTGGTGTCACGTGCTCGTCTCGGCGGCGTCGTCGCTACCGCGACGACGTCCGCCTCGACTCGCGTTACGCTAAGACAGGGAGGCAGTGGTGTCACGTGCTCGTCTCGGCGTCCGTCGTTGCTACCGCGACGACGTCCGCCTCGACTCGCGTTACGCTAAGACAGTGTGGCAGTGGTGTCACGTGCTCGTCTCGGCGTCCGTCGTCGCTACCGCGACGACGTCCGCCTCGACTCGCGTTACGCTAAGGCAGGATGGCACTGGTATCACGTGCTCGTCTCGGCGTCCGTCGTCGCTACCGCGACGACGTCCGCCTCGACTCGCATTACGCTAAGACATGGTGGCACTGGTGTCCCGTGCTCGTCTCGGCATCCGTCGTCGCTACCGCAACGACGTCCGCCTCGACTCGCGTTACGCTAAGACAGGGAGGCAGTGGTGTCACGTACTCGTCTCGGCGTCCGTCGTCGCTACAGCCTCGACTCGCGTTAAGACAGGGTTGCAGTACTGTCACGTGCTTGTCTCGGCGTCTGTCGTCGCTACCGCGAAGACGTCCACCTCGACTCGCGTTACGCTAAGACAGGGTGGCAATGGTGTCACGTGCTCGTCTCGGCGTCCGTCGTCGCTACCGCGACGACGTCCGCCTCGACTCGCGTTACGCTAAGACAGGGTGACACTGGTGTCCCGTGCTCGTCTTGTCGTCCGTCGTCGCTACCGCGACGACGTCCGCCTCGACTCGCGTTATGCTAAGACAGGTTGGCAATGGTGTCACGTGCTCGTCTCGGCGTCCGTCGTCGCTACCGCGACGATGTCCGCCTCGACTCGCGTTACGCTAAAAAAGGGAGGCAGTGCTGTCATGCGCTCGTCTCGGCGTCCGTCGTCGCTACCGCAACGACGTCCGCCTCGACTCGCGTTACGCTAAGACAGGGTGGCACTGGTGTCACGTGCTCGTCTCGGCGTCCGTCGTCGCTACCGCGACGACGTCCGCCTCGACTCGCGTTACGCTAAGATAGGGAGGCAGTGGTGTCACGTGCTCGTCTCGGCGTCCGTCGTCGCTACCGCGACGACTTCCGCCTCGACTCGCATTACGCTAAGACAGGGTGGCAATGGTGTCACGTGCTCGTCTCGGCCTCCGTCCTCGCTACCGCGACGACGTCTGCCTCGACTCGCGTTACGCTAAGACAAGGTGGCAGTGGTGTCACGTGCTCGTCTAGGTGTCCGTCGTCGCTACCGCGACGACGTCCGCCTCGACTCGCATTATGCTAAGACAGGGTGGCAGTGGTGTCACGTGCTCATCTTCGCGTCCGTCGTCGCTACCGCGATGACGTCTGCCTCGACTCGCGTTACGCTAAGATAGGGTGGCAGTGGTGTCACGTGCTCGTCTCGGCGTCCGTCGTCGCTACCGCGACGACGTCCGCCTCGACTCGCGTTACGCTAATACAGGGTGGCAATGGTGTCACGTGCTCGTCTCGGCGTCCGTCGTCGCTACCACGACGACGTCCTCCTCGACTCGCATTATGCTAAGACAGGGTGGCACTGGTGTCACGTGCTCGTCTCGGCGTCCGTCGTCGCTACCGCAACGACGTCCGCCTCGACTCGCATTACGCTAAGACAGGGTGACACTGGTGTCACGTGCTCATCGACTCGCGTTACGCTAAGACAGGGAGGCAGTGGTGTCACGTGCTCGTCTCGGCGTCCGTCGTCGCTACCGCAACGACGTCCGCCTCGACTCGCGTTACACTAAGACAGGGTGGCAATGGTGTCACGTGCTCGTCTCGGCCTCCGTCATCACTACCGCGACGACGTCCGCCTCGACTCGCGTTACGCTAAGACAGGGTGGCAGTGGTGTCACGTGCTCGTCTCGGCGTCCGTCGTCGCTACCGCGACGACGTCCGCCTTGACTCGCGTTACGCTAAGACAGGGTGGCAGTGGTGTCACGTGCTCGTCTCGGCGTCCGTCGTCGCTACCGCGACGACGTCCGCCTCGACTCGCGTTACGCTAAGACAGGATGGCAGTGTTGTCACGTGCTCGTCTCGGCGTCCGTCGTCGCTACCGCGACGACGTCCGCCTCGACTCGCGTTACGCTAAGACAGGGTTGCAGTGCTGTCACGTGCTCGTCTCGGCCTCCATCGTCGCTACCGCGACGTCGTCCGCCTCGACTCGCGTTACACTAAGACAGGGTGGCACTGGTGTCACGTGCTCGTCTTGGCGTCCGTCGTCGTTACCGCGACGACGTCCGCCTCGACTCGCGTTACGCTAAGACAGGGAGGCACTGGTGTCACGTGCTCGTCTCGGCGTCCGTCGTCGCTACCGCGACGACGTCCGCCTCGACTCGCTTACGCTAAGACAGGGTTGCCGTACTGTCACATGCTCGTCTCGGCATCTGTCGTCGCTACCGCGACGACGTCCGCCTCGAATCGCGTTACGCTAAGACAGGGTGGCAATGGTGTCACGTGCTCGTCTCGGCGTCCGTCGTCGCTACCGCGACGACGTCCGCCTCGACTCGCGTTATGCTAAGACAGGATGGCACTGGTGTCACGTGCTCGTCTCGGCATCCGTCGTTGCTACCGCGACGACGTCCGCCTCGACTCGCGTTACGCTAAGACAGGGTGACACTGGTGTCCCGTGCTCGTCTCGTCGTCCGTCATCGCTACCGCGACGACGTCCGCCTCGACTCGCGTTACGCTAAGACAGGTTGGCAATGATGTCACGTGCTCGTCTCAGCGTCCGTCGTCGCTACCGCGACGACGTCCGCCTCGACTCGCGTTACACTAAAAAAGGGAGGCAGTGCTGTCACGTGCTCGTCTCGGCGTCCGTCGTCACTACCGCAACGACGTCTGCCTCGACTCGCGTTACGCTAAGACAGGGTGGCACTGGTGTCACGTGCTCG
Source organism: Triticum timopheevii (assembly GCA_963921465.1). Taxonomy (NCBI): domain Eukaryota; kingdom Viridiplantae; phylum Streptophyta; class Magnoliopsida; order Poales; family Poaceae; genus Triticum; species Triticum timopheevii. The sequence continues at coordinate 273,128,734 of OY997270.1, forward strand.
TCTCGGCGTCCGTCGTCGCTACCACGACGACGTCCGCCTCGACTCGCGTTACGCTAAGAAAGGGAGGCAGTGGTGTCACGTGCTCGTCTCGACGTCCGTCGACGCTACCGCGACAACGTCCGCCTCGACTCGCGTTACGCTAAGACAGGGTGGCACTGGTGTCACGTGCTCGTCTCGGCCTCCGTCATCGCTACCGCGACGACGTCCGCCTCGACTCGCGTTACGCTAAGACAGGGTGGCAGTGGTGTCACGTGCTCGTCTCGGCGTCCGTCGTCGCTACCGTGACGACGTCCGCCTTGACTCGCGTTACGCTAAGACAGGGTGGCAGTGGTGTCACGTGCTCATCTCGGCGTCCGTCGTCGCTACCGCGACGACGTCCGCCTCGACTCGCGTTACGCTAAGACAGGGAGGCACTGGTGTCAGGTGCTCGTCTCGGCGTCCGTCGTCGCTACCGCGACGACGTCCGCCTCGACTCGCTTACGCTAAGACAGGGTTGCAGTACTGTCATGTGCTCGTCTCGGCGTCTGTCGCCGCTACCGCGACGACGTCTGCCTCGACTTGCGTTACGGTAAGACAGGATGGCAATGGTGTCACGTGCTCGTCTCGGCGTCCGTCGTCGATATCGCGACGACGTCCGCCTCGACTCGCGTTACGCTAAGACAGGGTGGCACTGGTGTCACGTGCTCAACTCGGCGTCCGTCGTCGCTACCGCGACGATGTCCGCCTCGACTCGCGTTACGCTAACACAGGGTGGCAGTGGTGTCACGTGCTCGTCTCGGCGTCCGTCGTTGCTACCGCGACGACGTCCGCCTCGACTCGCGTTACGCTAAGACAGGGTTGCAGTGCTATCACGTGCTCATCTCGGCCTCCATCGTCGCTACCGCGATGACGTCCGCCTCGACTCGCGTTACGCTAAGACAGGGTGGCACTGGTGTCACATGCTCGTCTCGGCGTCCGTCGTCATTACCGCGACGACGTCCGCCTCGACTCGCGTTACGCTAAGACAGGGAGGCACTGGTGTCACGTGCTCGTCTCGGCGTCCGTCGTCGCTACCGCGACGACGTCCGCCTCGACTCACTTACGCTAAGACAGGGTTGCAGTACTGTCACGTGCTCGTCTCGGCGTCTGTCGTCGCTACCGCGACGACGTCCGCCTCGACTCGCGTTACGCTAATACAGGGTGGCAATGATGTCACGTGCTCGTCTCGGCGTGAGTCGTCGCTACCGCGACGACGTCCGCCTCGACTCGCGTTATACTAAGACAGGGTGGCACTGGTGTCACGTGCTCGTCTCGGCGTCCGTCATCGCTACCGCGACGACGTCCGCCTCGACTCGCGTTACGCTAAGACAGGATGGCAGTGTTGTCACGTGCTCGTCTCGGCGTCCGTCGTCGCTACCGCGACGACGTCCGCCTCGACTCGCGTTACGCTAAGACAGGGTTGCAGTGCTGTCACGTGCTCGTCTCGGCCTCCATCGTCGCTACCGCGACGACGTCGGCCTTGACTCGCGTTACACTAAGACAGGGTGGCACTGGTGTCACGTGCTCGTCTCGGCGTCTGTCGTCGCTACCGCGAAGACGTCCGCCTCGACTCGCGTTACGCTAAGACAGGGTGGCAATGGTGTCACGTGCTCGTCTCGGCATCCGTCGTCGCTACCGCGACGACGTCCGCCTCGACTCGCATTACGCTAAGACAGGGTGACACTGGTGTCACGTGCTCGTCGACTCGCGTTACGCTAAGACAGGGAGGCAGTGGTGTCACGTGCTCGTCTCGGCGTCCGTCGTCGCTAACGCAATGACGTCCGCCTCGACTCGCGTTACACTAAGACAGGGTGGCAATGGTGTCACGTGCTCGTCTCGGCCTCCGTCATCGCTACCGCGACGACGTCCGCCTCGACTCGCGTTACGCTAAGACAGGGTGGCAGTGGTGTGACGTGCTCGTCTCGGCGTCCGTCGTCGCTACCGCGACGACGTCCGCCTTGACTCGCGTTACGCTAAGACAGGGTGGCAGTGGTGTCACGTGCTCGTCTCGGCGTCCGTCGTCGCTACCGCGACGACGTCCGCCTCGACTAGCGTTACGCTAAGACAGGATGGCAGTGTTGTCACGTGCTCGTTTCGGCGTCCGTCGTCGCTACCGCGACGACGTCCACCTCGACTCGCGTTACGCTAAGACAGGGTTGCAGTGCTGTCACGTGCTCGTCTCGGCCTCCATCGTCGCTACCGCGACGACGTCGGCCTTGACTCGCGTTACACTAAGACAGGGTGGCACTGGTGTCACGTGCTCGTCTCGGCGTCTGTCGTCGCTACCGCGAAGACGTCCGCCTCGACTCGCGTTACGCTAAGACAGGGTGGCAATGGTGTCACGTGCTCGTCTCGGCATCCGTCGTCGCTACCGCGACGACGTCCGCCTCGACTCGCATTACGCTAAGACAGGGTGACACTGGTGTCACGTGCTCGTCGACTCGCGTTACGCTAAGACAGGGAGGCAGTGGTGTCACGTGCTCGTCTCGGCGTCCGTCGTCGCTAACGCAACGACGTCCGCCTCGACTCGCGTTACACTAAGACAGGGTGGCAATGGTGTCACGTGCTCGTCTCGGCCTCCGTCATCGCTACCGCGACGACGTCCGCCTCGACTCGCGTTACGCTAAGACAGGGTGGCAGTGGTGTGACGTGCTCGTCTCGGCGTCCGTCGTCGCTACCGCGACGACGTCCGCCTTGACTCGCGTTACGCTAAGACAGGGTGGCAGTGGTGTCACGTGCTCGTCTCGGCGTCCGTCGTCGCTACCGCGACGACGTCCGCCTCGACTAGCGTTACGCTAAGACAGGATGGCAGTGTTGTCACGTGCTCGTTTCGGCGTCCGTCGTCGCTACCGCGACGACGTCCACCTCGACTCGCGTTACGCTAAGACAGGGTTGAAGTGCTGTCACGTGCTCGTCTCGGCCTCCATCGTCGCTACCGCGACGACGTCCGCCTCGACTCGCGTTACACTAAGACAGGGTGGCACTGGTGTCACGTGCTCGTCTTGGCGTCCGTCGTCGTTACCGCGACGACGTCCGCCTCGACTCGCGTTACGCTAAGACAGGGAGGCACTGGTGTCACGTGCTCGTCTCGGCGTCCGTCGTCGCTACCGCGACGACATCCGCCTCGACTCGCTTACGCTAAGACAGGGTTGCCGTACTGTCACATGCTCGTCTCGGCATCTGTCGTCGCTACCGCGACGACGTCCGCCTCGACTCGCGTTACGCTAAGACAGGGTGGCAATGGTGTCACGTGCTCGTCTCGGCGTCCGTCGTCGCTACCGCGACGACGTCCGCCTCGACTCGCGTTATGCTAAGACAGGATGGCACTGGTGTCACGTGCTCGTCTCGGCGTCCGTCGTTGCTACCGCGACGACGTCCGCCTCGACTCGCGTTACGCTAAGACAGGGTGACACTGGTGTCCCGTGCTCGTCTCGTCGTCCGTCATCGCTACCGCGACGACGTCCGCCTCGACTCGCGTTACGCTAAGACAGGTTGGAAATGATGTCACGTGCTCGTCTCAGCGTCCGTCGTCGCTACCGCGACGACGTCCGCCTCGACTCGCGTTACACTAAAAAAGGGAGGCAGTGCTGTCACGTGCTCGTCTCGGCGTCCGTCGTCACTACCGCAACGACGTCTGCCTCGACTCGCGTTACGCTAAGACAGGGTGGCACTGGTGTCACGTGCTCGTCTCGGCGTTCGTCGTCGCTACCACGACGACGTCCGCCTCGACTCGCGTTACGCTAAGAAAGGGAGGCAGTGGTGTCACGTGCTCGTCTCGACGTCCGTCGACGCTACCGCGACGACGTCCGCCTCGACTCGCGTTACGCTAAGACAGGGTGGCACTGGTGTCACGTGCTCGTCTCGGCCTCCGTCATCGCTACCGCGACGATGTCCGCCTCGACTCGCGTTACGCTAAGACAGGGTGGCAGTGGTGTCACGTGCTCGTCTCGGCGTCCGTCGTCGCTACCGTGACGACGTCCGCCTTGACTCGCGTTACGCTAAGACAGGGTGGCAGTGGTGTCACGTGCTCATCTCGGCGTCCGTCGTCGCTACCGCGACGACGTCCACCTCGACTCGCGTTACGCTAAGACAGGGAGGCACTGGTGTCAGGTGCTCGTCTCGGCGTCCGTCGTCGCTACCGCGACGACGTCCGCCTCGACGCGCTTACGCTAAGACAGGGTTGCAGTACTGTCATGTGCTCGTCTCGGCGTCTGTCGTCGCTACCGCGACGACGTCTGCCTCGACTCGCGTTACGCTAAGACAGGATGGCAATGGTGTCACGTGCTCGTCTCGGCGTCCGTCGTCGATATCGCGACGACGTCCGCCTCGACTCGCGTTACGCTAAGACAGGGTGGCACTGGTGTCACGTGCTCAACTCGGCGTCCGTCGTCGCTACCGCGACGATGTCCGCCTCGACTCGCGTTACGCTAACACAGGGTGGCAGTGGTGTCACGTGCTCGTCTCGGCGTCCGTCGTTGCTACCGCGACGACGTCCGCCTCGACTCGCGTTACGCTAAGACAGGGTTGCAGTGCTATCACGTGCTCATCTCGGCCTCCATCGTCGCTACCGCGATGACCTCCGCCTCGACTCGCGTTACGCTAAGACAGGGTGGCACTGGTGTCACATGCTCGTCTCGGCGTCCGTCGTCATTACCGCGACGACGTCCGCCTCGACTCGCGTTACGCTAAGACAGGGAGGCACTGGTGTCACGTGCTCGTCTCGGCGTCCGTCGTCGCCACCGCGACGACGTCCGCCTCGACTCACTTACGCTAAGACAGGGTTGCAGTACTGTCACGTGCTCGTCTCGGCGTCTGTCATCGCTACCGCGACGACGTCCGCCTCGACTCGCGTTACGCTAATACAGGGTGGCAATGATGTCACGTGCTCGTCTCGGCGTGAGTCGTCGCTACCGCGACGACGTCCGCCTCGACTCGCGTTATACTAAGACAGGGTGGCACTGGTGTCACGTGCTCGTCTCGGCGTCCGTCATCGCTACCGCGACGACGTCCGCCTCGACTCGCGTTACGCTAAGACAGGATGGCAGTGTTGTCACGTGCTCGTCTCGGCGTCCGTCATCGCTACCGCGACGACGTCCGCCTCGACTCGCGTTACGCTAAGACAGGTTGGCAATGATGTCACGTGCTCGTCTCAGCGTCCGTCGTCGCTACCGCGACGACGTCCGCCTCGACTCGCGTTACACTAAAAAAGGGAGGCAGTGCTGTCACGTGCTCGTCTCAGCGTCCGTCGTCACTACCGCAACGACGTCTGCCTCGACTCGCGTTACGCTAAGACAGGGTGGCACTGGTGTCACGTGCTCGTCTCGGCGTTCGTCGTCGCTACCACGACGACGTCCGCCTCGACTCGCGTTACGCTAAGAAAGGGAGGCAGTGGTGTCACGTGCTCGTCTCGACGTCCGTCGATGCTACCGCGACGACGTCCGCCTCGACTCGCGTTACGCTAAGACAGGGTGGCACTGGTGTCACGTGCTCGTCTCGGCCTCCGTCATCGCTACCGCGACGACGTCCGCCTCGACTCGCGTTACGCTAAGACAGGGTGGCAGTGGTGTCACGTGCTCGTCTCGGCGTCCGTCGTCGCTACCGTGACGACGTCCGCCTTGACTCGCGTTACGCTAAGACAGGGTGGCAGTGGTGTCACGTGCTCATCTCGGCGTCCGTCGTCGCTACCGCGACGACGTCCACCTCGACTCGCGTTAGGCTAAGACAGGGAGGCACTGGTGTCAGGTGCTCGTCTCGGCGTCCGTCGTCGCTACCGCGACGACGTCCGCCTCGACTCGCTTACGCTAAGACAGGGTTGCAGTACTGTCATGTGCTCGTCTCGGCGTCTGTCGTCGCTACCGCGACGACGTCTGCCTCGACTCGCGTTACGCTAAGACAGGATGGCAATGGTGTCACGTGCTCGTCTCGGCGTCCGTCGTCGATATCGCGACGACGTCCGCCTCGACTCGCGTTACGCTAAGACAGGGTGGCACTGGTGTCACGTGCTCAACTCGGCGTCCGTCGTCGCTACCGCGACGATGTCCGCCTCGACTCGCGTTACGCTAACACAGGGTGGCAGTGGTGTCACGTGCTCGTCTCGGCGTCCGTCGTTGCTACCGCGACGACGTCCGCCTCGACTCGCGTTACGCTAAGACAGGGTTGCAGTGCTATCACGTGCTCATCTCGGCCTCCATCGTCGCTACCGCGATGACGTCCGCCTCGACTCGCGTTACGCTAAGACAGGGTGGCACTGGTGTCACATGCTCGTCTCGGCGTCCGTCGTCATTACCGCGATGACGTCCGCCTCGACTCGCGTTACGCTAAGACAGGGAGGCACTGGTGTCACGTGCTCGTCTCGGCGTCCGTCGTCGCCACCGCGACGACGTCCGCCTCGACTCACTTACGCTAAGACAGGGTTGCAGTACTGTCACGTGCTCGTCTCGGCGTCTGTCGTCGCTACCGCGACGACGTCCGCCTCGACTCGCGTTACGCTAATACAGGGTGGCAATGATGTCACGTGCTCGTCTCGGCGTGAGTCGTCGCTACCGCGACGACGTCCGCCTCGACTCGCGTTATACTAAGACAGGGTGGCACTGGTGTCACGTGCTCGTCTCGGCGTCCGTCATCGCTACCGCGACGACGTCCGCCTCGACTCGCGTTACGCTAAGACAGGATGGCAGTGTTGTCACGTGCTCGTCTCGGCGTCCGTCGTCGCTACCGCGACGACGTCCGCCTCGACTCGCGTTACGCTAAGACAGGGTTGCAGTGCTGTCACGTGCTCGTCTCGGCCTCCATCGTCGCTACCGCGATGACGTCGGCCTTGACTCGCGTTACACTAAGACAGGGTGGCACTGGTGTCACGTGCTCGTCTCGGCGTCTGTCGTCGTTACCGCGATGACGTCCGCCTCGACTCGCGTTACGCTAAGACAGGGAGGCACCGGTGTCACGTGCTCTTCTCGGCATCCGTCGTCGCTACCGCGACGACGTCCGCCTCGACGCGCTTACGCTAAGACTGGGTTGCAGTACTGTCATGTGCTCGTCTCGGCGTCTGTCGTCGCTACCGCGACGTCGTCCGCCTCGACTCGCGTTACGCTAAGACAGGGTCGCAATGGTGTCACGTGCTCGTCTCGGCGTCCGTCGTCGCTACCGCGACGACGTCCGCCTCGACTCGCGTTATGCTAAGACAGGATGGCACTGGTGTCACGTGCTCATCTCGGCGTCCGTCGTCGCTACCGCGATGACGTCCGTCTCGACTCGCGTTACGCTAAGACAGGGTGACACTGGTGTCCCGTGCTCGTCTCGTCGTCCGTCATCGCTACCGCGACGACGTCCGCCTCGACTCGCATTACGCTAAGACAGGTTGGCAATGGTGTCACGTGCTCGTCTCAGCGTCCGTCGTCGCTACCGCGACGATGTCCGCCTCGACTCGCGTTACGCTAAAAAAGGGAGGCAGTGCTGTCACGTGCTCGTCTCAGCGTCCGTCGTCGCTACCGCAACGACGTCCGCCTCGACTCGCGTTACGCTAAGACAGGGTGGCACTGGTGTCACGTGCTCGTCTCGACGTCCGTCGTCGCTATCGCGACGACGTCCGCCTCGACTCGCATTA